>JASAOG010000076.1:0-600000 GCA_030265305.1 Biomphalaria pfeifferi
AATGTCGTAATGTTAAGAAGTCAGGTATCCCTCCGCCAAAAGAAAAAAAAAAAAGCCATCTTACCCTCCCCCCTCTTTCACTAACTGATCAAAGAATTCCATTTTTTTCACCTACCACCCAACCTCTTTGTTAACTATATTCACCACCCCCTTCTCCCCTTCTTGCAAGCATCCCCCTTCCCCCCTCCATTAAACTAGCAGACTGTTTAAAATTCTATCAGATTCAATTACACTCATTTGTTATGGTATCTGGAGAGACAGGAAGGGCGATCAAACATAAGGGGAAGGGGGATCTAGACCCACGGTAGAAACGGGTTGGGAAGAGGCATAAGAGGATTTCTAATGGTAGCAAAGGGGGGAGGGTGAAAACAGAGGGCAGACGACTCTAAAACCAAGGCTCCACGAAGAAATGTCAAAAGCTGGTGAAAATAGCAGAGAGTGGGTGGTGCAGTGTGGTTAAAACGATTGGAAGGAAAGACACCCAAACATTCTAAAACTTATCACCAAATAATACTTTCCTAGTAAGGCCAGACTACCGAGTCAAAACCTAGAAGTAGATTTGATTACCCCCTCCTCAACTTATTCCTAAGAGACACACACACACAAATCGCCTTTTATCGGATTGTACTGAACACGTTACACCAGTCAGATACTGCAACTATATACAGACTTAAGTAGGCATCAGGCCTTACCAGTCAGATACTGCAACTATATACAGACTTAAGTAGGCATCAGGCCTTACCAGTCAGATACTGCAACTGTATACAGACTTGAGTAGGCATCAGGCCTACTGCAACTATATACAGACTTAAGTAGCCATCAAGCCTTGCCAGTCAGATACTGCAACTATATACAGACTTAAGTAGGCATCAGGCCTTACCAGTCAGATACTGCAACTGTATACAGACTTGAGTAGGCATCAGGCCTTACCAGTCAGATACTGCAACTGTAATACAGACTTAAGTGGGCATCAAGCCTTACCAGTCAGATACTGGAACTATATACATACTTAAGTAGGCATCAAGCCTTACTAGTCAGATACTGCAACTATATACAGACTTAAGTAGCCATCAAGCCTTGTCAGTCAGATACTGCAACTATATACAGACTTAAGTAGGCATCAGGCCTTACCAGTCAGATACTGCAACTGTATACAGACTTGAGTAGGCATCAGGCCTACTGCAACTATATACAGACTTAAGTAGCCATCAAGCCTTGCCAGTCAGATACTGCAACTATATACAGACTTAAGTAGGCATCAGGCCTTACCAGTCAGATACTGCAACTGTATACAGACTTGAGTAGGCATCAGGCCTTACCAGTCAGATACTGCAACTGTATACAGACTTAAGTGGGCATCAAGCCTTACCAGTCAGATACTGGAACTATATACATACTTAAGTAGGCATCAAGCCTTACTAGTCAGATACTGCAACTATATACAGACTTAAGTAGGCATTAAGCCTTACCAGTCAGATACTGCAACTGTATACAGACTTAAGAGGGCATCAAGCCTTACCAGTCAGATACTGCAACTATATACATACTTAAGTAGGCATCAAGCCTTACTAGTCAGATACTGCAACTATATACAGACTTAAGTAGGCATTAAGCCTTACCAGTCAGATACTGCAACTGTATACAGACTTAAGTAGGCATCAAGCCTTACCAGTCAGATACTGCAACTGTATACAGACTTAAGCAGGCATCAGGCCTTAACAAAATATAAGGTCGGGTTGGGAACGGAGAGAGAACATTGCCAGAGAAGTTTGCAATGGAAAAACAACGCAATTGTAGGGGAGATAAATGGGAGGAGTGTGCGGTGCGGGGTAGGGAGAGTTGTCAAGCCATGACATTATTTCACAGAATTAATCCCGAGTAATGCCATCATCAACTCATTTTTTTAAAATGTTAACACTCTTAAGGTCATCACGACATGAAGATGAGATCTTTTTAGTTTGCTTGTTTTCGCTGCTTCTTCAAAGCCAAGTGTAACCAATATGATGTGAACTGGTCTAGGGAGTGAAAAAACAACTTACCTAGGGGGGGCCCAAGCATATCTCGTGGCGTCCATAAGGGTGCCAACATACGTTTTACCTCGCCACGTCACATTCACCACCAAGAGCCCTAAGGAAAAAAAAAAAAGAACAGACCTTATTATGATATACTCAAGTCTTTGTCCACACATAATCTATGTTTCTGTCTCAATGTTCGTTGTTCGTAGACAGCGTCTTGACATACTGCCTCGTATTTAGGATTTATTGGATTTTGTAAGTAGCCTTCATGGGAGTTTTACAATGACAATACAACAAAATCTTTTTCACGTCTTATTGACATTGAAAGTTTCTGTGCTTTAAATATAATTTTAAAATATGTTAATCATACTTAAGGAGGAAAATAAAACTATTAAAATCATTAGTAGTAAATATAAATTTTAACAAAATTCATCTGAGCAATTTCATAGAAATATTCTACCTGAACTTGTATTTAGAGACATTTCTAACCATAGTTCAGACTTTGGGCAAAGAGGAACATTAAAGAAACATTGACATCAAAACGAACAGCCAGTCTATCAGTGAAACACTTGAGTCAAACATATCCTCCCCCACCCCATTTTTTATGTCACTATTTAATTCATGTCCACAGAAACTTAAAAAAAAAAAAAAAAAAACTCGTGATTATGTAATGGCATAAAATAGAAAGGAAAATAAAAGAAGACAAGAATGTTATCTGATAAACCGTGTGTATGTCTGGTTTGTGTAATACCAAGTTTAGGTTATTATTATGTATCATCTTGAAAAATAAAACAACCAATTACCCGGTAAGATATTAACTATTCTATTTAAATTTATACATACATTTTTAAAGCTTTGAACTGACGTAATAAAAAGAAGCCCTCATTGTATTACTAAACCTGCCCCCCCCCCCCAAACCACACACCAACAGGAAATGACCCTCTCAATTCACCCACCCCACCACCTTTTGTTTAATGCTGCAGATATTTACTTCCAAGGTTATTCCAGACATTCAATACCAATTATACTCCTGACATATGGTAATAGAATACCCCAGTGGGTTAGTTAGCGGATTCTGCAAGCTGTACCAGTTATGAATCAAATGATTTATTGCGATTGGTGAAAAGGAAAAAGAAGAAAATAAAAGGGGAGGGGTGGAAGCTTCAAAGAAGCAAAGCAGAGACAACGTAAAAAAAAATTGGGGGGGGGGGGGAGGTATGAGAGTGTTGGTGATAGAAAATGTGAGTACTGCATTTAAATTTTTACAGAGAGATGGGTTTTTTTAAACCGCGAGTTCTGGAGTTGAATCTCGATCTACGTCTAACTGATACAAAACCTAAAAAGCGCACGGTCAAGTTTGCTCACTTCTGCTAGATCTAGAGTTACATCACCTCAATGTCTACGCGTAAGTCTGTGATGACTTGATAAAGTAACTATTGTCTGATGGTCACCACTTCATGGAAATATTTTGTTCTGATAACTTGCAGACCACTCTGGAAGCCTATTTATGGATCTTGAGGATGTCTTGTCAGGGCGGATTGAAGTATGTGGATTTTTTTTTTTCGTGGAGGCCCGTACACTCTTTCCTAAGCTTTAATAAAGATCCACCATTGAATAAAAATATTTTATATCTAAAAACATGCTATAGTTTAGAAGAAACAAATAGAGTACTTTTACATTTAATCTTACATTCCTTTTTTAGAAAATATTTGATATATATACTTTAGTTTTTTTTTAAAAGTGTATATGTTTGAGTTTGTGGAGGGTAAGGCCCTTGGTAGAGGCACTGTCGTAAATCCGGAGCTGTACCGGTATTTACATATTCCGAGCATGCTACAAGTGGACATTTCTTTATCACGACACTGTTGCCACCCGACGTAAGATTTAAATTTTCAGCGTTAAAAATGAAAAAAAAAACTTTGCAAGTTTCTGACCCGTCGAAATTCCGATATATTTGTCTTCTTTTTTGGAGGCCACTTTCTTCATCTTGTTCTAATCGTGAGTTATCAGAACCCAGACTCAATAAATGTATACGTTTTTTATATGCTCCAATCTATGGTTAGAAAAACAGCAGGGTTCAGGACTTTGCAAAAGACAATTTGAGCATTTTAAGTCTTCAATCGGAGTTTGATGATTTGATGAAAAAAAGGCAATGAAAAAAAAATCCTAGATCTTCCTTCATTTTTTAAATCTTTCTTTAATCCTTTCCATTTTCCTTCAATCCTTTACTAAATCTTCCTTCAATGCGTTCCTTTATTTCAGCATTTATACCACTCCAGAAAGCAGCCTACTTTTGATGATAATATACACACACAAAAAACACGATCATATTCCAGATCTATTCTTAGTTCTTTTCACCGAGAAAAAGTTTGTCAGTTGTTAGCATACACCCTACGCATGTTAACGTGCCAAATGTGGCTGTACTCACAAAACTCGTTTGCCATGCCAGTAGCGCTGTTTAATCCAAGACGTTGAATTACCATTTAAATAGCCTGCCTATCATAGGTTTTAGTCAATGGGTTTGCTATCACGTGACTAGCATAATGATCACAGACGTCGGACAAGGTTAGAGGGCGGGAACGTGTAGAGTGGACTTACCCCCCCCCCTTTTTTTTTTTAATTTTTTCCTTTACACACACACACACAATGAAAGGCTTACCATTATCTGTCTCCTTCCACACAATCCCTTCTAAGCCCACGCTGGTCCCGGGCTCACATGGCCCTAGACATTCGGGCTCCGTGACGATGCCCACGCTGCAAGCGTCCACGGCGACGCTGCGCTTTTGACAGGGAGACGCCTGGTGGCACTGCTGCTGCTGCTGAGAAGATGGCGGCGAGTACAGCATGACCGTTGGTGGAGGGGCCGTCTGCTGCGGTTGAGGTGATATCGCAGTCTCAATGCAGTCAGCCTGTACAAATAGATAGTAATTAATAATAACAATAATAATAAAGACAAGTTAATGTTATTATTCCTTTTACTTACTAGGCGCTCACTAAGAACTGGTTTAGACAGATTCGCAACCCGACCACCACAATTTGCGAAAAAAAAACGCAATATTTTATTTTCGGCATTTCCCCCAGAAGGCCGCAGTCTATACGTAAATCACTTTTTACAAAAGATCACACTAATTCCGTATTTGTAAAAGCAAACTCGTTCTTTTTCTCTAAGGCAACTTTTTTTTTTTCGCTTCCTTTTCAATAGCTCTAATAACAAATCCTATTAGCATCAAGAAGATAGATCTAGAGTCTTAGAGGTTGTTTTTTTTACGAGAGAGAGAGAGAGAGAGAGAAAGCAAAAAATAATACTTTGTAGAACTGTCGGTTCTCTACATTCAAATAAATTACATTTAATAAAACCAAATTGATATTTCCTTTTATTTAGAGGACACCATGCAAAAATAAATGTCATATGAGGAATAGGGCATTCAATATTGGGAGTCTTCGAAAACTGCCTTTTTTTTTTCTTGAAGGCTATGAAACTGTGAAGGCGGTGTCTAATATCCTGCATTGCTTCTTGCCGTATGATCAAAGAACGGGGAGGGGGTGGGGATACAAAATGAAAACTATAAAGGTGTTACACAAAGAATTCAACAACTGTAAAGTGTGTTGAGAGGGTAAAGTAGACATCTGCTACCATAAAAAAAAGTTTGTGGTTGTCATTGGAATAAAAAAGGGACAAAAGTGTGAAAGCAGGGTGTGTGTGTGGGGGGGGGGGGGGCTACGGTCGAAAAGCAACAGTAGCTATATAAAATATTGAATTGAAAAGCTGAGGTAAAGTTAGAGATTGTAAGTAGGACTAACATTTTTGTTGTGGGCAGGAGGACGGGGAGAGTGAGAATGGAAGCGGATTTGTGAAAGTGATACTAGATTTCACGGGCCAAAAGCATGCGTATTTTGGGAAACGGGGGAGGACTTATGAAGTGGGTGGTTCCAAATCAAGTCAAAAGTCTATGTCGGAGAACATTATGATGCTTAGGGTATACAAAAAATGAGGAAGGAAAGATAACGGGCCGTTTACTTCCATCATTACAGATCCAATAATTCATGGGCTAAAAAGTATGTTAAGGGACCATTAAAATGTGCCCCTTTTATGGAAATTTAAAAAAAAGATTGGGATGTTTCGGCCATAATAAACAATATAAATATAAGGAACAAATCAACGGGCGTGGCCGGTGTGTAATGTATATAATAGATCAAAAGTTATTGTTGTTTTTTAATTAAAAATTATTTTTAAAACATAAAGTCTCGTGAAGTGTAATAAAAAGAGAATCGAAAGTCAAATGTAGAATCACATGAACTTCTTTGAATCCCTACACCGGCCCACTGTTGGATCAACCATATACAAACTTAGCAGAGCAAACTGAAGAGTAACCATTTGGTCAGCAATTAAAGTATGCCTACAAAATCCAGTATGTGGCTTTCGCCTTTGTAATTCTAGAGGCTAGATCTATTGCTACATATGAAATGTCACCAGATAGTAACACGTAGCACCCATGATGGAGCTGCCCCTTCTTCTATGCATGATATTAGGTTAAAGTCTTTATTCTTTTAAGTAATCTAGTTTGTAATCAATGTTTTAATATGACTTTACACTATATGAATATACATGTCTGTTAAACGTTTCTTTTTTTAACGAGACCAATGACTTAAAGAGCTTACGTGTTAATGACTTTTAATATCAACGGACAAAAAAATTATACAATTGGTGAGACATTATCACTGATGAACATCAAGAGTTTCAAGATCTTTAAACTATGCTAGATCTTAAATTGAAGTCACGTGGTAAAAATATGCTTAAATCTTTAAACTATGCTAAATCTTGAGCTAAGTCGCGTGGGAAAACTAAGCAAGGTCTTAAAACAAAGAGAGCTGGGTATTTATGCTGTGTGGGATTCATTGTGGTAGGAAGCGTTTCTTCTTTAAACATAGACACATTTTAAAGTATCAAATAACCCAGCAAGATGACAACTCCAGTAGCAGTAGGTACAGATGACCTGTAGACATAGCACCCACACATGTGTCTGATGTTGTTAGATGGCCCCTGACAGGACAGGAACGGTGAATGTGTGTTGGGTGGTGGGGGGAGGGAGGTAAAAAATAAATGGTTGCAACAAATTTGAGCAGAGCTATCTAATGATGCCACAATTAAACTATTCATCACCTGCAAACCGATCGGTCACTACAAGCACAGACATGAAAGCGACAAAAGTTGTTCATAGCTCAGAATTTAGGGCAATGTGTCACACAAACACAGCTTTTAGTGAAGAAATGTATTTTTTTTTTAAAGTGGGGGGGGGGGGGGGGTGCAGAGTACCTAATTCCACTGATCAATATCAAAAGCAAATACTTGAATACACCTTCAGAGAAGGCCAGCAGAGGAGGGAGAACAGTAAAGGGGGTGGGGGAACGATGGTGAGAGGTCACAAAGGGTTTAGCAGGATGACTACCAATAATAGTTTAATCCCTGATGTCAATTTGCAATCAGTGTGCCTTTCAACGTTCATGGGCCTCTACACGCCAACCTTGTTAGAGCAGCCCCGCGTGACACGACGGCAAGTCTGTCACTTGGCCAGCATTACACGTTTAGTAGAAATCTTGTGATAAGCTTATATGTCACACTATTTTCAACAATACTGTGCATGCATCAACAGCGAGTAGAGATTGTCTATTATGTGAATGGCTCAGTTTGTTTTAAAAACGAACAACAATCGCCGATACTGTCCACAGACAGATGAAAATCACTTCTTTTTGTTACTTGTTGTAGAGCAAACTGTAAGGGCACTTTTAAATAAGAGTCTGCATTAAAACAAAGAACAGCATTATAAATATTATGAAATATGTGCGCGTGTCTAATAGTAATGGGTGTTTTCCCACAAAAAAATCTTTTGTCAAAGCCATATAAAGGGTATCATGTAATGCCTTTTTCTTTAATGATCATAAAATACTCCGGGTTATCTTTATTGTTTTGAGCTTTACTTTTTATTGCACTTTGGTCCAATGCTTTTTTTACAGCTTCAAAATCCCCAAAAAGAAACCATATCCCAAGGGACAAGAAAAGTTTACGCAAAGTTATGACTTTAACCGTGTAGTTTCTTCTTCGTGACTAAACACTAATAACATGCTGTATCGATGGAAATCACGAATTGATGTTTTGGTGGAAGGAAACTATTGGCCCATCCCATATGCTCCCTCCTCATTGTGCTGACTTTGGCTTACACTGAAATACGTTTTGAGTGTCCTCCATGCTATGGCCAGCTGTGAGGAGGGCTACGTTAAAATAGAGATCGAACGTTAGTCACCAATGTATACTCTAAAGATTAACGGAATCAAGAAAAAATCCAAAACTAAAGCAACACCGTAAGTATAAAGTCATTAAACGTAGAGAGGCGCCAGGATGAAAAAACTACCAAGTCATAATAATCAAGACATAACTTACAAATAAATATAAACATAAAATAAATATAGTCTAAAGGACTCAGACTCAGGGATTACACATTTCTTATTCCATAATCTACCAGGACAAATTCATACAAATACTATTTTTCCACGGTACCATTTG
This sequence comes from Biomphalaria pfeifferi, assembly GCA_030265305.1. NCBI lineage: Eukaryota > Metazoa > Mollusca > Gastropoda > Planorbidae > Biomphalaria > Biomphalaria pfeifferi. The sequence continues at coordinate 8,575 of JASAOG010000076.1, forward strand.
ATAATAGAATGTGTAGCTTGATTCAATTAACCAGTTATCATCAACAACTTATCACATGGAGACAGTAGGAAAAAAATGTGCGTTGTTGTTAGTGGGATTCATAAATAAAAGACCTATCTAGATATATATATATAAAAGATTATATTTAGTTGTAAAACTCTACATACATAAGCACGCAAGAAAGGAGTTGGATCACTAATTAAAACTAATCTTTTTACTAATCGAAATCAAGAATTGAGCACAGGAGTAAAGGTTTTCTCAATGTACACTTTATTGATGTAATGTCTCTAAATAGGCCAGTACACACAAAGTTACGAATACACGAGGCATTTACACACGTGATGTTTGGTTGTGCTAAAATTAGATAATCATCATAATTTAACTATAACACGCACATCCGAGCCATCGATGATTTGACAACAAACACGCCAATCAATACAACACAAAAATACCACGTGTCTAGACAAGCTTTACCATCTAACACGCTCCATTCGATCAAACAAATGTATCCCACCGGAGCGTTATCCAGTCAATAAACCAATACAAGGGAAAAGTCTTCATATCCTGGCACTGATCGGCAGTCGAATCACAATAATATGTTAACAGTGGGACAAATCTACACATCCAGGAACACGAATAACCTACACACAACACAGACGCAGTGCTGATACACAACACACACGCACCACGACTAAGAAGCCATGATACAAACTTTGTGTACAAGGGGCGTGCTAGCCAATAGTGTGTATTATCATCAAACGAGTCAAAATGTTATCCCCCCCCCCCCCCGTAAAAAAAAACACATTCACACACACACTGTTGTTGTCAGTTGTGTAGAAGGGGGGGGGGGCGGGAGAGAAGGTATGAAAGTGTCCAGAAAACTAATCTAAGAACGGGAGGCGGGGGGGGGGGGGGGGGGGTTGAAGACATGACGGATAACGTTTTGCCAAGACGGTAATAAAACTGTTCAAGAAACTGTTGTGCTGGAAATGGTTTTATATAAGCACACACACACACAAAAAAGAAGTAACCGAGTGTATAGAGATCAATGATGTCAAGGATCCTAGACCTCCCCCAGGGAGTCACACACACAAGCGAGCGAATAAAAGGTGTCCTTAACACTTCAAATGCTAGTTTCAGCATATACAATACACACATACAGTCATATAGAATGACACACAAGATGGCCTAACTAACCTTTCAGTCAAACAATGGACCAGCGTGTCATGTTCAAAGTAGGATCACGACGTAAATGAAACTTTATTTTTCTTCCCATTAGCTCACACTTTGGTTATAGTCAAACATTGGAGTCATTCCTTTGGACGACTTTTCATTCACCTACCCAGCTGAAATTTCGCACCTAAGCTAGTACAGCATGACAACACATTTGATTAAATTTGAAGAAAGATCAATTCATTAATTATTTAATGATAGCTTTCTTAGCAAATGTTTTTTTTTTCACAATTAGGTGTCCAAGTGCGGATTGTTTATTGCCCATGACCTTTACTAGCAGCAGTTAAAATTTTATAAAGTTTATTTTTATTTCTTATGTTCAGGCAGTGATGTTGAAACTTAAAATACTACAGATGTGAGCATGGCAAAATATGTAGCATTCTCGCTAACATTAACGGATGACACTTTTCTTAGTAGTCCTAATTCTGTTGACCATTTTTGGTGGTGTAATAAAATTTTAATTTATTGCCTAACACGGTTCAAATGTACTATCAAGCTTTGAACTAGTTTGATGCCCTTCCCCAGCTACAAATACAATATCTCATTTTCTTGGTTTTGTTTCGGGAGTCGATTATCATTTCTTTATTGTTGTTTTACTTTCCAGAGAAAACAAATTGACCAGGGGAAGTAATCATATTCTCTTCTAAAGTAATGTCTGTAATTTAAAAACAATAATACAGGAATGTTATTTGTTTATAGATAAGGAAATAAAGACTGGCATAAGGGAACAAAATGGAGGCGCGGTGGCTGAGTGGTAAAGCGCTTAGCTTTCGAACAGGGGATCCCGGGTTCGAATTCTGGTTAAGACTGGGATTTTTACTATCGGAATCTTTAAGGGGCCTCTGTGTCCACCTAGCTGTGATGGGTACCTGACATTAGTTGCTGGCCAGATGACATCGTCGTTAACCGTGGGCTGAGCTTAACATCATCTGCCACATCGATCACAAGGTCTGAAAGGGGGACTTTAACTGATATTGGAACAAATACTTGCATTCATGTTAGATTACATTTTTAATGATTAGACAACATGTCAAATAATAAAAAAAAAAAAAGAAAGCTGTTATGAAAAAAATCATCAATTTCTCTCCAAAATATTTCAACTGTATAGAAATAAGGTCAGGACATAAAACAATACAACTAAAATTAAAAACCCAGGCATTTGCATTGCCCGGAACTAGAAGCTTGTTAAAACCTTTTCTGATCGCACTGAGTAAACTTGAGCTCATGAAAACTAAAACAAACAAAAAATAAACAAAAATAATTCACCGACTCGTAGAGGTAACAAAAACTTAAACGCTGTGAGACATACAAAGCCTGGCTACACTGTAAATGAGTCTTGGTTCGTTGAGAACGAGGGGAACACGGAAGGTTGGGAAACTACACATTTTTTATATTTTTTTTTTACAATTGCGTAAAAAAAATAAAATGCATCGGCAAGGGGGGATAAATATTATGTACATCAATTAGTTTGAAAAAATAAATGTTCCGTTTTATTGGATCAACACGAGTTGCTCTCTCTTTGTTGACGCTGCCTACGCCCCCCCCCCTCCCTTGTAAGCAGACGAGACGTGTTCGCCTGTCTTTTTGATACGTCTTCCCTCGTCCTATAAACGCGATGCTAGTTTGTAAGGGGAAAACAATAGAAAAATGAGAGGGGGGGGGGGTAAACGTTAAAAAAAAAAACAGGGGGGGGGGGAGGGGAGACCAACGGAAAGCGAGACATTTTTCAATACACAAAACAAAACCTCGTCAGTCCTTTTTTCTTTACACCGACTGACACGTGCACCAACCACAGCGTCGAGGCGAATAAAGGAGGGGGGGGGGAATGGGATGGGGGTACAGATGTAGTAAAAAGGAAAATTAGGGGAGGGGGGTAAACAGCGATTAGGAGCACCCAGGAGTTAATCTAATTATTCTGAGTGCTGCATGTGAGTGGAGGAAGCAGACGTGAGTCTTTTAATACCCAACTCTGTAGCCAACGAGGGATAAGCAGCGAAGCGTTTTTGTCTAGATATCAGCAGTCTCTTGATTTCCATGGGTGAGGATGACACGACAGAGAAAATTAAAATATTTACGAATGATGTCCGAAAATGAACACAAAAAAAACGGGGGGGGGGGGGGGGGGGGTATAGGTAAGTAATGTATTTATGTTACAATCAATCACTAGTCTTCATAGCAACATTTTATTATTTATTTCGTATGTGCGTGTGTGTGGAACATTTCTACTCTCGCTCTATCCTCGATGCATGGCTGAAGTATTGAAAGAAATGGCTCGTGTAGTGACAGCCGCTGTGGAAGAGAGAGAGAGGGAGGGGGGGGGGGAGGATGACAGAGCGGCAGCTCTGATGAGACGAGTCACCGTTGAGATGGAGTCGCTGTAAAGTGGTAACGCTGGTGGCGGGGGAAGGCAATTAAAAGAAAATGTCCCTTTGTTTAGACTTGGAAACAAGTGAAACCATGATACGGGCCGCCTAGTTGGCATTTGATTGCCACAAACTCAAGTGGGCTGAACGCTGTGTTCGAATTCAAACTCTCTTCCTCCTCCCTTTCCCCCCTTAAAAAAAAAAAGCTTTTACGGTTCACATCAGACATGGTGAGAGGATCACTTAAATTGGCTGCATCGTCGGGTCCATCCTTTATTGTTGAGCCTGCACCAAAATACTAGACTAGTGCAAATGTATTAGTGACTGATCCAATGGTGTGTTAAAATATGTTGACAGTGGGTAGGCCGAAAAGTGCATTGAGTCTGAGGTTGCGTCGCAGGCTCATTCAATACAAAAAACGTAACGAACACCGTACTGTAGCACACACTGCATCAAATTGGAGAGTATTTATATTGTCTAGTGAGCTTACGTAAGACTATAAAAAAAGTATAAGTGGGCTTTCACCAGTTTGTGCTTGAAATGCAAAGTGTGTCGACCTATTTTATAACTGTTTTTATGCTATACGAAAGTTTTTATTTTTTTTATTTTCATTCGGCGAATAAATAAGTGGATTGCCGTAATGTCCTATGTGTTTTTGGCAATGTAATCTTCTACTGACTTTTTTTTTTTAAATTATAAAATGTATATATATTTGCTCCCATGTCAGAACACACACTTGAGAATGGAAGAATGCCCTTGTTGAAGACAGGCGCAGAAGACTAAAAGAAAACTTAGACCGCGGGAGGACAACGGCTTTGTCTGCACGAGATGTGGGAAAATATGAAGGTCGCAACTGGGCTTCGGTAGCTATCTGAAACATTGCACTCATCCTTTATCTTCAGAATCGAAGACATTGCCATTAGGTCAATCCAGAAGATAGTGTATCACTATTATTTTACAAAAAATTACAAGTATAAATAGCAGGCTATTTTGATGTGTGCCACAACGTACACAATAGAAGAAGTGCTGATAAGCTATACATTGTTTAAATCATATACGATAAATTGTGTGCACATTTTTGCACTGTACAATCAAATTGGCATTCACTTTCGCTTGTATTCATATACATACATATATATGTGTGTGTGTATATATTGGCAAGTTATATTTCAATATGGCGTCCATGTGTAGTTTGTCCAAGTATTTAAACATTTCTTCCTACTTGTATTTTCTTACCTTTTCTTTGGGTTTCCTTATGTTACACCGTAATTTCACCATATTGATTTGTCTCCTTCTGTTACTGTTAGGCTACTTAGTTGCTCTAAGAATGAACACAGAATTCATCGTGGCACCTGGGTGGAAACGGCTACTTGAGGGGGTAGCTAGGCTAAATAAATGGCGAAACATAACTCCCGTGGGGATGCCCACGGGTAGACGAGAGTCCACCCATTGCACGGGCGGGGTTGTAAAAAAGTCCCCACGAGCACGTCCCACATCCATGCGCCGTTCCTCAAAGGACCGTTACATAAATGGCGAGTCCCCCACGGTTAGCTTGGTACAACGAAGGAAAATGACGGAGGCTCCCTGTGTCCTCGGCCTTCGGCCATGAGCGGCGAAGGTCGGGGCCAAAGGCATTGGAAACAGCAATGTTTTACATAGGCATTGACTTGGGTCGCTCTCAAACAGAACTGTGCGTTCACACAGGTTTTTTTTTTTTTTTTTTACTGTTTCGGCTGGACGACCAAACAGGTTTTTTTTTCAAACTTAGAGCTCGAAGAGCATTCGGCTCAGCTATTTTGGACATCAACAAGGATCTTACAAATCGGCATGTAAACAAAGAGGAGGTTACTGCGTTTACGTTTTTTACGTGAAAATCCCAAATACGTAAAAAAAAAAAAAAAAATTCTTTTGTTAAAAAAACAACATTCAGCGTCGCTGTATCAATTAGTTTAGATCAGGCATGGAATAAAATGTGGTCATAGATCTAGAATAACAGTAATACATTTGTAACATTACAAATATTTTTAGCAATTGTTTTTGTTAAGCGCAATTTCATGTATTTCGCTTTCTCAATACGTTATGATCCTATCACTAGTCTGGACCAAATGGAAAGGGATAGAGAAAGAAGAAGGTATGTAGGGGATTGCTTTTTAAATGCATTGCTTAAATAAAAAAAGGGGGGGGGGGACGACGACCTGAATTCGAACTCGAGGGCTAAATCATAAATCCTCCTCAAACCAATACACTAACCACTGTGCCATGAAAGTACTTATGAAAATAGAAGGTTTAATGAGTTTAGTGTTTATTTCAAACTTTTCTATTAAGGGGACTAAAAAATTCAACGTATACCACCACACGAGTCAAGTACAATTTCTTTCCCTTGTTCGAGACACCAAACAAAATAATCAATAACCAATAGTTAATTAACTAATTGTTGTTGTTTTTTTTAATTGATTCTTGTTTTGTCAGGTAATAGAAATAATTGGGCGAAATTTCAGCTTGATTCGTGAATGAGTGTAATAGAAATAACGTGTACAAACTTTTGACCTTACAAACAGAGTGAGTTGATAGAAAGCTTTGTAAAAACTACCTCATACTTGGAAAAATACGTCGAAGAATATAGTCTAGATACCCCACGTTCATGAAGTGTCTCACATTGCACTGTAATGATTGTACTAATAATGGCATTGTCCTCGACTCTTAACATTAAGGATTGCTGCAGTGTTTCACATGACTACGCAAACTCAGTTGCGACCTGTTTGTCCGCACCCCATTGCTTCATTTCAGATGGTCTCTTAGTAAAAAAAAATTTTTTATATTATTGTTCAAGGATTATTTATTATGCTTGAAATGTTTACCAGAAATGAAGAATTAAAAAATAAATAAAAAAAAAAAAAAGAACATGAGTATTCTATAGATACACAACTAGATTTGGTCAATATTAAACAGCTCTAACAATCTGGTGTTTCGAAACGTAAATATGTTTAAAGGCATTTTAATGCATATTTGTTTATTATTATTACTTTTGGGTAAACCTTTAAGCAACGAATGTTAATACAATGTCACGTGTAAAAAGTCGTAACTGAGTTGAATGTAATGACATTATTGTTTGTGAAATGTGGTACACACACCGGTATGTCTATTGTAAACCTAGTAATACATATAATGGTATGTTTATTGTAAATATAGTAATGCATATATTGGTATGTCTTCTGTAAATGTAGTATAATTGTACTGATACACACAAGATGACTTGATTTATCAAGTTGTTTATTTTAGTTTGAGATTCGCTTACGTTTCCATCTGTGCGTGTGTGTTGTGTACATGGCTCCTATTAGTTCGTGTTCAATCTACTCAATCAATTGTCAGTGAATCGAACCAGGCGCCTGGCAACAAACGCTACATCGCTATCAGTCTGTACCTCTCCGCCCACTAACCACATGCCTCGTAGAGAAATGAAAAGCTAAATCTTTCTTTGGCACGAACTCCTTTATGAAACAAAACGTTTTAAACAACACTAGTGTCCTTACAACTATGACAAAACACACATTTCTATTAATGATTGTGTAAAACACACTTTTCAATCAATGATTGTGTAAAGTTGAAACTAATTTAAGGTGATCTATTATCAAAGGGTGGTGTAAACCAGATCTATACATCAACAACAAATACCTCAATGTTCTGGTTTTAACATCTAGATAAACACAGAGAGTTCATGGTGGACACAGGCTAGTTATTTACTTTTACACTACTACTAATTAATAATGAAGAAAAAGCAACAACAACATTTGTTACAGAGTGAATTAAAAGTACCTATCTTCTCCAGTGCTATGTTAATATTCTGTAACAAGGGTACTAACAACTTTATAATTCAAACCATGGAAACGATAGACCAACTTAGGTGCCAACTCGCTGATATATATAGTGATCTTATTGATTAAAACAATGAAAAAAAAACTGTCACGTGACAACCGTCATGAATTAAACATGAGATCGTAAATTATATCGAAGAGATAAAGCACCACGTGGCTAAATGTTGTTTGTTTACGATTGGTGAATGAGGTCCATTGTAACAAAGATTTTTAATTAATATATTTACTCCCACTCCACCCCCAAACCCTCGCTTTGTCCCTAATTGCCAAAATGTGTTGTTTTTTTCATTCCCCTACCTGGTCAGGTCCCAGATATGTAAGCAATTCCCGGGCAGAATGTATTCGATACAGCGATACACAATGTATGCGTATTCAACGATTATCGTGGTGAAGAATCGGTTTGAACTGTGCAGCACAATGACAGAAGGAGGTTAGGGTTAGGCATAGACAGCGAGAGGCACGGTGGGCCAAGGGATGGTCTCTGACAAAGAAAATATAGATCTCTCAAAGAAATGAGCGAGATAAAGCTTGGCAAGGAGGAACACGAGAATATGTGTTAAGGGGTGGTAGTGGGTTAAAAGCGGTTGTCCTATCACTCAAGTCATCATTTAACAAGGATTCAGTTGCCCCTGCCTCCCATAGCAGCAGATCCATTTACGAAACTGTGACATTTAATCTTCAAAAGTGCTCCCCCCCCCCCTTTTTTTTTATCGTGTCGTATATTCAGCCTGTCAATGAGACTATATGGAGCTGGGAAAACAGCCGTGTGCGTGATTCCATAGTAGATCTATATATTGAAGTTTAACTATGTGCACAGACGTTATGCCCTGATTGGTTAGGTGTACACATCACACACTAACCGCACGTGTGTGTGGTGGGGGGGAGCAGTCACTGTGTCCTATATCAGCAGATAAAAACACAATGTCAGGCACAGCTAACAATTACACGAAGACCTCTTGTCACGCCACAGTCGCGTTTCTTTATTGACACAAGTATGTACACACACACACGATTATATGATAAAAAAAACGTGCATGTCCTGCCATACTAGTGCACATACACCCGGTTCACTAGTAAGTGTTGTTTGATTGAAATACACATTTCTGGTGTACAAATAATCATTTCGTATCCCATCACAACGTCCCCAGGCTCAAAGTTAGATGTTTACGCCCACCTTTTTTTTAAAGCAAAATCAATAGAAGAACAAAAAATCTGCTACGTTAGGGGAAAAAAACAACACGCATCTTTCCAGCCAAGATATTTTGACACCAACTATTCCCAAATGTATGCCCCCCCCCCTTTTTTTCCTCCAAACGTTTTGTACTTGAATCCTTAATTGACCATCCAAGATACAAAATAAATTTTAAAAATCTTGAACTAAAATGAAAAAAAAAAAAAAAGAGATCTAGAAGAAATTCTAAAGAAGTAGTGTGGGTTTGGTTTCCACTCGGCCTGGAGACTAGGAGGCCATGTAGTTAAAATAAAGTAACTACGTAGGGACTCACAACAATAGGCTATTACCAAACAGATACACTACCCCGCTGTTGGTGTATTATTAGATTAATAAGTCATATATAAGCCCATTACCAATTTACCAACAACAAAGTTCTGTGTGTTTTTTTTACCTTTTCGAGCTTCAACTTTTTAGGCGGCAGTTCTATCTTATCCTCTACCTTGGCGTTGAATTCATACGGGTCGTGCACGGGAGTTTCCCTTTTCACGTGCACAATATCACCTGGTCTGGGCTCTGACGTTAGAGACGGGTTGGGAGGCCCTGAGTTCACAGGAAAGGTTGAGGAGGCGACGGATGAGAATGCTTGAGAAGCCCCCGTGCCAACTGAAGTTCGTGTATCGGAAGTAGGGCATTGGCTCATTCCGGAGCTCTGGAGCGTACCCTGTGATTGTTGCATGTCTAATTTGCCTTTATTCTCTTTCATCTTTTTACTATATGCTGCCTTGGATTTAGGCGATTTTCCGTCTTTGCCGTCTGGGATTCCCGATCCTGCGGGAAGCGTCTTCAGGGGTGATTTAGAGCAGATGCTGCCGTCGGGCGGGGCACCCACTGGGTTGGTTTTGAGCAGAGCCACGGTCGGGTTCGACACCGACAGCGTACAGTGCGAGGTGGCTGGGGTGGATGCTGATGATGACGTGGATGACATGGGCGGCGGCAATGAGGTGGGTGTCTGTGAGGCTAATATCAGTAACGACGGAGACGCAGAGACAGCGGAACTCGCTGGCATTTGTGGTGGAGTGCTGATGGCTGGAATGCCAGGCGTGGCTGGCGCGGAGGATACCGGCGTCGTAGTCGTTGACGCGCCGATGACGAGTTTACCAGCAGAAGATAATACTGTTGGTGTTTTAGAAGGAGAGTCTGATTTGACCACTTCGTGCTTGGATTCCACTTTGCTCGTACCTTTTGTGCGCTTGATTTTCATCTTGAGGCCCTTATCCACCGAGGAAACATGAGCCACGTTGTTGCTGCTCATCATCTTTTGTGTCTAATGGACTGAGGCACCAGCAGCAATGAGTGCCGTGGAGATGCGAAGGGCTTCTACATGAGTCTGACGAAGTGCTATTGAGCCCGGCATAAATAATCAAAAGGTGCTAAATCGAATGAAGCGGGCGCAGCAGAGCACGTGTTAGGGACATCTCAGATGTCTGAAAAAAGAAAAAGAAACATTTAAATAAAAACTGTTTAATTCCACCACCACCTTATTTTTTTTCCTTCACTAAACGTTATTGCTGGATAAGTAATCGCATTAGACATGCGCTGAATTGGCAGGAGTGTCATTAATTATATAGAAAAGTTACACACATACAACTACCGGGGCCTAAGAACTCTAGTCCCGTGGTTCTCAAACTGTAGTACGCTGACCCCTAGGTGTCCGAAATATGAACATAGGGGGCTTCGCAGAAAGCTTAACAATCATAGATAAATTTTTTTCTACAAAAGTCTATCGAATAATTTATATAATAATCAACTCACCACTATTTAATACTTCTATTACGAATTATTCTATGACAAACTAAACCAAAGATATGATTTAACCCTTTAGCGCGTGAACAAACTCAGTTACCAATCACAGATGAATCCATACTAATACAAGGAGCATCTTTTTTTTTAAATATCCACAAACAAGGAACTTGAACCAATGTCTGAACAAGGATACCACACATTCTGGTTACAAAAAAAAAAACATTTCTATTTAATAGTCAGCGTTAGACAACTAAACCGCTGTACCGCATTATATCTTGACTTGTAAAACTTGAAATAACTTCTTTTGTGAACAATATTTATTATTACGTGTATTATCTATATTATATAGTATTGTCTATTTTATATATTATGCATTTAAATATGTAACATTTTTACTTAGGGCAAGTTTTGATTATTTTAAGGGCTCCACGGGTCAAAAGGTTTGAGAACCTCTGCTCTAGCAGATAGAAACACTGTTTAATCTCCTGGTGAAAACAATCTAAACTGATGAAATAAAAACAAGTCTCGTTTAAGGTGTCTAATTGGTAAATTCTTGTCATGTTCGTTGAAGAAGAGTATAAAAGACTACAAATACGCTAGGTTCTTTAAAGAGACCAGATTTTAAAACAAATCCTCTTGGTGTTAGCAAGTTTTGAACAACTAGATGACACGGCATGGCCTAAATTGTGCCGATGTGCCTATACTCAAACTCAAACAACTAGATGTTGATGTCAATGTCCATGCATTTCCTTGTTTAAAAAAATTCAGGAGCGTTCGTGTATGTTTGATATGAACAGAACAGAATCTAATATTTCTATGAAGGGAGAGGAAGGCGGGAATGTGTGTGGAAGACGAGACAATGTCACACCAAGCAGGAGTCAAGTTACAATTAAAGTTTACGTTAAGTACCGAGACTGGAACCAATAAAAAGCAAATGACAAACTGGCAACTTGATCTGAACCGTACATATTAGAACCAAACCGACTGCCATTAGGGAGCCAAGAGAAATACAATGAAATGGGAAAACGATTCAAGGGATTGACTGTTGCCTCCATTCAAGTTCATGTGTATCACGAATACATCATCGTGCCCCTGTCATAAAGTGGTTCACTTTTAAGTTCCGTCAAATAAAGAAAAAAAGACAAGCACTACAGTGTTGTTGTTGTTTTTTATGATAAAAATCACACAGTATATTATCCGGCTTCAAGACTATAGCATTACGAGGCTGTCTGGTAGGAAGAGTGGCAAAGGCAGTTTGAAGACTTTTGTCTTGAAACCCGGTGGTGATATCCAAATGAGCTGCTATCCTGCCCCCCCCCCCTTTTTCAAACCCACAGTGCACAATGAAGCCGCGGAGACACCCGTGTCCAAAACATATGTCCTCCTCCCCCCACCCCCAATATAGAGACTATAGAACATAGAGTCCACCTGTTCAGAAAGTAGAGATGGTAGATCAATTGTGTTTCAGAGCTCAAGCATGACGCACTTTATTAGCCATTCAAATGAAATAAAAAAGAAACTTTAAAATTATAAAAGCTCAAATTTTAACATAAATAAGAAAATAATAAGTAATAAAAAAAAGTATCCCTATAGGGCGGATGATGTAAAGGTCATCTGTTTCTGTGACCCACTGTTAACGAGGGTATCATTAGAAAATATAAAAGGAAAAAATTAATCGATTTTTTAAAATGTTATATCTAGAACCAAATGGTCTAAACACTATGAATGAAAAAAATAGATCATTTTTTTTTTAAATAATGAATAGCCAGTCTATGATAATCGTGTGCATGATATATGCTGTTTACAGGTCTGTTTATTATTTTTTATGAACTAATTACTGAAATTAGCATCCCTATTATTTATCAGCCTTTACATTTCCAATTACGATGTTTTATAACGTTGGACAGATTCTCAATTTTTGTCTCTCTCCTCTAAAGATTGCCATCCCATTTCAATCAAGGTTTCCAACATGGCAACTCCCCTCCTCCGCACGCCTCCTAAAACCACCAAAAACATAAACGAATGCCCTCACACATCCTTGGCTCCTCAGAAAAATCAATGTCCATAGGCCAAGCTGACCCACCATCACCTTACATTTGCCCAACCCAGAGCCTGTCAGTCTGAGCCAGTACACGAACATACAAGATAACGGGGGGGGGGGGGGGGGGGGGGTTCAGCAGATAAAGTAAAGATAATGCAAAAATACCGACATTAATTCCACCACTATTAAGAATGATGTCAGAAACACTGGTAAAAAAAATGTTTTAGGCATGTGCAGAAGTTTAGAACTAGCGATGGTTTGGGGAAAAAAAGATGTTAAACGCTTGTCATGTTTTCTTTCTAATGTTGGTCTATTTATTTTCTTTTTCACGACGAGATTTGTCATTATTTTATTCCTCTGCTCTTATTCTTCTAGCCTCTACCTCTACCTTTGACAAATAAACAAACGCATGACACATGAAATCTCTCTCTCTCTCTCCATTATTGTACATCGCTTATTCAGCGTCTGGTCTTTCTTTCTCATGCTCTGCCTATCTCTCCATCCGTTGCTTCTCTCCTCCTTTAAAAAAAAAAGCGCCCTCCCTTATTCAAACACACGCTGAGGCTAGCACAAAGAGGAGACTTGCCTAGCACACGGAAGTCGAGGGGAAAAAAGGGAGGTGGGGAGGGCGGAAGGAGGTGGAAAGAAGAACAGATGAGTAGGGGCGGGTAAGGAGCTCTAGGAGATTGGCTGAACCGAGTGGCACGAGATAGTTGCCGGGTGAGAGGTGAGGTGGTGATGGTGAAACGTGGTTGGAGGGGAGAAAGCAATGAGAGAGAGAGAGAGAAAGAAAAGAGTAGAGAATAGGAGAAAGCGAGTGTATTAGTATCTGAATACCGAGGTATTGACACTTGGGAGGAGTAATATGACAGACAGCTAAACTAGTACCAATAAATGGTTTCTTGTTGTCTTTATATATGCGTGTGTGTTTAAATATACAGTACAGTCAAAAGGAGGGGGGGGGGGGGTCCTTGGAATTAAATAAATGTCACCGCCAAGCGCTATTTCTCAAATGACAGATTAAGTGAATATCCTTCGCTTCTGGCGCTTTACGTAACGAGTAGGGATAAAAATGCATCTATGCCTTTCTGGTTCACCAACTGGCAAATGTTCAGCTATTGGAGGAGGGGCGAGATAGTGTTTTCTAATTACCACAAAGCTGCATATATAATATTTGGCCTACGTGTGGTTTGATTACTGACTAGGATTACTAAAGTATCCCTTTTAGTTTCTCGCGATAATAGAACTGTACACAGTCTTTTTGTTTCTAAACTCCCTAATTTATATCATGTGACATGAGTGCTATTGGTTTTCAATATGCCCAAGGTACTATCTCCATTTCCTCACTGCACAGCAACGGTGACTTTAAAATGTGCTTTAGACTGAATATAATTGTAATCATGTCAGCGTCAGAGCATTAAGTTGTTCCAACAAAATTGTACATGTTATCCTAATAAGATTCTTAGAACTTATTTTAAACATTAAAAGCGGTTTATTCCAGTTTTCGTTTTCTGCGCCTGTCTACAATAAGGACCTTTCTTTGGGTTACTTATCATTCACAAAACAAATTCGTTAAAAGACATTCTCTTCACACTCGAGAAAAACAAACTACCAAGATCAAAGTAAAAGTTATTAGGACACCTTTTTTTTTTTTCAATGATGGAATAAAAAATGTGTCTAGCTGTTTTAAGAATGTGGATCTGAAGTCCTTCTGCAATTACCATAGAACTAGTAAATATACACGAGAACGATTTAAATGCCAGCTTTACCATAAATCGATAACTTCATTAATTGTTTAAGACGCTGATACATCTGATAATGCGGGTATATTTAGATGGCTTTCGTTAGATCTATTCATATTGAAAATTATATCTACACCAATCTACAGATTCATTTCCTTTTTGAAGTTTGGCAAAAAAGGGGTTTAACTAATTATACTGTCTATAGCTTGATCTATCCTAAATATATATAACGCAGTGCACACAATAAAATAATTGTCTCTCCTGGCTGGAATTTTAAAAATGTTTTACATTGATTGTATTTGTAGACCTCTATTTATATATAGACTAGTCACCTAGTACACATTACTAGATCTAGAGATATAGAATCTAGTTTATTGTAATAATGTCAGTGTTCCATTAAAATATGCTAAATCTACTAAAATCTCTTTAAATTAACGTATTAGTATTAGCAATTAGGCAACTAGAGTCTAGATGTAGTATTTAGCTCTGCTACTGATATAAAATATAGAATGATCTAGATAGAGTCTAGATCATTTACAAGTTTAGGTGTAGATTGTAGAATCTAGATCTATATCTTGTGAAACTGGGCATTTTATTATTTTAAAAGTGGATTCTATATCTAGATCTAATTAATAATAAATGTTTTTTTTACAATACCGACAATTTTGTTAGTAATGTCAATTTATATAAATCTACTTATAAATATAGAATCTAGATTTGATTAGACTTGAATACGAATTTAAATATATGTATGTATATATATATATATATATGTATCTATATATATATATATATATATATATATATATATTCTATCTTAGAGTAGTTGAGTAGTCAGACGTTTATTATGCAGGGTAAAAATTTAAATTAGGCCTACCTCTGTTAACGATTCTGAAACAACAGGATACCAGGTTCCATCACTAAGTTGTCTTGACATGGACGATATTCACCCTTTCCACTAGGAATGAACCGTGAGACTAGACTACTTTTTATGTCTAGTAGACTACTTCGAATACTGAAAACACACACATAAACACAATATTCCAAGGCACAGAACACACACAAAATCTAGATCTAATTCTGAAGAAGATCTAAAAATCTAGATAAGAGATATAATATTTTCTCCATTTTTTTTTTTTACTAACCAAGACAAGAACTTAAGAAGAATATCGGCTGAATATCCAACCAACAGAACAAATTATACGAGACTGAATCTACTAATAATAATATAAATCTACTAACACAGTGACAACCTCCTGATTTAGATCGCTGGAGCGTAGCAATCCATTTCGCTTTATAATGTATTAACACAGTATTCCCTTTTGAATTTAACCGTCGTGCAAAAAAGGAAAAATAATCACACACACACACAATATATCACAAAGTGAAAGAACAACACATGGATGTATCACAAATCAATAATGCAGTGTGCAACACGATAAAAAGTTTAAAGTATTATGGGGAGGGGCAAAAACTCGAGGTGAAAGTCTTGCTGAAAATAAAACACAGAACGCTTAGCACTGGTTGGGTTCGTAGCACAGGCCTATAACACAGACCGGGGGGGAAAATTTGGCACGGCGGACAAGGCCACTTTTTTTTTTTCGGAGGGGTGGTGGTGTCAGGGGACGTGGAGTTGCACACGCACACACACACGCATGTTGCCTGAGCGGCTTCTTTCTCTCTTACACCACGTGCAGGAATGTAAAATAGATCTGTGTAATCATAAATCTTAAACTAAACAAATATTATAGCTATTCATTCATTCATTCTTCTTCCATACATTGCTATTCTATTTTTTTTTTCGACATAAAGAGTCAAGCTCCAACACAAACACATTGAAATATGATGATGACCTGATTTGGGTGGTATTCATTATACTAATACTTTATTTCATTATCATTTTCTGTATTTTATTTCAACGTTTTGAAGGCAATAAACATGTATATAACTTAGACTCTAGATTTATATTAGGGCGTCATGGATCTAGTATGCAATCCCTTATGTAAAATATGATTGTAATCGAAAAGGGTTATATTTTTTAAAAAAAAAAAAAAAGAACTGCTATTTTTTTATGGCGTCTGTTAACCAGGGTGATATTCCCGTACGCTCTGCCGATCTTGTTAAATAAACATCCAAAGCAAGGCATTTTCTTCAAAGGCTCCCTGTGTTCGTTTTTCAATGGTACACTAGGCTAGGCACTGGCGCAGACCTGCCTATCAGGCCAGCCAATCATACCTCTCGGATTGAGAATATTGCAAGCTGATTGGCGAAGAGACAATCCATTTGCGGGGCGGCTTGGGTAAGGAGCACGACCTTCGGGAAAGAACGTCGACCGAAACACAACGTTCGTGTAGTCAAGGTTAGTGGGTGGAGAGGAGGTGGGGAAAGAATTTGAGGGGAGAAAGAGGTGGGGGGGGGGCATAATGTACTTGCAAGGGAAATAATGTAGTATATAAAATTTTTCTTAAAAGAAAATTGATAAGGCCCCTTGAATAGTATGCCATGTATACAAATTCAAGCAGCGTTCGTAATAATTCAGTTCCTGTATGCCGACCATCGAATCTTTTTATCCAAAATAAAACTATCTTTTCCCATTCACATTAATCTTTTATATCCCTGTTAGACTAGTGTAAATCAAAACATTGATAGCAAAATAAACTCATGATTACTTATTTTCATTGCATTAATCATAATTAATGTTTTATGTCATTATTTTACTTTCTTGGGAGTAGCACAGAATATCATAACATCAAGTCCAGGGATGTTCACCATTTTTAGAATGTATTCATGTCATCTCATTTTTCTTTGTTTTAAAATTCTACAAATGTAAAGTCATAACATCTTCTAATGAGTCATACAGAATTTAATACAACAGTCTTACAGAGGCAAATATGCAATGAGTAGATGACCAGTTGGTGTTTCTAAATAATATGGTACATGATGTAATGCAATCGGCAGATGACCCGCTGTAGAAGTATTTTATATACTTTTGTATATACCGGTAACTAGGCCCACTAATTAAGTAACAGGAGACCAAGACATTTAATATCTTTGATAACAAAAGAATTGAAAATCTTCAGTGTGATCAAACAAAATGTTATTTAAACTACTTAGGCAAAAATGTTCAATATTTCTAGGACTTAATTGAATTAGATCTCCCCCCCCCCCCCCCCCCCCCCCCCCCGGTGCCTTTAGGCGCATTGGGTGGCAAGCTTGTCTCTATAATCTTATGTATTACATGCGTTACTTCAAAAAAGAAGATAATTACATCCTACGCATTTAATGTCAATCTAGTCATGCATGTTAATAAATGACAAACTCGCTAAGTCGTTGTTTTTCCTGGCTGAGTCAGGCGACCCATTATCTAATAGCACTAGAGAAGGAGTATTTGTATAAATTTGTTCTAGCATATGGAATAAGAAATGTGCCTGTATCTTTGTGTCTGAGTATTTTATTAGGTTTTGATTTTCTATTTGTAAATTATAGTTCAGTATTTGATGTATTAAAGCTACTTTACTTTTATTCTTCTGTCCTGAAGTGCCTCTTAGTCTAGTGATTTTACCGAATAGTGTTACCCTAATCAATATTATGTTCATATGTTATAAATCTACTTTCTCTATTTTGTATTTGTTCTAGTTTCTTTATGGTTATCTTGTGTTGAGGGATCCCAAACAGAGGATGCATATTCTAATATTGGCCAAACTAAAGTTAAAATAGGATTTTAGTTTTAATTTCTTGTTTGATTTTTTATAAATTTCTTTTAATAAACCTGCAAGTTTTGCTTCATTTTTTAAATAATTTCACCAATATGGGGATTCCTTAACTTTTCTTTTATCATTACACCTAGATATTTTCAGTTTTTAGTCTGTGTGACTGGTTTACCATAAATAAAATAAGTAATTTTTATTTGTTTTTTTGAGTTTTTGTTACTCTTAATATCTCTTCACTGGCATTTTTCCTCTGGGATCTGTCTAGGACACCATCATATATTTATCTCTCAAAGCATGGACTTGGTAGCTATTGGTCTAAATTAGCCAGAATAAATTAGCACATCTCTAGTAATCATGAACAAGTATAGCACATTGAGTATGCTTAGGATCCATTTTTTTTTAAAGAGATGTCTATAGCAATGTAATACAATTAAAAATATTTACTTAAGTTCAAAATATGCTGTTTGCTACCCACTAAAGGAGTAAATATTTTGAATTTAAATTCAAATTGATATATCTGGTATACAAAACTAATTTTACGAGAAGACAATAAAACAATGCCTTAAAATTTAAAATCATTTGTGATTAAAAAAAAAAAAAACAACTAAGAAACAAATAATGCATACATTTTATTTGTCACAGGACATTGACAGACATTAACCTAGGCAATGTTATGTTTACATTTGGAACAGAATCAAATAATAATAATACAAATCAATGTACAGAATTGTAAGGCTTGGAGAAAGCTTTCACAGTTTCACCAATCTAAAACCATTTCCAAAAAAATTTAAGTACACATCAAGTCTAGTTGTCTTCATAGTATCTATTTATTTATCATGAGTTAATGCTTTTAATTTGTTTTAATTAGAAATATAGATTGTTTTTAAAAGGCTAGTTTCTAAACTTATACTGGGTAGTATACATGTGCTTCCATTTACAAATGTATTTTGCAAAAAAGTCTACAAACTTTAAAGATTAAAAAGTTAATGCCCGATAAAGTAGAGTTAAGTTTCCATCAAAAGTATTAACTAAACTTGATGCATAATGACATTTCCATATCATTCATATACTGCAGGAGTAAGTTCAAATAAATTTTCAAAAAAAAAGAATTAACTAAAATCCCAGTCTTTACCAAGACTAACACTTAAGACACTCAGTTCAGTTGCACATTACTCTCATCACCAAGTCTTTTAAAGAAATGTACGATTCAAAGCAGTTTAAGATCAGATTTAAAGGGTTTATTGAACCAAGTTCTTATTTTAGATGGTAAGGTCTGAAAGGGGAAAGGAACAGAAATACCATTGAACTATCCCTAAGCATTATTCAACTATTTTAAATTATGACTACCACCAAATATTTAGCAACATTTGAACAGAGATAATGTACCCCTAACACCACAAACTTATAGATTCCTATTGGATCTAAAACATATTCAAGACGAAACCCAATATCTCAAACAAAAGTAAACAACAGCTCCATCTAACGGTCAAGTGAGTGCTATCTTAGTCCTTTCTTGGCAGCTTGATGAACATTCTGGTCCAGTTTATCTGAGAAAATAACCAAAAATGAAGCTTTTGTTTGATTTGTTAAAAAATAAACACACACACACGAAAAAAAGATTCAGAGTTTTTTAAGTGATAAAGTTGTCTAAATGTGGACTTATGAGTGTTTTGAGACTAAAGATGATCATGATTTTCACTAATAACAAGAAGACATCAAATTCAGCACCATGTGATATCTAAGAACACTATTCAGTGATGGCAGGGTCCCTGAAGATGAGTTAACATATCAGTTACATTAAACTAGTATAGCAGCCCAAGTGATTTAATAAGTAATTGAATTTAAATTCAAGTGGCTTACAAATTTTGTGTTTTCCTTTAATGGGAAACTTGACAAGCAGTTCTTGAGGATTAGAACAGATGAAAACAAATGGAGAATTAGATTCTCCATCAGGATACTGGTGGAACAGAAAACAAGTGTCATCAATAAGTATTGATTTTTTAAAAAAGTTTTTCTTTTATAGAATGAACAAATGAATGAGCTCACTTACACACACAGTTTTTTTTTAGCAGCTAACTAAAATTACTTCTGTAGCCAAAAATTGTGTAAGTTAATTGAAACATTTCAAATTTAGTTAATTCGATTTTTTTTAGCTCCATTACATTTTGTATAAAAAAGAGTTAACTAGCATTCTGTGTTAAATTTTGAACTAACTAAAAACAGATTGAGTCAATCTTCACTGACCTGCTCTCTGTAATCTTCCTGAGACAAACAGTCTTCTACATTGACACAGCCCAGTAAAGAAGCTGTTGGATAGCTTGTAGGAAATCTTAGTGAGTGACCTTATCAGCAAAACAAAACAAACATCACAACAATCATTGAATGAAATCATTTCAAATTGTAATAGTAACAAAAATAAGAACATTCATCAATTAAACCATAGACATCAATTGTTTCATGCAAAAAAATGTGCTACTACACAACCCATTATGTGAACAAACCAGGGAGTTGCTGACCACCAGATAAATTTATAGCATTTACAAATAAGACATAAATGACATTAATAGTTCCATAAATAGTGCAAAATCTTTCAAAAACTAGAAAACTAATAGCACATTTTAATAAAAGTTGTTTTTTTTAAAAAGCGGGTGGTGGGGTCAATTCAGTTTTTAAAAAAACAGGTCAGGAAAATAACTAGAAAAACATAAATTCTTACCTTTATAAATATGAGAGTATATACTTTCCATCTCTTTAATTTCATCAGTAGTTGGGGCTTTGGCAGTTGAGGCAATCCAAAGTCTACCCCTGTGAGCTGTATACCATGTCCTCCCTTCATCCCTGTGTAAGTCATTGAACACATCAAAGTCCATCAAGTATTCATAGCATCCAAAATTTTTTTTAAAATTATTCCACAACTTACTTTTTGATTCCTGCTACTAAGAGAGATGCCCAAGGTTGGTGCATACTTAGACATAAGCCATGGTCAGACATTTCCTGCAACTCTCTGTCTTGTATACGCTGTGATGACTGAGTGTTGGACATTCTGGTAAACGATGTCTTAGTAGGGCCCCACTGTACAGCAGACTCATCAAACACTGGCTTTTGTGGATTGATTCAGTTGCAAATTGTTCAATATTTTAAACAAAAGAAAAATACACATAAGAAGTATATGATCCACAAGAAAGATAGTAGCACAATAATAAATGAAAAAATTATGCATCTCCGTATTGAAGAAGCAATAAAAAAATCAAAACAAAACATTAGGGTTTATTAAGAGACATTTGTACAAATCTAACTAGAACATAAAATTAACATGTGCGCAAGCCTCACGACCAGGCAGCCATCCAGCAAAATAGAGCAGTGAGATTTATAACAAATGACTATTCAGACTTGACTTGAGTTACTATACTAAATTTAGAAATACTTCAGGACAGAAGAATATAAAGTAAAGCAGCAATAATACATAAAAAATGTATGTATTCTGAAGCTCATTGAATTATCTTTGCAAAATTAATACTTAGTGCAAGAAAGTACTGATTGAAAAACTATTTGGAAGTTATTAAAACTATTCAGTTAAATAATTGAAAAGCGTTCAATGTCATAATCCAAATATGTATTTCTTTATATATTTTTTGGTATTTTTTAGTACATGCAAATAGCAATTAAGGATGTAATTTAATCAATAATGTGTACTTTCTAAAAAAAAAAACCCAACTGATTAATGCCTTGATCTAAAATTTAATTTTCTTTCATCTAGTATCCCAATAAACGTTTGGATGTAAAACAAGACTAAATATTAAGCATCAATAATAAATTGTAGATAAACTATGTTGCATAAGTTACTTACAGCTATAGCAACTCCAGGGTCAAAGTCTTCTACTTTAGATTTTTTCCCATTTGCAGCAGTGCCATAGTGCACTTCCTGAATGACACTATCATGTATATCATACATCCTCTGAGCTGCATCATCTTCTGCATCAATAATTTTATGCCCTGCAAAGTCCAATGTTATCTTTCTATCACGCTTTGAGCCATGACGAGCTTCGCGCAGCATTTCCTCCCGATTTTGTAGTTTGTTTCTCTCTTCTTCATTCAGCCATTTGTTACCATCAGTATTATAGTAATCACACTCATCATCAATCACTTGAGTTCTCCTGACACTTTATAAGCAAACAAAGAAAATAGAGTGAACATAAAAAAGCATATAGCTAGTAACTAGTAGACATGGAACAAAATGGTTCCAGGCACACTACAGTAAAATGTGGAACTAATTGGCTCCTGGCATACAACAGTGAACATTATTCTTTCTATTTATGCAAGAATGATGGAACACAGAAAGATAGATGCCTCTGCTTTTAAAAATTGATACCACTTTCCCTATGAAATTTAAACTGTTTTAATTTTCAAAAGCCTCAACACAAAATTCAGATAATTAATTAAGCCAATGTCAGTATTTGAAAACACTCAATCATTTAAATAACGACAATCATGAAACAGGAAATTTTATATTAAATAAAGTCTACCATCTTATTAAGACTTGTAACATTGAACTTTCTGTCTCATAAAGTGCAGCTTTAATCTAATAAAGAGCATTTTAATAATGGTGCTGTACTAGGGATTAAAATGTTTATGATCATAACAAAATCCACACTATTTATTGTTAAATGTTGATAGTACATTAGAGTTTGGCATTGGTGGCTAATCAAAATCTTTCTCTATACAATTCATAAACAACTTCAATTTTAAAAAAAGCAACAAAATGCTTTATTGCTATGTCACATTAGGCTATGATAAATAAGAGAGTTAAATACTCATTTATAAGAAAAACTATGATAATTATTACAGTTAGGAAGTATTTGAAAAAATACCTATATTTATCATATTCCAATAATTTATTTCTATGCTGAAGGGCTTGTTCAAATCCTTTTTGGTTTTTGTCTAAGAGTGAATCATTTGTGTTATTCTGTTTTGATGTAGATTGACTGCCGCCTTTCAAAAGTCGCTGTCTGAGTTTTTCTCCTTTTTTTGAACCTTTATCTATTAGCTCTTGATCTTCAGGAGTGCATACCTTACAAATATATAAATCAAATATTGGCTTTAAAGACAACAAAGATAATTAGTCAATAGTAATTTTTGCAGACTATAAGAAATTTGAATATTACTCAACTCTAAAAAAGGCTAAAAAAAGAGGTGAATATGTTAACAATTTAACAACCCATTAAGTTAATGTGTATCAATAGGTGACCTGACAAAATAGGGCGAAATTTCCCTACAAAATAGTGCAAGACACTATATGATGTGTATAAAAGTACCGGATTTTATTCAATATCAATAGATCTAAAATTATGCCATATTTATATTTTAAAATGCATAACTTGCTAAAAAAAAAATATGTTTATGAAATGTGGTGACCCGGTTCATGGGTCAGGTATAAGTATAAGATGATGTGTGTGTGCTATGGTATAATCAGAAACTCTTGATTAACTGTAGCATCTGTCTTTGATCAAACCATGGTGTTCCTTGACGCAACATCAGCAATTTTAGGTGTGTCAGGATTAGTTAAGATGGCAATCACATTTCTTATACCTCCAAATGTTTGTTTCATCTCACCTGTCCGTCTTAGTCGAACATCACAATGAAATCAAAGTTAAGGAGTTTCAATTTGGATTTCAAGCCTACCTCTCTTGTTATGGTACTTTTTTTCCATGACAAAAATTAGCAGTTGTTTTTTCCTAAACGGTGTGTAAATCTGACAAGTATGGAAGTATTTTTGCATGTTTTTGAAGTGCACTATTGGAATTTAAATAAATGATATATTTGAAATTATTCACATTTTAGTTTATTATAATTCTAGCATAATGTTAGCATATTTTAACATAGCCAAAGTATTTCTTGTAAAATGACTGAAAAATATTTTTTCTGTGCTATTTTATCAGGGAACCATATCTATACTAAGTAGTCCATGCTGAACCAATAAGAAAGTCCATGCTGAACCGATAAGAAAGTCCATGCTGAACCAATAAGAATTGAGAACAATTGAGATGGATCATCAACTGAAGATTGTCTAAACAGTTATAGAGGAAGCTCATTTATTTTGAAAAGTAAAAGATATTTTTTGAATAAGATTAAAACTGCAAAACACGCAGGAGTAGTCTTGGACACTATGCGTAAAAAACTTTAAGAAAATGAAACCTTACCAAATAGCCACAAAAGACACATGGACCTGCTCCTTCTTGTTCACAGACTATCCTGCCACATTGTATACAGTTGTTAATAAGTTTGTGTTTGGCAGCCTGGCATTCACATATGTGACGACCTACAAATAAAGTAAGGAGTAGACAGGTCTAGCACACTACTGCATACAAATTATGTAAAATGGAATTTTTGCAACATTAAACAGTAATGAAACTACAAAGTCTTAAGAATTTAATAATCAACAAAACATTTTTTTTTAAATAATAAATATATATATATATATATATATATATATATATATACATATACATACATACATACACACATATATATTTAAACAAAGAGTTAACTGAATCTGCAAATCAACTAACTCAGGGGTGGGCAAATTACGACCAGTGGGCCACATGCGGCTGCCAGAGTCTTTTAAGCCGCCCATGGACACCTAAGGAAACCAGGAGTGCCAAAAATGCAAATATATTTAAAAATAAATAATTATAAAATATTTTCATAAATTTTAGAAAGTTCTGATTCTTATCACTTATGAGGAAGAGGCATAAGAAGCATTGTCTCTACATGTCATTCTAAAATGTTCAAATTAAACGAAGATTATTCTTATTGGCAATTTTTCAAAACAGTCAAAGACACAAAATGAGGCCAGTATTTATTTAATGTTATGAACAACTAAGTGAAAATTCTGGGTTGGCTTGTAACTGAGAAAAATAGAACAATATCTCAACCATAAACTCTTAACGAGAAACTTTGCACAAAGCTGCATTGAATATCCGACACATTGTGTGATATTCACTATTAGTGATTAAGCCTATCAGAGCTAAGGGACTTATCCAGGGGTAGTTCCTAGACGTACTTAAAGATTTGGAAACAAAAAATTCCGATGTTCGGTACCACAGTAGCATGCGCTGTCCTAGCATGGGCAAGATGGTATTGAGAAGAATATGGTATCTCAAGGAAGAAACTATGTTCTTTGAAAGACTTGGCTGTGACTAATATTTCTAATAAAGAGTGGACTTCACTTTTTACATCGGGATATTGCAGTAGGTTGCTTCCACATTAAATGCATGTGCATTTTAAATCATTTCAAAAAAAGCTTTACCATTTCTCCAAGCAATGAATGTAAACAGGTTTTGTAATTTTCCTTTACTGAAAGGTGAAACTATTTCTAGTGAAATGGTTAAAATGTACAAGACTTATTTGGATTCAAAAAACAAATTTTAAGACATCCAAGAGCTTGTAACCAATTTTCAATACCCTCAAATAAACAAGTGCAATCACAGGTCGATGCTGACTGACTGTAATTTGAAAGCATTCACGAGGATAACAACTAGTATGCTAGTTCCACAGTTTCGGAACATTATGCACGAGTGTTAACAGTTAAATTCTTCAAATTAAATAGAACTGTACATTTGGGGCGAAATGTAGAGATGTATAAGTGCTATATTTAAATTAAAACAAATTTTCGTAAATTAGTTTTAGAAATGGCTTTTGTTTTAATTCCTCAATTGGGAGTGTACAAATAATGATATGTAAATGTATAAAACATTATAAATGTGAATTAAAAGATATTATACAGTTAGCTAGCATATTTTTCTTATTTGTAATTACATATTTCATATTCATTTATGCAGCCCCCCCATTCCCCAAATTTTTTTAATGCGGCCCTTGATGGAAAAAGGTTGCCCACCCCTGAACTAACTTAATTTAAATGAGCTATTACTTTACCAACTAAAATTACCTGGAAGATGAATGACTGATTTGGCTTGTCCCTCTTTACTGTACAAAGAAACAAATTTAGTCTTCTTCTTGGCCCCGATGCCAATCTCCATACTACCAGATCCGATCTGACTAGATAATGAACCATTCTGTAAAGCCACAGAAGTATTGCACTGAAATAATAATTTTTAAGTGTATAAAGTATATGGTTTAAATACCTGCTGTTATATGGTTTATATACAGGCATAAACAAAAAAATAAACAACTTTTAAAAGTTGTGAATTATGACACAACCAATGTTTTCTTACATGCAATAAAGTATTAAATGATTACCAGCACTAAGATAAGTGATGCAAAATGTTTCAAAACACTCAAATCAATAAGGAACTAGGTTATTAAGTGCAAGTAACTATTTGGCACTTTATAACATTGACTTGCACTAATAATTTTCCACTCGCCCTTCCATCAAACATAATTTGATCTAGAAGCAAGGAGGAACATGCTCCTAGCCAGTCCATCACACTAACCTCAACAATACATTTTAGTATGATAGTTACATATAATCCATTTTAACTTGAAACAATCTCAAAAAAAAAAAAAAAAAAAAAAAAACAGAGAAAAAAACATAAGAAAAGCTTACTTAGTTTTTAGTTAACAAGTCAAACTTACATTTTCTTTTTGATTTACATTAAAAAGTGCACTATTTACTGGAGTTGCAGGTGTTGGTTTGTTTTTCTCATTAGATTTCTGCTGAACATCAAATCTCTGCTTTTGGTAAACCTTTGTAAAGTGATTGAAAAAAAAAAAGATAAAATTTTACTTTTTCCTATAAGAAACACTAATTAACAAAAACAAAGTAACAATGACTTTTATATTCCTGCAAGCTATGTCAGTATTATGACTGTCAGAAATATTGCATAATTATAGAAAGTTATGTTGTCTTAGTCACTATTCTCAAGAAATATAGCTGTTTGCTTCACTGAAAAATTCTAAATTTAAATCAAATCAAACCTGCACTTCACTACTCTATAGCACAGGTAATATACCGTTCATTTTTCTTGTTTCATTTTCCAATAAAATGGCCTGTAGACCTCTCCCCCTTGTATTACCACTACTTTGCTCCTCCCATAGAACAATCTGACAGAGACAGCCCTTATCACAATTTAAACATCACACATACACTTCTTTTGACTATAAGTTGTAGCCCTAATGAAAAGAAAAAACACACTTTTAATTAGCCACCACTTTTAAAACACAAAATATTTTCTTAAGCTTGTTTGGTATCTAAGAATGAAATAACTGTTCTTTATCCTGTGGATGAAGAAGAAATCCTTTTCCAACATGCACAGACTCATACAAAAGGAAACTTTTTTGGTTAGTTCACAATTTCAACTTCAGCTGTTATATTTAGTGATCCATTAAACAGGCTCAAATTTCTTTGCACTGTTACCTTTAATTCATAAAGATTTAATAAACATAACAATATGTAGATTGAAAAGTTGACCATTAGAGGCATCATTGGACTAGAAAAAATGCTTATTCCAAGGACACAGTAAGAAAGAAATGGGTAAAATATCATATTTATAATAATAATCATAATCTTAGAAGCAGAATGAGTGAAGTGAGTCAGTGAACAAAAGGCTTCTAAAGGGTTACATAAAATCACCTGAAAAGTAGGATTATTGCTTCCTTTTCCATAATGAGCTTGCCAGTCTTGTAAAAACTTATTTTTCTTAGAATCTGTCTCAATCAATTCTGTTATATAATTTCTCTGATCTATGATATCTTTAATGGACATAATATACCTGAAATTAAAAGAGAATTACAGGTTATTAGAAAGTTTTTTTTATAATAAAATATTATTGATTACATCTTTGTCATATTGATTACATCTTTGTCTATCTATTAAACCATAAGTACAATGGTCATTTTCTGAGGTTTAGGACACTACATAGATAAATAAATAAATGCAGCTAAAAACTCAAATTATGACCAATAGCCAACAGGGCCTTAAAAGGGGCATCAGCACTGGAGGTGAAAAGCTGACAAGTGTCAGTAGTTTTAAATACCTCGGAGCTATTGTCTCAGATAAGGGAACCAAACCCGCACTACTGGTCGAAATAGCATAGTCCACAGCAGCTCTGGTAAAGCGCAAAACAATATGGAAAGACAAATGCACAGCCCTTGACATCAAAGTCAGACTGATGCGCTCCCTGGTCATGGCCACATTCTTATATGCTTACGAGTCTTGGACTCTGACTGCAGAGCTAGAAAGGAGGATCCTAGCAATGGAATTGAGATGCTACAGAAGGATTCTAGGTATCACATTTAAAGACCTCATCACAAAAGAAGAGACTAGAGACAAGAGAGACTAGAGTGATTGGATCCACAATGACCTTTAAGCTATTGTAAAAAAAAATGGAAATAAAACTCTATGGCCATATTACAACATTTTCTGGGCTTGCAAAGACTTTCCTTCAGGAAATTGTATCAGGAAAAAGAAGAGGAGGCTGACAGAGAAAGCGATGGGAAGACAACATAAAAGATGGACAGGCCTGCCATTGAAAGAGTTCTAACCAAGGCAAAAGACAGAGGAATGGAGAAAGGTGGTTGACAAATCTTGTGTGGTGCTCCAAGGGTCCAACAGACTAAGGTATGTCCTGCAATGAAAACATCTAAACCCAAACCTGCTGCAAGATAGCAAAAGATTATGGAAAGAAAAACTTAAATTTTAAACATAATGATATCGTAATGTGAATGTGAGCAGTGTGCATTATAGTATTTATACACATACAATTATCTATGTCTATATATAAATATATATATAAATTATATTTAATATCACAGAGTGAGTAGATAAGATAATGATAAAGTGATAAAGACAAGTAAAAAAAAAGTATCCCCTTTCAGACCTTGTGGTCTTTAGGGCTTCTTGAAAAGTTCTTGTAAAAACTTTAGACCCCACAGTTTGAGAAATGCTGCCTTACATTCATTGTGCTTTATTGTAAAATTTCAGTATCTTGTGTAATCAAATCATTTTTTATAAAATAAAAAAAAAAAGCTCTAAAAAAAGAGTCAGTACTACTAGTACTAGACTCTGTAAATCTTACTGACTTAACTTTAACTCTAATCTACTCAGCTACTGAGCTAGGTACTGTGCTTTATATTAGTTATTCTAGTATAGATTCTAAATCTAGATAAAACATTTGGTTTACCGGCTTATATCTTCATCTAATCCTATTTTTTCTAGTTCATGACACAACCATTTCTCTGTATCAGCAGCCATATTTTACTTTGAGTCATCTAGACTCTAGTCTATTTAGATCTACAAGTGTGTATATATATGTACGTGCGTGTGTGTGTTTACTTCGATTCATGTGAAATTTTACTATCCACCCAGATTTTTTACATTTAAAAACACAGAAAAAAGAAATACACATAGACGAACAATCTCTTTTCTAATGGGTATTAGGCCTACATGTATAATCACAGTAGTTCCAATATATTATTAGGCCTAATTTAAAATCTAGTCGAGTGTAATTACGATCTAGATATAGATCATTCAAGACTTTTGTATATTTTCGAAAAGTAGAACCTAAAAGATAAGCCCTAGATCTAGATTTGATTGTTGGCCTTGCAGGCGTTGGTTAATCGATTTGAGTGTTAAAATCTAGTAAAGCGCTTCCGAAGAGGGGTGTCCCTGGATCGAATCTCGTCGAAGACTTGGATTTTTACTTCGGGATCTTTAGGGCAACTCTGAGTCCACTTAGCTTTGATGGGTTTACTTGACATTAGTTGGGGAAAAGTAAAGGTGGTTGGTCGTTGTGCTGGCCACACGACACCCTCGTTAACTTGAGGACCTTGAGCCAAGTCTGGTTTCCAACGACTAAATCTATGAGGGATTCTTCCGTATTCCTATACTTGCCACTAACCGTGAAAAGGCCTCCAGATCAGTGTGCGACTCCCGTGAGCAATGGCATGGTAGGAGAAGCTGGTATTAGCGAGCCTTATTTTCCCTCCTTTCCACGTGTCACCGATATATAGAGAAGTCCATTCCCGCATTTGCCCTCAAAATGAAATCGTGACCCAATATTGTATGAGATTCGCGGGGCATATGTTAGGCAAGACAAAACACGTTTACCAAGCACAGTGATAAAATGAAAGCAGAAAAGAAAATGAAAACAAGGCCGTCAACGTAGGCCTATGACATGGCGTCGCACCTTTTTAGAAGTCAGATACCTAATATTGCCTATGCTAGAGTTATAGGCCTATTAGTAGCCTACATGTATTATAGATCTAAGATACGATGATACGGCTGAGAATAGTCATATATCTAGATTTATATCAATTTTAGATCTAGATTTGATAATTTCTAGTCTATTTCCCTGTCCCAAATGTCTTAATTCAAACGTACTTACATTAGGCCTACAATTCTACATAGAAGACCTAAAATCCGTCATTGTCCGTGTGCACTGGGATAATGTGGAAGTCGGCTATGACCGATCTCTGTGAGCCTATGGAGACTGCTTGTTGCCCTATGCACTGAACGGCACAAGAGGACGAAAGTCTAAGTAAAACAAATATTCACGTGCAAATAGGCCCATGAGGGTGCTACGCTAGGCTGAAAAATAGTATGCCTACTCCGCCCCGCCCCCGAATCAATGGCGTCCACTAAGGGGGTGCGTGCCAGTTCCACACTGGGTGACACCCTCCATGAGGTGACACAATAATAGGGGAAAACGCACTTTTGTAAGAACAGACAATTATTTGCTGTCATAAAATTGTGAGTTTAAAATGTCTATTACCCAAACCACTCTTAGGTGAGAGACATCCTTTCATTCCTATAAGACATTAAATGACGTAATGAGTCTATGTGTTCTTTTTGTCCCATCCAACATTAAACTAGAACAATTGTGCACAATTTGAATAGTGAAGTAAATAAAAATGTATTGTTTTCTAGATCTAGACTCTATAGACTATTATGGCTACATAGTGAAAGGTGGCTTGTAGACTAAACCATACAAAAAACGTTACAAAAGACCCAACCATCTTACAAGCTGGATGCTGTCCACTTGGATTTCACTTCAAGGGTTTGTAACAAAAAAAAATGTTATGTCTATTTAGATCTATCATAATCTATGTAGTTCAGATCTATATCTAGATTTATATAATATATAGGCCTACTAAGTAACTTAGATCCTCCCGCGCTGTTCGGCGCATAGGATGGCAAGCTGTTTTCACAAAGATCTGTCCCTGGCAATGTCTGAAGCCTCTTCCCACCTGGTGTCCACTGCTCTGAGGTCCTCCATGAAAGACTTTGAAAGTGTTGTGCCAAGTAATACGAGGACGTCCCTATTTGCGCTTTCCTAGTATTGGCCTCCATGTAATCGCAACTCTTGGTAGCTGTAGTTCATTTTGTTGGAGAACATGTCCCGCTAACCCCATGCCTCATGCGATGCTCTGTGACAACCTCATTATATGGTCGACTTCCAGTTCGGCATAAATTTTCCTTGTTTAACATCTCTTTAACTGACTTCTAAAATCCGTCTGAGCCACATTTAGTAATGATTTAGTCTTTTCTCAATTTTGGCAGATGACTTCCATGTTTCGCAAGCATACGATATTGTTGGGATGACGATTGTATTAAGTAGGTGGAATTTTTTTCCAGACCAATATCTTGGCTTGTCCAAATAGGCCGCAGCCTTTGGAAAATGCTCCCTGCCTTTTCTATTCGGCACGCTACTTCATGGCAGGCATCCCAACTCTTCTAGCTCTGACTCGCCAAGTCTGACGGGTCACCCTTTGCGCACAATTTGAGTCTTATCCAAGTTTATGCGGTGGCCAATTTTGGGTGCCTCTATACATAGGCTCTCCGTCATTTCTTCTAACGGTATGCATTTGTCTGTAGATCGGAGTAGTGCAACGTCGTCGGCGATGTCCAAGTCAAGTCCGCCATTAATTCTGTTCACGCCATGGAATACCGAATATATAGCCCCCCCCCCCCATATCTATATATATATATATATCTATCTAGAATTGATCTTGAATTGATACTTTCTAGATACTTTCAATATGTCTTAATTTACATTTTAGAGAGGACACACTTTCATTAGGCCTACCTGCAATTCTACATACCGTAACGGTAATCTCGATGTATGTTTTGAAGACGTAAGGCTGTTAGCATATTTTTGGCATTGAACATAAAATTTTCGCTGTTTCTTTGTATTTATTTTTTAGATTTCATTTAGGGTCACCAAACTCACTTCGCCTAGGGTCCCCAATTATCCAAGGCAGGCCCTGCAACCGCTTAGGATCCCAACCTAAGTAGTGTTCGACGGAGTTGTTTTTTTTTTTGTTCAAATAATCAACAATTTGATTATATAATATATTTGAAAAAATAGGAGCACATATTTTCTCTGGTGGCGGAATTAAGCTACTAACATAACCTCAGACTTCTCTAAACGGATCAAATGATTATAATGTAGGCTTATATAAGGCTATTTTTAGTTGTTAACGATAGAAATAATAGAAGATGGAGTTTTGGATCATAAAGATATATATAAAGATACATGTTGCCTTAAATTAAAAGAGGAATGCCAAATTACGATCCTCGATGCGGTGCTATCCGGTTCCTAGGAACGATTGCCCAAATAGCACTATGAAGCAGCAGAGGAATATGCTCCATTGGATTCGACAATTTTTAGCGGCGCCCAAAAGGGGAATAGACGCTATTAGTTTTGTGTGAAATGTCTGTCCGTCTGTCCCGTTTAGATCTCGTAAACTAGAAAAGATATTGAAAATCCGATATCACAATATTTTAGATTATTCAAAGTTCTGATGCAACGGCTACTTTTTTTTTTCTGAAAGCGAAAAGTCTAATTTTTTAAAACCAGTTATGCAAGCAGTTTTTTTTAAAGAGAAACAGCTAATTAGTATACATTATAAGTTAGACCTAAATTAAAACAAATAGTAATCTTGTAAATGTCTTCTTTGTAAACTTTTTTTTTAATTTGCGAAAATATTTTTTTTTTTAATTTAGCATTCGAATAAGAGATTGAGCCTTTTCAAAAAATTAAATCAATTATAAGACTTCAGTTAGGCCAGTAGAGGCGCGGTAGCTGAGCGGTAAAGCGCTTGGCTTCCGAACCGGGGGCCCCGGGTTCGAATTCAGGTGAAGACTGGGATTTTCTACTTCGGAATCCTTAGGCGCCTCTGAGTCCACCCAGCTCCAATGGGTACCTGATATTAGTTGGGTAAAAGTAAAGGCGGTTGGTCGTTGTTCTGGCCACATGACACCCTCGTAACCGTAGGCCACAAAAACAGATGAACTTTACATCATCTGCCCTATATACCAACAGGTCTGAAAGGGGAAATAGTTAGGCCAGGTTCACATCTAACTTTGCATTCACTTGCACCTATCCTTTGATTAGCTGTACCGTTGGGGCACTGCACAAGATCTGTCAACCTTCTTTCTCCATTCTTATCTCTCATTAGTCTTTGATATAATTTCATTTGAATGTTCTTTCTGAAAATATTGAAGCCTGCCTGGGTGGACCACTGGGGGGGGGGGGGGGGGCGATTTTGAGTTTGTGTTTCCACACAAACTGTTTTTGTAATCTTGTTTATTTTTTGGACACGTGTCGGAAATGCAGGATGTGAAAAAGGTGCATCCACTTCCGACGTTCTTGAAACAAATACTTGTATCCTAACCCATCAAAACATTGCTTGGCTGTCTGCTGGCTAATAACATACGTGACAGTGAACGCTAATATGTCCCTTCATGTTTCTTGCAGTACTGGAACAACTTTGATGACGTAATTGCTGAAAAGTTTAAAGGATGGGCTTTCTTTGAATCCAATGACGTCTATGTCAAGAGACAACTTTTATGTTTTCCTTTTATATACGACTACGACAAGGTAGAATTTATAAGATTACTTTTTTTTTTACTTGGTAGAGTTTATCTGTAGTCAATTTCGAATCAACATCACAGAGATGTAGCTAAGAATTTGACATCATTGGGGGGGGGGGGGGGGGGGCTGCATTTTGCATAATATTAAATATTTTATGTAAAAGCAATTTCGCCTCAATTGGGGGCCCGGGGGGATTTTTAAATTCTCCCCCACCCTAGCTACGCCACTGCATCATCATAACCATCATCAAACTCCATACGAGTGAAACTTTTGCGAAAGTTATGGACCTAATCCCAGGGCTGTTGTGTGCCTAATGTAGGTAAATCACCATACAGGTCAAGAACTTCCCAGATCTGTCGAGATGGAGGTCTGGGGCATTCAAAAATATATCAGACGGTTTGCTCTTCCTCCCCGCAGCGGAGGCACCCCAAGTCGAAGTTTGGCCTGAACCTTGCGAAATATGACCCGACAAGACAATGTGTGATCTGTTCAGACCTGAGCAACTTATACAGCGGAGAGGCGCGGTCCGGGTACCCTGTGTGCTCCCAGACTTCGGGGAGTTTTGGGACTTGTCCCAGCACCCCAACATTTTTTGGATTGTTTCCAGAGCATGATGGAAACTTACAGTGTTCTCGGTAGGTGGTGTTCGCCCTCCTGATGGGCCAAGGCGTCTGCAATGGTGTTGCCAGCCACACCTATATCTATGACTAAGTCCCCACTGAATTGCTATAACTGTCATATTAGATAAAGGGAAGTGTTTTCAAACTATCCTAGTTGTTGTTACTATTTATGTTATAAACACGCTGTCTTCTACGTATGGATTGTCTAAAATGTAGATTTTATAATCATATGTTATTTTGCCTCAGATTCATATTGTTTGTTACAACGGAGTCATCAAGTTTGGAAAGAGTTTATCACAGGTGAGTGATAAATTCACTTTGTAATCTTAATGGCTTTTAGATCTTTGCTAGCCATTTTTTTTCTCAATTAGATTGAATCTCGAATAAGAAAAAAAAAAAGAAAGAAATAGTCGAATACTTTAATTCGCATTGATAAAACTGTCTTACAAGCGCAAGTCTGCATTTTATTGGGGCTGAGATTTCCTGAACATATACCGATGGCATTGAATGTTCCATTAAACGCTTGAGAAAATCAACTTTATAAATATATAAACAACATGTCCTGAAGACCTTGCTAACAATGCCCAAAGAAAACACATTTTTAAGTGCAATCCTTGAATTCTACTGGTCTGTTCTTTCTTGAAAAAAAAGAGAATGTTTATGTCGTCTTCTAAATGTAGATACGAGTATGCCATGAATCTGATTGTCTTTATGTAGTCTTCTGAAGGTAGATACGATTATGCTATGAATCTGAT
Organism: Biomphalaria pfeifferi; assembly: GCA_030265305.1. NCBI lineage: Eukaryota > Metazoa > Mollusca > Gastropoda > Planorbidae > Biomphalaria > Biomphalaria pfeifferi. The sequence continues at coordinate 43,721 of JASAOG010000076.1, forward strand.
TGATTCTTTATGTAGTCTTCTGAAGGTAGATACGAGTATGCCATGAATATGATTGATGCCCAAATTTACCTCTTGCCAATATGTCTGCAAATCAAATTCCGAGACAAGAGGAAAAAGTATATCATCATGGTAAGAAAGTTTTGATCCGAAAATATTTAACTTTCTATCTTCAAAATCCTGGAACTTATTAGCCTACAATGTTTTGTAAAATGTTTTACATATTTCGGATGTTCCTTCAGAGTTGATAGTTTACTTCCTGGTCCAAACTTCCCGCTGGACGACGGGGGATGGGAGCGGACAGGGTTTGAACCCGGGACCATCGATAAATCCAAGCGACAATCCAGCGCGCAAACCGCACGACCAGGCAGCCATCCTATGTTCTTATAATCCAATAAACGCTCATTGCTGGTTTTGTCAACTCTTGATTAAGTAATGCGGCTACCTTAGCCCACATCATAGCCTACATGAAAATATTTTGAAAACAAGCAAAGTATAAAAATTATTTTAAACAACAACGATTATATAATGGAAAGAGCTGCACATTTACAACCATATAAATCTATACTTTAAGATTTATTTCCAGCTCCTATACAACATTCATTCATTACCACTACTGAATTATTTCGTTATTTCTGTTTGATTGATTCGTCTTTTATTAGGGACAATGAATAATTGTGCAAAGTTTCTTCTTCATTCGAGAATGGGAAGTGGGAGAAATAACGTGTACAAAATGTGTCCCAGACAAACAGACGGAGTGAGTTGCTAGAAGCTTTGTAAAAAAAAAAAAATATCCTACTGTTTAAAAATATTACATAGATCTCCTCTCGTAACAGTTGATTGTACATTACATGACAAAATTAGTTTCACAAAGGCAACCTAAAGTCTTAATTGATTTATATATATATGAAGTTTATTTACCTATTTTCCCAGGCATTTAATGACATATATAACAAAGAACTGAAAAAGAAAACACTATTACATGTGTAGGATTACTTACTTTCTTCTGTTTCATCATGACAGATGAAGAAACTTGAAGATTACAAATACATGATTCGAACACTGAAAGTTCAAAAGCAAGAAAAGTTCCGAGAGAAGGAAGTGTATCTCTGTGACAGAAGTAAGTTTCCCTATACGGTGCTCCATTGGCTGCTTGACTTTTATGTTCCCAGTAGAGACTGTTCGCTAGGTCGCGTACACACAGGGGGTGGGGGGGATAGGACCAAGTGAAGTTCTCTTAGGACGTTCTTGTGTCCCATTTCCAATGGGGAAAACCAAAGGCACTTGGTGACACAGGGGATTATTACAGACGTCCCATGTACATTTGCATCTCAATGGGAAACATCCAAAGCTAACCAACCCCCAAGAGGTACTTGTGTGTTCACTAATGCATTACAGAGTTTCATGAATATTTCTAAAAACGCTTTAAAGTTTCTCAAATGTTTAAACAGGTTCAAAGAATGGAACTAACACAAATGTTCATGCACTGATAGGTCTAACGAATAGGACAAGTAATCAAATAAACAAACTAAAACGTTTTGACTTGTTCAGACTAGAATCCTAGTACTATAGCAAAATGCTTATTTTTCCGTACTCCTGAAGTTTCTACTGTTGAATGTACACTACTTATGTTACAATTGTTAAAATAAGTGATGCAAAGAATTATTTCGGATTGGCACCCTAATCTTGAAAGGCCACTGTGTCCTTCTTAGGGCGCATTATCTTTCGATTGTGTCCCTTCTACACTCTCAAAACACTTGGTGGAAACACAGGCCTTAGATGTACTCAGCGTCTACTCTCCAAATTTTTGCTGTTCTTACATAGCTGTCTTTTGATTAGGACAGAAAATTTAAGACTAAAATGATTAGCAAAGTGACTTATGGATTAAACATTTATTTTTTTTGTCTTTGAAGTCAAGTATCTCCACAGAGTACAAGCAAATCATGTAGCCCAGAAAACAAAGCTTCCTTGCAGACACCTTTACAAATATATTTTAGAGGACGCCAGAAAGACTCCAGCGCCAAGCAGGCATAGTGGGCATTATCTCCACCTCAGATGTTTAGCCAGACGAAAGAGTTTAGTAGACTGTATTTGCTATTATACATGTTGGTGCTGATAGAAAATCCCTAATGATTTAACAAAAATTTTTTTTTTGCTCAGAACAATTAATGTGACTGTGAATAAGAAATCTTTTGAGAGGTTTTACTTTTTTTTCTCCAAATAATTAGAATCTATGACAATTTATTTTTGTGAATTATTTTTGTGTAGTTTTAAAATGAGTGCAAATGAATAAGAATTCTGAAAAGTGTGTGCATCTTGCATTATTTTAATATGATAGCAGTTAAATAACAAAATTTACACAATGAAACAAAAAGGTATTAGTTCTAATGTACCCTTAATCTAATTATGGTAAACATATTAGCTAGTGTCTCTACATATAGGCTACCTGCATGTTTAGATTCCACAACATGTACATAGTGAAATCATAAAACTATTTCATAGCTATTATCTAAAACTTGTTCCTATCCTAATGAAATGTATCTATAACTTGTGCTTCTTGTAAATAATTAGAATCTAGAATGCTGAGTGATTACAAGTGAAATATGTAGATAAGTACCAATCAGTATACATTTTGTTATATTCATTATACTAAACTAATTTTTATTTAAAAAAAATGTAATATTTTGTAATTAAAAGATGTACATTTAACAGAACAGTGATGTAAAATAAACAATTATTTACAAGAACATATTTAAATAAGTATATGGATGGCCAGGAGAAGTTTTGTTTGATGTGTGCCAAAAGATGGAATGGAAAAAGATAACTTCTTGTTCAAATCACCTGAAATGAGCCAAATGTCTAGATCCATTTTTCAATGTCACATGATCACAGCAAACTAAACAAATTCAGCAGTTGTGATTATCTTTTGATTTTAAGTCTAAACCTTCAACTCTCCCCCCACCCTCCAGTTTCCTACTCTGTAAATCTCAATGATTCAGTTTAAAAAATGGAGCAAGCATACTAAAGACTAACAGTCACAAGAAGTGCACAATGTTCACTGGATGGATAGTGCCAGACTTACCTGGGCTCAGTTATTGTATACCCAAGTCTGTCATATTTGTTTATAACTGTGACCACTTGGCACAACAAGTAATGCAGATGTCTGAAGAGCATTTCAATACCTCCCTTTTCTCCCCCAATATTTTTTCATTACACTTACATTACATAGCCTGTAATCTTTTGAAATGTGTGTATGTCTCAAATGTACTGAATGACAAAGCACTGGCTTTCAATGTTATTTGATTTCTTTTTTATTAGTATCTATTTAAGTCAATCATCAGTCTCCAAATGACTTTCTTCAACATGTTAGTTATCTGTACATTCATCTTTCAAATACAATGTTACTAAAGGTAGACACAACTGTAAGACATAATGAACAGTAGTTAGCAATCTCAATGTTTGAAATAAAAGCTATCTGCCTTTCAAGCCTATAGCCTCCCTAATTTGTTTGTCTAGTTCTGCAATGATTTTATCCTGTGATGTGTATACTCCAGTCCTCAAAAGAGTGTCCCTTTCTTCCACCAGTCTTGCCACATGTTCATCCACAGAAGAGTCCAGATCAATGTTGAGAGGTTTGCCCATGGCATCTTTCACAAATGGCAACTGGTTTGAGTCACTTGTGTTCCTAAGTCTTTCTTCTTCCATCAGTTTCAGCCTGTTAACAAAAAATAGTTATGAGAAAAAAAAACAACTAACAACTTTTCAATAAAAAATCTTAAATACCAAATGTGTTAAATAAAGAGTTATTCAAACTTTTTAACATGTTAACTAGAACATACATTATTATGTCAAGGACAAATGGAACATTCAATATAATATATATATACTAGTTGACCCACGGCGCAGCATACGCCCTTATTTTGGAGGGCCGGCATTAGGCCTATGCGACCGCAGTGGGCCCCGCACTTTCAAAGGACCCGCGCTAATTCTAGGTGTATATTATTAAATTAAATCATTTTATAACTTATAACAGAATTACCGCAGCCTCCTGATTTACCAGGAGCTCCTTGAAATCTCCTGAAATTGCAAAATATACAAAAAAGTCATGGAAATCTCCGGAAATTATTAAAATCTTTTGAAAACTCAAAAAAAAAATTTCCTGAAATATATAGACAAAAAATTGTCATTTTGGGGTGTCATTCAAAATGGAAAACGCAAATCCTACACACAATAAAAAAAAACAGCATTATGCAATAACCATAATTGTGGAATCTGGTGAAAGAAGCTTCTCGCGCCTCCAACTAATGAAGAATTACTTGAGGTCAACAATTCTTGAAGATAGATTGAAACATTTGATAATTCTTGCTATTGAGCGTTATCTGTGTAGGAAACAGAATTTTTATGATATGCTGTATGGCTTCGCTACATGCAAGGCTCGTAAAGTAATTGTAGGTAGTAAAGAATGAATAAAACGCAAAGACGAATTTATTATCTAATTCAAATTCTTAATTTTCACTTATAATCCGTATCCCTACCCAAGTCTGTTTCGCATAGAGCCCCACAATGGTTGAGTCCAGCCCTGCTATTTAGTGATTGGTGAATACAGAATAGATTACTTGTTCTCCTCTCCTCCCCTCTTTTTTTCGCCGCTAAAACACCTTGGGTAGAAATAAAAAAGAGTGATCTTTCCATGACTTCTTGGTTTCAACGGTTAAGTCTGGCCCTGCTATTTTGTGACAGGTGAATACTACTTGTTCTCCCCCACCCCTCTTTTTTTTTTTCGTAGGGTAACTCTAGTCGGTCCGACTTGCAGAAATAAAAGAATGATCTTTCCTTTAATTCTTGTCCAAACTCTTGAGCCATGATAAGAATTATAAATGTAGAAGATGTTCATATTTTAATAAAAACCCTACCAAATGAAAAGGAATCTAGTTATAGCATCATACTATGGTGATAGAATTGCTTATAGTATCATGTTATAGGATCCTATCACCAACAAACTCACTTGTTTATCTGAGATTTGATTTCTTCTAGCTCTCTGTTTTCTTTATTAACAACTTCTTTTTCTTCAGCTGCCAAGTAACGTAACCTCATATGTTCCAATTCTTGCTGTTGCCTCTGTAAATGAAAAATTTTTTTTTTATAGAGAGCTAAGTGCTACAGATAAGTTGATGCATTAGAATGATTATAAAGAATCAAATAATAAATAAAAGAAAGTTGAAAATATTTTACAATAATATTATATTTTGTTTGAATCTAACTTTATCATCGAGATCATCAAGACAGGTGTGAGACAGTGGTGCATCTTATCTCCCTTCCTCTTCCTCCTACCTAGCCATGACTACATAATGAGGAGAGCAATGAATCAGTCTGCACTACTCTGGGCTACAAATAAATGCATACAAGAAATGATGGAGAGCCTTGATAGAGAGACACCCAAAATTGGCCTCCGCATAGACTTGGATAAAAAAAAAATTTGCGAGATGATATAAGGCAAAGGGTGCCCCTGTCAGATTTGGCGAGTCAAAGCTTGAAGAGTTGGAAAAGTTCACATACCTTGGCAGCATCATAACAAACGATGGGTGCCTACCATGATGTAGCATGCGGAATAGGAAAGGCAGGGAACATTTTCAAAGGCTGCAACCTATTTGGAGGTTTGCGGGACATGTTCTCCAACAAAATGAACTATGCATACCAAGAGTCGAGATGCCATGGAGGCCAATACCAGGAAAGCGCTAACAGGGATGTCCTTGTATAACCTGGCGCCACACTTTCATGGGGGACCTCAGAACAGTGGACACCAGGTGGGAGGAGGCTTCAGACATTGCCAGTGACAGATCTTTGTGGATACAGCTTGCCGCCCTATGCGCCGAACGGCACTGGAGGATTTAAGTCTAAGTAAGTCTAACTTCATTTTGATAGAAACACTTTCATGGAGGACCTCAGAATAGTGGAAACCAGGTAGGAGGAGTCTTCAGACATTGCCAGTGACAGATCTTTGTGGATACAGCTTGCCGCCCAATGCGCCGAACAGCACTGGAGGATCTAAGTCTAAGTAAGTTTAACTTCATTCTGATAGAAACAATGAAGTGAAAACTGAGTTTGATCATTAACTTTCAAAGTCTGGTGCAAAAAACTTTAAAGAAATTCTAAAAAAAAAAGGTATACAAATTCAAATCTTTTGCAGCATTTAACAACCCAGGTGCCAAATCAGTGAATAATTTTAAAACATTTTTGCTAGGTCAGAGAAGCTAGAGATACAAATTATTTTTGTGTTCAGAACAAAACATTAAAAGCTTTTTTTTTTTTTTTTTTACACTATTAATTGTCAGCCTCCATTTTATTTAGCCACATTTTGCCAGAGCCTCCACAGGCCTCAGTTCATTTCAATGCTTATTTGGTGATGAACCACTAAACAATAATAGATTTAATGTTATACAAACTTGTACTGACCAATAATTGAGCTTTAGCAATGTCTTGTTCTTTCTGCTTCAGTCTGGCTACTTCTTTTAATGCCCTGCCCCATTGCTGTTTGTAGTGGACTTTAGACTTTGTTGCAGCATCAAGTTTCCTCTCTAACTCGATCTTTAGTAGACAAAAAAGTCAATAAAATTTTTAAAAAATACAAAAACCTAATGTCAATATTAACTTAAAATGTATGTAACAAAAAACTTGCATCTTAAAAAAGATCATATAAAATGGTAGTGAATAGATTTGTAACCTAAATTACCCTAGGACCCAAACAGCTTTCATAAAGCCACAAAACCTACAATAAATGCCTCACCAAGTGGATTTGAGAAGAATTTTTTGATATTTAAGAAGCAACAAGGGTGGACATTTGAACTGAATTTCATATCACTACAGTCAGTATATGCTTATTTGGAAGTTTGCAGTAATTAAAAACATGGGTAATGATAACTACACAGTGCCATTTATGGACAAGCAGGGGCATTGTTAGGTAGAGAGGATAAAGTGGTCAACTGTCCAATAAAGTGAAGAAAGAAATTGCCTTCAGTTACACAGGAGTTAAAGACTTAAGTTACATAAGTTATCAGGAAGTTAAAAAATTATTTTTTTAATTTATATTTCTATCATGGCTGCCTGGTCGTGCGGTTTGCGCGCTGGACTTTATTTATCGACTGTCCCCCGTCGTCCTGCGGGAGGTTTGGACTAGGTAGTAAACTATCTTCAACTCTGAAGGAACATCCGAAACATGTAAAACATTTTACATTGTTACAACAAATAAAGTAAGATTAATCTGTAAATGATAATTGCCAGGTTTTAAACTCTGAAAACACACAAGCTCTTTGAATGGACATATAAAAAAAGATATTAAGACTTAAGACATATAAATTTAATTTTTAAATAGATTTGAAACATTTATATGTGCTTGACAGATTAATTACCTTTTCCATTGTCAGTAAATTAATTTCAGACTGTAGTCTAACCTCAGGTGTTTTTGTTTGTTGTTCTTTGTAAAGAGAGAAATCTTTTTCAAGCGCTCTGTACCTCTTTTCACTTTCATTCAGCTTCAAAAACAATTTTATATGAAAGTAATGGTTTTAAGATTATCAAGTATCAAGTAAACAGTTTTCTAATGATATATGCATAGATGTCATAAAACAAAAGTCCCGCTATTGTATGATTTCCTCTTCAATAATTCTTCTATTTTCAGGACTATCTAAAAATGTATTTAAAATAATCAAGCAAGTGAAAATGCCAATAAGGATTCATTCTATTATAATAAAATTGTGTAGTTTTCACTTCAAATGTTTTTTCTAATCCAACTTTTTAATGTATGTATTCATGTTGTAATCCTATTTTTTTTAAAAATTATTATTGCATAACGGCAATGTCTTCCAAATATTAAAGATGAGTGCTAAGCTTCAAACCAGTTGCGACCAGTACAGTTTGTTATTAAAGCATTAACATGGTCAAAATGATCCCTAACACTTTTTAAAAGCAATATTCACATTTGTTTAAAACATGGAGCTGAAATGTCAGCATGAGATTGGGACACAATTGTGGACGAAGATGTCTACAATACTTATAAGAAGGAGGAAAGGCAAAGGCATTTTTTTTTTCTTTAATAGTTAGAATTGAGGAACCAAAGCAGAGTATGCATGTTTGGGAACTGTCAACCATTAATAGATAAAATTATAGTGCCCAGAAATATTTTGAATTGATCAAAGAGAAGGATCAATGGTTTACAGAATCTGTAGACATTATTAATGACATGTTCAACTAGAAAAGTAAACCTTGTCATCACCATTGCTATTGTGCTTTCCATACAGACAAAACTATTTCCTGTTTGCTAGTTTCTTGCCATCTATAATGTATTTCTAGCTCCTTGTGGACTATTTCAAGGACTCAGTATTAACTCAGCATTAAGACTAAGATGGGAAAATAACAACTCATTTGTACATTAGCTTAATAATAATAATTGGTACAATAAATGAAAATGTTTTCAGAAGAAAGAAACTTACTTCAGATTTGTATCTATTCATTATTTCTTCCATTTCTTTTATTTTCATTCTGTAAATATCAGTTCAAATAATTATGACCGTTTTTTTTTTAAAGAATAATAAATACTTGAAATTCCCTAGCTGAGAATGAATTCAAAATTAATTCAACTAATATACATAAAAAAAAAAATAAAGGAATAAATTACTTTTGAAGTTCTACTTGATGATCACAATCTTCTTTCATTCTTCGTGAAGCTTCTTTCATTTCCTGTAATTTGCGGTCATGTTCCCTTTGTAGGTCTGCTCTCAGTTTAGTTACCTTAAAAAAATGGGTGACGGAATAATAATGGACCATATAGTCAAAATCAATTACTATTTGCTCTATGTGGTAGCATACACTGATCTTCAAATGTATTGCCAGGCAGATTCTAAAAGACTTAAAAACTGGGTAGGAAAGTTAAATTGAATGATTTTGCAGAAATTAATAATGTGGACATGTTAAAATGTGACTTTAAGGTGACGGGTCATTTCATCCTTGGTCACTTCATCCCCTTTGCCTTTAAGCCCTCGTTTCATCAATATATAAATATGTTTATTTAGAATACTTTTTGATATTTTGGACATGTTATTATAGTGCTTATAGTGTTCCCCTACTCTCTTCATACTAGATGAGAAATGAAAGAATATATTTCAAAAAGTAGATATATTGTAATTAGGAGTTTGAATTTTGCTATATTGTTTCTGTTTGTTGTAGGCATGTCAATATTATTCTGCGCATATTGCGTGATGTAATGATCAAAGGGCCAAGGTGTGGTGGAAGTATGAAAAATCTTTTGAGAGTTAGAAGTACAATTTGAATAATTATGATCACGTCGCTCTGCGCTCATAATTTATAATCAAATTCAAGGTGTGGTGGAAGTAGTGGAAATCTTTTGAGAGATGAGAAAGATTAGAATACTTATGATCTTGCTGCTGATAACGTATCTCCTGAAAGCCATCTTTCACTTTATTTGTCAATCGTTTTTTCTTAAATAAGAGCGTGTCCTTTCAAACCCTCATATAATGTTTTATTTATTCTCATAAACATTGACTTCAAGTAATATGCAACACTGGCCAAGAAATTACAAATGATGTACAGCAATACTAATCAAAGAATCGCCTTCTAGCAAAAGCCTATCTTATTGATTTTAATTAACATGCAAAAACAATTTTTACAATAACTATATATCTAATATCTACTTTTTTAAAAATTTATAATGACATTATATTTTATTCTTATTTATTAATGTGTAATTCTTTTTGTCATGTAAATAAAAATAAAATTGAAAGAAATATTGTTAATTTCATACTTTTTACAATTATTATTTGATGGATTAGCGGATGAAATGACCAGGGGATGAAGTAACCGGGGATGAAATGACCAAGGATGAAATGACTGGGGATGAAATGACAAGGGATGAAGTGACCGGGGATGAAATGACCAGGAACCGACTTAAAGCAGATGGTGATTTTGTTGCAAAAAATGAAATGAAAAATTTAGTCAATAGAATTTTGAGCAATAATATAAAATATCCTTTATGGTCTTTTATATATGTATTGAAAAAGGTAATATTTACCTCATGTTCACTAACAGTTAATTTATTGGATCTCTTTTCTACATCTGTCAAAGTTTTCCTGAGCTGTTCCTTTAATTCTTTATACTCTGTAATCTAGAATGATCAAAAACATGAGAAGCAATAAGGTACAACATCACAATTTGAAAACAGCATTAAGTTAGATAGTACTAACAAATTCACTTTTTGAAACCTGATTTTGATACAGCAGTGTTTTTATTTCAAATGTGTACTTTAAAAGAATTACATTCAATTCATTTTTCTGTATTTTTTTCACAATAATGCAAATCAATAATTAAAAAAGAATACCTTCTTCTGAGTAAGCACTTCCCTTTCAGTGTCTCTTTTCTTCCACTCCTCTGCTAAGGCTTTCATGTAAGCTGCTTCTTTCATTTTTAACTTTAAAACATTAAACAGAAATTTTATTATTTTGATTAAAGAAAAAAATGTATGCAAAAATGACTATCTATTCATCGCTTGTTTTCAACTCTTAAACTAACAGTAGTTCCCAGATAACATTTATTTTTAAATCCACTGTTAGGAGGCTTGGTAATAAGTACAGAGTACAAGAATCTTGACTATAAATCCCTTGAAGAAGACTATTTACTCAATGCTTTTTTTCTAACCTTTTTCTCAAACTCCTTTTCTTGAGCTTCTTTCCACAGCTCCAGTTCTACAGCAGCTTGGTACTCTGCTGAACCCCGAGGACTGCTTCCCGCTGCACCTATGAACCCACTACCACTTGATGATTGAGATGGTACCACCTGGTGGCTAGATGCACCAGAGACAGCACTGTTGCCCTAAAAAACATTGCTGTTTGCATTAATTACAGGTTTACACCTTTACATCGTCAATGAAAACAAAAACCTTATCTAAACTAAAATCAATAGTATCTGCTGACAATGGGATACTGAATTATAAAGAAAATATTGTAAGAGACTAAATAAAAAATATAGAATCGTATTTCATGAATCAGTTGGCCTACAGTTGTAACAGCTAGGGTTAATCTCGTAGAACACTTTTTCATGTGACTGTGGAGCCCTATTTGGAAGTGACACTCCTGTCCACATACATTGCAGGTTAAGCTGGTTTTTGCTTTGGTGGTAGAGGAGCCAGCCATTTTTCGTATGGCATGCTTTTCTTCCAGAGTTGAGGCCCATGTTTTTTCACTGTCCATAGCTTTCTTGGTCACCATCTCTCTCCACGTAGTGTGGTCTAGGGCTATGTCTTCCCAGAGGTCAGTATCAATGTTCATTTTTTTGAGGTCCTGTTTGATTACATCCATGTAACAGAGGTGGGGGTGGCAAGTTTTTCTTGAGCCAGATGCCAGTTGCCTGTAAAAAATGTGATTGTCCTCCATCTGGTGAATATGACCAAGCCAGTGCAGGCGGCGCTGTCTGAGAACTGTAAAGATGCTGGGGAGACCCGTTTGTGCAAGGCTCTCACCATTGTACACTCTTGTTATGTGATTTTCAAAATCCTTTGGAGGCAGCGCTAGTGGAATGAGTATAGTTTTCTCTCTTGCTTTGCATAAGTAGTCCATGACTCCCTGCCCTACAGTAGTATGCTCAGAAATGTCAGCACTTTTTGATCTCCTCTTCAGGTCATCTTGAAATGCAGAATCAAGGTAGCTGAATTCATTTACGGCATCCAGCTTGTTATTGCAATGAGGATGCAGGGTGGTGCTGTAGCAGGTGGTCCCAAGACATTTGTTTTCTTTGTGCTAATTGTTAGGCCATAGAGAAATGGGACATTTGTGACTGAAGCTTCTCTTGTGAGTGTGCCACAACTGCTGCATCGTCCGCGAATAGCATATCTCTTAAGAGGGTGGTTCTGATTTTAGTTTTGGCCCTCAGACTGGCAATATTTAGAAGTTTGCCATCAAATCTAGAATGGAGATAAATGCTTTTGGTGGATTTGTCAAACGTGTGATAGATTAGCTTTGAAAAGAGTATGAATTACATATGACCTGAGTACAATCTATTGAGGACAATACAATATGGCTGCCTGGTCATGCAGTTTGCACGCTGGACTGTCATTTGAATTTATCGATGGTCCCGGGTTCAAACCCTCCCGCTCCCATCCCCCTTTGTCCTGCAGGAGGTTTGGACTAGGAAGTAAACTACCTTCAACTCTGAAGGAACATCCGAAACATGTTAAACATTTTACAAAAAAAAAACAATTTTAATAAAGTAAAACTAGTTTAAAACATACTTGCTTTGTTGGCTGAGAAGATGTTATAGGACCCCAATCTTCCAGACTCAGAACTAAACTGATCTCAGCACACTTGTCAAGTTTTCTGCACAATGACACATGTTAAAAGCTATAAGTCAATCATCTCTACCTCAAATTCAAAATATTTAACACATTATTACATTTTATCCTCTCAAAAAGATGAATGAAATTTGAAAATGTGTTAAAAAAATTTTCACCAAAAAAGTTTTAAAATATGTTTTAGTTATTTTAAACAAAATGTGTATGTATTTTCATAGTTTTTTTTAAAGCTCAAGTTATCAGAAAATGAAAGGGCATTGTGCTCACATGATCAAGTCACCAAAAGAAAAAAAAAAGTAAAAAAGACATTGGAAAAGAACCTATTTACAAGAGAATATAAGACTCAATGAATTCTACCTACCCATCTGCTGAAACAACTGGAATTCTGTCAGATACCTCTTGCCTCCAACCTGCGCCACCAGCAGAGCTCTTTGGAGAAAAATTATTAATCTTATCCTAATTAAAGGAAGAAAAAAAAAGTATGATGTTAATGGTAAATTTGTAATAATGGAAACTTGCAATACAAAAAAAAATTTAGGCATCTCTACTGGTCATACTCACAAACTACACCATTCACAAATGCATATCTAAGGCACAACTTCAACAATAAAACCATAAAATTATTTGAGACCATTATTACCATGTATTGAATAATACTAATTAAACTAAATGCCTTTTAAATCTTTTTTTTTTAATGGTTGATACATGTGTACGTATATGCAGATGCTTATATTATATATAGGTCAACTATTATCCCAAAAGAGGTTAAAAATTTAATTGTAATACAAACAGGAAATGTATGTGTACATTGATTTTCACTATATTCCCCCCCCCCCCCCCCCCCTTTTTTTTTTGCTTTTCAATGCCATTGGTCCATTATTGCACAAGCTATCTTAAGCCCTCATAAAAGAAGGTTTTTGTTTGAGCTGCATACCAGAAATGCATGCTTCTAACAATGTTTCATCTGAGGTAAATCTTAATGTCTTCTTAATATAAAAACCAACAATAATGCAGTTGGTACTGAGTCACGCAGGTGTGACTGGCAACACCATTGCTGATTCCTTGGCCCACCTGGGAGGGATAACACCGTCCACCAAGCATCATGCTCTGGCTCATATTTCACAAAGCTATGGCCAAACTTCAACTCATGGTGAAGAGAAGAGAAAACCGCATCTCATCAAATACAGACAAAAAGAAGATGATTATGTCCTATGCGTCATTTATCTAGTCATGCATGTTAACCAATGACCTAAATTCTGCAAAGTCATTGATTTTCCTGGCTGGCTCAGGCAACCCATTCTAAGCTCTAGTAGAACTAGGGCTGCTCAAACTTGCTGGTATCTGTCTCGACAGGTCTGGTAAACCACAAATTCTTGACCTCTATAGTGACTTATATGCATACGCAAAACAGCAGGGTTCATAGTCTGGGCTTTTGCAAGAGAAGATTTGAGCCTCTATAATGGAGTTTGATGATGAATGCCTCTTTAAATGGGACAAATAAGAGTAAGTCCTATAGGGCAAGTGCAAGAATATATGGAGGATGAGCCAGTTTTCAAAGATTTGTTTCTGAAGTGTTTTAACAGTGTGGGCAGCAGTATCTCTAACAAATTATGTCATGTGCACATTCATGTTCCTCTTTTGTGTTGGTGAATAGTGGTCTGACTCTTTTGTCATGAGTAATACTCGTATGACCTGTAATACATTTTTCAATCTATTCGTAGACAACTGTTAAGGCAACACACTGTTCCCATACTATTGTGATAGTCTTTGACGAATTTTGGCCTATGGTACTATATGGTACTCATTCTGACCAAAAAGAAAAAAAAACAACAGATCACTGAATGTTGCTCTTCTTTGGTACAACCAGAGAGTAGAGCAGCCATGGTAAATGGCATGACAGCTCAAATGGAACTAACTTAAAATAACCTAACAGCAACAACATGTGTCGATTTAATAATTTAACCACGCAAGCATCATTTGTCCTTCATGACAGTACTACCAACATAAGGAAAATTATAACCATGCAGCAGACAATAGCTGACCTACCCTTGTAATACAGTCTCTGCAGTTGATTTTCAAAACAAAAGGCATGTTAAGAAGATCAAAAGTAGCTGTTCCACTTATTTGAAACATTGAAGCTTTTTTAAAATCTAAAATGACATGCCTTACTAAAAAAAAAACTTCAAGGAATGTAACATGTGAATTCAACTTACCACATGCCAACTTCTGTTAGCTGATATGACTAAATTTAAAGGCAACTTAGCAGTTCCAACCAGCATATCTTTTGACAACTGTCTATCTCTGTGTAAGACTTCTACAACAAGTGGTACCCTTTAGAGAATAAGTTGATTGTAAAAATTCTTTCAATGTAGATGGACAATGTTTAGTAAAACAATCTACCACTACACAACAAATCTTTAAACAACTACTATAACACCTGTTGAATCATGCAATACCCACTAAAACAATTTCTTAACAAAACCACTCACCTGTTGAATGTGTCTTGAAGTTGGTGGACAGTGCAAGCAAAATCAAAGGCACAAAATGACTGTGGCAAGAGGACTTCAGTGCCCTTACGAATTTCTACTGGAGGGTTTGTGCTAATAGGGGAAGCACTTCCAAAAAAAGGATATGTATACCTAGAACAATGAAAAGGAAATAAATTTGCGCTTTTAAAATGCTGACAGCCAAAACATTTTTTTTTAAAATTTTGTGAGCACTTGCATGTGAAAAGTATACTAGCATGCTTTTTTGTCTGACTGCTAAGTTAGCTGGGACACATACTGTGTGGAAGGATTGCCATAGTGTATAGGTTATCAAGTGCTATAGGACAAGCTCAGGTGCTTACCATACTGACATAGATGATAGCACCAACCAGCTACTGACTTTCAAAAGAGATACTGGGAGAACTCTTACAAAGTTGCAGCACAAACATTTCAAACCCTAAAAAAGGCTACCACAGATAACAGGTGCAAAAAATAACTTAAGCAGACCCTAGAAGTCAACAGCTTTGTCAGTATTAGAAGTGTTAACATAAGTCATAGCTGGGTCTAAGAACCCACATTGCACATAGGATGTAATCATCTTCTTTTTTAAAATAAGGTCTGTATTTTATAAGATAAGATAATACATTGCTCTATTACAGCTGATTTGAAGGCAATGCATTATTATTTAGAACATTTTTAGTATATTTAAAACATACAGCATACATAAAAAATTTTGCTTAAAAAGAACATCTTCCATCATACAAATTAAATAAGTGTTTGAATAAAAAAGTCTAGCGATGTTCAAAATACATTTACAAAAAAAATATTTATGTTAAAAACAAGCCAAATTTGTATTGATGTAGGAAAAGAAATAGTAAAACCAACGCTGCATACCTGAGAAAAACATTAATGATGTTTGTTGAATGGTTGTCTCTTATACTTCGCAGGTCAATGCTGAAAGTAAAATGATGAGCTTGGGGTGGAACACTCACATGGTTGGGCAGAGCTGATGGTTTAGTAAATAATACTTTTTAAAATTAGGACAAAACTCAATGATTTTACATGCATTACCACCTCTAAGAAATCTTCTTGTGTTTTTCTAATTTCTTTTTTTTTAAATACCGGGAACCTCTGGTTAAAAAGTGTTTTGTAAATTATACAAATTAACACACATATCAAGTTATTTTTTCTATGAGGTAATATTAGCCAAATTATTTTACTATCATTGCTGGTGGCAACCTGATAGGCCACATTATTTCAATGCAAATCAATGGAGAACTGAAAATTAATGTGGCTAAGTTTGTTTACTTTGATGCGATTAGATATTTTATTTGTTAATACAAGCATGGATTTAACTGATATATAAACAACAGAAGCCACTGTATAATAAAAGCTAAATTAAAACTTGACCCAATTAAGATTCGTTCTTGTTTGCAAAAAATGTTGTATTTAAGAGTCTTATTCAGCCTTAGTTTGAATAAGTATATATTAGTGTATGAGAGCTTACCCATGGTGTTGGTCATCATGACTTGAACATCAGAAATCGGTGACAGTTGTTGTGGAGCTGTGGATGGTTTGCCATTTTGATTTGTCTTAGTAGCTGGTTCTGAAATTTGTAATGCTTTTAAAGATAAAACAAAAGGTTAATAAAAGAAAAAGCTTAAAAAAAACAAACTTATCCAAAACAAAACCCTGATGAATGAATCTCTTCACCTGCAATTTTGATTTTATTAAATTCTGATTCCTCTTCAAATGTATCAGAGGAATAGTTAGGTTCATCTGGCTTGCTTTTAGTTTCTACTGTAATATTTTTGTTATCTTTAGACCTTTTCTCTTGTTCTGCTGGTCCATCATGAGAGGTTGGAACTCCAGTTGTAAGAGCAGCATGTGGATTATCTCGTGTAGGACTTTTAACTGCCTGTTAGACAAATAATATTGAATGGTATTTTAAAGTGTATGTTAAAATAGCTTTAAAATGCCTATTAGGACAAATGATACAATTAAACACTTAAAATGATCAAAGAAGCTTAAAAGAAAGAATACTTTCAAAAAATTGCAGTGTAGTAACATTTTGGTAAATATATATTTTAACTGAAGTGAAACAAATTATTTATGACCAGCGAAAAAAGAAGTGATGTACAAATTTACCATGTCTTCTTTACGTAAGACTACAGATACCCCTACACTAGGATAATTATTTCCAGGCAATGCAGTCGACTGTTGTTTGCTTTTGTTAGCTGGATAGAGCTGGAACGTGATACAAATGATAGTTCAAGTTAATACATTCCCTCAGAGCCTAATATTACTTTTTTAGTGTGCAGCAGATAAAGAATGAGCATAGCATAAAAAAAATATTAAAGAAATTCTCATTTTAAAAAATGTATGGTGAAAGAGGAAAGAAAAGGCTGTCTTCTTATCTTAAACTGTCATTACTTAGGTATAGTTAGAAAAAAAAAAGAAGAAATATTTAACGTGCGTTTCTTTATTGTGATGGATGTATACTACATTAAGTTTAATTTTTTTTTTAGATGAAAGGCTTTTGAAAATGAATGTAAGTAATTTTATACGATTCAAATTAGAAAAAAAGTGAGTGTATTTAGTTACCCTAAAAGGTCCTTCTATAGTGACTGGTTTCATATAAATTTCTGTGCTGTTGGCTTTAAGTAATGTTTTCAAAGGTATTTCACAGCTCCCATGGGACTGGTCACCAGAACATAGATGGATCTAAATAAAGTACAATTGTTCAAACTAAATGAGCTGATAAAACAAGCATCTAAAAAAAGCAAACAAAAATCATTTACTATTTAAAAAAATATTAAAATTTAATTTATGTGTTGAGAAATACTTTAAATTTTAAAAATTCATTTTTGCAAATAAAAAGAGTGAATGGTATAAAAAAAAAATAAACAACACATTTTCATAAGATGAAAAAAAAAATTTGAATTAAAAAAACTGTCGAAGACAAATTGTAATTCTCTAATTGTATTTTGTACCTGTAATCCTGGTTGAAGGGTGAAGAAGGACCTTAAAGCATCAACACTGCTGCGAACTTTGACAGATGCTCTCTCAGCTGAGAAATTTGGACTGACAAGATCTTGAAATGGTTCATTTGTGACATCATTTCCCAACAGTGAATAGTAGAAGAAAAAAGAAGTTGAGCTGAGTGGTGTGTTGTTAGGGATTAGCTGAAACAGAAAACATCTTTCGTACACCAAGAATATACTTTTGGGCCACCCTGTATTGGGCCATCAAAATAAAAGGAAATCAAAAGTGCTTTGATCATTTATCAGTAAATTTTCAACTCTTATTGGCAGCAATTTAAAATGCCACATGAAATAAATAAAAATTATTTTTTTTTTACAAATATATGCTAAGGGGTTATTCAGTACCCTAACATAAGCTAAAATTGGTCCTTTCCTGATAATGAGCAATACTGTTTATCTATGAACCAATTATTATTTTTAGTTTGAAGAATATATGCAACAGTATATAACACTGATAACAATACTTACATGTATTAAATTATTAGCATATGCTATGGTAACAGAAAGTACAAACTGTTCTACACACATCTTTGCAGGACCAATTTGATAATAACCTTCAGCCTCATTTAATACAGGAACTAGATTTTTTAAATCAACATTTTTAGGTAAAACTTGTTCTGTAGGGCAAAACAAAAGGTGTATTTGTATGTGAAATACCTGATTTATGTGTATATACATATATAAATTGTTATTTTGTGTCTAACAAGGATAATTGGATTATTGAAGATACATGCTCAAACTCAAAAGTGTGAATTTCTAAAAAAAAAAAAAAAAAAGGTTTATATTATAATTATAAGTTGGTTCAATTTATCATGAGCTGGTTAAAACACACAGAAACATTTATAAATTTAAGAGCCTTTCAGAAAAATAGAAGACTCACATTTAGTCTAGTAAATCAAAAGACTGGTTTTAATTGCCAGTATGAAGTTTTAAGAACTAAATAAAAAAAAAATTTACATTTAGTTTCTATAGAGTAATAAATTTAGGATGTTTGAATAAAAAAAATTCAGTTTTTCTTTCTTCAACATTCATAAAATAAAAAAAGGAATTTGTTAGGTTTTCAGCTATCCCATTAGTTAAACAAATTTTATAGAATAATTTAACTCATTACCTGGCTCAGTAATAGGAGCTGCAGGCTGCTGCTCATTTTCATCTAAATACAATGCTAACTTCAGCTCAGCTTTGGTTTTATGATATTTGCTGTGAAGAAGTTGGTGCCATTTTGGAACCTAAAGTGAACCAGTTATAACTTGTTATAGGCAAAATATTAAATCCAGTCAATGTATAAATTTTGGTTTATTATATATATATACATATATTTCGAGTTATTGTTTACTTAGGACGAAGGTGGCCAATGATATATATATATATTTAAATTAAGTAAAGTTTCATACTTTATAAGTATTGCAATGGGGATGTATCTGTATTAGCTTTATGCATTCCAGAGTAAGACAATGGCTTTTTATTAATTCACAAGTATAATGTCATTTTTAACATTTTGTTCTTTTATTAAGTTAATTGATAGACAATGTTTGCATAACTATTAATATTCTGCATCCCCCCACCCCCAAATGTTTTGAGTTGTCCACAACTATTATTCATACTTATACTTAACAGAAGAGGTCTTTCTGAATCTGGATTCACGGCTAAAAAATAGAGCTCCAACCATTAATCACATTTTTATGTTGTAACATCTTAGATGCTGCTAAAAGAGTGATATTTAATGTATTGAGTGGTTAGGGGAAAGAAATATTAGGTATCAGAATTGCTGGTTAGTATTAGAATTGGTAATTTTATATAAGATTTTTCAAGTGAAGTAAAACTGCCATTGTATTAAAAGGGGATAACTGTGTTGAAATAGTACACAAAAAAGGAGAAAAATAGATAGGATTTTTCTTGAGTACTATGTGAATGAAAGAAGCAATGCATCAAACCTCTCAATATAATGAAGACTAAAAGATAAGTTTATGAAACTTTACCAATGACTGAGAGATTTTGATGTTCAATACAATACATCCAGCAGAAGGATCACAAATGTTACCTGCTTATTTGAAGAGGCTGATCGTAGATCAAGCACAATGTATCCCACAGACTCTTTCATTGTAGTCTCTATATCGTAAGCATAGCATTGAATTTTGATAGAGCTTCTCTGCAGGCGATGCTGCTGCAGAGATTTTTTGTCCAGTTCCCATGCTAACTCTTGATTTATATCAGGCACTTCTACATGAGCAACTGGGTCTGTTGCTAACAGTTCTCCATCAAATTTTGCCTCTACAATAAGTTGATGTTTGCTTCGTTTTGGAAAACCTCGACCTAAAGGTAAAATATATTTTTAATATCCTATTCAATTACTATGAAAATGTAATAATAGACAATATATACAAATACTTAATTAATGTAATTTAATGACATTCAAAGAGGACAACTTGGCGATCAACAAGTTTTTCAAGTA
This sequence comes from Biomphalaria pfeifferi, assembly GCA_030265305.1. Taxonomy (NCBI): domain Eukaryota; kingdom Metazoa; phylum Mollusca; class Gastropoda; family Planorbidae; genus Biomphalaria; species Biomphalaria pfeifferi. The sequence goes on from JASAOG010000076.1 coordinate 64,052, forward strand.
AAATAATCAAAAGAAAGAATATTACAGCATTGATCCCAGAACCTTAAATACCAAAGAAATAATAATGTCAAAGAATGTTGAGTATGTAAAATTTTAGTTTCAATGCATTTAGGGTTCAAATAATAAAATATAACTTTAGTGGGACTACATAGTATCAAATAAACAGGGATGATTTAGTTATCTCCCTCCTTCTAAGTAATACTCAGATATCAATTACATCAAGACTAATTTGGAGATAAATGGTAGAAATATATTTCTTGACAGGCTATGCTTATCATTCTGACAAGTTTCATTTCTGAACAGTGTTGAAAATCTATATTCTCCCTATTTTCTTCGAGCACCTAGGTTGAAATCTGGAATCAGATAAAAAGAACCCCTCCCATAATGCCATATGATGAAAGGCTTCATAGCTTCCATACAGATTGAGTGGCTGGGGAGACACATCCTCTATTAGCTCTTGAAGCTGGTATGGTATAAGGGTTCATAGCTCCCATACAGATTGAATTCCTGGAGAGACACATTATCTATTAGCTCTTGTAGATGAAAACAGGCTATGGGGCACTGTCAACTTGACTTCTAGCAGGGGGTAAAACATCCAGAAACAGAAAAAGTATGCTTCCATACCCAGCTATATATTTTAGGTTTATCATCAGTACCCAGCTATATTTTAGGTTTATTATCAGTTTAGCAGAATATGGCATCAATTTGAAGGATCTATTGACTGTAACAATTAGAGTTTTAAACATGCAAGTGGATTGTGCCTAGCAATGAGTTCATTTTAACTAAATAAGAAAATCTTTTAAGGGAGAGGTGGGCAATATCCTCTAAGCTTGAAGGCAATAATTTTACCAAGCATAAACAAGTTTAGATCTAGTCTAAGTCGCTGCTTTAATTTTCCACAATTTAGTTACCTTTTTTTAAATCTCAACATTTAATATTGATCCTTATTAGTTATTATCTTCATCAGATTTAAGAATGTGGCTTTTCGGCCAACATTGACAAGTGTGTAGAAAAAGGTAAACCAGCCTGTTTAATTTTGTTGCTGTATTAAAAATAATGTAGATTAGAGGTGGATGAAGCCATTAATGCTTGACCATGTAAAAGTAACACAAATAAGACCACTTAAAACCAGAGAAGGGAGATAAAAAGAGTTTGTGAATAAAGCATCTAAGATGGAAAAAAAAAAAAAGACTAAAAGTTTTAAAAGGAAGGAATTTCCTTTTTTCCCAAAGATTAGGAAGTGTTCAAACATAGGGAAAATGTGTTTGGTAACACTAAAAATTAAAGTAGCAAAGCTAGCTAACTACGCAAGACAGCAGGGTTTCTGTCCAGGGCTTTTGCAAGTGAGGATTTGAGCCTCTCAAGCCCTCACTAATGGAGTTTAATGATGATGATGAACTAACTAGAACACCAGTGTTCAAAATACTCTTTAAGCCTTCACTTAACCAGGGCAAAGTACCAAAGGACAGGAAAGAAGCTAATGTCACCCCCCTATTTAAAAAAGGAGAAAAATCTGATCCAGGAAACTACAGACCAGTATCACTTACCAGCATCACATGTAAAATCCTAGAACACATAATATGTAGCAACATAAACCACTTAGACAAACAAAATGTCCTCACACCATACAAACATGGCTTTAGGAAATATAGATCACGTGAAACACAACTAACAGGACTAATTGATGATTTTTCTAAAGGTTTAGATAATAGTGAACAAATAGATGCTATCTTACTAGATTTTTCTAAGGCTTTTGACAAAGTTCACCACCATAGTTTGCTTAAAAAATTAAAATATTTTGGCATTAATGGTCCACTGCATCAGTGGATTAAAGATTTTCTGATAGGGAGAGAACAAACTGTAATAATAAATGGCTCTAAATCAACACCGATAACAGTAAACTCAAGTGTACCTCAAGGAACAGTCTTGGGTCCACTACTATTTTTAATTTACATAAATGATATACCAAATTGCATTACTTCAGGAACTAAAGTCAGATTATTTGCAGACGATTGCATAATATATAAAAAAATAAAAACAACACAAGACACAGATATTTTATAAAGAGAATTAGATGAATTACAGAAATGGGAATCAAATTGGAGCATGTCTTTCCTCCCAGAAAAATGTCAGTTGTTAAGAGTAACAAAAAAACTAAAACAAATTAATTCCACTTATCTTATTCATAGCAAACCAGTAACACAGACTAAAAACGCAAAATACCTAGGTGTTATGATAAGTGAAAAACTGTCATGGAATCCACATATTGATGAAACTATAAAAAAAATCAAACAAAGCATTAGGATTTATTAAAAGAAATTTCTATAAATCAAATGAGAACATAAAACTAAAATGTTATTTAACCTTGGTTAGGCCAATAATAGAATATGCATCCTCCGTTTGGGACCCCTCAACTCAAGAAAACATTAAGAAACTGGAACAGACACAAAATAGAGCAGTGAGATTCATAACAAATGAATATTCACATGTGAGTAGAGTAACACCTAAAGTAAAATCACTAAATTTAGAAAGCCTTCAGGACAGAAGACTCAAAAGTAAAGTAGCAATTATACATAAAACACTGAACCATAATCTTCAAATACAAAAACAAAACTTAATAAAATACTCTGAAAGACACAAAGATAAAGGCACATTCCTTGTCCCATATGCTAGGACAAATACTCCTTCTTCCCTAGTGCTATTAGAGCATGGAATGGGTTGCCTGAGCTAGCCAGGAAAACCAGTGACTTGGCAGAATTTAAGTCATTGGTTAATATGCATGACGCGTAGGATGTAATTATCTTCTTTTTTGAAGTAACGTCTGTATTATATAAGATAAGAGGATAAGATAAGATTCAATTTTAAATATGAGCAACTATACATAACAAAAACACATTTTTTATTATTATTATAAATATTAAATTTTATGGGAACAGGATTCAACATAAGTAATGATAATTCAATACTTTCATTTTTATTAAATTTATTACTGAGCTTTAAAAAAAAAGAACATCCCTCTAAAATAGATCTAGATCTACCTAGTTACTAGTCACAGTAATAGACTAGTGTATTTAGTTTGTAATTTATAAGATCAATTGAGAATTATTATAAATAATTAATATTATTGATTATAATAATATAAATATTAATTTTATTATACTTAGAAGACTAATATAACTACTTTAAACTTTAACTAGAATAGTCAGATTTTTAAATTTTACTAATTTTAGACTTCAATTTTTACATTCATTTGTCTTTCCTATTTAAAGGAAAATCTAGAATCTTGATCCAGATTCATGATATCTTTTAGGAATAATCTTTAAACAAGGAAAAATTAATAATTTTAGTATGGGACATGAACAGACTTGACAAGTTTGAAATCAGAAATGACTCAAAGTCAAATGATAATAAATATTTAAATTGATGCCCAGCTTTCCTTAACAACGTGACATTTATAATTATACAAAGAATTTAAATTATTTAAGTTCACCTTCTAGAACAGATATAACCGCTAAATATTTAGAATTACTACTCATTTTGTCGATCATGAATCGAAGTTGCTTTATAATTGACCTAATAAACCAATTGTGAGCAAACAATTTTTAGAAACTCCGCCATATTTGTTGATGCGGAAATGACGTCACGTCATCAGCTGATATTGTATATTTTCATTTTAAATGTTAAGAACAATATAGAAATCTAGTATTTGAACGAAAAAAAAACAAACAAAAAATTAAATTCAAGTTTTACTTTTGTGTAGCTTTTATTTTAGTAATAGGGAGAAAATGCATTGTTGTTGTTTAAAAACAAGGTTCGTTCCGCCTAGAAACGAGACGTCCGACTTGCGCAGTCAGCTTTTCAAGATGTCTTTAACTTCCGGGGAATCAATGCGCCATCAAAGATAGTGCATTTGTTTTAATCGTCAAAAATATTTTTTTAAGCATACTATTTCTATTTATGAGTATCTAATACTCATATAAATCAAGAGTTAAAACGTTGTCTAAATACAATAATAGGAACATTTAACTCGTGATGTAATGCGTATAGATTCGATTCCGGTTGTGTTATAAGGCGCTGGACAAAAAGGCAGGAAAAACAACAATTTATGTTTATTTTTGTGAAATTTCAGAAAAAAGAGATACAGTCATCAATAAGAAAGTCAGGATGTGATAATTTCGAACAAGGATATAATATTTCGTTTTTGAAGTTTTCCTGTTACATATGGATTAGCCTTCATGGCGTTTTTAAAAGTATTTTTACAAGGAGGGGCAGCCTTGTCACCCTTCGTTAGTCTAACACTTGCACTGACTTATTTTTGAAACATTTATTGTCTTTCTTCCCATATTTTCACATCAATAAATGTTTTTATTAATGAAGACAAAAGTATAAGTCAGGTTTTCGATGTCCTTATTATATATATGATTAGATTGATATCCAGTCTAATCATTTTGATAAGGACACTTTCATTCCCTGAGTTTCCTAAATGACAACACCAAAAAAGGATTTGGAGAAACAAGACGATTTAACTCGTAGAAAGTCCGCTAGCTCTCGCGGAATGCATTCTAGTTCACAAAGACAAGGATCATCCAGTAACACTGGAGTTTTGATGGTTGGCCCAAACTTTCGAGTTGGCAAAAAGATTGGTTGTGGCAATTTTGGAGAGTTAAGAGTGGGTAAGAAATATGACTCAAATGACATCTTTGAGTCTAGATCTAGACAAGTCTACTAGTCTAGTGTAGTACTAAAAATTTTTTTACTACCTACATCAATATTTTATTTAGATTTTAAATAGACTGATACTAATCTTATTACAAAAATATTATTTGTTATTGAATATAGGGACCTGTTAATTATGTGGATCTATATATATAGTATAAAATATTTTAGTTAGTATACACTACTGTCACTACACTACCAAAACCATTTCAAAAGACCAATAATCCAATATTGGAATATGCATCCATCCTCTGCATGAGATCCTCAAGAAAACAAAGAAACCAGAACAGAGATGCATAATTGAGCTGTGATATTGATAACAATTAATCGCATTAGACACCATTGGCATTGGTAAAATTACTTTTACAAATTTAGATAGAGACAATTTGGGACAGAAGACTTACAAGTAGTAATACAAAAAACACTAAACCATAAATTACAAATTCTATATAAACACAACCATATAGAAAGAAAAGAAAGACACAAAACATAAAGTAAAGGTAAAGTGCTCCTTCTTCCCTAATGCCATTATAACATGGATCAAACCCTATTACTAGATTAACATATATATATTATATGTCATGTTACATTTGTTCAGATTGAGGATTATCTTCCTCCTTTTATCTGTTTTTCCTTTATGTTTAAATAACTTCTGTAGACTTTTTTTTTTAGACCACACTACTATTGAGAGAACATAAATTTGATAAATTATATAGTATAGAGAGTCTTCATAACTATTCCAAAAGCTATATACTTTATATATTTGAAAACAATGAGATAAGGAAATATAATTAAGCCTTTTTGTTGGTGATTGTGAGAAAATGTGAAAATTTAATGATCTTTCTGGCTACAGATTAATTGCTTTGGTTTTGAAACAAAATTTTAAATGAAAAGATGCACATTTGATAGCTGATTAAATTTCCATATCTGTAAGCTAGAAACTTTGATTAATCAATAGCCTTGCTGACCTGTTTCCAAAAAATATGCTCTGTCTCTAGATACATATAGTCCAGTAGCCCAAGTGGTATTTAGTAAGCCTATTTTATGGTACACTTCTACTGCCTTCAAAATTTGTGGATCTTTTAGCTATTATAATTCTTAAATATTAAAAATTAAACAATTGCTATACAGCAAAATAGATAGTTATTATTATTATTATAGCTTTTATATAGTGCTACTTTCATGCTTATAGCATGCTCAGAGCGCTTTTGGTCCAATCTTACTTGTGGACCAGTGGGGGGGGGGGGGGTATCTAGGAGTGGGTTTTCCGTGCTGCCTTTAGGCACTTAGTAAACACAACTCTGCCCGAGTCGGGTGTCGAATCTCGAGCCCCCTTCTAGGTAGCCAAGCCAAGTTCAAGCGCACTTGGCCTCTCGACCACGCTTAGCCAAATGTATGTTAATCATTAAAGCAATGACATTCACAGTAAAAATAAACATTCTATTCTTTCTGCTGAAAAATACTTACTTTCATTTAAAAGTTAAAAAGGCATTCTTTAGCTCCACTCTCCCCCATGTGTTACAAATTCAGAAGACTGTAATTTTAAACTATTTTTAATAATAACTTTTTGTTTCATATTATTTTTTTAAAAATTATCAAGTTCATAGTATCTATTTAGATATTTATAGAATAGCGGCTCAAGAAGACATTGATATATACAAGAAATGGCTATGTATACCCATTTCCGATATGCATATTTTGACTCATCTAATGCAAAGATGTTGTCTGACAGAACTTTTAAAAGTTTTCTTAGGGCCTCAAATGTGGGTCCGGTGGCCTTCATGTGAGCTCTTCAATTTTTCAGAGGCCAACTGCTGTCAGCTACTTTCCTTTGTGCCATTGAGGGCAAAATGGCACCTGAGTTGATCTTTATAGAGCATCTGTGGGGGCACCTCTGTTACACTGTCCTCCTTTAAGCTCATCAAAAAAGTTTGCCTTTGACATGCAGACGTCCCCTATGTGGGATAAGTATTTGACCCAATGCAGCTGTCAAATGGTTAGAAGTGCAGCAGAACATAGTTATTTGTAATGTTGCTTTCCAACATACACCTTTATGGAGTGAAAAGCACCTTTGATGGAAGCATTCAAGGAGCCCTAGATTCCTTTTATAGAGCACCCATGTCTCACAAAAGCCTTACAAAAGTTTGATGAGAACCACTGCGTTATAAACATTGAATTTTTTTGATCGGTGAAAAAACATCTTGTCACTTTTATAAGTTAGTTTTGCAGTGACTACCAGAGAGAACCTAGCGAAGCTGCTCTCCTCTGTTCAAGCAAACTGGTCTGTGAGAGGAAAAAGACCAAGTTGTTTGATGTCTTGGACAAGTGAAGATAGTTGTGGAGGCACATGAAGAAAACATCATGCAAATGCATGTTGGGTATTGCATCTGGAAGATTGGGCAGTGCATCCCCAGGTTGGAGTCAGATCTTGTACAATAGAAGGTGCTACTTTTGGTGCTGAGAACTTGATGAGATTATAGAGTGCAAACAGAATGTAGAGGGACAGGGAAAAAGTATCATATATATAAATAGAAGGCTTTGGTTCATGGCTAGGATTAGGTTTCTCATTGTACAGGAACACTGTCTCATCCCTTTCACTTGCTTTTTGGGAACTTGCCCTGGTATTTTGTGCATCTTGAAAGACTTTTCATAGATGCTGGCTGATTTTGCATGTTTCAGTGTTTACATGATTTTTTTTTAACTTCACAAATCTTCTTGATCTCTTTGTCAGAATTGTAAATTTTTAGTAGTACAAATAAGATTTGGTTTGTAACTTTTATTTTAGCTAACAATATATGTATAGCTTGGCTGATTACTGACCATATGTAACAAAGTATTGACAAAAATACCCACTCTTAAGTTTGAATATATATATATCTAATTATTAGGAATTTAAAATTCTTCGCTACTTATGAACAACATAAATATATATATATATATTTATTTTAGTAATAATGATGTTTACTCGCACCTTTTCCAACTTACTTTTGTTCAGTGTTTATCAGTACAATTTTATTAACAATAGAAAAAAACATTCTATGAATATGTTCCAGAACTACCTCTTAAGCAAATTATTTCTCTGTTTTTTTTTTAGGCAAAAATCTCTACAACAATGAACATGTTGCTATCAAACTGGTAAGTTTTTTTTTTTTTTTTTTTTTTTGATGTTTTTTTTCCTACTGTAAATATTTTTAGACATTAATGAATACACTTTCTGTGAGCCACTTGATGCAAAAGGACAACAACCCCTGTGCCTGTTTGGTATAGTTAGAAAGTGACTCATTTCCTTGTCTTATTTTAAACTGGCCACTTGGCAACTTTGAAGTGTTTATGTGTATGCATGCTGAAAAAAAAAATGTGTTTTTCTTTTTAGGAACCTATGAAATCTAGAGCTCCACAATTACATTTAGAATATCGATTTTACAAACAATTAGGACAGTCAGGTATGTTTTGTTTACTTATTGTTTAACTCAAATTATATTATAAAATGTCTATTTTTATAAGCACTTATGCATTAAGTGGCTTTATAATTTATATGTAAAATCTATCAGGGCCACTGTAATGTAAAGAGCTTTAACTGCTTTATTGACATTCAATGAAAACTGGGTGCTAGTAATATAAGCATCCATATTTAAGGACTGCTTGTATATGTTATTTTACAATTCATTTGTAGGGCAAATTGATTGGTAAATACAGGCAGTCTGAGAACTCCTTTCTGGACGTGAATTGCTAATGCGTTTTTATTTTATGCATTTACTAGCTTTTACTTATCAGTTGCTCACTATTTTTATCCTGATTATTATAATCTCTGTTGCACCTGCATTCTTCCCCCCCCCCCCCCCCCCCAACCTTTTTTTTTTCCATTGTGTTGGTTATGTTTTAGTAATTTGTTCAAAGTTAAAGTTACTTGATATTAAGTGATAAATCTAAAAAGGTACTTAAAGATATAATATGTGAGCCTACATGAAATGATTACTCTAAATTTCATTGAAAACTATGTTCACATTTGGTAGTGGAATTTAGTTCACTAAAAGAAAATAAAAGACTTAATTCTTTTTACCATTATTAAAATTAATGAAGTTTTAATTTATGTTAAACGCTCCAACATAACAATGAGAACCAAGAAGAAGAATTTCTGTTAGCTGGAAATGAATTGTGGCTAAGGCAACTTTGTTCTAACCTTTTTTATTTTTAAATTTATGCACACGCTTCATTGACAAAAAATTTGTTTTTAAAAAAGTGGAAGTAGTAGTCTAAGAGGAACTTATTCTTCTTCTAGCTTATTACAAATACTTGAGTTTTAATTATACACTGTTGTTGAGAAAGGTCAAACAATATAATATCACCAAGGAGTAAATTTTACTCTGTAGACACTTATTGCCTTAAATACAGAACTCAGTTAATTTTCCAGCAATGACTGGATCACAAAGAGTCAAATCTAACAAAATGTATTTAGTAGTTCAGAATTTTCACACATGATTTCTCATGTCTTACTCTTATGTTTATTGCTTATCTCATTTGTTATTGTTTTACAAGAGTACTTGACATGTTGACTTGCTAGCATTCAGCTACAAATGCTTTTTAAAATTTTACTTTTTTACACTTGTAACTATTTTTGTTTTTCTTCTTTTATTCCAGGTTCAGTTCCAGGCAAGTTCAAATTCTTATATAAATGTTCAATTTGTCTTTGAATTAAAATATCTTGAACTTGACTGGAAGAGTTCTGTGCTTGAACACTCTTATTCTTTACATAACTTTTCTGTCATGTGTGTTTTTAGTGTTATTATGTGGCATGTTTCTGTTTTGGATTTTCTAAGTTTCTTTTTATTACTAACTTTTCATGTAAAGCATGTTCAACTAACCTACCACTAGTGTAGCCAGGACTTTGCTTGAAGCAATAATTGTCTCACTCTAAGGAAATTAGTCTTAACCAGTGTAGGTTAACATATAGAAAAACTAAAGTTCTATTTCACTGACTTAAGTATAAGTTTATTCTTGAACTGGGCAACCATTAAGTTGCTAAGCTGGGTAAATGTAAAGCTATTTGCTATTTTTGAATCCATTAGCTGGTTTGGCTTTAGTGTGAGCTCAGCCTGGATTCAAGTCCATTTAACAGCTGTCTGTATTGATTTTTCATTCCTTATCTTTTCTTTTGGAGAATGCTTTGTCTAGGAGATTAATAGAGATCAAAATCAGTGTGTGTGTATATATGTATGTTTACAAATACTTATTTGATAAGTCATGTTTGTATTGAAGGATAATGCTTTTTTCTTTTGTGATTGCTTTCAACACCTAATCAGGCTTTTCATTATGAACTAATTTGATTTTCGCACCATTTAAAATGTAATTGTTTAAAAAAAAGGAACTAATGGACAGTTATTTCTTTTGTTTATTTATTTTTTTGAAAAATCCTAATAAAAAGGATAAAAAAAAATTACTTAATACAAAAGTTGCTTTTAAAAGTCTATATTATAATGTGTTGGTAATTCATGTTTTGCTTTTGTTATATTTAATCCACATTTTGTTGTTAGTGACAATGCTTTCAACGTCATACAGTAACAGCTAACGAGTGCTACTTGGTTTATTGCAGAGGGTGTACCCAATGTGTTCTATTTTGGTCCTGTAGGAAAATATAATGCTCTTGTTTTGGAGCTCCTGGGACCTAGTCTCGAAGATCTTTTCGATCTCTGTGATAGAAAGTTTACTCTTAAAACAGTGCTCATGATTGCTATTCAGTTGGTAAGTTTGATGGTCACCTAGAGATAAATATTTACAAACATTGCAAATACGTTTCTATTCTTTTTTTTGTTGTTTTTCGTAAAGGAAAATAAAAAGTATAATTCTGTTAGATTAACTTTTAAGTTAAACAATTTATGAAGAAGTATTAAGATTTTTTTAAAATTTGCAATTATGTATTTGAATGATAAAAAAAAAAGATTTTGAAATAATTGTTTATAGATAGGACTTCAATATAAGATTTTTAAAAATAAATGCGCTTGACTTCAATATAAGATTTTAAAAAATAAATGCACTTTTGAAGTATTTTTGGGATGGATTGAATTAGTTTGAAAATCAATATTTCAGCATCATATAAAATTCCTAGTCCAATCCAAATGACACACTATTTGGACATTTTAAAAATAATAAAATGTATTTAAGTCTGTGGTTTTATGCTCATACAAGACATTTTTGTAAGATTAATATTACCTTAGGACTATTTGTGTATTTTTTCATTAAAATGACTAGTGACTACTTAATGTTTTGCTATTTAAAAAATTTTTTATACATTGGAACAGTTATTCAAACTTTGTTACATCATTGGCAATCAGATTTGGTCATGGTTAAGTAGAATAATGCTCTATCATTCATTTAAAAGAATATGTCTTGCATATGAGGACAATTTTATTTAAATGTTTCTAGTAACAGCAGTACTTACTTTAAAAAAATGTAAACAATAGTGTAGCCCAGATCATCTGGATATAACAGTTTTCTTATAAATATACTATTACTGATGCAAAAAACAAAAATTTTATATAAATTTCTTGTTTACATTTTGTTTCAGATAACTCGTATGGAGTATGTGCATTCAAAACATTTGATCTACAGAGACGTTAAACCAGAGAACTTCTTGATAGGAAGACAATCAACCAAAAAGCAGCATATCATCCACATTATTGACTTTGGCCTTGCCAAAGAATATATTGACCCAGAAACTCATAAACATATTCCATACAGAGAGCATAAAAGTTTAACAGGCACAGCAAGGTATATGAGCATAAACACCCATCTTGGGAAAGGTAAGCACTAAGATTCCAATTGTATTTTATTTTTAAAATCAGAATAAATATATATTGCTTTAGAATATAACCTCTTTAATCTTCATCTTTTCTCACACCTTTAACCACTCGCTACAAATTTGTGTAATTCCACACATTTAGAGATCGTACCACTATCAAAGAAACCAAAAATAGATAGTTTAAATGATTTCCGCCCAGTAGCACCAACACCTATAGTTTTGAAATGTTTTGAAAAATATATGCTTAAACAACTTGTAGCAAAAAATCAATAATTGCCTAGACCCTCACCATTTGCATATAAAGCCGCTAGGGGATCTGAGGATGCAATTCTACTGCTTTTGGACTAGCTTTATATTATTATAAGCATATTGATACACCCAAATCATATGCACGAGTGCTCTTCATAGATTTCTCAACACCAATAGCCACATCTAATGATCAACAAACTGAATAACTTTAATGTCCTCCCTTAAGTACTAGCATGGGTTTAAACTTTTAACACTATGTCCCCAGTTTGTTAAAAGCCAACAACACCAAATCATGAACTCAAGTATTATGTATGGGTGCTCCACAAGGTTGTGTACATTCTCCTTTACTGTTCACTCTTTACACTAATGACTTAAGAAGCATCTATGACTCAGTTTAATTCATTAAATTTGATGATGATACTGCCATAGTCCGTCTTATTTTAAGAAAAGAAAGTCAGTATCGAAGCTTGATAGGAGAGTTTACAAACGGGTGCACTGACATTTTTTTACAACTAAATGTCACAAAAACAAAAGAACTTAAAGACCAACTAAAGAGGTTTTTTTCGAAATTGAGATAGAATTGATTCAGATAGTAGATAGCATCAAAGTTAGTTCCTAAAAATTTGAGATTTTAGAAAAGCGTATTTATATTAGAAAAAGTGATTTGAAAGTTTAAAAAATAACGAGATTTGAAAAACAGTTTCAATGTCCGAAAGCGGAAGTGACGTATTGTATGGACTGAGAAAATGTAAATAAAAATAGACATGGCTGGATACGTTATTGATAGCAATTCAGATGATATACTTATCTGAATCTAGCTGTCAAACAATTTTAAATGATACTTATCATGGGATGCACCAAAATGCCCTGAAGATAATTCTTCTACTTTTTCAAAATATATTATAGAGCAGACTATTTAATTAATATAATTAAAGATAGATTAATAGGACTAGAGTCTAGTAGTACGATGATGTAGAATTTTGTAGATCTACTATTCTACTGTCATCTACTATATAGAATAGATCTAGGACTAGGTATACTATACTTAGACTATACTAAGTCTAATAGTACTAGTATACTAATAGTATACTATAATTCTATTATAATTTTTATTATAACAAAACTAAATGGCTAGATCTATCTATCTATATCTCTAATTCTAGCTAGGCCTTCTAACACTTTTACAAGTCACTCACTAGATCTAGATCTAGTTAATTTCTAGTTTATTAATACTTGACATGTATTATTGTACTGATTGTAGTAATACTACTAGAGTACTAGTAATAGTTTATAAACTAGTAGATTTAAGTAGATCTAGACTAGCCTCTATGTTAAAGTCTAAGCCCAGTCGCCAACATTTTTTAATGCTTGAATTTGTATATCTCTGTTCTGTAATAGTAAGACGTTTGACACATGAAAATACAAAAGAAGATCCATTGATTTCATTATATAATAAAATTAACCTTCAATTTTGTGTTTCAAAAGCATTTTTTACATAAATTAGTTCCTTATATCTGTGACTACAGATTTCCTGACGAACATTCTTTCATTAGACAATACCGTAATGAATAGCGTACTAAAAATTAAATCGTTTAATTGTTTACTTTATAATCCCATCCCTAGATCTAAAAGTCTAATTTAACTCTAAGATGATAAAACTTCTCTTCGCACAGATAGTTTTATACTTTAACACATAAACATATTAATTAAAGTCCATTCATTTCATATTTTGATCAAATAAACATTCAAATTTGGTTTTCTAAAGCTACATTCGTTTACAAAAGCTGTGAAGCCAAGTTGAGATAGGCCTAGATCTATATTCATTCATGAATCGCGTACTAAAAATTATTTAGTTTAATTGTTCACTTTATAATCCCATTCATTTAACAAAGCTATCGCTCTTTTCATTTTTAATAGATATGAATGTATTGGCTTCAAGGAATCCCATTTTCGCAAACCTAATTGTATTTTCGTAGCGAAAGAGAAAAAACTTCAAAGGATCATTAGTTAAGTTTAACATACATCTAAATCCAATCCACTAGTTTAGTAAACACAAACTTAGACCCGCAGGCCGCAGGTAATGTCAGCGAACATCCTTTCATTAGACATTATCAAATGGTTACACATTAACAGTGATTAACACATCTCTCTACTAAGTATTCCTAGGCCTAGGTCTAAAACTCTTATTGAACTCTAAGATGATAAAACTTCTTTTCGCAAAGATAGTTTTGTGCTTTAACACATAAACATACTAATTATTGTCCATTCATTTGATATTTTAATCAATTTAACATTCGAATTTTTTTTTCTAAAGCATTTTTAATACATTCGTTCGCTGTTAGCTAAAGTTGCGTAACTGTGTTGAGATAGGCCTATATTCATTCATGAATAAAGGTCACGCATGCACAACACAGAATGAACTCTATAAAAGCCAATTTTTAACTCTAGATTAGTGTAGATTTAGATCTATGTCTACCTCAAGATCTACTTTATACTTTAACACATGAACATACAAAATTAAGTCTATTCATCTCAAATTTTATTCAAATATATGTAGGCCTACAAGCAAATGTTTAAATTTGAAAAAATGGATTTAAGCCTATTAGCTATTTTTATTTGATAGCTTCATTCACACTATTTTTACATTGACACATTCGCTTTACTTATTACATTATTATTTCATTTAATTGTGACTATATCGACAGTAATGTGCAAATAAAGACCAGCGGGTAACATATGTCTAGTAGATCTAATATAGCCCTTTACTAGCCCTTACTATACTTATTAATAAGGCTAGACTTTAGATTTAAAAAAATAATAAGTCATCATTTATATTGGTAATATTAAATACAGATTTATACTAAACACATGTGACATTTCTTTAAGTCTTAAACTTAAACAGGGCCGGTCCTAACGATTGCGGGCCCTATGTGAAACTGATTGCGCGAGGCCTAGTCTGGGTGGGAATAAGGATAATAAGTGGAAATTTTTCCTATTAAAAAAAATTCGGCTTTGAATTTTATTCAATCTTTACTAAGTACAAGATTACGATCAAATTAACTTTACTTTACGAATTTTGTAACCTATGGCATATTAATATGCCAGTCACTCTATTAAAGTAAATAAAGTATGGAAACTTCTGATTAAAGTGAAAATTTGCCTGATTATTACATTTTATTACATGAAAGCTGACAATGCCTTTTTCGTTTATCAGTCGTAGGATTAGCGTTTTCCGGAATGAATGACACCCATAAATGACATTTTTGTCTATTTTTTAAGGAGATTTTTATGAGCTTTCATGAGATTTCCAGGTTTTATATATATCGCTATATATATATATATATATATATATATATATATATTGCAATTTAACTATAAATGTTAATAAATAAATTTAAAAAAATCTATGTTACAGAAAACATATATGACATGTGGCATACAGACAAGTTTACTAGATGGATCTTTCATCATTTTGGAAATACAATATACCCTGTGAAACAAATCACAGAAACATTCTACAATTGTATTTTATATATAATAAATACCAATAAATGTAAATACAAAATCACATTTTAATAGAGTTCTTCATTATACACACAACATTATTTTAGTATGTTCCTTTTCACTTGCTAGGTTTAGACAAAGTTTTGAATCAGGATTTAATATTATTAAGTCATAGCCCAAAACTCCAGCAGGATGTTAGTTAATGGCAGTGGTCAATGTTTGAACCTGAGACCACATAGAAGACAGTTTGTAGTGCAAACCACACAACTTTCTGCGTTTCGAAACTTATTCAAATTTTGATCATTTTTATGTTAATGCAGATCTGAATGTCCATTGCAATGATGACTTGATCTGTAAAGGGGTTACATTTTTATAAAATAAGTTGGATCTCATTCTTCGAATAATGCTATTTATTAGAAATTGCAACGTGGAATACATATTTGAGGCCAAAAGAAAATCCACTGATGAGGGAAGACATAGACGTCGTAAAGAACGTTTAAATTGACCACCAGCTGATTATGGTTATGTCTTCACTGGACGCGGCAAAATATCTAGTTTGCAGCTAGGGCTGCATGGGCTGCATAGCCATGGAAAATACTGCATTCCTCAATCTTTCAACTCGACTGCCAGCCTTATTTATTAAACACTTTAAATTATTAATAGCTCTGCATTTTTTAATAACAATACAAAAATATATATATTCAGTGATAAACTGGCAATAATTGGGTTACTAAATTTAATAAAATGAGTTGCATAACTACATCAATAGTAGCCTATATGCATTACTTAACATTATATTGATACTGTAATTTATTTTCCACTTCCCTGACTTCTCAGAGAAAAGAAAAAAAACGACAACTCCTTCTCCAGTAGGATAATCTCTTTCATTTATAGTCTAAACACAATTTAAAACTTTGTTACAGTTACAGATTAACTTGCTAACTTAACTATCTAATAATCTAATGATTCTATTCCAATCAACAAATGAGTCAAGCGTGAGATAAATGAAAATTCTTCAATTTTTACATATAGATTTATAGAATTATTTAAGTATAAAAGGCCTGAATATACTGTACAAATATATTTTTAAGTAAGAGTGTAACAAAATCCATACTTCGTATATTAATAATATTATAGAATTACTAGATCTAGGTCTAATTTTTGCCTTATAGATTAGTTTTTAGAAATTTAGATCTAGTAGATCTAAATCAGACTACTTTAAAGTCTAAGTTAAGGTTTAAGTTAAGCTATTTGCTAGTGTTGTACGGGGTTGTGACTCTAGATTCAAACTAAATATAATCGTGTACTACAATAACTACATTGAATGAGCTCATCATTGTAATAATTTTTTTTTCCCATATTGGGCCTATTTAGTGACGACTGTAGGTTAATAATCACTATTAAGTGTATAGATAGAGTATAAAATTTTAAACTTTGTTTTTCTAGATCTAGGCCCAGCACCTCGATGGGATCAGTCTAGATAGGTCTAATCTCTAAATATCCAATACTACTATTACTAGATCTAGACTTCATCTAATTGAATTTAGATCTAAATTTAGGTCTACTTCGTACATCATTAATGATCTGAGAATAGAACTCTGCTCTTGATCAAAAGCAGTAGGTCTAGAACTAGAATAAGCCTGAAGCAGTAACATAAGCCATAAATTGCGTAACTTGACTAAAATGAAACATGTGAACTGAGGCTCGCGGTACTGCGTGGGCTGAAACGCTGTTCGTTTGGCTAGATCAAGAATAAGCAGACAAACAGTAGATCTAACATGTAAAGCCATAAATTGCGTGATTTGACCTAATTTCCCCAACTCTAACATCCACTTTTTATAAATTGGTGTGTTTTAGTCGCCTTTGTTTTCATAAACTGGCATTCCTGTAAAAAGGAATACGCAAAGGCATAAACTGAAAAACTTGACCTAATTTCCCTTAATCTACGTCATCGACCTCGGTTGACTGGGAGATACTGATCTCGAATGGCTTTGAGATTGTGAAATTTTATAGTCCCTAAAACGCACATTAAATTGCTTATATCTAAATAATTACAAAGAATATATGTCTAATATTTCGTATGTATGTTTTTTTAAGCATTATGAAACTAAAAAAAAGTATTACACCGGTTTCCTCGTCTGACCCCAAAACCTCTTCAGTTGGTCTTTAAAATAGATGTCATAAAGAACACACAAATTATACACGAACTGCATATAACAATATAACGATATAACAAGTGAACTCATATAAATATCTGGGTGTCATTGTTGATAAAGAGCTTTCTTGGGAAAACCACCTTGAAACTCTGTCAAAGAAAATTGCCCAGCAGCTATTTTTCCTATAAAAAATTAAAAGTTTTAAACATCAGAATATCTTAGATAATTTATACTGTGTAACAATTCGAAATCTGCTAACATATGGAATTACTTGGCAACGTTTCATCTAAACTGTTGCGCAGCATAGACAACCTTATAAAAAGAGCATCAAAAACCACACACACACACAACATGAAAATATTTAAATGAACTTTTTTAACAAAAATGTCTCGGCAAAATCTGAAATATCTTGGAAGACAATAGCCGCCCACTCCATCATAACTACATTAAGCCTTCCCGAAGTGGACATTTTCTGTCAATTAAGACTAGAACCGAATGGTACAAAAACTTGTTCGTTCCTTACTGGATCAAAATGTATCTACACTACTCATTGACTAGGAAACATGAAAAGGATAAGGACGTCTGAACTCTTTATGTTTGTGTCTGTTCTATTTATGTGCATGTATTTGTTGTTTTTATTTTTGAGAAAAGAGTCATTGTAACCACAAAAAATTTCCATAAGGATCAATAAAGTAGTCTTAGTCTTAACCTTAGCATTAGTATTTATTATAGTTCCATTTTTTTAAAAAACTTTTTAAAACCTCGTATTAAAGTAGTAGTAGTAGTTAATTGCTTAACCCACCCTAATGATAAAGAAATAATAACACTCTTTTGGTTTCTTTTTAAACCCAAATATTTTTTTAATTCATTAATGTTAACCCTTAAATTAAAAAAAAAAAAAAAAAAAACTTGGGCCACTTCCAGCCACACAGCAACTTATTGCAGTACTGCAAGTGTAGTCATCATCAATGGCCTCATTCAGTCGTAAAATGACTATGGTTCATCTCAAACACTTTTTCATATGGCTGTGGAGTCCTATTTTGGGGAGACACTCCCGTCCACATATATTACATGTCAAGGTGGCTTTCGCTTTGGTGGTAGAGGAGCTGGCCATTTTCCGTGTGGCACGCTTTTCTTCAAGAATCGAGGCCCATGTTTTCTTGCTGTCTATAGCTTTCTTGGTCACTGTCTCTCTCCAACTGGTGCGGTCTAAGGCTATGGTCAGAATCCATGTTTACTGATTTTAAATCCCTTTTTATCACATCAACGTAACGGAGGTGTGGGCGACCAGTTTTTCTTGAGCCAGACGCAAGTTGCCCGTACACAATGATTTTCAGGATGCGATTGTCCTCCATCTGCCAAGTCAGAGCCATCTCAGGCGGCGTTGCCTGAGGACCATTAATATGCCGGAAAGGCCCGTTCTCGCAAGCAGAATTCGTTTACGGCATCTAGCTTGTTATCGTCTATGAGGATGGATGGTGATGCTGTAGCAGGTGGTCCCATAGCATTAGTTTTCTTAGTGCTAATGGTTAGGCTATACTCTTTGCAAGCCTTAGAGAAGCAAGACAATAGTGACTGAATCTCCTCTTGTGAGTGTGCCACTACCACTGCGTCGTCCGCGAAGAGCATATCTCTTAAGAGGGTGGTTCTGGTTTTTGTTTTGGCTCTCGGTCTAGCAATATTTAGAAGTTTGTCATCAAATCCGGAATGAAGATGTATGCCTTCAGTGGATTTGTCAAACTTGTGGTGGATTAGCATTGAAAAGAGTATTCCAAAGAGGGTTGGGACCAGGACACATCCTTGTTTGACTCCTCTGTTTATACTGAAACTTTGCCGTTGAACTGCACTGTACCCATCATATTTTCATGGAAAGAGACAATAATATTTAGCAGCTTGGGTGGACAGCCTATTAACTATAAGATTTTAAAGAGGCCTTCTCTGCTGACTAGATCAAAGGCCTTAGTCAGGTTGATGAATGCAATGTACAAAGGCATTCTTGCTCTCTGCACTTTTCCTGAAGTTGACGGATGGAGAAAATCATGTCAATTGTGGATCTCCCTGAGCGAAAGCCGCACTGTGATTCTGGATAGACTCGATCAGCAAGTTTTTGTAGCCTGGAAGTATAACTCTAGCAAAGGTCGCTTCTGTCACCTTTGTTCTTGTACAGGGTGATGATCCTGTGGCACAGCACCTTCTTGCCAACATTTGCAGAGCAGTTCATGTAGAGGTTGATAGTGTAATTTTGCATTGTTTCAGAAGATCTGGGGGTAATACCGTCACATCCAGGCGCTTTCCTAGCAGCCATGCTGTCTATAGCTTTGTTGAGTTCTAATAGGGTGGGTTTTTTCATCTAGTTCATTCATTGTGGGTAATTGGTTGATAGCATTAAGGGCTGAGGCAGAGACTGAGCTTTTTGTGGCGCATCGTTTGGAGTAATGCTTTTGTTCGCTCTTGTCTGTGATAGTTTCCCCAGTGGTTGATTTGTGAGGTGCTTTTTTTTGGGCAGGTCTGAGAGACTTTTTGATTCCTTCATACATCCCTCTTATGTTGCCTGCTTGAGCAGCGAGCTGAATATTCTCACAGCTTTATCCAGGTTCCGCAAGGTTGTTAATGCCGGAAATGATAATGGTTCTAAGCAAGCGTAGTAACATACAGTTATTTAGATTAATGGATTTAAAATTAGATGGTTTTATGATGGAGACTCTATATTTCTCCCTTGTGAGTATTTACAACAATTTGATTTGATTGCCCAAGAATCTAACAAGCATAAGAAATATTCTAGTTTAAATATTGTACTATTTTCAACTGATAATTAAATGCTTATTTATTTTTGTGAACTTTTTTATTTGAAATGAAAACTTTTGTGTTGTTTCAGAACAAAGTCGGAGAGATGATCTTGAGGCATTAGGACATATGTTTATGTACTTTCTACGTGGTAGTTTACCCTGGCAGGGTTTAAAGGCTGATACATTAAAAGAACGCTATCAGAAAATTGGAGATACAAAGCGTGCCACACCCATTGAGGTTCTCTGTGAAAATTTTCCAGGTAAGTTTGTATCATTAAGTTAATTTCTAACTACATTATCTTTTTTTTTTTTGTTGTTGTCATGCAATATTCCTTTTACTCCAAAATTGTTCTTCTTTTGAAGAAAATAAATTCCAAGGTAGAGCTAATAAAATATCTTGCAATTACTTACAGATCTTGAAATCTAAATTGAAATATTGGCATGATGGCGTTTAGAAAACCAAAGTAGCATGCTTACTAGATCCAGATCTTTTACCAGTCTAACAATGACTAGATAGAGCTTTCATAGATGCATCTAAATATTTCCCAATCTATCAAAAATAACTATAGAATTGGATACTTCTACATCTAATTTAACATCTAATTTAGAAATAATATATCAACTAATTTTAAAAAAAAACAAAAAAAAAACAAAACACTTAGACTTAAAGTAACTCAACTTAGGCTCCTAGTGTTTAGATTTCAAAACCTTCTTTCCTATTCCTCCCCAAATAGAACTGATCGGCTAAGTATAGAAAAGACTTGATTGGGAACACTGGCATAAGTTGTTTTTTTTTTTAGCACCATAATGGTAGATCTAGGAAAAAAATGAAAACATCTAGAAAGTACTCATCCTTTGGTAAATAATTTAAATACATATCATATTTAAACTTCAGGGCAACTATTAGTGGGGTCATCACATTTTGCATAA
Organism: Biomphalaria pfeifferi; assembly: GCA_030265305.1. Lineage (NCBI taxonomy): Eukaryota > Metazoa > Mollusca > Gastropoda > Planorbidae > Biomphalaria > Biomphalaria pfeifferi. The sequence continues at coordinate 85,189 of JASAOG010000076.1, forward strand.
TACAATTTTAGTGAAGTCATAGTGAATGAACACTGATAAAATTGTTTAAACAAATGATAAAGAATGTACTTAAAATATTATATTATCTTCAAATATCTTCCTTTGAATCATTTTCTTATTTTAGAACTGGTTAAGATTCATTGTCTCTGCTAGTAACATTTGATTTGACACTTAAGCAAAGTTAAACATATCTAACACTATATCCATTAGTGGTTTCATTTATGTGGATCTAATAAAATTAAAGAATTTCTACTAACAGATGTACTTAAAATGATATTTTATAAATTTAAAACATCATAAATAATGATTAGAAAAATATTTTCTTAAAATTTTTTTACTAGAAGTTGGAAAAAAAATGTCTTTGTATAGAATGTATAATTTAAAATTCAATATCAAATTAAGAATAAATTTTTTTCTTTTCAGAAGAACTAGCCACATACCTTCGCTATGTACGAAAGTTAGACTTTTTTGAAACACCAGATTATGACTATTTACGAAAACTTTTCATAGATCTCATGGACAAAATGACATACGAGCGTGATTGGCAGTTTGACTGGGTTGGAAGACAGGTGGTTAGTAGTTTTTGGGTTTCATTTTTTTTTTCACTTTTGATCATTTTATTTTATGGTTTAATGTTTCCTTCTGAAAAATGTTTGCTGGTCATAAATACCTGTATAAACTAGTTTATATAAACTTCAACAAACAAAATATTTTGCATTCAATTCAAGAAATACTTTTTAAGTGTTAATGCCAAAATGTCTAAACTCAAATGTTCTTAGAATTGTTCGTGTCACTGTATATGAGAAGTGTAATTCTAAGTCTTTCCTTTGACAGTCTACTCCCGCGAGTGTTGCAGAGCAAACCTTATCTCCACAGAGGGATGCCAACCCAAGCAGAGAAAGGCACAATGTCCCACAAGTAATTCTTGTTTTTTTTTTTTTTTTTCTGGTTTGAACTACTCCATTTACCTCCTTTTTTAAAAAACATCTTTTGCTGGGCATCTCAAATACTTGACAGGAGTTGCATGCCTCATCTGCTCATTATGCACTTATTTGTCCTTGGCAGTTCAGCCCTCCTGAATTTCTACATAATGTATGTACATTTAGCAGTGACAACATTGCATTTTCAAGCATAGTTTTCTTTATTGTTTGATTGAATCTAGTTGTCCAATACACACAATTAGTTCACACTAACCAGCTTTCTATTTTGTCTCTTAATCTGTAAAACAAAATTAAAAAAAAAATCTTCTGCAACTTAACTGGTATTGCTGTTCTTGAATTCTAGTCTGCGCTAGTTTTGTGAGGGAGCATTTATAGTGTAGAAGATGCTCTAATAATCAGTTACCATTATTGTGCCTTTATAGTTTTCAGTAACTTTCCTGATATTTATATATATCCATGTATCATTTGTATTTAAGATTACTAATAACAAAGTATACATGTATGTTTTAATGTCGGGTGATAATTCTATCCCAGTGGTGTAGATATTTACTTTTTTTCTTAGCTTCAATATATTTTTTATTTATTAAAAAAAATGGTTTAGTGAAAATTAAATCTGTAAAGCAGAGAAGAATAAAACTACACTATTTGTTTTATCTTGTACCTTTTCCTCTACCTAAACTACATGCTTTAACATTACTGACTGAAACTGTCCATCTCCACAATGTTTGTAACATACATATGCTTTGAAATGCATTACTTACCCATGTTGGTTACATTAAACATATCAAATTCAATTAATGGATAATAGAGACTCCAGTATAATGTCAAAATAAATTTTTTTTTTTTTTTTTTACAGTGTCTATCCCTTAAACGACAAAAAATGCTTCTTAGATTGAGTATATTTATTAAAATTAAAATGATTGCTGGCATTCTTTCATTTTTAAAATTAAAAAAAAAAATTTCTGATAGACTTTTTCTTTCCAAAATATATTAAGCTATTCTAATGGTAGTGTACTATTTGTTTGGGTACTATTCATATATTAAGAGGTTTAAACAAACATTTGCCTCAACATTTCCATGAACTTCCCTGGTGTCAGCTTTGTTTGATAGCAGCATGATTCTCTTTAGAGCCCTTGTTTAATGAACTGGCTGTTCTACTAACTGACCACCTTGTGTAGGAGAAAGAGAGCCTTTCCCTTGTCCTAACCATACATACATGATTCGCCTTTCAGGCAAGTTCTAATCCAAGGGGTCAGCATGCCTGGGGAGAACAGCCGAGACACGCATATCTAGGAGACAACCTGGCCTCTAATAGGCATGGGGGTTCTGTTCAGGTAGGCAATCCTAGCTCTTGGGAGTTTGCCTTGCCCTTTTTTTTTTTTTAATATTTATTTTGCTTTTTAATATGACCTGCTTGCCTAGGGTGGTCAGCTGTACCCTGTCCCAGATGTTAACCTTCAGATGTAGATTGCATGCTAGCATTGTATCTCACTTGTTTCTATTCATGTTGTTATTACTTTAAACTATGTTCAATCCAATTTAAAAAAAGAAAACATTTCTAAATATGTCATCAAAACAAGCTCTATTCTTAGATCTGTTATAGTGAATGAGTCTTTTATGAAAGAAAAAAAAGCATTTTATCATCATTGAAAAAAAAAAAGATTTAATCTTAAACAAATATTTTTTTTACACAATTTTGATAGCTGAAGAAGCTCATTGAAAGTTAAAAGAAATACATTCAAACCTTGTTATATCAAAGTTATGAATATTTTACAGCTTTACTAAAAAAAAAAACCTTGTCAAATCATGAGATAATGTTCATGTTTTTGATTAGGTTTTAATGTGATAGATTCTTTGCTGCCCAATGCGCCAAATGTCTAAGTAAGTAAGTGAAAGATTATAGATTCATTTTGAATTTTTCTTGCTAAAATAATCTGAGAGGTCCAGACAATGAGCATAGTTATTGAAATTATCAAAATTCAATGTGTTTCTGCATGAACTGTAGTGATTAATTTATTTCTTTTTGGTTTCATTTACTATGCTAAAAAACAGTGTCATTTTTCATACAATAAAAAAAAATTACTGTTGTTATAAGTTTTGTTAGGAAATGAAAGAATGGCATTCACAAAGTTATGAATTAAAATGTTTTTGCTTAATATAACTTTAAGTTTTAGCAATTGAAGCATGAATAGTTACGTACGGTCAACCTGAAATATAAAGTCACTTGCTCCACAATAACTATAATTGCATCAAGGAAAAGGCCTGAACATGTTCATGAAGAACAGTGGTTCTTTAGCTTTTTGACCTAAGTACTCCTTAATTTAGTCAAAACTTACCTACGGACCCCTAAGTTAAAAAAATACATTTATATAAATACACAGTATATATTAAAAATGTAAAAAAAATATTGAAGGAGTGTTTATTGATATTATAACTTAGGTATAAAATAAATCTTAAAAAAAAATCAGTTTGATGAGATTTTATGAGTGTATTTATGGCTGGCTCAATGTTTGTAACAACCACAAATCTTACCAAGCACAAATTTCTTGTAGGTTTCTTTTAGTCATACTGTAATGAATCCAGGTTGCACAAAAATAAGAAGACAGGAAATCAGTAAACAACTGGTGTACAATTACCCATAATGCAGAATATAAAATTGGAGTTTTTGGTACCACGTTTGAACTTTGGTTTAAGGTCCTCATTTGTGGATAATTCAATAAGCTGGTTCTGTATTAGTATGGTTTGTGAATATCCAAGTTTATGGTCATCTCAGGAACCCCTGGTTTTTTTGACCCCAGTTTGAGACTCACTGATGTAGATGTAGTTCACCTATAGATGATATAGTGTTCTAATTGAAAGTCAATTTGATCATGGCATTGACAATTGGTGATTTTCATACTATCCATCTCACAAATAGTTTAGAGCCCTTTTGGCTACATTTGATAAAATGAGGTTTGAATTTTGTCATTAATTAATTAGAAATTAAAACTAATTTATTAAAGTTAACTTCAATTTATTTTGTTGAAATTTTTCCAGATATTTAATAACTAATAGCTTTCTAATAACTAACAAAGTTTTCTAACAGAACTATGTAAATCTTTTAAATTATATATCAACAAATGTGTAATAATTTACCAACTTTTAATAATTCTTTTGGTTGTTGTTTTGTGTTTTTACAATTTTGTTTTCTAATGTTCTTAGAACTCTTCTCTTTTAGTGCAGCTGAATTTAAACTAGCCAACAAAAAAAAAAATAGAATGTAAATATTGACTAAAATAGAGAATCACTCTTGTTTTGTTGAATCATTATTTTCTTCTTCAAATAAAGCTTTTCACTCCTCATCTTTGTTATGGTAAAAAAAACAAAAAAAACAGCATGTTTCTAAAACTAAGAATGTATTATATAATGTTAATGTTTTTAAACCAACTAATCTATCTATTGCCAATTATAGGAAAAAGACACCCTTTTTTTTTCATATGTTTATTTAATTTAGATGATTTTCAAAATATTGCCAATACTTTTGCTGTTTTTTAAAAATTGATACATCTATTTATGATGAGAAATGAACTAGTTCACAAACTTTTTCCACAGCAAAATTATTAATGCTTTACAAAATGTGCTGAAACCATTTGAATTGAACTATTTTAGAGTATTTTAGTGATAATGTGAATATATATTTTTTCCTTTATATGTATATATACTAGACATATTTTACCTGTGACCCGCAGGTCTTTATTTGCGTAAACAATTAAACAAAATAATTTTTAGTACGCGATTCATGGATGAATATAGGCAGGCCTATCTCAACATGGCTTTGCAGCTATAGCTATAATAGAGTCAGACAACTTTATGTTTTTTTAGGGTCTTAAGTTCGTTTTAGGGCTACAATACATACTCTACGGTCTAAGTTAGCACCCAAAGAGCATTCCTGCCAAGTTTTATCAAGATTGGTCAAACGGTTTTGATTTCTATTCACATACATACGCCTAGTCATTTCATCCACTGTATTAATTCCATGTACTTAGAGGGCATAACATTGAAGCATAGTTTAAGTTATCCCCTTATGTATGCATGAAGTAGGATATGAAATATAGACACAGACACCGATGAAAATCTTATAACACTTGTAACATTAATGTTAAAACAGGGATTAAAACAAAGCTTATATAAGCGATATGAATCAGCTCCAGCTCTATTAGATAAATTGAATGTTTCTCAAAGTTAAAAATCATATGCCAATATTCAAGAAAGAGCGATTGACTAATAAAGATGTCTCTAAAAGGATTTCAACTACTTCCACCACACCTTGGCCTTTGATCATTATAGAGTTGAGCCTTCAGCTCTTGGAACTCCAGGCCAGCAAAAGTGAACAAGAGCTCCCTTTCACCGGCCTTAATGAGAACAGTGTACACTGTTCTGTCTGGCGGGGTGTCAGACTCGCGGCCAGAGACAGCGTGCACAGGGAATGGCGCCTGGATTGTGACAAGGTTGTGGGAGCTTTTTTACAATTCCGCATAGTGCAATGAGGATGCTCTCGCACCCTTTTAGGCACCCCCACAGGTGTCTTGTTTTGATACCCTTTAGCATAATCGTTTCCTCCTACAATCGTTTCCACCCATGCACCACTATGAGGCAGGGTAGCATGCCAGGGACAAGCAGTATAATTTAGACATCCCTTACATCAAATAGAACAATAAAAGTTGACGCCCAGATTTAGAATTTATGTAATTATTTACATATATTATTAGAATTCTCTATAAGAAGGGAGGGGGGAATGCTAAAAATATATAAATAAGATGTCAAAAGTATCAAAAATCATTCTAAATAAATACATTTGTATATTAAATAAATACATTTGTATATTAAATAAATACATTTGTATACTAAATAAATACATTTGTATTTTAAAAAAATACATTTGTATATTAGATGAAAAGAGTGCTTAAAGTCGAAGCGTTATTGGAGCCATTACATTATGACTAAGAAGAACAAAATATTTAATTGGGGATGAAATGACTGAGGATAAATGACCAGTCACAATTATATATATATAATATATATCTAGAGAGAGAGATTTGAATTTACATACTTCTTAAAACACATTTAATATATATAGATATATATATATTTTACTAACTCTAGTTGTTTAGTTAAAAACAACATCAATACCATATCCAATAAAATCAAACAAAAAAACTTCTATATCCCTTCCACAACCATTTTGAGAATGTTTTGGTGTTAAATCATTTGTTAAATTAATTAATTGGAGAAAGTTTTAGGAACCACTGCATTCAAAGTTTTGTCAGACAAGTTTGGCCAGTCACCTGCAAGTCTGTAGCTATAACTGTAATTTTCTTTAGCACCATTGCAGTAGTAGTAGCTGATTGCTATCTCCTTGTTCTGGTGCTGGTCTCTTGATATCATTGTTTTGTTGTTGGGACAGTTTGGAATGAGCAGCACATCATGTTTGGGTAGTGAGCACAAAGACTTTATTGACCAGTTGGAACAAGTGGCCTTCTGTGTTGTTCTGGTTTTAGACGATGTTCTTCTTACTTTCTTTTTTACATCAATCTAAAAGATGACTTAGCTAACGACACACTTCAACACTCCAATTCATTTGCCAGAACTGTACCTTTTCTGTAGTGCTATAGTAAATTATAGCAATAATTTTTGTCAATTATCAAATTAACATAGAGTCAAAGTTATAAAAACTCTTCTAATTTAGTATTTAACCAACTAGTTGCTAAATGCATTTATTGGCTCACTGCAGCCGTACGTCGAATATGTATTTTAATATTTTATGTATTTTTAATTGTATTAACACTTTTCTGTATTTTTCTTAAATTCAAGTATTATCCAAGTATTTAAAAAACAACTTTAAATGAATTTTTAAGTCAATGATTTGCCAGAGTCTTGGCATTCTATATTTCTGTCATAGTTGGCTTCTCCTTCCAGTAGTCTTTTTGCTTTGATGGATCTTGGAATTGAATGTGCTAGCTTCATTGTCATGTGCATGTTTTTTAATGCTTGTGCTTTTAAGTTGCTTGACAAAACTTTGTGTATTCATTGTAGTGTAGACCATTGTGCATATTTGCAAACAAAAAGAAAGTGAATCTAAGTAGACTGAATTGTACATCACTTACTAGCTGTGTAGTTAGTGTGTTCTGTGATGTAGTCCTAGCACTGGGTGGAATCTTTTTAAGTATAGTATCATTTTAATAGTGTCTTAATTTATTTGCATTTACTGATGAATTTTAGCTAACATAAAGACAGCATATGAAAAAAACACGATTTCAATTTTAGTTTTCTTAAACGTTTTCTTCAATACAACTAACAACCATCCACTATTTGTATGTTAAAATAAAACAATACATTTTATTACTAATGTTCTCTTTTCTTTTATAAATAGTTCTATAAATGTATATAACTTTTCATTGTACAGTATCAAAAGTTAAACTCACGTACCTTATTGTGAGTTTTTTTAAAAGGTGGGCTGCATTGCATAACAATTTTATGATTGCAAAAAAAAATTCTTTTCAGCCTCACCACAACTCAATGTTAATGTACATTCCCTAATATAGTGAAAGTGGCTAATTATTTTATTATGAAAGCAGATGCTGGTGATAAAATAAATGGTTCCTCTTACTTAACAGGTGGTTAGCTCTACTAATGGAGATATGCAACCAGAAGACCTAGGCGGACAGTCCAATACGCCCATCACTCCACAGCCAGAAGTGGAAATCAATGATGAAACTAAGTATGTTCTTGTACTTCTTATGATTTAAAACTGACGATTTATCACTGCCCTTAAGTAGCTTGTATTTTGTTACTTATTATGTTTATTTATTTACTTATTATTATGATTCATTCCATTTGTTCAATTTGAAAAGTCAGTTGTTAAAAGTTTAATGTCTCTTGTTTTTTTTTTATTACTCTTTACATTGCTTTGCGACTTTGATGCAAAGTAATTATTTAAATTACATTTGTCAACAATCATGAGCTTGTTTTTCCACTGGACGCCCACTTCTGTCTTCTTGCAGGTGCTGTTTCTTCCGCCGACGCAAGAAGAAGAAGGGACGCCGCAGTTAAAAACATGGTCTGTGCTCATTTTCTCAGGTCTTTGATTAGAATCTAAAGCACTAACATCTTTCTTTGTGGCCCTCATGACTAACAAGACAAATGTTACAAAATTGTTACTGAAATTAACATCTCTTTAATCTCTAACACATGGAATCCTGAAAAAAAATATTTTTTATATATCTTTTTGTAAATTTTCATTTTTCTGTGTTAAAAGAGATTTAGTTTAAAATTAGTTACTCATCTGCTACTGCTGGTATTTTAGTCTAGAAATATAACTCAATAATGAAGAATAAAATTTGAGGACATTCAGAAATGATTATATTCTTGGTGTAATAGATAAGAAAAAAATCAAGTCAGTATTTTCATAATTTCAAAACATGCGAAATAAGTAATATGATAATCTAAATAAAAAATTTTTTGTTTAGGTGACCACTTCAGCATAAAAAATAAAAACATACAGCTGTAAATGGATGGTAGAAGTCACATTCCTCAACTAAATCTACTTATTGAAACAATAGGGTGTAGAGGTGCAGTTAAATCAATAGAATTCACCCTTTTGGGACATAAGTAAATAGTTTGTCCATGGTGGTTCGATGATGACCACTCTTGTCATCCAGGGGGGGCTGAGGGCTTTGCAATGGGGTTTTGTGCCTCCTCATGTGGCTGGTGAGACCTATGTGAGCCTAGAATGTTTGGCTGCACACTGGAGCTAGTGTCATTGGCCTTTTTTTTTTTTTTTGGACACTTTTGTTCTGCCAGCTCTGTTCTCTTGTCCTCCGCAATTTGTGCGCCAGTTTTCAAAGCTCCACGCCATGATGCTCTGTCATGTGCTTCTGTCTCCCAGGTGGCTGGGTTAATTACTTATGTTCATATAGAATTGTTTCACTTAATTGCAATACCTATGTCATAGAACCTTTTTAAGAACCATACAATTGTTGCATTCCTTAGATTTTGTTTTTCAGTGAGTCCAATTGCCAAGAAGTGTCATTTAAGTTATTACTGTTTGTAGTTGTTTTTTTTTTCTTTTCAGTACTTTATCTTGTAAACAAATATTTCTATTCTCTATAGGTGCTGTGGTTGCTTCAGATGGAAAAACTCAAGACCCAGGACTAAAGCGAAGCGTCATAAATGACGAAAGGCACTGGGTCACCAGAGGGATACCAAACCATTAAAGCCATCAGAGATATCCTGTGACAGCATATCAGCCGACAGCTCACACCTCTACTCAACCAATGCTAGAGATGACCTTTTACCTCCACATTTAACAGGGACCTTCCCCTCCTCAAGGGCTGCTGCTTTAAGTGGTTTTGTAAACCAGACATTCTTATGACATAATTTTCATGTATTTTGTTTTCTAATAATTGAATTTCTACATTTGGACAACTAAAAGACGAAAAAGAAATTCTGCTTGAAACATTGCCAACTTAAGATTTTGTAAAAGTAATAAAAGTAAGCTCTTCAGTTGAAACTACTGTTATAGTTCATAGAAATAACATTCTATAAATAGTACATTCAAATTCAATTGTTTCTTACAACAGTAAAAAAAAAAAGCTATTGTTAGCTGAAGATTCTGGCACAGTATTTCTCTGCCCTGCAACTCCCTCTGCTGTGACTCAGTGAATGCTTGTTTTAAACATATGCATGTTAATGTACATAACATTTGTTGTTTTTTTTTTGTTATGTTCTTTACTGCCCCCTATCCCCCATGAAAAAATGTACATAGTAAACTGTCCAGCTTGTAGTTCATCTATAGTTGAAGTGGGCAAATTTTTTTTTCTCTTCTACTTTTTTTTATAATGCATCTGATGGCTTCATCACTAAATGCTTCTAGCTTTATGTTCATGAAAATAATTTTAAAAAAATGATCTACCATCTACTGGCTTTGCAGTCCTGTGAGATATTTTATTTTTCTATGTGCACATTACACAGCAATGGTTACGTTGACGCTAAATTTATTTTTGGAGATGTAATAAACCTCAAAGACTTACTTTTATGTAGAAATTTTGGAGATGACAATGACAATCTGCAGCACCCTGTTCATTTCACTGTACCAATGTTAGCTTGTCATTCACTTAGTCAGTTCTGTCAAGAAAAACTTTTTTTTCTCAATGCTGTATTCATCTTTCCATTGTTCAGTCTTAAGCTAATTATTCAATCATATATATTTTGTTTATCATAGAGAGTTCACCTGTATTAAATGTCGGATGCCTTTTTTTTTTTAAAAAAAAATATATATATATCATATTGAAGTAGATTGGGGAAAAAAATGTGTACGCGGAATAAGGATAAACTGGGAGACAGTTGTTGCCAAATTTTGTTTGTATCTGTTCCCAGTGCAAGCCAAAGTGATGTTTGTGGACTAGCTGCATGTGTTCTCAGTTGGAATGAAAGGGATTCTTGTTGACTTATTCTAAGAACACACTGTTCATTACAAGTATATCACTCAGCCATATCTTTTTCATTGATTTGTTCATTGGCCTGTGTTTTTGACCTGCTGATATGTCCCCACACCCCAGACAGCAAGACTGTTTCTAGGCACTAAGTAGTTGCTTATCCTATTGTAGCAGCTGTGATCATGACCTGCCAAAGGGCATAAATAGGGTTTTTAGCTTGTTTTTGATGTGCACTATCTTCTTTGTAGTTTTGAAAAGATATGTCAGCCTTTTCAGAAGTTTAAATTTCATCACAATGTTTCTCATAAACGTTTTTGCATTTACATGTGATCAAATTAATTAAGTTTAATAATAATTTTTTTCACCCTAATAATTGACATGGATGAAGCAAAAAAAAAAAAAAAAAACTACAAAGAAAATGCAGTATCTTATTAGACCTAATTGTATATGGTTTCTCAAACCCTCATGAAATGTCAACTTTTCTGTCCCCGTTACTATGTAAGTGAAATGACTCTACAAAAGTTACTCTGTAATGTGTGTCACTGGCTATCTCAACAGTATGGTGCCTACTCAAAACTTGCTTCTTGGAATGACTTGATCAATCCAAGCTGTACTTCAAAATGTCACAATGTTCACCTCATTCTTGTTTGGAAACTCTTTGGTTTGATTGTTTAGTTCTAAATGTGTTGTGTGTGCTGGTAATACCAAATCAGGAAACTTGGATGCACACCAAGTGACTTGATGACAGTTTTATAGTCAGTTACTTGTTTATAACAAAAAAAAAAAAAGTCCATTTGAAAATTCCTTGTAATTCACATTTTATTCAGTTTTTATATGTGTTGTATGCAGTTTCTGTTTTGTTCAAATGACTTTTTATTTGTTTGAAGATCCAAGTAAGAACTATTTCTATATCTTTATATAAATAAGTGTATGAATGTTGAGGATAGTTTTGTGTTTTTTTGTTCAACTTTGAAATAACTTTAATCTTATATTGTATGAATGTTCCTTGTCATTGGAATGGATTCATTTACATGTAAATATCTTTTATAGACAAACAACAATTATTTAAAAGATTTAATTTCTCTTATAATTAAAAAAATTAATTGATAATTAATTGTTTGATAACAGGGTGCAATTAATGACTGTGAATGATGTTGGTGTGACCTGTGAGCTACTATACTTACTTATGCTGGTTGGGATTTTACATTCAATGCTTTCATAGTAGTTAGTTTAATTCTAATCCTATTGTTCTTGAATCAGTACATCTCATCCCATTGTCTTGCTACTTATCCAATGATTATAATGCTTATGAAATAATAGAAACAACAAATAGATCTTCTCACTGATACCTCTTATTACTATTATTACAATTATGATTGGATGGCGGTCATGTGGTATGTGCTCTGGACTGTCATCTCAATGGTCCTGGGTTCGAACCCTACCTGCTGGCATTTCCTGCCTTACTGTGGGAAGCTTGGGCTAGGAAGTGATAACTTTTAATTCTGAGGAAACATCCAATACCTATAAAACAAAACCATTAATCCACAATATACAAATTATCATACTTCATTTTCTATATTTATAAAACAATTTCAAAATTATTAGTTCCACTATAAGATCTTAGTAATAATGGTAGCGGGGGGGGGGGGGGGGGGGTATTTACTTTCTGGATAAGGTATTGTTTCCATAAAGATAGAACAAAGAAGTTAAATTCTGATAGCAAAGCCCTAAAATAAAATTTACAGCTATAAATTAATACACTTTATTGTCATTTTTATCAAGACATAAATAATAAAGAAATGAACTATGTAATATTTATCTTCCTTTGTCCTACTGTATATAAGCAGGGCTGTGGTGACTGTATGACATGGGACATATGCAATAGACTTCATTGTTGCCATGGGTCTGTCTGGACTGTTCCATCGAACAAAGACCCAATTCTCAATGTCTCCTACTGGCACTGTGTACATAATTACTTGATGTGTCAACTGTGTAAGATTGATATCAACACTCTGCCTCTTTATGAACTCTAGTTAATTTGTGATTGTACAGGTTCTCTTCATATAGCCTTGCTAAATTTTGACTTTTTTTTTTATATCATTAGAAATTGACTAAAGTGAAGATACCTATAGAAACATAAGTGGATAGTTCAACTTTGATAGTGATGATTCAATATACATTTTTTACATGCCCTATTGGGCATCTTGACAGATGTCTCTGTTTTTTGCTGTTGCTTTTGTGTGTGTGTGTGTCTGTTTTGCTTTCTGAACCTTTGTGTTTTATTATTAAGGCCTAGAATGTTTTTAGATGAGGCTGGAGAAGTATCTGATTTGCTTTTGTCCTATTCTAAAGATGATTCATTGGGTTCTTGTGAAATGAAACAAGTGGGAAGTTGTCCCTCTCACCATCCAATCACTATTTGGAGTTTCTGACTTGTATATTGAACAAGATAATGGGAAGCCTGTGCTAGTCTTATTTGCTTATGTCACAGTGAGAAATCTGGCTAGACTAAACTTATTTCAGTGAAATACTTTTTAATTGTTGTTTTTATCAGCCTAGAAATAAGAAAGGCTCTAGAGCCTCTTTATGTCCTCTGTGTGTTGTAGACAGTTTACCTCCCTTGCACAACTGCCTTTTTCCCCCCCTCTGCCCTTCCACCCCACCCCCCAGAACAACTTTCTTTGTACACATGCAAGTTTGTCTTAAAGAAGTTTCACAGTAGACAGTTCTGTAACTGAGCAGTGAATGCAGTGGTGGCAGGTGATTATGTTCATGGCCTGCTAGTGCTTGTTCTCAAGTATTATAGTCAATGTTATTGGAATGAAGAGTACATGGGGCCATGCTCTTGATGCTTTTTTTTTTTAATTAGCTTTGTTGTGTGAATGCTGATATCATTATAATTATGTTTCATTTATTTAAAAAAAAAATATACAAAACTAATGGCAGAGTGTGAATGGTGTTTAGTGGTGGACGCATTTTGTACATGACTTAATAAAGGCAATTCTTACAAGATTTGTCGTCTTATCTTTGTACTCAGCTTCAATGTCTGGGTCAACTAATCGTATTGGTCCAAACAATAGTCCACCCCAGCTGTACTATTTTAACAAAATACATTGTACCGTACATGCAAAGTCGAACAACATTCACACACACGACCAGAGCTTCTCGAATGACTTTGAACCACTGACTGAAAGTGGTGTGGATTAGGGGGGAATGTTAGTGCTGGCCACACATAGCGGGACCACGTTATAGTGTAGTACTAACCACCCACCAGGCACATGTGGTAATCATGACAAACTGACAATAACATTAGAAATGTTAGACACTTAATATAGTGTACTGGACTTGCTCTACTGGTGTTGACTTTAACTTCAAAACTCGCGTACTTTTCAGTATCTTAGACCTTTCTAATCAAAATCTAACTCGTAAAGATAACTTTATCTACTTTGTTTGGAATTTGTCTAGAAAACAGCCACTTGAAATTCTGAACACTTCAAAAGGGCAACTAGGAATGAGCGCCTTGAGTTTTCTTTTTGTTTTAAGTAACCTCCACGGTTTAAATGCGCTTTGTGACGAGTGTCGACTCTTGGGAAGCATAAAAGCTGGTTGGTCGAACTGAAGTTACGGCTGTTTGAAATGTTTTGTATACAGTTAGACTTTCCACACCCTGAATTCAAGCCCCTTTATGACAAGATACTCTGTAATTCTGAAATAGCTCGTGATGAAAAGATCATCTCAATCTTATTCTATAACGACACTACCGGTCATTAGTCTTTTCTTGACCAACTATCGGTTAGCTGGATACAACTCTTTGCTAAATCTTATAAGTCAGGAATTTCGTTTACTATCTATGCATGCCAATTATACATTAGTATTACTTTATATTGAACTACTTTAGGTAGTTTAATCCAGACTCTATCAAAAAGTATGTAAGGAAAGGGGAGCGTTATTAGTCACCTTTTAGTTTTACAAAATTGTATGGGTTTCCAGACGAAATCTTTAACGAGCTCAGAGGCGCATACATTAGGTTACATTCAATGAGATGAAACGCCATAGATAGAAACTAGGATAAAGTAAAGAAGCAATAAAATATTAACACAAATATCATGAATTTAACAAAATGTATAGACATTACTGAGTTGGTGCCAACTGTAACGCGAGATGCGTTCCTTTGGATCACATCAGCAAGGTCGAGAGAGGGATCATTAAGCATGGGCCACCCATGACCCCTTTATCCAAGGCCCAGGAGTGCGCTCCGGAGAGGAAACTCTGGTGCTGCTGCAAAGCAGCAAAAACCCAGTGACTTATCAGGGCGCATCCATTGTCTACCGAGACAGAAGGAACCATATTTAGACATTAAGATCTAATGTGGACAGTAACAATAGTTTCTCCCAACACAAGAGATGGAGGATCAATAAAAGCTTAAGCTTGGCATACGGTGTCATGAGCAAACTGTAAAATTTGGAAGAGTAGCAACAGCTTCAAAGTAAAATAAAAACTGTATTCGTCATTAGTGGTCTCTAGTCTCTACATTTGTATGGTTGTATAAGTTGGATACTGAATGCTGAAAAAGAATCCAAGCCTTTGAGAGTAAATGCTATATAAAAATGCTGAGTATCAGAAACCAAGAAAAGTAGACAAATGAACCAGTACTTGAACAAGTTAACACTGGCTGGCAAACAAGGGAGATTATTCCAATACTGCGAAGAGACGAAAGCAGAGCTAATTTGGTCATATTGCAAAATGTCGACTCGCCGTCGTCCAAAGTAAAGCTGTCTGGATAACGTACAAGAATGCACCGGCCTCTCCTGAGATTCTGTCAAGAACATCTGCTGACCGGGAAAAGTGGAGGGACTTTGTTAGGTGAACTGTCACAGCTCCTAAACGTCACATCACCCTTACGACGAAAGTCAAGGGACAGATGGTGATGGCACTGATGATGAATGTCAGTGAGATAAAAGAAGATGTGTTTGTGACTTGGTGACTTATTTGGACATTAAATTACTAAATCCTACGCTACTGGACTAGCAGAAACATATTTTAAGCTAAGTAGTGTAACTAATTTTGTAAGGAGAATATTCCAAGACCGACAAGCATTAAACCTAACGCTGCTTTTAAATGCTGAGTTTAGGATGGGCATACGAGGTTCTTACAGCTACGGTACTGTACTTGTCTATCAAATGTTAATTTGGTCTACATTGTGTGTCTAATTGAACAGCACACCAGGTACTATTAGAATGAAGGGGTCCACTGTCAGCCATGTAAGAAACAGGAGTTATTAGTTCTCATAAACAATTTGTAAGTCTTTGAACTGTATACCCACTTATCAGCTCTACACGAAGTTCTCATCTCCTCCTGATTGATCGATCTATCAGCAGTGAATGTAGTGACTTGTAGAAGGAGTGTTAAAAACAAAGTTTCACTCAGACAGTTTGAGTAAAGGTGACAAGGACACAAAATGACTAAGAGCTGACTGCCCCCCTCCCCCATTTCATGATTTCGGAATATAAAAAAAAAGCTCTAGAATTTTTTAATTTTTTTAAATTTTTAATTCATAAGCTTCCATCATTGCAAAAAGTTGGTGAAGATCTGCAAATTTTGAAAAGGCAGAGCTATTACTTCTGGATGTCACCGAAGATACTAACATTTATTTTTCTCTTTTTATGTACGATTACTACTCCTATAGCTTTCACTGCAACCGCCAGTCATAGATACTATCAGCTAATTTGCTAACAAAATTCATCCTTCATTTCTGATCAAGTGTGTACATGATTGCATGGTCTCTAGAAACTACTATAAAGGTAGAAATATGAGTAATAAGAGGCTTACTGGAGAGTCCTATAAGATGATAGCAGTCAATAGTAAGTAATCAGAAATATAAATTAACTTTCAAGACTAAGCAATATGAGCTAACTTTTAAGACTAAGTAATTAGCTATATAGTCGTGTGGAGCGCTCTCCGGACTTTCCTGTCGACATTTCCGGGTTCGAACCCAGACCGCCGCCATCCCTCTTCATCCCTAAGCCTAAGACGTAGTAAACTTTAGTCCAGAAACGATGATTCCAAACCTACTAGTCCAGGTCAACTAGCTTACAAGAGAAAGATATAACTGCCAAAAAAACAATGTCAACAAAATGTATAAGTATCTTGATCCCAAATAAAGACACAAAAATGCGTGTAGTGAAGATAAGGCACACCCTGTCCATGTTATAAAACACGCCATGTGTAAACAAGCTCTCTCTCTCTACTTGACAAACTCCTCTCCAACACTAGTGGACAATGACAGACACAAACTTAGCACTGACATTGTTCCAAGAAAAGGATCTACGTTTGGTGAGAAGAGAATATGTAGCTCGTTCTGTATCAAATACATATAAGCCACAATAGTTACTGTGTTAAGATTAAACATTCTATGTGATAATGTATTCAAAGACTAAGCAATATGAGCTAACTTTTAAGACTAAGTAATTAGCTATATAGTCGTGTGGAGCGCTCTCCGGACTTTCCTGTCGACATTCCCGGGTTCGAACCCAGACCGCCGCCATGGTCATGGTTATGTAATAGTATATGAATGTTTAGGCTGTTTATAAACAAACACATTGTATGAATAATATATAGGCGTGTATATTAGAACATATATAGGCTAATTAACATTCCAGGCAATGGTGCCACCACGCATCGTTTCGTCTGGTCTACTCATCTGCCTCCATATCTCACACCGTTGGGACCGCGGTTTTCGCTATAATGTCGGCTTTGTCGTGGCACCCACTGAGTAAAACTATGTACACTATGTTGTTTTAATAAGATTTATTGCTCACTTAGACTTAGACTATTATCCCCCCCCTCCCCCCCCCCCCCCGGGCCGTTCGGCGCATTGGGCGGCAAGCTGTCTTCATAAAAATCTGTCACTGTCAATGTCTGAAGCCTCTTTCCACCTGGTGTCCACTGCTCTGAGGTCCTCCATGAAGGTGTGGCGCAGTTATACGAGGACGTCCCTGTTTGCACTTTTTCGTATTTGCCTCTTGGTATGCGTGATCCATTCTGTCGGAGGACATGTTCAGCAAATCTAATGCGTCACTCGGTCACAACCTCATTAAGTGGTCGAGTCCCGGTTCGGCATAGGATTTCTTTGTTTGAGACCTGATTTTTGTAGCAGACTCCGTCTAAGCCATTTTAGTTGAGCCGCAAACAACCACAGCCTTTGGAAAATGGCCTCTTATTTCTATTATGTGTTTTGAATTCATTTGTGCACCAAGTCACTTAAAGGAACTGATGTCTCATACAATAACTGATTATTACAGGTTGAGACGCCAATACCGGAACCTCAAGAAGGAGGTTGGTAGTACAAACATTTTCAACTTTTACTTGTAATAATAAGTTTTTTTTTGTTTGTATTTTGCCCCCCCCCCCTTTTTTTTTGGCCTGGGGGGGGGGCAATTATAAATTAAAGCTAATAATTATTCTTTATGTTATTTTCATATTAATCAGTTTGTAACAGGCCTTGTGTTTAGAACCAGGTTTGTATATATTGAGACTAAGATAGAATGAACTACACTTTTTTCCATCAAAATGCCTGATTGTTGTACTCTTTTAGTAGTGGTTGACTGACGACATAGTGCTCACAATCTAAGACATTCGCCCATCAAAAGGCTTTCAAAACTATCATGAGATGAAATATTTAATGACATAATAATAATAATAACAAAAATAATAACAATCTTGCTATGATTAAAAATGTTTAGAGCTTTGTCATGTCAGAAGAAAGTCAGAATTAATAACGTAAAAGACCTACAACAACCCATCTGTTCTTGTATCGAGGGAATTATTTATTTCTTTTTTTTTTTATAGCCTTTCTTTGGCAATCGCTCGAAGAGCGAGTTAATTTGAGACTTGATTAAAGATCTAGATTCTAGATGTAGGGAAAGAAATTGTCCTGAAGCTACATCTTTACTTTACTTAGTAATTCCCCCCTCCCCTTACTCACACACACCAAATGTTAAATGTGTTACACTTCAAAAAGTCCTTTTTTTCTCTCTCAGAGGTTCAGTTGAGCGTCCGTTCAGTTGGTATTTGTGGTTCAGACATCAGTTACTGGCAACATGGTCGGATCGGAAAACAAGTGGTTACAAATCCAAAGATCATGGGACACGAACCCAGCGCTGTAGTTAGCAAGTTAGGACCGGGTGTGACAAGATTCAAAGTAGGTATGTGGCCTCACTGCAAAAATCCTCAACAATTATATCCAGCGGTGTCAATGACATTGATAAAAGTCCATTTATTAAATACTGTGGAAGTCGCCTGCCTAGTTTGGTAAATTCGTTTTAAAGAAGTGTACTTTGATCACAAACCTCCACTGCCTTACGGTGCTAAGGCTCCGCATATTGCTATAGATTGTGCTAGTAGTTATCAATTATGATATATACCTGACAGCTCCTGAAACTGGGTTGGTGTCCAATGTTTTGCATAATATTCCTTTACATGACACCAGCAAAGTAGAGAGAGAGGAACCATGGAGGGCAGCCCACTATTTCTTTAAAAGTAGAGAGAGGGACCATGGAGGGCAACCCACTATTTCTTTATATGTGGCTCAGGAAACATTCAGTGTTCAACCAAAATCTCTCAGAACCCGAAAAGATTTTCAGAACAACACCGGTCAAGCGAGCTGGCTGATATCCAAACTTAAAACAAAAGTGTTAGCATACAAATTTAAACGAAAGATTAAGGGAAAAAAAAAGATTTTCTCGTTTCCTGATAGTCTCGGAAGACGCCTAAGTTGATGTTTAGCATTTGTTCTCCAGGAGATCGTGTTGCAGTCGAGCCATTAAATCCTTGCGGTAAGTGCAGCCTGTGTAAAGCAGGTCACTACAACGTCTGTGTTGATCTCAAGTATTTGTCTACGCCACCAACCAATGGATGTCTTTGTAGATATTTCTGTCATCCTGCCAGTTTTGTCCACAGGTGAGTCTAGAGTCTAGACAGGAGGGCGAGGTGCTGGGAAATCTTTTCTTTAGCTGCAGTGGCAATGTTTATGTTAAATGTTTTCAAAAATGGTTTGAAAAACCAGCTTTGATTAAATCATAGAATAGCTGGTTGAATTATGGGGTATGTGTGGCTCATGTGGTTTGTGGGTTAAGCTAAATGACTCTTATGATATGCGTGGCTTGTGATGTGTGATTTGTGTGGTTCATGAGCTCGTGTGATATGTAGGGCTCGTTTTTTTTGTGGGTCTAAGTGACTCGTGTGGTTTGCAGGGCTCCCTCGGTTTATATTTTTGATGTGGTATGAGTTGGTCGTGTGTTTTGTTTGGTTAGTGCGATTCAACAAAATGATCAACAACATAAACCAAAACTTTATTTAATACAAGTGGTTACAGGGTATTTTTTTTTTCTTTTAGTATTTGTCACCAAGCACATAAATATTACTGCTTTAGGTCTTTTGTCCAGGCGTATCTAGGGGTTTGATCGCTGTAAACTTGCAAACACATGTCTAGTATCTTGTCGATACGAATCAAAACTACGTTGGTTGAGGTACTTTGCTGTCAGATACAACAACACGCACAATCAAAAAACAAAAAAATATCTTGTTCTATTCCAGTAAAATATCTGAGAACATAAAACTTCGGTATGTTGAACTGAGCACATAAAACTTCGGTAGGCCTACATTGAATACAGTGAACGAAAAAACCTTCACACAGCAAACCACAGACTTTCTCGCACAGAAAACTCTCTATTTTATTCCACGCTTTTCAGATATTCTAATAGCCCGTTGTCCACAATATCATATGACTTGTGACATCCAGGACCAGTTTCCCGAACATAAAATATAATAAGGCTCAAAACATAGTGTGGATTTATAAATTTATATCCTTCACTTTTTAACAGTAACAATTTCAAACTTGACTTTTTTTTCTTCACTCCTAGACTCCCAGACGATGTCAGTTTTGATGAAGGCGCTCTTGTCCAGCCTCTGGCCGTTGCATTACATGCATGTGAGAGAGGGGAGATTACCATTGGCAATTACGTCTTCGTGGCAGGAGCTGGTAAACATTTTAAAAATAGTCTTCGTTAATTATGTAATGGTGTAATCAAAAGCGTGCAAACATGTGCAACATGTTACGCCCATTTGGTCAAAACGAGCAAGCGGACTGGGTATCAAAATCGGCCGGGGCATTACCATATAAACCGGCCCACAAATGGCATGTCATATATTTTCGATGAGTGGGGGATTTTTACCCCACTCCACAATATATATATATATATATATATATTAGTGTGTGCGTATATATAATTAAGCTTCATGACATTCTGATCTTTCATTCTTTCAAACTTTTTTTCTACCCAAGAATACTCTCTTCCTATAATTAGTGGAAAGACAGTACACACCGCCAAAGGGCAGCTAGGAAGTCTGTTATTTTAAGCTTTAAAAATGCATATTCTGAGGTATCTTATCTTCTTATCTTATCTTATATAATATAGACGTTACTTCAAAAAAGAAGATGATTACGTCCTACGCGTCATGCATTTAGTCATGCATATTAACCAATGACTTAAATTCTGCCAAGTCACTGGTTTTTCTGGCTAGCTCAGGCAACCCATTCCATGCTCTAATAGCACTAGGGAAGAAGGAGTATTTGTACAAATTTGTCCTAGCTTAGGGGACAAGGAATGTGCTTTTATTTTTGTGTCTTTCAGAGTATTTTATTAAGTTTTGTTTTTGTATTTGAAGATTATGGTTCAGTGTTTTATGTATAATTGCTACTTTACTTTTGAGTCTTCTATCCTGAAGACTTTCTAAATTTAGTGATTTTACTAATGGTGTTACTCTAGTCAAATGTGAATATTCGTTTTTTATGAATTTCACTGCTCTATTTTGTGTCTGTTCCAGTTTCTTAATATTTTCTTGAGTTGAGGGGTCCCAAACGGTGGATGCATATTCTATTATTGGCCTAACCAAGGTTAAATAACATTTTAGTTTTATGTTCTTATTTGATTTATAGAAATTTCTTTTAATAAACCCTAATGCTTTGTTGGATTTTTTTGTAGTTTCATCAATATGTGGATTCCATGACAGTTTTTCATTTATTATAACACCTAGGTATTTTGCGTTTTTAGTCTGTGTTACTGGTTTCCATGAATAAGATAAGTGGAATTAATTTGTTTTAGTTTTTTCGTTACTCTTAACAACTGACATTTTTCTGGGTGGAAAGACATGCTCCAATTTGATTCCCATTTCTGTAATTCATCTAATTCTCTTTGTAAAATATCTGTGTCTTGTGTTGTTTTTATTGTTCTATATATTATGCAATCATCTGCAAATAATCTGACTTTTGTTCTTGAACTAATGCAATTTGGTAAATCATTTATGTAAATTAAAAATAGTAGTGGACCCAAGACTGTTCCTTGAGGTACACCTGAGTTTACTGTTATTGGTGTTGATTTAGAGCCATTTATTATTACAGTTTGTTCTCTCCCTATCAGAAAATCTTTAATCCACTGATGCAATTAGCCTGCTACTCTTCCGCTAAAAAATCAAAATTAAATTTGCTATTCACTGGAGTTCAGCGACTGGTAGAAAATGGTACCACAAAACCACTTTTGGCTACGCTCATGAAATTTGGTGACTGTAGTTTGCTTATGTTGGCTGCTCTGCGGAAGTAAGTAAAGTTTCCCTTTCAGACAATGAGATCTGAGGCCAGTGATGGTTTGAATTCCTCCCCTCTCGGCTACGCCCATGTGTTTTATCATAGGTGTAAGCCTAATTCTATTCAAAGTATATAAAGTTTGATAACGCATCAAAAACTGGATGTATGCGTTCGTAGGCTTACATAATGTATTCTATTTATAGATCTACATGTATGTAGTCTGAAAACTATAAATACTACAATAGCAGCCTTAATGAGTTTCAAACTTTTGGTATTACTTATAGATTACAGACGTTTCATTAAAAAAATAAGATAATTAGGTCCTACGCATTTCACGTGTCAATCTAGTCATGCATGTTGATCTGTGACTTAAAATATGCTAAATCATTGGTTTTCCTGCCTGACAAGCCATTCCTTTAAAGTGGTATCACCACAAATACAAAACTAGGGGTCTATCGAGCCGTCATTCTCCTCTACATTGCTCTATGCCTCAGAAACATGGATAGTGTACAGTTAACATGCAAAGAAACTGAATCACTTCCACATGACATGTCTGTGAAAAATACTGAATGTCAAATGGCAAGACAAAATACCAGATACTTAAGTCCTGCAAAGAGCGGGTCTGCAAAGCATTCACACAACCCTGATGCAGTCCCAGCTGCGATCGGCAGGACACGTATCCCTAAACGACTCTTGTATGGCCAACTAAGCGAAGGAAAGCGCTCAAAGAAAACTCTTCACGGACACCCTCAAAGCTTCTCTGAAGGCGTTCAGCATAGACCCATCCACCTGGGAGACAGAGGCACATGACAGAGCATCATGACGTCGCGCTGTGAAAACCGGCGCACAGGTTGCTGAGGAAAAGAGAACAAAGCTGGCAGAAGAAAAAACGCCAGAGAAGAAAAGCAAGGCCAATGACACTAGCTCCAGCTGGAATAACCTGCACAGTGTGCGGCCGAACATTCCGGGCTCACATAGATCTCACCAGCCACACGAGGAGGCATAAAACCCCAGTGCAAAGCCTTTAGCCCCCTGGATGACAAAGTGGTCATAATCGAACTACGATGGACGAACTATATATATTCCTTTTTGTTTGTTTGTAAAATGTTTTACATGTTTCGGATGTTCCTTCAGAGTTGAAGATAGTTTACTTCCTAGTCCAAACCTCTCGCAGGACGACGGGGGATGGGAGCGGGCATGGTTTGAACCCTCGACCGTCGATAAATCCGAACGACAGTCCAGCGCGCAAACCGCACGACCAGGCAGCCATCCTTTAAAAAGACAAGAGAAAGCAGAACGGTTAGAGAGGTACTTCTAAATGTGAAAAGCTCTTGCTTCGTCCTAGTACATTCTCAAAAACGAGATTTGTATATGAATATATTAATTTAAAATATAAATGATTCTAAATCTCCTTTCATTTAATATCGGATGTGACAGCGCTATAAAAATTATTGTAATTATTGTAATAATTTTCCTCATCAATGACTTCATACTAAGCATAAGTTTGCGTTAATCACAACGGTATAAAATTGATTTAGGTCTTGATTTATGTTTTAATTAAATAATATTTTTTTTTGTAAGCCTTAAGTGTAATATTTTTAGATTATGTTATTACCAATAAACAACAAGAAACTTACGTTTTCTCTTCAAATCGCAGAAAGTAGAACTTTAGACCCATATTGTTAAGTGGTTTGCAATGTCGCGGCTGTGTGTATGTGTTTGTTAACTTCTATTAAGTTTTGTTAAAGAGCTAATTGTCTCTCCTTTTGACGCGTTATATCCATGTTTTCTAACTTCACCTCTCCCATCCCTCTTTTTCGTTAACTTTAAAAAACGGGTGAGGGAAGGAGCAAAAAAAAATGGGAGTGCCATCAATGGCTCATGCCGACCAGCAAAATTATTAGGCCAAAACAGCCTCGAAGACATCAAAGCAGTCCATGCCGCTCGTGTATTGCAGAAAGTACGGTCCAACGTTTTGCAAAAATGATAATACGTACCGTGTATGGTGTATTTTTTTTTTATATGCTTGTTGAATTTCAAACAAAATTAATTGGAATAAGAATTTTAAAAAACAACAAGAAAACGTTTTCGTGCCTCTGTATCTTGCTGCTGTCAATTTTTTGTTTAAGTTTTCTACATTGAAATTTGTTTTCTTTGGTCGCTACCAGACCGGCCCATTTGGTACCGGCCCACCGGGCATTTGCCCGTTTGCCCATATAGCCTGTCCGCCCCTGGACTAAACCCTTTAGGAAACTTTGGGGCGCTGTCAGGGTATTATTGACTAGTTCATCTTTTTTGGACTCAGTTTCTTATTATTTTCATATTCTCATATTCTACCTTAATGGAAGGTCTTTGCATGCTCAAAGGATCTTATGGTGTGGCTGTACGGAATCAGTTTATGTTGATACCTTCGACTATATGTCTATGGTTGATACTATGTAATTAGTGAGGTTCTCTGAATTATCAATTAAAAACAAAACAAGAAAAGAAGTGTATATACATTCAAACATATATTTTCAAAAGCACGCTTTGTGTTTTAAAGCACTATAAGGAGGAGAATAAATTGCCTAGGCCTACATCAGGGGTTCTTAACCTGTGGATCGCGACCCCTTGGAGGGTCGATCGATTTGTCAGGGGTCGCCTAAGACCATCGAAAATATGGATTGTATTTTGCCTGTTCTTCTATTGCTTTGGGGTGGGGGGTGGGAAGGCCGCGGCTGAGTAGGGGATTGTAAAAAGGGGTCGACAAGCTTAAAAGATTGAGAATCGCTGGCCTACATGATGACTTTGTGATGTGTTAATAGTGTACAATGATAAAAAAAACATTGTAAACCACTTTAAAATCTAATTCCTTTTCCAAACGGTTCAGAGCGCCGCACGTTTATTTATTTTATAATATTTTTACTATTTCCCCCCCCCCCCCCCCCCCCACCCACTTGCCTTTTGGTATACCCATAAATATGTATTTTTAAAAATGTTTTATTTAAGTATTTTGCATTCAATACCGTTTAGTCTTAAAGGTCGGCCCATTACGAAATTTAACCGTATCCTGGAATTCTGAAGGATTACCTTCCCTTGTTTCTATCAAATAAAATAATGAATTACCAGTAATTAATTGATTAATTGGTTAATTTTGTTTATTGATTCATGTCTTGTCTATGCAAATAAATAATTTTGCAAAGTTTCAACTTAATCCGAGAATGCATGTTGGAAAAATAACATGTAGAAACTTTTTATCAGACAGACAGACAGAGTTGATATAAACTTTATAAAAACAATCAGAGTTTTCCGAACTTAAAAATACCGAAAATAAATAGATTTCTTCATTTGTTTTTTTCTCTGGCTGTCACACACACATACAATATAAGATTTGACGATTGAAGAGACTCGATAAGAATGTGAAAAGTACAATTTAAACAACACTCTCATTGATCTTGTCGTTATTGCACAGTTCCCCCCTCCCTTAGTTTACCTTAATAGTGATCAATGGGGTTGGTTGTCCTAATTGTTACACTTTTTTTTTATTAAACGAGGCTGGACAGACGGAAAGAATATACAGACAGAACGGATAGACACGTGAAGTTTAATAAAACTGTAATAATTCCACCTTGATAGTGAAATTTAGCCCACTGGAGTTTAGTCAGCGCTTGTCTTATATATTACAGACGTTACTTAAAAAAAAAGAAGATAATTACATCCCACGCATTTCATGTTAATGAAAGACTTAAACTCTGCTAAACTCTCCTGGCTGATTCAGGCAACCCATTCCAACTCTTTACATTCTCTTTATCTACTTTAAAAAAATGTTATATAAAAAAAAGCTTAAAAAAAAAAAAAACCTCACATTTTGTTCAGGTCCGATGGGGTTGATGGCTGTGTTGGTCGCTAAAGCTCGTGGAGCTTCTAAAGTCTGTGTCTCAGGTAAGGCTGACAAGTTTCTTGATGTGTTCGTAATGAATTACTTAGCGATAGAATCAACGAGAATCATGAACTCAAACACAATCTCGACTAGTCTCTGCCAAAGTGAACAATCTAGAGCTCAAAAAGGAAGTAAACTTTTTTACAAAGTTTCTATCAACTCACTCTGTCTTTGTAAAAAGTGTGTTTATGTTATTTCTTCCACAGAATGTTAGATGTCAGATGTTAATGTTAGATGTCAGATGTTAATGTTAGATGTTAGATGTTAATGTTAGATGTTGATGTTAATGTTAGATGTTGATGTTAATGTTAGATGTCGATGTTAATGTTAGATGTCGATGTTAATGTTAGATGTCAGATGTTAATGTTAGATGTCGATGTTAATGTTAGATGTCAGATGTTAATTTTAGATGTTGATGTTAATGTTAGATGTCAGATGTTAATGTTAGATGTCAGATGTTAATGTTAGATGTCGATGTTAATGTTAGATGTCGGATGTTAATGTTAGATGTTGATGTTAATGTTAGATGTCGATGTTAATGTTAGATGTCAGATGTTAATGTTAGATGTCAGATGTTAATGTTAGATGTCAGATGTTAATGTTAGATGTCAGATGTTAATGTTAGATGTCGATGTTAATGTTAGATGTCTGATGTTAATGTTAGATGTCAGATGTTAATGTTAGATGTTGATGTTAATGTTAGATGTCAGATGTTAATGTTAAATTACTGTTCTCCCAAGTCAGACTATAGTACTCAGAAAATCAATTCTTAATACCAACATTCATGCTTTTTCATTTCATAGATGTGGTTCAGTCCAGGCTAGACTTCATCAAAACTATAGGTGCCGATGAGACGATCCTCGTGGGAATGGAAGAGGACCCAAAAGTGACGTCACAGAGGGTGATTAAAACTCTCGGTCAAGAAGTGCATGTAGCCATCGAGTGTAGTGGCCAACAGAACGCCGTCAGCACAGCCATCTACGTAATTATGATTTGTCCAATTCTTTTCCCTTTGTATTTGTAATTTAACTACACTTGTATAGTCACAAATAGTGTACTCATTCTCGTATAATGAGTTCATTTAGAGTATTCATAATTTAGAACAAAAACGTAGTCTATAATTCTAGAATATGTCAGAATAATAATTTACAATATTATTTATAATTAGTGGCCCCCGAAAGGGGAAAAGACGCTATTAGTTTTGTGTGGAGTGTCCGCCCGTCCGTCCGTCCCGTTTAGATCTCGTAAACTAGAAATGATATTGAAAATCCGACAATATATTTTGACCATTCGAAGTTCTGATGCATCGGCTACTTTTTTCTTTTCTGAAAGCGAAAAATCTAATTTTTTAAATCACTTATGCAAGAATTTTTAGCGGCCGCCGAAAGGGGAAAAGACGCTATTAGTTTTGTGCGAAATGTCTGTCCGTCTGTCCGTCCGTCCCGTTTAGATCTCGTAAACTAGAAAAAGATATTGAAAATCCGACATCACAATATTTTAGACCATTCAAAGTTCTGATGCAACGGCTACTTTTTTTTTTTCTGAAAGCGAAAAATCTAATTTTTAAAATCAGTTACGCAAGCAGTTTTTTAAAGAGAAAAAGCTAATTAGTATGCATTATAAGTTAGACCTAATTTAAAACGAATAGCAATCTTGTAAACTTCATTTTCATAAATAAAATCGTAGTCCGCGGCTACAATAATTTTTTTTTTTTTTTTTTTTTTTTTGACGATTCGAATAACAATTAGATCAAAACAATCAGATCAATTATAAGACATCAGTTAGGCCAGGGGAGGTGGCTTGGCCACCAAACCGGGGGTCCCGGGCTCGAATCCTGGTGAAGAATGGGATTTTTAACTTTGGAATTTTTGGGCGTCCACTCAGCTCTAATGGGTACCTGACATTAGTTGGGGAAAAGTAAAGCGGTTGGTCGTTGTGCTGGCTACATGACATCCTCGTTAACCGTAAGCCACAAAAACAGATGAACTTTACATCATTTGCCCTATAGACCATAAGGTCTAAAAGGGGAGCTAGTTAGGCCAGGTTCACATCTAACTTTACATTCACTTTCACCTATCCTTTGATCTGCTGGACCGTTGGGGCACTACACAAGATCTGTTAACCTTCTTTCTCCCTTTTTATCTCTCATTTGTCTGATATAATTTCATTCGGATGTTTTTTCTGAAAATATTGAAGCCTGCTTGGGTGGACCACTTCGGGGGCCGATTTTGAGTTTGTGTTTCCACACAAACTGTCTTTGTAACCTTGTTGTTATTTAATTTATGTAAAGGAACACAAAAGCATTCTCTATTGTCAGTTTTGAATATAACCATTTGCAATGATTTTTTTTCTGCCGTTATTCTTGCATTTATAAATCACTGCCACTTTGGTGAAATTAATTTAAAATAAATATGCTTCGTGTCATATTTCACTTTTTATGCAATGTAAACATATATCTTGAATCTATCTTCACCTTTATCTTGAACCGTCAGGGCACCACACATGATCTGTCGATGATCTCTCTTCATTCTTCTGTCTTTAGCCATGACTAGAATCTCTTTCAATGATAGGTCTCCATTTTTTGATGTTGTCTTCCCGTCGGTTTCTTTGTCTCTTCTTCAGGTCCATGGTTCACTGCGGGCAGATCTTTGCGAGCACCTCGTCATATAGTCATGTAGTTTTAGTTTTAGTTAGTTTTGTTTTTTTACAGTGGTAAGCAGGTCACTGCCATTGAGATTCTTATTCGGTTTTCCTCATTTGTGCTGCGGTCTTTGGAGGTGATACTCTATCTTCTGTACTATCTGGATTCCATGGCTGGGATCCTATTCTCTATTTTTTTTAAGTTAGTGACTAAAATTCTCAAGCATACAAGAATTTCGCCATGACCCAGGAGCGCATCAGTTTTACTTTAGTGCCGAGGGCTAGGCCTTCAGTTTTTCTGGTTGTCTTGAGACTCGCTGTGAACTATGCCCTAGTTTCAGTTTGGTTCCTTCTTCTGAAACGAGGTCAACTTAGTTTAAAATATATGTCATTTTTAAAGGATGAAATAATTTTGTTTTGCTTTCTTGTCGCCAGTGCACACGGCCTACTGGTAAGGTGGTTCTAGTTGGGTTGGGAAAAGATACAGTGGAAGTACCACTGGTCAGCGCTATCCTCAAGCAGTTGGACATTTTGGGCATGGTACGCTTCTCTAACAAGTAAGTCATGCAAACAAGGAGAGGTTCTTAATGAATGATATGTCACTTAGCCTTGCCAACTTTAAACTAACTTATAAATAGCTAGCTAGAGGTTCTAAATGAGTGACATGTCACTTAGCCTTGCCAACTTTAAACTAACTTATAAATAGCTAGCTAGAGGTTCTAAATGAGTGACATGTCACTTAGCCTTGCCAACTTTAAACTAAACTTATAAATAGCTAGCTAGAGGTTCTAAATGAGTGACATGTCACTTAGCCTTGCCAACTTTAAACTAAAGTTATAAATAGCTAGCTGTGTACAAAAACTTTGTATTTAAAAAAACAAAAACAATTTCAACATGAGCTTCAAGTCACTGAATGTTTCTTGCTTGTTTTGATTTTCGCAGTCGATGTTTCGATCACTTCTTCTCAACTAATAGTGTGTTTAGTACAAAGTGAAAGTGAAAGTCACACCCAACACTTTCTTTTCTTTTTCACTACCAAAATGTTATGCTCTAATGTGGTAGTGAGACCTAGACAAAATTGTTTTTCTACCTTTTTGTGCGTTTTATTTTAATATAAGCGTTGTTTTAATTTAAAAAAAAAAAAAAAAAATTTTTAATTTTGTCCATGGGTGTAGCGTGGGATTTGGGGGGGGGGGGGGGGGGGAATCAAAGAGTTGCCCGGCCATGATCAGATGAAAATGGGATAGTGACGTTTTTCCGGGGGGGGGGGGGGTCGATAAGGAATGTATACTGGAAGGAAGGGAAAATAATGCCTAAGAAAGTGCTGGAACATCTGGCACGAGAAAGAAAAGTAAAGAGACTCCATGTTTCACACATCAATTTTTATTTCACCTGTCAGGTAGTGCGATACTAATGTGTTATTTTTAAATTATGATTCACTCTCGGAAGTAATACTATTAAAAAATCGCCTTAGACAGGCGTGGAAAAAAAATAAAAATTTAATTATTAAATATACTTGTCTTCCTAATTATAACTTTCAATCATTATGTTATGGGGTAAAATAAACATGTTACTAAGCTGAGGTAGAAGTAAAAAAAAAGCTAAAAAAAAAACCCCAGCTTACTTTTCAGTTTGAATCACAATAATAATAATAAACAACAACAACCTAAATGTATATTTAGGCCTATTTATTAGTACTCATGTGTGATGCTCTCGATAATTTAAAGTGTTGAAAGGCGACGTTCCATTCTAGTGTATTAGACTGCTGTTTTGGATAAATAAAAATTACCTTTTTTTAAACCTATAGAATTTGTAATTAACACATAACAAATCTATGACCACATGCTTCACAATGAACACTTGATGGAGCGACATCGTTGGTTTGCTTTCTTTCATAAATGGACTACACTGCTACTGCCACTTTTTTTAAAGGCACTATTTATAACCAACAATCACTCCCCATTGATAGGACTGTTGTATCAAGTTTGGGTTTGATACAGTTCACACCATCGTTTGATTTCTCTCGTACACTCAAGAAATACCAAGTTTGAGAGTCTTTAATTCAGTGGTCTCAAACTGCGGATAGCCAGCCGCTACGGCGCTTCGTCGAAAAGTTTTATTATATTATTTATTCATACTTTGTACAAGAAGAGAAAACATTTTTGAAATACACACACACTTCTGAGAAGTGGGGCACATTCTTAGACATGCAATAATAGTAGGCCTAGGAAGAAAAGTCTCTAGTTTATCATTATCTTAGACATGCAATAATAGTAGGCCTAGGAAAAGTTTCTAGTTTATCATTATCTTAGACATGCAATAATAGTAGGCCTAGGAAAAGTCTCTAGTTTATCATTATCTTAGACATGCAATAATAGTAGGCCTAGGAAAAGTCTCTAGTTTATCATTATCTTAGACATGCAATAATAGTAGGCCTAGGAAAAGTCTCTAGTTTATCATTATCTTAGACATGCAATAATAGTAGGCCTAGGAAAAGTCTCTAGTTTATCATTATCTTAGACATGCAATAATAGTAGGCCTAGGAAAAGTCTCTAGTTTATCATTATCTTAGACATGCAATAATAGTTGGCCTAGGAAAAGTCTCTAGTTTATCATTATCTTAGACATGCAATTATAGTAGGCCTAGGAAAAGTCTGTAGTTTATCATTATCTTAGACATGCAATTATAGTAGGCCTAGGAAAAGTCTCTAGTTTATCATTATCTTAGACATGCAATAATAGTAGGCCTAGGAAAAGTCTCTAGTTTATCATTATCTTAGACATGCAATAATAGTAGGCCTAGGAAAAGTTTCTAGTTTATCATTATCTTAGACATGCAATAATAGTAGGCCTAGGAAAAGTCTCTAGTTTATCATTATCTTAGACATGCAATAATAGTAGGCCTAGGAAAAGTCTCTAGTTTATCATTATCTTAGACATGCAATTATAGTAGGCCTAGGAAAAGTCTCTAGTTTATCATTATCTTAGACATGCAATAATAGTAGGCCTAGGAAGAGTCTGTAGTTTATCATTATCTTAGACATGCAATAATAGTAGGCCTAGGAAAAGTCTGTAGTTTATCATTATCTTAGACATGCAATAATAGTAGGCCTAGGAAAAGTCTCTAGTTTATCATTATCTTAGACATGCAATAATAGTAGGCCTAGGAAAAGTCTGTAGTTTATCATTATCTTAGACATGCAATAATAGTAGGCCTAGGAAAAGTCTCTAGTTTATCATTATCTTAGACATGCAATAATAGTAGGCCTAGGAAAAGTCTCTAGTTTATCATTATCTTAGACATGCAATAATAGTAGGCCTAGGAAAAGTCTCTAGTTTATCATTATCTTAGACATGCAATAATAGTTGGCCTAGGAAAAGTCTCTAGTTTATCATTATCTTAGACATGCAATTATAGTAGGCCTAGGAAAAGTCTGTAGTTTATCATTATCTTAGACATGCAATTATAGTAGGCCTAGGAAAAGTCTCTAGTTTATCATTATCTTAGACATGCAATAATAGTAGGCCTAGGAAAAGTCTCTAGTTTATCATTATCTTAGACATGCAATAATAGTAGGCCTAGGAAAAGTTTCTAGTTTATCATTATCTTAGACATGCAATAATAGTAGGCCTAGGAAAAGTCTCTAGTTTATCATTATCTTAGACATGCAATAATAGTAGGCCTAGGAAAAGTCTCTAGTTTATCATTATCTTAGACATGCAATTATAGTAGGCCTAGGAAGAGTCTCTAGTTTATCATTATCTTAGACATGCAATAATAGTAGGCCTAGGAAGAGTCTGTAGTTTATCATTATCTTAGACATGCAATAATAGTAGGCCTAGGAAAAGTCTGTAGTTTATCATTATCTTAGACATGCAATAATAGTAGGCCTAGGAAAAGTCTCTAGTTTATCATTATCTTAGACATGCAATAATAGTAGGCCTAGGAAAAGTCTCTAGTTTATCATTATCTTAGACATGCAATAATAGTAGGCCTAGGAAAAGTCTCTAGTTTATCATTATCTTAGACATGCAATTATAGTAGGCCTAGGAAAAGTCTCTAGTTTATCATTATCTTAGACATGCAATAATAGTAGGCCTAGGAAAAGTCTCTAGTTTATCATTATCTTAGACATGCAATAATAGTAGGCCTAGGAAAAGTCTGTAGTTTATCATTATCTTAGACATGCAATAATAGTAGGCCTAGAAAAAGTCTCTAGTTTATCATTATCTTAGACATGCAATAATAGTAGGCCTAGGAAAAGTCTCTAGTTTATCATTATCTTAGACATGCAATAATAGTAGGCCTAGGAAAAGTCTCTAGTTTATCATTATCTTAGACATGCAATAATAGTAGGCCTAGGAAAAGTCTGTAGTTTATCATTATCTTAGACATGCAATAATAGTAGGCCTAGGAAAAGTCTGTAGTTTATCATTATCTTAGACATGCAATAATAGTAGGCCTAGAAAAAGTCTCTAGTTTATCATTATCTTAGACATGCAATAATAGTAGGCCTAGGAAAAGTCTCTAGTTTATCATTATCTTAGACATGCAATAATAGTAGGCCTAGGAAAAGTCTGTAGTTTATCATTATCTTAGACATGCAATAATAGTAGGCCTAGAAAAAGTCTGTAGTTTATCATTATCTTAGACATGCAATAATAGTAGGCCTAGAAAAAGTCTCTAGTTTATCATTATCTTAGACATGCAATAATAGTAGGCCTAGGAAAAGTCTCTAGTTTATCATTATCTTAGACATGCAATAATAGTAGGCCTAGGAAAAGTCTGTAGTTTATCATTATCTTAGACATGCAATAATAGTAGGCCTAGGAAAAGTCTCTAGTTTATCATTATCTTAGACATGCAATTATAGTAGGCCTAGGAAAAGTCTGTAGTTTATCATTATCTTAGACATGCAATTATAGTAGGCGTAGGAAAAGTCTGTAGTTTATCATTATCTTAGACATGCAATTATAGTAGGCCTAGGAAAAGTCTGTAGTTTATCATTATCTTAGACATGCAATAATAGTAGGCCTAGGAAAAGTCTCTAGTTTATCATTATCTTAGACATGCAATAATAGTAGGCCTAGGAAAAGTCTGTAGTTTATCATTATCTTAGACATGCAATAATAGTAGGCCTAGGAAAAGTCTCTAGTTTATCATTATCTTAGACATGCAATAATAGTAGGCCTAGGAAAAGTCTCTAGTTTATCATTATCTTAGACATGCAATAATAGTAGGCCTAGGAAAAGTCTCTAGTTTATCATTATCTTAGACATGCAATAATAGTAGGACTAGGAAAAGTCTGTAGTTTATCATTATCTTAGACATGCAATAATAGTAGGCCTAGGAAAAGTCTGTAGTTTATCATTATCTTAGACATGCAATAATAGTAGGCCTAGGAAAAGTCTCTAGTTTATCATTATCTTAGACATGCAATAATAGTAGGCCTAGGAAAAGTCTCTAGTTTATCATTATCTTAGACATGCAATAATAGTAGGCCTAGGAAAAGTCTCTAGTTTATCATTATCTTAGACATGCAATAATAGTAGGCCTAGGAAAAGTCTCTAGTTTATCATTATCTTAGACATGCAATAATAGTAGGCCTAGGAAAAGTCTCTAGTTTATCATTATCTTAGACATGCAATAATAGTAGGCCTAGGAAAAGTCTCTAGTTTATCATTATCTTAGACATGCAATTATAGTAGGCCTAGGAAAAGTCTGTAGTTTAACATTATCTTAGACATGCAATTATAGTAGGCCTAGGAAAAGTCTCTAGTTTATCATTATCTTAGACATGCAATAATAGTAGGCCTAGGAAAAGTCTCTAGTTTATCATTATCTTAGACATGCAATAATAGTAGGCCTAGGAAAAGTCTGTAGTTTATCATTATCTTAGACATGCAATAATAGTAGGCCTAGGAAAAGTCTGTAGTTTATCATTATCTTAGACATGCAATAATAGTAGGCCTAGGAAAAGTCTGTAGTTTATCATTATCTTAGACATGCAATTATAGTAGGCCTAGGAAAAGTCTGTAGTTTATCATTATCTTAGACATGCAATAATAGTAGGCCTAGGAAAAGTCTCTAGTTTATCATTATCTTAGACATGCAATAATAGTAGGCCTAGGAAAAGTCTGTAGTTTATCATTATCTTAGACATGCAATAATAGTAGGCCTAGGAAAAGTCTCTAGTTTATCATTATCTTAGACATGCAATAATAGTAGGCCTAGGAAAAGTTTCTAGTTTATCATTATCTTAGACATGCAATAATAGTAGGCCTAGGAAAAGTCTCTAGTTTATCATTATCTTAGACATGCAATAATAGTAGGCCTAGGAAAAGTCTCTAGTTTATCATTATCTTAGACATGCAATAATAGTAGGCCTAGGAAAAGTCTCTAGTTTATCATTATCTTAGACATGCAATAATAGTAGGCCTAGGAAAAGTCTGTAGTTTATCATTATCTTAGACATGCAATAATAGTAGGCCTAGGAAAAGTCTCTAGTTTATCATTATCTTAGACATGCAATAATAGTAGGCCTAGGAAAAGTCTCTAGTTTATCATTATCTTAGACATGCAATAATAGTAGGCCTAGGAAAAGTCTCTAGTTTATCATTATCTTAGACATGCAATAATAGTAGGCCTAGGAAAAGTCTCTAGTTTATCATTATCTTAGACATGCAATAATAGTAGGCCTAGGAAAAGTCTCTAGTTTATCATTATCTTAGACATGCAATAATAGTAGGCCTAGGAAAAGTCTCTAGTTTATCATTATCTTAGACATGCAATAATAGTAGGCCTAGGAAAAGTCTCTAGTTTATCATTATCTTAGACATGCAATAATAGTAGGCCTAGGAAAAGTCTCTAGTTTATCATTATCTTAGACATGCAATAATAGTAGGCCTAGGAAAAGTCTCTAGTTTATCATTATCTTAGACATGCAATAATAGTAGGCCTAGGAAAAGTCTCTAGTTTATCATTATCTTAGACATGCAATAATAGTAGGCCTAGGAAAAGTCTCTAGTTTATCATTATCTTAGACATGCAATAATAGTAGGCCTAGGAAAAGTCTCTAGTTTATCATTATCTTAGACATGCAATAATAGTAGGCCTAGGAAAAGTCTCTAGTTTATCATTATCTTAGACATGCAATAATAGTAGGCCTAGGAAAAGTCTCTAGTTTATCATTATCTTAGACATGCAATAATAGTAGGCCTAGGAAAAGTCTCTAGTTTATCATTATCTTAGACATGCAATAATAGTAGGCCTAGGAAAAGTCTCTAGTTTATCATTATCTTAGACATGCAATAATAGTAGGCCTAGGAAAAGTCTCTAGTTTATCATTATCTTAGACATGCAATAATAGTAGGCCTAGGAAAAGTCTCTAGTTTATCATTATCTTAGACATGCAATTATAGTAGGCCTAGGAAAAGTCTCTAGTTTATCATTATCTTAGACATGCAATTATAGTAGGCCTAGGAAAAGTCTGTAGTTTATCATTATCTTAGACATGCAATAATAGTAGGCCTAGGAAAAGTCTCTAGTTTATCATTATCTTAGACATGCAATAATAGTAGGCCTAGGAAAAGTCTCTAGTTTATCATTATCTTAGACATGCAATTATAGTAGGCCTAGGAAAAGTCTGTAGTTTATCATTATCTTAGACATGCAATAATAGTAGGCCTAGGAAAAGTTTCTAGTTTATCATTATCTTAGACATGCAATAATAGTAGGCCTAGGAAAAGTTTCTAGTTTATCATTATCTTAGACATGCAATTATAGTAGGCCTAGGAAAAGTCTCTAGTTTATCATTATCTTAGACATGCAATAATAGTAAGCCTAGGAAAAGTCTCTAGTTTATCATTATCTTAGACATGCAATAATAGTAGGCCTAGGAAAAGTCTCTAGTTTATCATTATCTTAGACATGCAATAATAGTAGGCCTAGGAAAAGTCTCTAGTTTATCATTATCTTAGACATGCAATAATAGTAGGCCTAGGAAAAGTCTCTAGTTTATCATTATCTTAGACATGCAATAATAGTAGGCCTAGGAAAAGTCTCTAGTTTATCATTATCTTAGACATGCAATAATAGTAGGCCTAGGAAAAGTCTCTAGTTTATCATTATCTTAGACATGCAATAATAGTAGGCCTAGGAAAAGTCTCTAGTTTATCATTATCTTAGACATGCAATAATAGTAGGCCTAGGAAAAGTCTCTAGTTTATCATTATCTTAGACATGCAATAATAGTAGGCCTAGGAAAAGTCTCTAGTTTATCATTATCTTAGACATGCAATAATAGTAGGCCTAGGAAAAGTCTCTAGTTTATCATTATCTCAGACATGCAATAATAGTAGGCCTAGGAAAAGTCTCTAGTTTATCATTATCTTAGACATGCAATAATAGTAGGCCTAGGAAAAGTCTCTAGTTTATCATTATCTTAGACATGCAATAATAGTAGGCCTAGGAAAAGTCTGTAGTTTATCATTATCTTAGACATGCAATAATAGTAGGCCTAGGAAAAGTCTCTAGTTTATCATTATCTTAGACATGCAATAATAGTAGGCCTAGGAAAAGTCTCTAGTTTATCATTATCTTAGACATGCCATAATAGTAGGCCTAGGAAAAGTCTCTAGTTTATCATTATCTTAGACATGCAATAATAGTAGGCCTAGGAAAAGTCTCTAGTTTATCATTATCTTAGACATGCAATAATAGTAGGCCTAGGAAAAGTCTCTAGTTTATCATTATCTTAGACATGCAATAATAGTAGGCCTAGGAAAAGTCTGTAGTTTATCATTATCTTAGACATGCAATAATAGTAGGCCTAGGAAAAGTCTCTAGTTTATCATTATCTTAGACATGCAATAATAGTAGGCCTAGGAAAAGTCTGTAGTTTATCATTATCTTAGACATGCAATAATAGTAGGCCTAGGAAAAGTCTCTAGTTTATCATTATCTTAGACATGCAATAATAGTAGGCCTAGGAAAAGTCTCTAGTTTATCATTATCTTAGACATGCAATAATAGTAGGCCTAGGAAAAGTCTCTAGTTTATCATTATCTTAGACATGCAATAATAGTAGGCCTAGGAAAAGTCTCTAGTTTATCATTATCTTAGACATGCAATAATAGTAGGCCTAGGAAAAGTCTCTAGTTTATCATTATCTTAGACATGCAATAATAGTAGGCCTAGGAAAAGTCTCTAGTTTATCATTATCTTAGACATGCAATAATAGTAGGCCTAGGAAAAGTCTGTAGTTTATCATTATCTTAGACATGCAATAATAGTAGGCCTAGGAAAAGTCTCTAGTTTATCATTATCTTAGACATGCAATAATAGTAGGCCTAGGAAAAGTCTGTAGTTTATCATTATCTTAGACATGCAATAATAGTAGGCCTAGGAAAAGTCTCTAGTTTATCATTATCTTAGACATGCAATAATAGTAGGCCTAGGAAAAGTCTCTAGTTTATCATTATCTTAGACATGCAATAATAGTAGGCCTAGGAAAAGTCTCTAGTTTATCATTATCTTAGACATGCAATAATAGTAGGCCTAGGAAAAGTCTGTAGTTTATCATTATCTTAGACATGCAATAATAGTAGGCCTAGGAAAAGTCTGTAGTTTATCATTATCTTAGACATGCAATAATAGTAGGCCTAGGAAAAGTCTCTAGTTTATCATTATCTTAGACATGCAATAATAGTAGGCCTAGGAAAAGTCTCTAGTTTATCATTATCTTAGACATGCACTAATAGTAGGCCTAGGAAAAGTCTGTAGTTTATCATTATCTTAGACATGCAATAATAGTAGGCCTAGGAAAAGTCTCTAGTTTATCATTATCTTAGACATGCAATAATAGTAGGCCTAGGAAAAGTCTCTAGTTTATCATTATCTTAGACATGCAATAATAGTAGGCCTAGGAAAAGTCTCTAGTTTATCATTATCTTAGACATGCAATAATAGTAGGCCTAGGAAAAGTCTGTAGTTTATCATTATCTTAGACATGCAATAATAGTAGGCCTAGGAAAAGTCTGTAGTTTATCATTATCTTAGACATGCAATAATAGTAGGCCTAGGAAAAGTCTGTAGTTTATCATTATCTTAGACATGCAATAATAGTAGGCCTAGGAAAAGTCTCTAGTTTATCATTATCTTAGACATGCAATAATAGTAGGCCTAGGAAAAGTCTCTAGTTTATCATTATCTTAGACATGCAATAATAGTAGGCCTAGGAAAAGTCTCTAGTTTATCATTATCTTAGACATGCAATAATAGTAGGCCTAGGAAAAGTCTCTAGTTTATCATTATCTTAGACATGCAATAATAGTAGGCCTAGGAAAAGTCTCTAGTTTATCATTATCTTAGACATGCAATAATAGTAGGACTAGGAAAAGTCTCTAGTTTATCATTATCTTAGACATGCAATAATAGTAGGCCTAGGAAAAGTCTCTAGTTTATCATTATCTTAGACATGCAATAATAGTAGGCCTAGGAAAAGTCTCTAGTTTATCATTATCTTAGACATGCAATAATAGTAGGCCTAGGAAAAGTCTCTAGTTTATCATTATCTTAGACATGCAATAATAGTAGGCCTAGGAAAAGTCTCTAGTTTATCATTATCTTAGACATGCAATAATAGTAGGCCTAGGAAAAGTCTGTAGTTTATCATTATCTTAGACATGCAATAATAGTAGGCCTAGGAAAAGTCTCTAGTTTATCATTATCTTAGACATGCAATAATAGTAGGCCTAGGAAAAGTCTGTAGTTTATCATTATCTTAGACATGCAATAATAGTAGGCCTAGGAAAAGTCTCTAGTTTATCATTATCTTAGACATGCAATAATAGTAGGCCTAGGAAAAGTCTCTAGTTTATCATTATCTTAGACATGCAATAATAGTAGGCCTAGGAAAAGTCTCTAGTTTATCATTATCTTAGACATGCAATAATAGTAGGACTAGGAAAAGTCTGTAGTTTATCATTATCTTAGACATGCAATAATAGTAGGCCTAGGAAAAGTCTGTAGTTTATCATTATCTTAGACATGCAATAATAGTAGGCCTAGGAAAAGTCTCTAGTTTATCATTATCTTAGACATGCAATAATAGTAGGCCTAGGAAAAGTCTCTAGTTTATCATTATCTTAGACATGCAATAATAGTAGGCCTAGGAAAAGTCTGTAGTTTATCATTATCTTAGACATGCAATAATAGTAGGCCTAGGAAAAGTCTCTAGTTTATCATTATCTTAGACATGCAATAATAGTAGGCCTAGGAAAAGTCTGTAGTTTATCATTATCTTAGACATGCAATAATAGTAGGCCTAGGAAAAGTCTGTAGTTTATCATTATCTTAGACATGCAATAATAGTAGGCCTAGGAAAAGTCTCTAGTTTATCATTATCTTAGACATGCAATAATAGTAGGCCTAGGAAAAGTCTCTAGTTTATCATTATCTTAGACATGCAATAATAGTAGGCCTATGAAAAGTCTCTAGTTTATCATTATCTTAGACATGCAATAATAGTAGGCCTAGGAAAAGTCTGTAGTTTATCATTATCTTAGACATGCAATAATAGTAGGCCTAGGAAAAGTCTCTAGTTTATCATTATCTTAGACATGCAATAATAGTAGGCCTAGGAAAAGTCTGTAGTTTATCATTATCTTAGACATGCAATAATAGTAGGCCTAGGAAAAGTCTCTAGTTTATCATTATCTTAGACATGCACTAATAGTAGGCCTAGGAAAAGTCTGTAGTTTATCATTATCTTAGACATGCAATAATAGTAGGCCTAGGAAAAGTCTCTAGTTTATCATTATCTTAGACATGCAATAATAGTAGGCCTAGGAAAAGTCTCTAGTTTATCATTATCTTAGACATGCAATAATAGTAGGCCTAGGAAAAGTCTGTAGTTTATCATTATCTTAGACATGCAATAATTGTAGGCCTAGGAAAAGTCTGTAGTTTATCATTATCTTAGACATGCAATAATAGTAGGCCTAGGAAAAGTCTGTAGTTTATCATTATCTTAGACATGCAATAATAGTAGGCCTAGGAAAAGTCTCTAGTTTATCATTATCTTAGACATGCAATAATAGTAGGCCTAGGAAAAGTCTCTAGTTTATCATTATCTTAGACATGCAATAATAGTAGGCCTAGGAAAAGTCTCTAGTTTATCATTATCTTAGACATGCAATAATAGTAGGCCTAGGAAAAGTCTCTAGTTTATCATTATCTTAGACATGCAATAATAGTAGGCCTAGGAAAAGTCTCTAGTTTATCATTATCTTAGACATGCAATAATAGTAGGCCTAGGAAAAGTCTCTAGTTTATCATTATCTTAGACATGCAATAATAGTAGGCCTAGGAAAAGTCTCTAGTTTATCATTATCTTAGACATGCAATAATAGTAGGCCTAGGAAAAGTCTGTAGTTTATCATTATCTTAGACATGCAATTATAGTAGGCCTAGGAAAAGTCTGTAGTTTATCATTATCTTAGACATGCAATTATAGTAGGCCTAGGAAAAGTCTGTAGTTTATCATTATCTTAGACATGCAATAATAGTAGGCCTAGGAAAAGTCTCTAGTTTATCATTATCTTAGACATGCAATAATAGTAGGCCTAGGAAAAGTCTGTAGTTTATCATTATCTTAGACATGCAATAATAGTAGGCCTAGGAAAAGTCTCTAGTTTATCATTATCTTAGACATGCAATAATAGTAGGCCTAGGAAAAGTCTGTAGTTTATCATTATCTTAGACATGCAATAATAGTAGGCCTAGGAAAAGTCTCTAGTTTATCATTATCTTAGACATGCAATAATAGTAGGCCTAGGAAAAGTCTCTAGTTTATCATTATCTTAGACATGCAATAATAGTAGGCCTAGGAAAAGTCTCTAGTTTATCATTATCTTAGACATGCAATAATAGTAGGCCTAGGAAAAGTCTCTAGTTTATCATTATCTTAGACATGCAATAATAGTAGGCCTAGGAAAAGTCTCTAGTTTATCATTATCTTAGACATGCAATAATAGTAGGCCTAGGAAAAGTCTCTAGTTTATCATTATCTTAGACATGCAATAATAGTAGGCCTAGGAAAAGTCTCTAGTTTATCATTATCTTAGACATGCAATAATAGTAGGCCTAGGAAAAGTCTCTAGTTTATCATTATCTTAGACATGCAATAATAGTAGGCCTAGGAAAAGTCTGTAGTTTATCATTATCTTAGACATGCAATAATAGTAGGCCTAGGAAAAGTCTGTAGTTTATCATTATCTTAGACATGCAATAATAGTAGGCCTAGGAAAAGTCTGTAGTTTATCATTATCTTAGACATGCAATAATAGTAGGCCTAGGAAAAGTCTCTAGTTTATCATTATCTTAGACATGCAATAATAGTAGGCCTAGGAAAAGTCTCTAGTTTATCATTATCTTAGACATGCAATAATAGTAGGCCTAGGAAAAGTCTCTAGTTTATCATTATCTTAGACATGCAATAATAGTAGGCCTAGGAAAAGTCTCTAGTTTATCATTATCTTAGACATGCAATAATAGTAGGACTAGGAAAAGTCTCTAGTTTATCATTATCTTAGACATGCAATAATAGTAGGCCTAGGAAAAGTCTCTAGTTTATCATTATCTTAGACATGCAATAATAGTAGGCCTAGGAAAAGTCTCTAGTTTATCATTATCTTAGACATGCAATAATAGTAGGCCTAGGAAAAGTCTCTAGTTTATCATTATCTTAGACATGCAATAATAGTAGGCCTAGGAAAAGTCTCTAGTTTATCATTATCTTAGACATGCAATAATAGTAGGCCTAGGAAAAGTCTCTAGTTTATCATTATCTTAGACATGCAATAATAGTAGGCCTAGGAAAAGTCTCTAGTTTATCATTATCTTAGACATGCAATAATAGTAGGCCTAGGAAGAAAAGTCTCTAGTTTATCATTATCTTAGACATGCAATAATAGTAGGCCTAGGAAAAGTCTCTAGTTTATCATTATCTTAGACATGCAATAATAGTAGGCCTAGGAAAAGTCTCTAGTTTATCATTATCTTAGACATGCAATAATAGTAGGCCTAGGAAAAGTCTGTAGTTTATCATTATCTTAGACATGCAATAATAGTAGGCCTAGGAAAAGTCTCTAGTTTATCATTATCTTAGACATGCAATAATAGTAGGCCTAGGAAAAGTCTCTAGTTTATCATTATCTTAGACATGCAATAATAGTAGGCCTAGAAAAAGTCTCTAATTTATCATTATCTTAGACATGCAATAATAGTAGGCCTAGGAAAAGTCTCTAGTTTATCATTATCTTAGACATGCAATAATAGTAGGCCTAGGAAAAGTCTGTAGTTTATCATTATCTTAGACATGCAATAATAGTAGGCCTAGGAAAAGTCTGTAGTTTATCATTATCTTAGACATGCAATAATAGTAGG
Source organism: Biomphalaria pfeifferi (assembly GCA_030265305.1). NCBI lineage: Eukaryota > Metazoa > Mollusca > Gastropoda > Planorbidae > Biomphalaria > Biomphalaria pfeifferi. The sequence goes on from JASAOG010000076.1 coordinate 128,252, forward strand.
CCTAGGAAAAGTCTGTAGTTTATCATTATCTTAGACATGCAATAATAGTAGGCCTAGGAAAAGTCTGTAGTTTATCATTATCTTAGACATGCAATAATAGTAGGCCTAGGAAAAGTCTGTAGTTTATCATTATCTTAGACATGCAATAATAGTAGGCCTAGGAAAAGTCTCTAGTTTATCATTATCTTAGACATGCAATAATAGTAGGCCTAGGAAAAGTCTCTAGTTTATCATTATCTTAGACATGCAATAATAGTAGGCCTAGGAAAAGTCTCTAGTTTATCATTATCTTAGACATGCAATAATAGTAGGCCTAGGAAAAGTCTCTAGTTTATCATTATCTTAGACATGCAATAATAGTAGGCCTAGGAAAAGTCTCTAGTTTATCATTATCTTAGACATGCAATAATAGTAGGCCTAGGAAAAGTCTCTAGTTTATCATTATCTTAGACATGCAATAATAGTAGGCCTAGGAAAAGTCTCTAGTTTATCATTATCTTAGACATGCAATAATAGTAGGCCTAGGAAAAGTCTGTAGTTTATCATTATCTTAGACATGCAATAATAGTAGGCCTAGGAAAAGTCTGTAGTTTATCATTATCTTAGACATGCAATAATAGTAGGCCTAGGAAAAGTCTGTAGTTTATCATTATCTTAGACATGCAATAATAGTAGGCCTAGGAAAAGTCTCTAGTTTATCATTATCTTAGACATGCAATAATAGTAGGCCTAGGAAAAGTCTCTAGTTTATCATTATCTTAGACATGCAATAATAGTAGGCCTAGGAAAAGTCTCTAGTTTATCATTATCTTAGACATGCAATAATAGTAGGCCTAGGAAAAGTCTCTAGTTTATCATTATCTTAGACATGCAATAATAGTAGGCCTAGGAAAAGTCTCTAGTTTATCATTATCTTAGACATGCAATAATAGTAGGCCTAGGAAAAGTCTCTAGTTTATCATTATCTTAGACATGCAATAATAGTAGGCCTAGGAAAAGTCTGTAGTTTATCATTATCTTAGACATGCAATAATAGTAGGCCTAGGAAAAGTCTCTAGTTTATCATTATCTTAGACATGCAATAATAGTAGGCCTAGGAAAAGTCTGTAGTTTATCATTATCTTAGACATGCAATAATAGTAGGCCTAGGAAAAGTCTCTAGTTTATCATTATCTTAGACATGCAATAATAGTAGGCCTAGGAAAAGTCTCTAGTTTATCATTATCTTAGACATGCAATAATAGTAGGCCTAGGAAAAGTCTGTAGTTTATCATTATCTTAGACATGCAATAATAGTAGGCCTAGGAAAAGTCTCTAGTTTATCATTATCTTAGACATGCAATAATAGTAGGCCTAGGAAAAGTCTGTAGTTTATCATTATCTCAGACATGCAATAATAGGTGGCCTAGGAAAAGTCTCTAGTTTATCATTATCTTAGACATGCAATAATAGTAGGCCTAGGAAAAGTCTCTAGTTTATCATTATCTTAGACATGCAATAATAGTAGGCCTAGGAAAAGTCTCTAGTTTATCATTATCTTAGACATGCAATAATAGTAGGCCTAGGAAAAGTCTCTAGTTTATCATTATCTTAGACATGCAATAATAGTAGGCCTAGGAAAAGTCTCTAGTTTATCATTATCTTAGACATGCAATAATAGTAGGCCTAGGAAAAGTCTCTAGTTTATCATTATCTTAGACATGCAATAATAGTAGGCCTAGGAAAAGTCTCTAGTTTATCATTATCTTAGACATGCAATAATAGTAGGCCTAGGAAAAGTCTCTAGTTTATCATTATCTTAGACATGCAATAATAGTAGGCCTAGGAAAAGTCTGTAGTTTATCATTATCTTAGACATGCAATAATAGTAGGCCTAGGAAAAGTCTGTAGTTTATCATTATCTTAGACATGCAATAATAGTAGGCCTAGGAAAAGTCTGTAGTTTATCATTATCTTAGACATGCAATAATAGTAGGCCTAGGAAAAGTCTGTAGTTTATCATTATCTTAGACATGCAATAATAGTAGGCCTAGGAAAAGTCTCTAGTTTATCATTATCTTAGACATGCAATAATAGTAGGCCTAGGAAAAGTCTCTAGTTTATCATTATCTTAGACATGCAATAATAGTAGGCCTAGGAAAAGTCTCTAGTTTATCATTATCTTAGACATGCAATAATAGTAGGCCTAGGAAAAGTCTCTAGTTTATCATTATCTTAGACATGCAATAATAGTAGGCCTAGGAAAAGTCTCTAGTTTATCATTATCTTAGACATGCAATAATAGTAGGCCTAGGAAAAGTCTGTAGTTTATCATTATCTTAGACATGCAATAATAGTAGGCCTAGAAAAAGTCTCTAGTTTATCATTATCTTAGACATGCAATAATAGTAGGCCTAGGAAAAGTCTCTAGTTTATCATTATCTTAGACATGCAATAATAGTAGGCCTAGGAAAAGTCTGTAGTTTATCATTATCTTAGACATGCAATAATAGTAGGCCTAGGAAAAGTCTCTAGTTTATCATTATCTTAGACATGCAATTATAGTAGGCCTAGGAAAAGTCTGTAGTTTATCATTATCTTAGACATGCAATTATAGTAGGCGTAGGAAAAGTCTGTAGTTTATCATTATCTTAGACATGCAATTATAGTAGGCCTAGGAAAAGTCTGTAGTTTATCATTATCTTAGACATGCAATAATAGTAGGCCTAGGAAAAGTCTCTAGTTTATCATTATCTTAGACATGCAATAATAGTAGGCCTAGGAAAAGTCTAGTTTATCATTATCTTAGACATGCAATAATAGTAGGCCTAGGAAAAGTCTCTAGTTTATCATTATCTTAGACATGCAATAATAGTAGGCCTAGGAAAAGTCTCTAGTTTATCATTATCTTAGACATGCAATAATAGTAGGCCTAGGAAAAGTCTCTAGTTTATCATTATCTTAGACATGCAATAATAGTAGGACTAGGAAAAGTCTCTAGTTTATCATTATCTTAGACATGCAATAATAGTAGGACTAGGAAAAGTCTCTAGTTTATCATTATCTTAGACATGCAATAATAGTAGGCCTAGGAAAAGTCTGTAGTTTATCATTATCTTAGACATGCAATAATAGTAGGCCTAGGAAAAGTCTGTAGTTTATCATTATCTTAGACATGCAATAATAGTAGGCCTAGGAAAAGTCTCTAGTTTATCATTATCTTAGACATGCAATAATAGTAGGCCTAGGAAAAGTCTCTAGTTTATCATTATCTTAGACATGCAATTATAGTAGGCCTAGGAAAAGTCTCTAGTTTATCATTATCTTAGACATGCAATTATAGTAGGCCTAGGAAAAGTCTGTAGTTTAACATTATCTTAGACATGCAATTATAGTAGGCCTAGGAAAAGTCTCTAGTTTATCATTATCTTAGACATGCAATAATAGTAGGCCTAGGAAAAGTCTCTAGTTTATCATTATCTTAGACATGCAATAATAGTAGGCCTAGGAAAAGTCTGTAGTTTATCATTATCTTAGACATGCAATAATAGTAGGCCTAGGAAAAGTCTGTAGTTTATCATTATCTTAGACATGCAATTATAGTAGGCCTAGGAAAAGTCTGTAGTTTATCATTATCTTAGACATGCAATAATAGTAGGCCTAGGAAAAGTCTCTAGTTTATCATTATCTTAGACATGCAATAATAGTAGGCCTAGGAAAAGTCTGTAGTTTATCATTATCTTAGACATGCAATAATAGTAGGCCTAGGAAAAGTCTCTAGTTTATCATTATCTTAGACATGCAATAATAGTAGGCCTAGGAAAAGTTTCTAGTTTATCATTATCTTAGACATGCAATAATAGTAGGCCTAGGAAAAGTCTCTAGTTTATCATTATCTTAGACATGCAATAATAGTAGGCCTAGGAAAAGTCTCTAGTTTATCATTATCTTAGACATGCAATAATAGTAGGCCTAGGAAAAGTCTGTAGTTTATCATTATCTTAGACATGCAATAATAGTAGGCCTAGGAAAAGTCTCTAGTTTATCATTATCTTAGACATGCAATAATAGTAGGCCTAGGAAAAGTCTCTAGTTTATCATTATCTTAGACATGCAATAATAGTAGGCCTAGGAAAAGTCTCTAGTTTATCATTATCTTAGACATGCAATAATAGTAGGCCTAGGAAAAGTCTCTAGTTTATCATTATCTTAGACATGCAATAATAGTAGGCCTAGGAAAAGTCTGTAGTTTATCATTATCTTAGACATGCAATAATAGTAGGCCTAGGAAAAGTCTGTAGTTTATCATTATCTTAGACATGCAATAATAGTAGGCCTAGGAAAAGTCTCTAGTTTATCATTATCTTAGACATGCAATAATAGTAGGCCTAGGAAAAGTCTCTAGTTTATCATTATCTTAGACATGCAATAATAGTAGGCCTAGGAAAAGTCTCTAGTTTATCATTATCTTAGACATGCAATAATAGTAGGCCTAGGAAAAGTCTCTAGTTTATCATTATCTTAGACATGCAATAATAGTAGGCCTAGGAAAAGTCTCTAGTTTATCATTATCTTAGACATGCAATAATAGTAGGCCTAGGAAAAGTCTCTAGTTTATCATTATCTTAGACATGCAATAATAGTAGGCCTAGGAAAAGTCTCTAGTTTATCATTATCTTAGACATGCAATAATAGTAGGCCTAGGAAAAGTCTGTAGTTTATCATTATCTTAGACATGCAATAATAGTAGGCCTAGGAAAAGTCTGTAGTTTATCATTATCTTAGACATGCAATAATAGTAGGCCTAGGAAAAGTCTGTAGTTTATCATTATCTTAGACATGCAATAATAGTAGGCCTAGGAAAAGTCTCTAGTTTATCATTATCTTAGACATGCAATAATAGTAGGCCTAGGAAAAGTCTCTAGTTTATCATTATCTTAGACATGCAATAATAGTAGGCCTAGGAAAAGTCTCTAGTTTATCATTATCTTAGACATGCAATAATAGTAGGCCTAGGAAAAGTCTCTAGTTTATCATTATCTTAGACATGCAATAATAGTAGGCCTAGGAAAAGTCTCTAGTTTATCATTATCTTAGACATGCAATAATAGTAGGCCTAGGAAAAGTCTCTAGTTTATCATTATCTTAGACATGCAATAATAGTAGGCCTAGGAAAAGTCTGTAGTTTATCATTATCTTAGACATGCAATAATAGTAGGCCTAGGAAAAGTCTCTAGTTTATCATTATCTTAGACATGCAATAATAGTAGGCCTAGGAAAAGTCTCTAGTTTATCATTATCTTAGACATGCAATAATAGTAGGCCTAGGAAAAGTCTCTAGTTTATCATTATCTTAGACATGCAATAATAGTAGGCCTAGGAAAAGTCTCTAGTTTATCATTATCTTAGACATGCAATAATAGTAGGACTAGGAAAAGTCTCTAGTTTATCATTATCTTAGACATGCAATAATAGTAGGACTAGGAAAAGTCTCTAGTTTATCATTATCTTAGACATGCAATAATAGTAGGCCTAGGAAAAGTCTGTAGTTTATCATTATCTTAGACATGCAATAATAGTAGGCCTAGGAAAAGTCTGTAGTTTATCATTATCTTAGACATGCAATAATAGTAGGCCTAGGAAAAGTCTCTAGTTTATCATTATCTTAGACATGCAATAATAGTAGGCCTAGGAAAAGTCTCTAGTTTATCATTATCTTAGACATGCAATTATAGTAGGCCTAGGAAAAGTCTCTAGTTTATCATTATCTTAGACATGCAATTATAGTAGGCCTAGGAAAAGTCTGTAGTTTAACATTATCTTAGACATGCAATTATAGTAGGCCTAGGAAAAGTCTCTAGTTTATCATTATCTTAGACATGCAATAATAGTAGGCCTAGGAAAAGTCTCTAGTTTATCATTATCTTAGACATGCAATAATAGTAGGCCTAGGAAAAGTCTGTAGTTTATCATTATCTTAGACATGCAATAATAGTAGGCCTAGGAAAAGTCTGTAGTTTATCATTATCTTAGACATGCAATAATAGTAGGCCTAGGAAAAGTCTGTAGTTTATCATTATCTTAGACATGCAATTATAGTAGGCCTAGGAAAAGTCTGTAGTTTATCATTATCTTAGACATGCAATAATAGTAGGCCTAGGAAAAGTCTCTAGTTTATCATTATCTTAGACATGCAATAATAGTAGGCCTAGGAAAAGTCTGTAGTTTATCATTATCTTAGACATGCAATAATAGTAGGCCTAGGAAAAGTCTCTAGTTTATCATTATCTTAGACATGCAATAATAGTAGGCCTAGGAAAAGTTTCTAGTTTATCATTATCTTAGACATGCAATAATAGTAGGCCTAGGAAAAGTCTCTAGTTTATCATTATCTTAGACATGCAATAATAGTAGGCCTAGGAAAAGTCTCTAGTTTATCATTATCTTAGACATGCAATAATAGTAGGCCTAGGAAAAGTCTCTAGTTTATCATTATCTTAGACATGCAATAATAGTAGGCCTAGGAAAAGTCTGTAGTTTATCATTATCTTAGACATGCAATAATAGTAGGCCTAGGAAAAGTCTCTAGTTTATCATTATCTTAGACATGCAATAATAGTAGGCCTAGGAAAAGTCTCTAGTTTATCATTATCTTAGACATGCAATAATAGTAGGCCTAGGAAAAGTCTCTAGTTTATCATTTTCTTAGACATGCAATAATAGTAGGCCTAGGAAAAGTCTCTAGTTTATCATTATCTTAGACATGCAATAATAGTAGGCCTAGGAAAAGTCTGTAGTTTATCATTATCTTAGACATGCAATAATAGTAGGCCTAGGAAAAGTCTCTAGTTTATCATTATCTTAGACATGCAATAATAGTAGGCCTAGGAAAAGTCTCTAGTTTATCATTATCTTAGACATGCAATAATAGTAGGCCTAGGAAAAGTCTCTAGTTTATCATTATCTTAGACATGCAATAATAGTAGGCCTAGGAAAAGTCTCTAGTTTATCATTATCTTAGACATGCAATAATAGTAGGCCTAGGAAAAGTCTCTAGTTTATCATTATCTTAGACATGCAATAATAGTAGGCCTAGGAAAAGTCTCTAGTTTATCATTATCTTAGACATGCAATAATAGTAGGCCTAGGAAAAGTCTCTAGTTTATCATTATCTTAGACATGCAATAATAGTAGGCCTAGGAAAAGTCTGTAGTTTATCATTATCTTAGACATGCAATAATAGTAGGCCTAGGAAAAGTCTCTAGTTTATCATTATCTTAGACATGCAATAATAGTAGGCCTAGGAAAAGTCTCTAGTTTATCATTATCTTAGACATGCAATAATAGTAGGCCTAGGAAAAGTCTCTAGTTTATCATTATCTTAGACATGCAATAATAGTAGGCCTAGGAAAAGTCTCTAGTTTATCATTATCTTAGACATGCAATAATAGTAGGCCTAGGAAAAGTCTCTAGTTTATCATTATCTTAGACATGCAATAATAGTAGGCCTAGGAAAAGTCTCTAGTTTATCATTATCTTAGACATGCAATAATAGTAGGCCTAGGAAAAGTCTCTAGTTTATCATTATCTTAGACATGCAATAATAGTAGGCCTAGGAAAAGTCTGTAGTTTATCATTATCTTAGACATGCAATAATAGTAGGCCTAGGAAAAGTCTCTAGTTTATCATTATCTTAGACATGCAATAATAGTAGGCCTAGGAAAAGTCTCTAGTTTATCATTATCTTAGACATGCAATAATAGTAGGCCTAGGAAAAGTCTCTAGTTTATCATTATCTTAGACATGCAATAATAGTAGGCCTAGGAAAAGTCTCTAGTTTATCATTATCTTAGACATGCAATAATAGTAGGCCTAGGAAAAGTCTCTAGTTTATCATTATCTTAGACATGCAATAATAGTAGGCCTAGGAAAAGTCTCTAGTTTATCATTATCTTAGACATGCAATTATAGTAGGCCTAGGAAAAGTCTCTAGTTTATCATTATCTTAGACATGCAATTATAGTAGGCCTAGGAAAAGTCTGTAGTTTATCATTATCTTAGACATGCAATAATAGTAGGCCTAGGAAAAGTCTCTAGTTTATCATTATCTTAGACATGCAATAATAGTAGGCCTAGGAAAAGTCTCTAGTTTATCATTATCTTAGACATGCAATTATAGTAGGCCTAGGAAAAGTCTGTAGTTTATCATTATCTTAGACATGCAATAATAGTAGGCCTAGGAAAAGTTTCTAGTTTATCATTATCTTAGACATGCAATAATAGTAGGCCTAGGAAAAGTTTCTAGTTTATCATTATCTTAGACATGCAATTATAGTAGGCCTAGGAAAAGTCTCTAGTTTATCATTATCTTAGACATGCAATAATAGTAGGCCTAGGAAAAGTCTCTAGTTTATCATTATCTTAGACATGCAATAATAGTAGGCCTAGGAAAAGTCTCTAGTTTATCATTATCTTAGACATGCAATAATAGTAGGCCTAGGAAAAGTCTCTAGTTTATCATTATCTTAGACATGCAATAATAGTAGGCCTAGGAAAAGTCTCTAGTTTATCATTATCTTAGACATGCAATAATAGTAGGCCTAGGAAAAGTCTCTAGTTTATCATTATCTTAGACATGCAATAATAGTAGGCCTAGGAAAAGTCTGTAGTTTATCATTATCTTAGACATGCAATAATAGTAGGCCTAGGAAAAGTCTCTAGTTTATCATTATCTTAGACATGCAATAATAGTAGGCCTAGGAAAAGTCTCTAGTTTATCATTATCTCAGACATGCAATAATAGTAGGCCTAGGAAAAGTCTCTAGTTTATCATTATCTCAGACATGCAATAATAGTAGGCCTAGGAAAAGTCTCTAGTTTATCATTATCTTAGACATGCAATAATAGTAGGCCTAGGAAAAGTCTGTAGTTTATCATTATCTTAGACATGCAATAATAGTAGGCCTAGGAAAAGTCTCTAGTTTATCATTATCTTAGACATGCAATAATAGTAGGCCTAGGAAAAGTCTCTAGTTTATCATTATCTTAGACATGCCATAATAGTAGGCCTAGGAAAAGTCTCTAGTTTATCATTATCTTAGACATGCAATAATAGTAGGCCTAGGAAAAGTCTCTAGTTTATCATTATCTTAGACATGCAATAATAGTAGGCCTAGGAAAAGTCTCTAGTTTATCATTATCTTAGACATGCAATAATAGTAGGCCTAGGAAAAGTCTGTAGTTTATCATTATCTTAGACATGCAATAATAGTAGGCCTAGGAAAAGTCTCTAGTTTATCATTATCTTAGACATGCAATAATAGTAGGCCTAGGAAAAGTCTGTAGTTTATCATTATCTTAGACATGCAATAATAGTAGGCCTAGGAAAAGTCTGTAGTTTATCATTATCTTAGACATGCAATAATAGTAGGCCTAGGAAAAGTCTCTAGTTTATCATTATCTTAGACATGCAATAATAGTAGGCCTAGGAAAAGTCTCTAGTTTATCATTATCTTAGACATGCAATAATAGTAGGCCTAGGAAAAGTCTGTAGTTTATCATTATCTTAGACATGCAATAATAGTAGGCCTAGGAAAAGTCTGTAGTTTATCATTATCTTAGACATGCAATAATAGTAGGCCTAGGAAAAGTCTCTAGTTTATCATTATCTTAGACATGCAATAATAGTAGGCCTAGGAAAAGTCTCTAGTTTATCATTATCTTAGACATGCAATAATAGTAGGCCTAGGAAAAGTCTCTAGTTTATCATTATCTTAGACATGCACTAATAGTAGGCCTAGGAAAAGTCTGTAGTTTATCATTATCTTAGACATGCAATAATAGTAGGCCTAGGAAAAGTCTCTAGTTTATCATTATCTTAGACATGCAATAATAGTAGGCCTAGGAAAAGTCTCTAGTTTATCATTATCTTAGACATGCAATAATAGTAGGCCTAGGAAAAGTCTCTAGTTTATCATTATCTTAGACATGCAATAATAGTAGGCCTAGGAAAAGTCTGTAGTTTATCATTATCTTAGACATGCAATAATAGTAGGCCTAGGAAAAGTCTGTAGTTTATCATTATCTTAGACATGCAATAATAGTAGGCCTAGGAAAAGTCTGTAGTTTATCATTATCTTAGACATGCAATAATAGTAGGCCTAGGAAAAGTCTCTAGTTTATCATTATCTTAGACATGCAATAATAGTAGGCCTAGGAAAAGTCTCTAGTTTATCATTATCTTAGACATGCAATAATAGTAGGCCTAGGAAAAGTCTCTAGTTTATCATTATCTTAGACATGCAATAATAGTAGGCCTAGGAAAAGTCTCTAGTTTATCATTATCTTAGACATGCAATAATAGTAGGACTAGGAAAAGTCTCTAGTTTATCATTATCTTAGACATGCAATAATAGTAGGCCTAGGAAAAGTCTCTAGTTTATCATTATCTTAGACATGCAATAATAGTAGGCCTAGGAAAAGTCTGTAGTTTATCATTATCTTAGACATGCAATAATAGTAGGCCTAGGAAAAGTCTCTAGTTTATCATTATCTTAGACATGCAATAATAGTAGGCCTAGGAAAAGTCTCTAGTTTATCATTATCTTAGACATGCAATAATAGTAGGCCTAGGAAAAGTCTGTAGTTTATCATTATCTTAGACATGCAATAATAGTAGGCCTAGGAAAAGTCTCTAGTTTCTCATTATCTTAGACATGCAATAATAGTAGGCCTAGGAAAAGTCTCTAGTTTATCATTATCTTAGACATGCAATAATAGTAGGCCTAGGAAAAGTCTGTAGTTTATCATTATCTTAGACATGCAATAATAGTAGGCCTAGGAAAAGTCTCTAGTTTATCATTATCTTAGACATGCAATAATAGTAGGCCTAGGAAAAGTCTCTAGTTTATCATTATCTTAGACATGCAATAATAGTAGGCCTAGGAAAAGTCTCTAGTTTATCATTATCTTAGACATGCAATAATAGTAGGCCTAGGAAAAGTCTGTAGTTTATCATTATCTTAGACATGCAATAATAGTAGGCCTAGGAAAAGTCTGTAGTTTATCATTATCTTAGACATGCAATAATAGTAGGCCTAGGAAAAGTCTCTAGTTTATCATTATCTTAGACATGCAATAATAGTAGGCCTAGGAAAAGTCTCTAGTTTATCATTATCTTAGACATGCAATAATAGTAGGCCTAGGAAAAGTCTCTAGTTTATCATTATCTTAGACATGCAATAATAGTAGGCCTAGGAAAAGTCTCTAGTTTATCATTATCTTAGACATGCAATAATAGTAGGCCTAGGAAAAGTCTCTAGTTTATCATTATCTTAGACATGCAATAATAGTAGGCCTAGGAAAAGTCTCTAGTTTATCATTATCTTAGACATGCAATAATAGTAGGCCTAGGAAAAGTCTCTAGTTTATCATTATCTTAGACATGCAATTATAGTAGGCCTAGGAAAAGTCTCTAGTTTATCATTATCTTAGACATGCAATTATAGTAGGCCTAGGAAAAGTCTGTAGTTTATCATTATCTTAGACATGCAATAATAGTAGGCCTAGGAAAAGTCTCTAGTTTATCATTATCTTAGACATGCAATAATAGTAGGCCTAGGAAAAGTCTCTAGTTTATCATTATCTTAGACATGCAATTATAGTAGGCCTAGGAAAAGTCTGTAGTTTATCATTATCTTAGACATGCAATAATAGTAGGCCTAGGAAAAGTTTCTAGTTTATCATTATCTTAGACATGCAATAATAGTAGGCCTAGGAAAAGTTTCTAGTTTATCATTATCTTAGACATGCAATTATAGTAGGCCTAGGAAAAGTCTCTAGTTTATCATTATCTTAGACATGCAATAATAGTAGGCCTAGGAAAAGTCTCTAGTTTATCATTATCTTAGACATGCAATAATAGTAGGCCTAGGAAAAGTCTCTAGTTTATCATTATCTTAGACATGCAATAATAGTAGGCCTAGGAAAAGTCTCTAGTTTATCATTATCTTAGACATGCAATAATAGTAGGCCTAGGAAAAGTCTCTAGTTTATCATTATCTTAGACATGCAATAATAGTAGGCCTAGGAAAAGTCTCTAGTTTATCATTATCTTAGACATGCAATAATAGTAGGCCTAGGAAAAGTCTGTAGTTTATCATTATCTTAGACATGCAATAATAGTAGGCCTAGGAAAAGTCTCTAGTTTATCATTATCTTAGACATGCAATAATAGTAGGCCTAGGAAAAGTCTCTAGTTTATCATTATCTCAGACATGCAATAATAGTAGGCCTAGGAAAAGTCTCTAGTTTATCATTATCTCAGACATGCAATAATAGTAGGCCTAGGAAAAGTCTCTAGTTTATCATTATCTTAGACATGCAATAATAGTAGGCCTAGGAAAAGTCTGTAGTTTATCATTATCTTAGACATGCAATAATAGTAGGCCTAGGAAAAGTCTCTAGTTTATCATTATCTTAGACATGCAATAATAGTAGGCCTAGGAAAAGTCTCTAGTTTATCATTATCTTAGACATGCCATAATAGTAGGCCTAGGAAAAGTCTCTAGTTTATCATTATCTTAGACATGCAATAATAGTAGGCCTAGGAAAAGTCTCTAGTTTATCATTATCTTAGACATGCAATAATAGTAGGCCTAGGAAAAGTCTCTAGTTTATCATTATCTTAGACATGCAATAATAGTAGGCCTAGGAAAAGTCTGTAGTTTATCATTATCTTAGACATGCAATAATAGTAGGCCTAGGAAAAGTCTCTAGTTTATCATTATCTTAGACATGCAATAATAGTAGGCCTAGGAAAAGTCTGTAGTTTATCATTATCTTAGACATGCAATAATAGTAGGCCTAGGAAAAGTCTGTAGTTTATCATTATCTTAGACATGCAATAATAGTAGGCCTAGGAAAAGTCTCTAGTTTATCATTATCTTAGACATGCAATAATAGTAGGCCTAGGAAAAGTCTCTAGTTTATCATTATCTTAGACATGCAATAATAGTAGGCCTAGGAAAAGTCTGTAGTTTATCATTATCTTAGACATGCAATAATAGTAGGCCTAGGAAAAGTCTCTAGTTTATCATTATCTTAGACATGCAATAATAGTAGGCCTAAAAAAAGTCTCTAGTTTATCATTATCTTAGACATGCAATAATAGTAGGCCTAGGAAAAGTCTCTAGTTTATCATTATCTTAGACATGCACTAATAGTAGGCCTAGGAAAAGTCTCTAGTTTATCATTATCTTAGACATGCAATAATAGTAGGCCTAGGAAAAGTCTCTAGTTTATCATTATCTTAGACATGCAATAATAGTAGGCCTAGGAAAAGTCTCTAGTTTATCATTATCTTAGACATGCAATAATAGTAGGCCTAGGAAAAGTCTCTAGTTTATCATTATCTTAGACATGCAATAATAGTAGGCCTAGGAAAAGTCTCTAGTTTATCATTATCTTAGACATGCAATAATAGTAGGCCTAGGAAAAGTCTCTAGTTTATCATTATCTTAGACATGCAATAATAGTAGGCCTAGGAAAAGTCTGTAGTTTATCATTATCTTAGACATGCAATTATAGTAGGCCTAGGAAAAGTCTGTAGTTTATCATTATCTTAGACATGCAATTATAGTAGGCCTAGGAAAAGTCTGTAGTTTATCATTATCTTAGACATGCAATAATAGTAGGCCTAGGAAAAGTCTCTAGTTTATCATTATCTTAGACATGCAATAATAGTAGGCCTAGGAAAAGTCTGTAGTTTATCATTATCTTAGACATGCAATAATAGTAGGCCTAGGAAAAGTCTCTAGTTTATCATTATCTTAGACATGCAATAATAGTAGGCCTAGGAAAAGTCTGTAGTTTATCATTATCTTAGACATGCAATAATAGTAGGCCTAGGAAAAGTCTCTAGTTTATCATTATCTTAGACATGCAATAATAGTAGGCCTAGGAAAAGTCTCTAGTTTATCATTATCTTAGACATGCAATAATAGTAGGCCTAGGAAAAGTCTCTAGTTTATCATTATCTTAGACATGCAATAATAGTAGGCCTAGGAAAAGTCTCTAGTTTATCATTATCTTAGACATGCAATAATAGTAGGCCTAGGAAAAGTCTCTAGTTTATCATTATCTTAGACATGCAATAATAGTAGGCCTAGGAAAAGTCTCTAGTTTATCATTATCTTAGACATGCAATAATAGTAGGCCTAGGAAAAGTCTCTAGTTTATCATTATCTTAGACATGCAATAATAGTAGGCCTAGGAAAAGTCTCTAGTTTATCATTATCTTAGACATGCAATAATAGTAGGCCTAGGAAAAGTCTCTAGTTTATCATTATCTTAGACATGCAATAATAGTAGGCCTAGGAAAAGTCTGTAGTTTATCATTATCTTAGACATGCAATAATAGTAGGCCTAGGAAAAGTCTGTAGTTTATCATTATCTTAGACATGCAATAATAGTAGGCCTAGGAAAAGTCTGTAGTTTATCATTATCTTAGACATGCAATAATAGTAGGCCTAGGAAAAGTCTCTAGTTTATCATTATCTTAGACATGCAATAATAGTAGGCCTAGGAAAAGTCTCTAGTTTATCATTATCTTAGACATGCAATAATAGTAGGCCTAGGAAAAGTCTCTAGTTTATCATTATCTTAGACATGCAATAATAGTAGGCCTAGGAAAAGTCTCTAGTTTATCATTATCTTAGACATGCAATAATAGTAGGCCTAGGAAAAGTCTCTAGTTTATCATTATCTTAGACATGCAATAATAGTAGGACTAGGAAAAGTCTCTAGTTTATCATTATCTTAGACATGCAATAATAGTAGGCCTAGGAAAAGTCTCTAGTTTATCATTATCTTAGACATGCAATAATAGTAGGCCTAGGAAAAGTCTCTAGTTTATCATTATCTTAGACATGCAATAATAGTAGGCCTAGGAAAAGTCTCTAGTTTATCATTATCTTAGACATGCAATAATAGTAGGCCTAGGAAAAGTCTCTAGTTTATCATTATCTTAGACATGCAATAATAGTAGGCCTAGGAAAAGTCTCTAGTTTATCATTATCTTAGACATGCAATAATAGTAGGCCTAGGAAGAAAAGTCTCTAGTTTATCATTATCTTAGACATGCAATAATAGTAGGCCTAGGAAAAGTCTCTAGTTTATCATTATCTTAGACATGCAATAATAGTAGGCCTAGGAAAAGTCTCTAGTTTATCATTATCTTAGACATGCAATAATAGTAGGCCTAGGAAAAGTCTGTAGTTTATCATTATCTTAGACATGCAATAATAGTAGGCCTAGGAAAAGTCTCTAGTTTATCATTATCTTAGACATGCAATAATAGTAGGCCTAGGAAAAGTCTCTAGTTTATCATTATCTTAGACATGCAATAATAGTAGGCCTAGAAAAAGTCTCTAATTTATCATTATCTTAGACATGCAATAATAGTAGGCCTAGGAAAAGTCTCTAGTTTATCATTATCTTAGACATGCAATAATAGTAGGCCTAGGAAAAGTCTGTAGTTTATCATTATCTTAGACATGCAATAATAGTAGGCCTAGGAAAAGTCTGTAGTTTATCATTATCTTAGACATGCAATAATAGTAGGCCTAGGAAAAGTCTGTAGTTTATCATTATCTTAGACATGCAATAATAGTAGGCCTAGGAAAAGTCTGTAGTTTATCATTATCTTAGACATGCAATAATAGTAGGCCTAGGAAAAGTCTGTAGTTTATCATTATCTTAGACATGCAATAATAGTAGGCCTAGGAAAAGTCTCTAGTTTATCATTATCTTAGACATGCAATAATAGTAGGCCTAGGAAAAGTCTCTAGTTTATCATTATCTTAGACATGCAATAATAGTAGGCCTAGGAAAAGTCTCTAGTTTATCATTATCTTAGACATGCAATAATAGTAGGCCTAGGAAAAGTCTCTAGTTTATCATTATCTTAGACATGCAATAATAGTAGGCCTAGGAAAAGTCTCTAGTTTATCATTATCTTAGACATGCAATAATAGTAGGCCTAGGAAAAGTCTCTAGTTTATCATTATCTTAGACATGCAATAATAGTAGGCCTAGGAAAAGTCTGTAGTTTATCATTATCTTAGACATGCAATAATAGTAGGCCTAGGAAAAGTCTGTAGTTTATCATTATCTTAGACATGCAATAATAGTAGGCCTAGGAAAAGTCTGTAGTTTATCATTATCTTAGACATGCAATAATAGTAGGCCTAGGAAAAGTCTCTAGTTTATCATTATCTTAGACATGCAATAATAGTAGGCCTAGGAAAAGTCTCTAGTTTATCATTATCTTAGACATGCAATAATAGTAGGCCTAGGAAAAGTCTCTAGTTTATCATTATCTTAGACATGCAATAATAGTAGGCCTAGGAAAAGTCTCTAGTTTATCATTATCTTAGACATGCAATAATAGTAGGCCTAGGAAAAGTCTCTAGTTTATCATTATCTTAGACATGCAATAATAGTAGGCCTAGGAAAAGTCTGTAGTTTATCATTATCTTAGACATGCAATAATAGTAGGCCTAGGAAAAGTCTCTAGTTTATCATTATCTTAGACATGCAATAATAGTAGGCCTAGGAAAAGTCTCTAGTTTATCATTATCTTAGACATGCAATAATAGTAGGCCTAGGAAAAGTCTGTAGTTTATCATTATCTTAGACATGCAATAATAGTAGGCCTAGGAAAAGTCTCTAGTTTATCATTATCTTAGACATGCAATAATAGTAGGCCTAGGAAAAGTCTCTAGTTTATCATTATCTTAGACATGCAATAATAGTAGGCCTAGGAAAAGTCTGTAGTTTATCATTATCTTAGACATGCAATAATAGTAGGCCTAGGAAAAGTCTCTAGTTTATCATTATCTTAGACATGCAATAATAGTAGGCCTAGGAAAAGTCTGTAGTTTATCATTATCTCAGACATGCAATAATAGTAGGCCTAGGAAAAGTCTCTAGTTTATCATTATCTTAGACATGCAATAATAGTAGGCCTAGGAAAAGTCTCTAGTTTATCATTATCTTAGACATGCAATAATAGTAGGCCTAGGAAAAGTCTCTAGTTTATCATTATCTTAGACATGCAATAATAGTAGGCCTAGGAAAAGTCTCTAGTTTATCATTATCTTAGACATGCAATAATAGTAGGCCTAGGAAAAGTCTCTAGTTTATCATTATCTTAGACATGCAATAATAGTAGGCCTAGGAAAAGTCTCTAGTTTATCATTATCTTAGACATGCAATAATAGTAGGCCTAGGAAAAGTCTCTAGTTTATCATTATCTTAGACATGCAATAATAGTAGGCCTAGGAAAAGTCTCTAGTTTATCATTATCTTAGACATGCAATAATAGTAGGCCTAGGAAAAGTCTGTAGTTTATCATTATCTTAGACATGCAATAATAGTAGGCCTAGGAAAAGTCTGTAGTTTATCATTATCTTAGACATGCAATAATAGTAGGCCTAGGAAAAGTCTGTAGTTTATCATTATCTTAGACATGCAATAATAGTAGGCCTAGGAAAAGTCTGTAGTTTATCATTATCTTAGACATGCAATAATAGTAGGCCTAGGAAAAGTCTCTAGTTTATCATTATCTTAGACATGCAATAATAGTAGGCCTAGGAAAAGTCTCTAGTTTATCATTATCTTAGACATGCAATAATAGTAGGCCTAGGAAAAGTCTCTAGTTTATCATTATCTTAGACATGCAATAATAGTAGGCCTAGGAAAAGTCTCTAGTTTATCATTATCTTAGACATGCAATAATAGTAGGCCTAGGAAAAGTCTCTAGTTTATCATTATCTTAGACATGCAATAATAGTAGGCCTAGGAAAAGTCTGTAGTTTATCATTATCTTAGACATGCAATAATAGTAGGCCTAGAAAAAGTCTCTAGTTTATCATTATCTTAGACATGCAATAATAGTAGGCCTAGGAAAAGTCTCTAGTTTATCATTATCTTAGACATGCAATAATAGTAGGCCTAGGAAAAGTCTGTAGTTTATCATTATCTTAGACATGCAATAATAGTAGGCCTAGGAAAAGTCTCTAGTTTATCATTATCTTAGACATGCAATTATAGTAGGCCTAGGAAAAGTCTGTAGTTTATCATTATCTTAGACATGCAATTATAGTAGGCGTAGGAAAAGTCTGTAGTTTATCATTATCTTAGACATGCAATTATAGTAGGCCTAGGAAAAGTCTGTAGTTTATCATTATCTTAGACATGCAATAATAGTAGGCCTAGGAAAAGTCTCTAGTTTATCATTATCTTAGACATGCAATAATAGTAGGCCTAGGAAAAGTCTAGTTTATCATTATCTTAGACATGCAATAATAGTAGGCCTAGGAAAAGTCTCTAGTTTATCATTATCTTAGACATGCAATAATAGTAGGCCTAGGAAAAGTCTCTAGTTTATCATTATCTTAGACATGCAATAATAGTAGGCCTAGGAAAAGTCTCTAGTTTATCATTATCTTAGACATGCAATAATAGTAGGACTAGGAAAAGTCTCTAGTTTATCATTATCTTAGACATGCAATAATAGTAGGACTAGGAAAAGTCTCTAGTTTATCATTATCTTAGACATGCAATAATAGTAGGCCTAGGAAAAGTCTGTAGTTTATCATTATCTTAGACATGCAATAATAGTAGGCCTAGGAAAAGTCTGTAGTTTATCATTATCTTAGACATGCAATAATAGTAGGCCTAGGAAAAGTCTCTAGTTTATCATTATCTTAGACATGCAATAATAGTAGGCCTAGGAAAAGTCTCTAGTTTATCATTATCTTAGACATGCAATTATAGTAGGCCTAGGAAAAGTCTCTAGTTTATCATTATCTTAGACATGCAATTATAGTAGGCCTAGGAAAAGTCTGTAGTTTAACATTATCTTAGACATGCAATTATAGTAGGCCTAGGAAAAGTCTCTAGTTTATCATTATCTTAGACATGCAATAATAGTAGGCCTAGGAAAAGTCTCTAGTTTATCATTATCTTAGACATGCAATAATAGTAGGCCTAGGAAAAGTCTGTAGTTTATCATTATCTTAGACATGCAATAATAGTAGGCCTAGGAAAAGTCTGTAGTTTATCATTATCTTAGACATGCAATTATAGTAGGCCTAGGAAAAGTCTGTAGTTTATCATTATCTTAGACATGCAATAATAGTAGGCCTAGGAAAAGTCTCTAGTTTATCATTATCTTAGACATGCAATAATAGTAGGCCTAGGAAAAGTCTGTAGTTTATCATTATCTTAGACATGCAATAATAGTAGGCCTAGGAAAAGTCTCTAGTTTATCATTATCTTAGACATGCAATAATAGTAGGCCTAGGAAAAGTTTCTAGTTTATCATTATCTTAGACATGCAATAATAGTAGGCCTAGGAAAAGTCTCTAGTTTATCATTATCTTAGACATGCAATAATAGTAGGCCTAGGAAAAGTCTCTAGTTTATCATTATCTTAGACATGCAATAATAGTAGGCCTAGGAAAAGTCTGTAGTTTATCATTATCTTAGACATGCAATAATAGTAGGCCTAGGAAAAGTCTCTAGTTTATCATTATCTTAGACATGCAATAATAGTAGGCCTAGGAAAAGTCTCTAGTTTATCATTATCTTAGACATGCAATAATAGTAGGCCTAGGAAAAGTCTCTAGTTTATCATTATCTTAGACATGCAATAATAGTAGGCCTAGGAAAAGTCTCTAGTTTATCATTATCTTAGACATGCAATAATAGTAGGCCTAGGAAAAGTCTCTAGTTTATCATTATCTTAGACATGCAATAATAGTAGGCCTAGGAAAAGTCTGTAGTTTATCATTATCTTAGACATGCAATAATAGTAGGCCTAGGAAAAGTCTCTAGTTTATCATTATCTTAGACATGCAATAATAGTAGGCCTAGGAAAAGTCTCTAGTTTATCATTATCTTAGACATGCAATAATAGTAGGCCTAGGAAAAGTCTCTAGTTTATCATTATCTTAGACATGCAATAATAGTAGGCCTAGGAAAAGTCTCTAGTTTATCATTATCTTAGACATGCAATAATAGTAGGCCTAGGAAAAGTCTCTAGTTTATCATTATCTTAGACATGCAATAATAGTAGGCCTAGGAAAAGTCTCTAGTTTATCATTATCTTAGACATGCAATAATAGTAGGCCTAGGAAAAGTCTCTAGTTTATCATTATCTTAGACATGCAATAATAGTAGGCCTAGGAAAAGTCTGTAGTTTATCATTATCTTAGACATGCAATAATAGTAGGCCTAGGAAAAGTCTGTAGTTTATCATTATCTTAGACATGCAATAATAGTAGGCCTAGGAAAAGTCTGTAGTTTATCATTATCTTAGACATGCAATAATAGTAGGCCTAGGAAAAGTCTCTAGTTTATCATTATCTTAGACATGCAATAATAGTAGGCCTAGGAAAAGTCTCTAGTTTATCATTATCTTAGACATGCAATAATAGTAGGCCTAGGAAAAGTCTCTAGTTTATCATTATCTTAGACATGCAATAATAGTAGGCCTAGGAAAAGTCTCTAGTTTATCATTATCTTAGACATGCAATAATAGTAGGCCTAGGAAAAGTCTCTAGTTTATCATTATCTTAGACATGCAATAATAGTAGGCCTAGGAAAAGTCTCTAGTTTATCATTATCTTAGACATGCAATAATAGTAGGCCTAGGAAAAGTCTGTAGTTTATCATTATCTTAGACATGCAATAATAGTAGGCCTAGGAAAAGTCTCTAGTTTATCATTATCTTAGACATGCAATAATAGTAGGCCTAGGAAAAGTCTCTAGTTTATCATTATCTTAGACATGCAATAATAGTAGGCCTAGGAAAAGTCTCTAGTTTATCATTATCTTAGACATGCAATAATAGTAGGCCTAGGAAAAGTCTCTAGTTTATCATTATCTTAGACATGCAATAATAGTAGGACTAGGAAAAGTCTCTAGTTTATCATTATCTTAGACATGCAATAATAGTAGGACTAGGAAAAGTCTCTAGTTTATCATTATCTTAGACATGCAATAATAGTAGGCCTAGGAAAAGTCTGTAGTTTATCATTATCTTAGACATGCAATAATAGTAGGCCTAGGAAAAGTCTGTAGTTTATCATTATCTTAGACATGCAATAATAGTAGGCCTAGGAAAAGTCTCTAGTTTATCATTATCTTAGACATGCAATAATAGTAGGCCTAGGAAAAGTCTCTAGTTTATCATTATCTTAGACATGCAATTATAGTAGGCCTAGGAAAAGTCTCTAGTTTATCATTATCTTAGACATGCAATTATAGTAGGCCTAGGAAAAGTCTGTAGTTTAACATTATCTTAGACATGCAATTATAGTAGGCCTAGGAAAAGTCTCTAGTTTATCATTATCTTAGACATGCAATAATAGTAGGCCTAGGAAAAGTCTCTAGTTTATCATTATCTTAGACATGCAATAATAGTAGGCCTAGGAAAAGTCTGTAGTTTATCATTATCTTAGACATGCAATAATAGTAGGCCTAGGAAAAGTCTGTAGTTTATCATTATCTTAGACATGCAATAATAGTAGGCCTAGGAAAAGTCTGTAGTTTATCATTATCTTAGACATGCAATTATAGTAGGCCTAGGAAAAGTCTGTAGTTTATCATTATCTTAGACATGCAATAATAGTAGGCCTAGGAAAAGTCTCTAGTTTATCATTATCTTAGACATGCAATAATAGTAGGCCTAGGAAAAGTCTGTAGTTTATCATTATCTTAGACATGCAATAATAGTAGGCCTAGGAAAAGTCTCTAGTTTATCATTATCTTAGACATGCAATAATAGTAGGCCTAGGAAAAGTTTCTAGTTTATCATTATCTTAGACATGCAATAATAGTAGGCCTAGGAAAAGTCTCTAGTTTATCATTATCTTAGACATGCAATAATAGTAGGCCTAGGAAAAGTCTCTAGTTTATCATTATCTTAGACATGCAATAATAGTAGGCCTAGGAAAAGTCTCTAGTTTATCATTATCTTAGACATGCAATAATAGTAGGCCTAGGAAAAGTCTGTAGTTTATCATTATCTTAGACATGCAATAATAGTAGGCCTAGGAAAAGTCTCTAGTTTATCATTATCTTAGACATGCAATAATAGTAGGCCTAGGAAAAGTCTCTAGTTTATCATTATCTTAGACATGCAATAATAGTAGGCCTAGGAAAAGTCTCTAGTTTATCATTATCTTAGACATGCAATAATAGTAGGCCTAGGAAAAGTCTCTAGTTTATCATTATCTTAGACATGCAATAATAGTAGGCCTAGGAAAAGTCTGTAGTTTATCATTATCTTAGACATGCAATAATAGTAGGCCTAGGAAAAGTCTCTAGTTTATCATTATCTTAGACATGCAATAATAGTAGGCCTAGGAAAAGTCTCTAGTTTATCATTATCTTAGACATGCAATAATAGTAGGCCTAGGAAAAGTCTCTAGTTTATCATTATCTTAGACATGCAATAATAGTAGGCCTAGGAAAAGTCTCTAGTTTATCATTATCTTAGACATGCAATAATAGTAGGCCTAGGAAAAGTCTCTAGTTTATCATTATCTTAGACATGCAATAATAGTAGGCCTAGGAAAAGTCTCTAGTTTATCATTATCTTAGACATGCAATAATAGTAGGCCTAGGAAAAGTCTCTAGTTTATCATTATCTTAGACATGCAATAATAGTAGGCCTAGGAAAAGTCTGTAGTTTATCATTATCTTAGACATGCAATAATAGTAGGCCTAGGAAAAGTCTCTAGTTTATCATTATCTTAGACATGCAATAATAGTAGGCCTAGGAAAAGTCTCTAGTTTATCATTATCTTAGACATGCAATAATAGTAGGCCTAGGAAAAGTCTGTAGTTTATCATTATCTTAGACATGCAATAATAGTAGGCCTAGGAAAAGTCTCTAGTTTATCATTATCTTAGACATGCAATAATAGTAGGCCTAGGAAAAGTCTCTAGTTTATCATTATCTTAGACATGCAATAATAGTAGGCCTAGGAAAAGTCTCTAGTTTATCATTATCTTAGACATGCAATAATAGTAGGCCTAGGAAAAGTCTCTAGTTTATCATTATCTTAGACATGCAATAATAGTAGGCCTAGGAAAAGTCTGTAGTTTATCATTATCTTAGACATGCAATAATAGTAGGCCTAGGAAAAGTCTCTAGTTTATCATTATCTTAGACATGCAATAATAGTAGGCCTAGGAAAAGTCTCTAGTTTATCATTATCTTAGACATGCAATAATAGTAGGCCTAGGAAAAGTCTCTAGTTTATCATTATCTTAGACATGCAATAATAGTAGGCCTAGGAAAAGTCTCTAGTTTATCATTATCTTAGACATGCAATAATAGTAGGCCTAGGAAAAGTCTCTAGTTTATCATTATCTTAGACATGCAATAATAGTAGGCCTAGGAAAAGTCTCTAGTTTATCATTATCTTAGACATGCAATAATAGTAGGCCTAGGAAAAGTCTCTAGTTTATCATTATCTTAGACATGCAATTATAGTAGGCCTAGGAAAAGTCTCTAGTTTATCATTATCTTAGACATGCAATTATAGTAGGCCTAGGAAAAGTCTGTAGTTTATCATTATCTTAGACATGCAATAATAGTAGGCCTAGGAAAAGTCTCTAGTTTATCATTATCTTAGACATGCAATAATAGTAGGCCTAGGAAAAGTCTCTAGTTTATCATTATCTTAGACATGCAATTATAGTAGGCCTAGGAAAAGTCTGTAGTTTATCATTATCTTAGACATGCAATAATAGTAGGCCTAGGAAAAGTTTCTAGTTTATCATTATCTTAGACATGCAATAATAGTAGGCCTAGGAAAAGTTTCTAGTTTATCATTATCTTAGACATGCAATTATAGTAGGCCTAGGAAAAGTCTCTAGTTTATCATTATCTTAGACATGCAATAATAGTAGGCCTAGGAAAAGTCTCTAGTTTATCATTATCTTAGACATGCAATAATAGTAGGCCTAGGAAAAGTCTCTAGTTTATCATTATCTTAGACATGCAATAATAGTAGGCCTAGGAAAAGTCTCTAGTTTATCATTATCTTAGACATGCAATAATAGTAGGCCTAGGAAAAGTCTCTAGTTTATCATTATCTTAGACATGCAATAATAGTAGGCCTAGGAAAAGTCTCTAGTTTATCATTATCTTAGACATGCAATAATAGTAGGCCTAGGAAAAGTCTGTAGTTTATCATTATCTTAGACATGCAATAATAGTAGGCCTAGGAAAAGTCTCTAGTTTATCATTATCTTAGACATGCAATAATAGTAGGCCTAGGAAAAGTCTCTAGTTTATCATTATCTCAGACATGCAATAATAGTAGGCCTAGGAAAAGTCTCTAGTTTATCATTATCTCAGACATGCAATAATAGTAGGCCTAGGAAAAGTCTCTAGTTTATCATTATCTTAGACATGCAATAATAGTAGGCCTAGGAAAAGTCTGTAGTTTATCATTATCTTAGACATGCAATAATAGTAGGCCTAGGAAAAGTCTCTAGTTTATCATTATCTTAGACATGCAATAATAGTAGGCCTAGGAAAAGTCTCTAGTTTATCATTATCTTAGACATGCCATAATAGTAGGCCTAGGAAAAGTCTCTAGTTTATCATTATCTTAGACATGCAATAATAGTAGGCCTAGGAAAAGTCTCTAGTTTATCATTATCTTAGACATGCAATAATAGTAGGCCTAGGAAAAGTCTCTAGTTTATCATTATCTTAGACATGCAATAATAGTAGGCCTAGGAAAAGTCTGTAGTTTATCATTATCTTAGACATGCAATAATAGTAGGCCTAGGAAAAGTCTCTAGTTTATCATTATCTTAGACATGCAATAATAGTAGGCCTAGGAAAAGTCTGTAGTTTATCATTATCTTAGACATGCAATAATAGTAGGCCTAGGAAAAGTCTGTAGTTTATCATTATCTTAGACATGCAATAATAGTAGGCCTAGGAAAAGTCTCTAGTTTATCATTATCTTAGACATGCAATAATAGTAGGCCTAGGAAAAGTCTCTAGTTTATCATTATGTTAGACATGCAATAATAGTAGGCCTAGGAAAAGTCTGTAGTTTATCATTATCTTAGACATGCAATAATAGTAGGCCTAGGAAAAGTCTCTAGTTTATCATTATCTTAGACATGCAATAATAGTAGGCCTAGGAAAAGTCTCTAGTTTATCATTATCTTAGACATGCAATAATAGTAGGCCTAGGAAAAGTCTCTAGTTTATCATTATCTTAGACATGCACTAATAGTAGGCCTAGGAAAAGTCTGTAGTTTATCATTATCTTAGACATGCAATAATAGTAGGCCTAGGAAAAGTCTCTAGTTTATCATTATCTTAGACATGCAATAATAGTAGGCCTAGGAAAAGTCTCTAGTTTATCATTATCTTAGACATGCAATAATAGTAGGCCTAGGAAAAGTCTCTAGTTTATCATTATCTTAGACATGCAATAATAGTAGGCCTAGGAAAAGTCTGTAGTTTATCATTATCTTAGACATGCAATAATAGTAGGCCTAGGAAAAGTCTGTAGTTTATCATTATCTTAGACATGCAATAATAGTAGGCCTAGGAAAAGTCTGTAGTTTATCATTATCTTAGACATGCAATAATAGTAGGCCTAGGAAAAGTCTCTAGTTTATCATTATCTTAGACATGCAATAATAGTAGGCCTAGGAAAAGTCTCTAGTTTATCATTATCTTAGACATGCAATAATAGTAGGCCTAGGAAAAGTCTCTAGTTTATCATTATCTTAGACATGCAATAATAGTAGGCCTAGGAAAAGTCTCTAGTTTATCATTATCTTAGACATGCAATAATAGTAGGCCTAGGAAAAGTCTCTAGTTTATCATTATCTTAGACATGCAATAATAGTAGGACTAGGAAAAGTCTCTAGTTTATCATTATCTTAGACATGAAATAATAGTAGGCCTAGGAAAAGTCTCTAGTTTATCATTATCTTAGACATGCAATAATAGTAGGCCTAGGAAAAGTCTGTAGTTTATCATTATCTTAGACATGCAATAATAGTAGGCCTAGGAAAAGTCTCTAGTTTATCATTATCTTAGACATGCAATAATAGTAGGCCTAGGAAAAGTCTCTAGTTTATCATTATCTTAGACATGCAATAATAGTAGGCCTAGGAAAAGTCTGTAGTTTATCATTATCTTAGACATGCAATAATAGTAGGCCTAGGAAAAGTCTCTAGTTTATCATTATCTTAGACATGCAATAATAGTAGGCCTAGGAAAAGTCTGTAGTTTATCATTATCTTAGACATGCAATAATAGTAGGCCTAGGAAAAGTCTCTAGTTTATCATTATCTTAGACATGCAATAATAGTAGGCCTAGGAAAAGTCTCTAGTTTATCATTATCTTAGACATGCAATAATAGTAGGCCTAGGAAAAGTCTCTAGTTTATCATTATCTTAGACATGCAATAATAGTAGGCCTAGGAAAAGTCTCTAGTTTATCATTATCTTAGACATGCAATAATAGTAGGCCTAGGAAAAGTCTGTAGTTTATCATTATCTTAGACATGCAATAATAGTAGGCCTAGGAAAAGTCTCTAGTTTATCATTATCTTAGACATGCAATAATAGTAGGCCTAGGAAAAGTCTCTAGTTTATCATTATCTTAGACATGCAATAATAGTAGGCCTAGGAAAAGTCTCTAGTTTATCATTATCTTAGACATGCAATAATAGTAGGCCTAGGAAAAGTCTCTAGTTTATCATTATCTTAGACATGCAATAATAGTAGGCCTAGGAAAAGTCTCTAGTTTATCATTATCTTAGACATGCAATAATAGTAGGCCTAGGAAAAGTCTCTAGTTTATCATTATCTTAGACATGCAATAATAGTAGGCCTAGGAAAAGTCTGTAGTTTATCATTATCTTAGACATGCAATAATAGTAGGCCTAGGAAAAGTCTCTAGTTTATCATTATCTTAGACATGCAATAATAGTAGGCCTAGGAAAAGTCTCTAGTTTATCATTATCTCAGACATGCAATAATAGTAGGCCTAGGAAAAGTCTCTAGTTTATCATTATCTCAGACATGCAATAATAGTAGGCCTAGGAAAAGTCTCTAGTTTATCATTATCTTAGACATGCAATAATAGTAGGCCTAGGAAAAGTCTGTAGTTTATCATTATCTTAGACATGCAATAATAGTAGGCCTAGGAAAAGTCTCTAGTTTATCATTATCTTAGACATGCAATAATAGTAGGCCTAGGAAAAGTCTCTAGTTTATCATTATCTTAGACATGCCATAATAGTAGGCCTAGGAAAAGTCTCTAGTTTATCATTATCTTAGACATGCAATAATAGTAGGCCTAGGAAAAGTCTCTAGTTTATCATTATCTTAGACATGCAATAATAGTAGGCCTAGGAAAAGTCTCTAGTTTATCATTATCTTAGACATGCAATAATAGTAGGCCTAGGAAAAGTCTGTAGTTTATCATTATCTTAGACATGCAATAATAGTAGGCCTAGGAAAAGTCTCTAGTTTATCATTATCTTAGACATGCAATAATAGTAGGCCTAGGAAAAGTCTGTAGTTTATCATTATCTTAGACATGCAATAATAGTAGGCCTAGGAAAAGTCTGTAGTTTATCATTATCTTAGACATGCAATAATAGTAGGCCTAGGAAAAGTCTCTAGTTTATCATTATCTTAGACATGCAATAATAGTAGGCCTAGGAAAAGTCTCTAGTTTATCATTATCTTAGACATGCAATAATAGTAGGCCTAGGAAAAGTCTGTAGTTTATCATTATCTTAGACATGCAATAATAGTAGGCCTAGGAAAAGTCTCTAGTTTATCATTATCTTAGACATGCAATAATAGTAGGCCTAGGAAAAGTCTCTAGTTTATCATTATCTTAGACATGCAATAATAGTAGGCCTAGGAAAAGTCTCTAGTTTATCATTATCTTAGACATGCACTAATAGTAGGCCTAGGAAAAGTCTGTAGTTTATCATTATCTTAGACATGCAATAATAGTAGGCCTAGGAAAAGTCTCTAGTTTATCATTATCTTAGACATGCAATAATAGTAGGCCTAGGAAAAGTCTCTAGTTTATCATTATCTTAGACATGCAATAATAGTAGGCCTAGGAAAAGTCTCTAGTTTATCATTATCTTAGACATGCAATAATAGTAGGCCTAGGAAAAGTCTGTAGTTTATCATTATCTTAGACATGCAATAATAGTAGGCCTAGGAAAAGTCTGTAGTTTATCATTATCTTAGACATGCAATAATAGTAGGCCTAGGAAAAGTCTGTAGTTTATCATTATCTTAGACATGCAATAATAGTAGGCCTAGGAAAAGTCTCTAGTTTATCATTATCTTAGACATGCAATAATAGTAGGCCTAGGAAAAGTCTCTAGTTTATCATTATCTTAGACATGCAATAATAGTAGGCCTAGGAAAAGTCTCTAGTTTATCATTATCTTAGACATGCAATAATAGTAGGCCTAGGAAAAGTCTCTAGTTTATCATTATCTTAGACATGCAATAATAGTAGGCCTAGGAAAAGTCTCTAGTTTATCATTATCTTAGACATGCAATAATAGTAGGACTAGGAAAAGTCTCTAGTTTATCATTATCTTAGACATGCAATAATAGTAGGCCTAGGAAAAGTCTCTAGTTTATCATTATCTTAGACATGCAATAATAGTAGGCCTAGGAAAAGTCTGTAGTTTATCATTATCTTAGACATGCAATAATAGTAGGCCTAGGAAAAGTCTCTAGTTTATCATTATCTTAGACATGCAATAATAGTAGGCCTAGGAAAAGTCTCTAGTTTATCATTATCTTAGACATGCAATAATAGTAGGCCTAGGAAAAGTCTGTAGTTTATCATTATCTTAGACATGCAATAATAGTAGGCCTAGGAAAAGTCTCTAGTTTATCATTATCTTAGACATGCAATAATAGTAGGCCTAGGAAAAGTCTGTAGTTTATCATTATCTTAGACATGCAATAATAGTAGGCCTAGGAAAAGTCTCTAGTTTATCATTATCTTAGACATGCAATAATAGTAGGCCTAGGAAAAGTCTCTAGTTTATCATTATCTTAGACATGCAATAATAGTAGGCCTAGGAAAAGTCTCTAGTTTATCATTATCTTAGACATGCAATAATAGTAGGACTAGGAAAAGTCTCTAGTTTATCATTATCTTAGACATGCAATAATAGTAGGCCTAGGAAAAGTCTCTAGTTTATCATTATCTTAGACATGCAATAATAGTAGGCCTAGGAAAAGTCTCTAGTTTATCATTATCTTAGACATGCAATAATAGTAGGCCTAGGAAAAGTCTCTAGTTTATCATTATCTTAGACATGCAATAATAGTAGGCCTAGGAAAAGTCTGTAGTTTATCATTATCTTAGACATGCAATAATAGTAGGCCTAGGAAAAGTCTCTAGTTTATCATTATCTTAGACATGCAATAATAGTAGGCCTAGGAAAAGTCTGTAGTTTATCATTATCTTAGACATGCAATAATAGTAGGCCTAGGAAAAGTCTCTAGTTTATCATTATCTTAGACATGCAATAATAGTAGGCCTAGGAAAAGTCTCTAGTTTATCATTATCTTAGACATGCAATAATAGTAGGCCTAGGAAAAGTCTCTAGTTTATCATTATCTTAGACATGCAATAATAGTAGGCCTAGGAAAAGTCTGTAGTTTATCATTATCTTAGACATGCAATAATAGTAGGCCTAGGAAAAGTCTCTAGTTTATCATTATCTTAGACATGCAATAATAGTAGGCCTAGGAAAAGTCTGTAGTTTATCATTATCTTAGACATGCAATAATAGTAGGCCTAGGAAAAGTCTCTAGTTTATCATTATCTTAGACATGCACTAATAGTAGGCCTAGGAAAAGTCTGTAGTTTATCATTATCTTAGACATGCAATAATAGTAGGCCTAGGAAAAGTCTCTAGTTTATCATTATCTTAGACATGCAATAATAGTAGGCCTAGGAAAAGTCTCTAGTTTATCATTATCTTAGACATGCAATAATAGTAGGCCTAGGAAAAGTCTCTAGTTTATCATTATCTTAGACATGCAATAATAGTAGGCCTAGGAAAAGTCTGTAGTTTATCATTATCTTAGACATGCAATAATAGTAGGCCTAGGAAAAGTCTGTAGTTTATCATTATCTTAGACATGCAATAATAGTAGGCCTAGGAAAAGTCTCTAGTTTATCATTATCTTAGACATGCAATAATTGTAGGCCTAGGAAAAGTCTCTAGTTTATCATTATCTTAGACATGCAATAATAGTAGGCCTAGGAAAAGTCTCTAGTTTATCATTATCTTAGACATGCAATAATAGTAGGCCTAGGAAAAGTCTCTAGTTTATCATTATCTTAGACATGCAATAATAGTAGGCCTAGGAAAAGTCTCTAGTTTATCATTATCTTAGACATGCAATAATAGTAGGCCTAGGAAAAGTCTCTAGTTTATCATTATCTTAGACATGCAATAATAGTAGGCCTAGGAAAAGTCTCTAGTTTATCATTATCTTAGACATGCAATAATAGTAGGCCTAGGAAAAGTCTGTAGTTTATCATTATCTTAGACATGCAATAATAGTAGGCCTAGGAAAAGTCTCTAGTTTATCATTATCTTAGACATGCAATAATAGTAGGCCTAGGAAAAGTCTGTAGTTTATCATTATCTTAGACATGCAATAATAGTAGGCCTAGGAAAAGTCTGTAGTTTATCATTATCTTAGACATGCAATAATAGTAGGCCTAGGAAAAGTCTGTAGTTTATCATTATCTTAGACATGCAATAATTGTAGGCCTAGGAAAAGTCTCTAGTTTATCATTATCTTAGACATGCAATAATAGTAGGCCTAGGAAAAGTCTCTAGTTTATCATTATCTTAGACATGCAATAATAGTAGGCCTAGGAAAAGTCTGTAGTTTATCATTATCTTAGACATGCAATAATAGTAGGCCTAGGAAAAGTCTCTAGTTTATCATTATCTTAGACATGCAATAATAGTAGGCCTAGGAAAAGTCTGTAGTTTATCATTATCTTAGACATGCAATAATAGTAGGCCTAGGAAAAGTCTCTAGTTTATCATTATCTTAGACATGCACTAATAGTAGGCCTAGGAAAAGTCTGTAGTTTATCATTATCTTAGACATGCAATAATAGTAGGCCTAGGAAAAGTCTGTAGTTTATCATTATCTTAGACATGCAATAATAGTAGGCCTAGGAAAAGTCTGTAGTTTATCATTATCTTAGACATGCAATAATAGTAGGCCTAGGAAAAGTCTGTAGTTTATCATTATCTTAGACATGCAATAATTGTAGGCCTAGGAAAAGTCTCTAGTTTATCATTATCTTAGACATGCAATAATAGTAGGCCTAGGAAAAGTCTGTAGTTTATCATCATCTTAGACATGCAATAATAGTAGGCCTAGGAAAAGTCTCTAGTTTATCATTATCTTAGACATGCAATAATAGTAGGCCTAGGAAAAGTCTGTAGTTTATCATTATCTTAGACATGCAATAATAGTAGGCCTAGGAAAAGTCTCTAGTTTATCATTATCTTAGACATGCACTAATAGTAGGCCTAGGAAAAGTCTGTAGTTTATCATTATCTTAGACATGCAATAATAGTAGGCCTAGGAAAAGTCTCTAGTTTATCATTATCTTAGACATGCAATAATAGTAGGCCTAGGAAAAGTCTCTAGTTTATCATTATCTTAGACATGCAATAATAGTAGGACTAGGAAAAGTCTCTAGTTTATCATTATCTTAGACATGCAATAATAGTAGGCCTAGGAAAAGTCTCTAGTTTATCATTATCTTAGACATGCAATAATAGTAGGCCTAGGAAAAGTCTGTAGTTTATCATTATCTTAGACATGCAATAATAGTAGGCCTAGGAAAAGTCTCTAGTTTATCATTATCTTAGACATGCAATAATAGTAGGCCTAGGAAAAGTCTCTAGTTTATCATTATCTTAGACATGCAATAATAGTAGGCCTAGGAAAAGTCTCTAGTTTATCATTATCTTAGACATGCAATAATAGTAGGACTAGGAAAAGTCTCTAGTTTATCATTATCTTAGACATGCAATTATAGTAGGCCTAGGAAAAGTCTCTAGTTTATCATTATCTTAGACATGCAATAATAGTAGGCCTAGGAAAAGTCTCTAGTTTATCATTATCTTAGACATGCAATAATAGTAGGCCTAGGAAAAGTCTCTAGTTTATCATTATCTTAGACATGCAATAATAGTAGGCCTAGGAAAAGTCTCTAGTTTATCATTGTCTTAGACATGCAATAATAGTAGGCCTAGGAAAAGTCTCTAGTTTATCATTATCTTAGACATGCAATAATAGTAGGCCTAGGAAAAGTCTGTAGTTTATCATTATCTTAGACATGCAATAATAGTAGGCCTAGGAAAAGTCTCTAGTTTATCATTATCTTAGACATGCAATAATAGTAGGCCTAGGAAAAGTCTCTAGTTTATCATTATCTTAGACATGCAATAATAGTAGGCCTAGGAAAAGTCTCTAGTTTATCATTATCTTAGACATGCAATTATAGTAGGCCTAGGAAAAGTCTCTAGTTTATCATTATCTGAGACATGCAATTATAGTAGGCCTAGGAAAAGTCTGTAGTTTAACATTATCTTAGACATGCAATTATAGTAGGCCTAGG
The DNA here is from genome assembly GCA_030265305.1 of Biomphalaria pfeifferi. Taxonomy (NCBI): domain Eukaryota; kingdom Metazoa; phylum Mollusca; class Gastropoda; family Planorbidae; genus Biomphalaria; species Biomphalaria pfeifferi. Next base: position 161,017 of record JASAOG010000076.1, read on the forward strand.
AAAAGTCTCTAGTTTATCATTATCTTAGACATGCAATAATAGTAGGCCTAGGAAAAGTCTCTAGTTTATCATTATCTTAGACATGCAATAATAGTAGGCCTAGGAAAAGTCTGTAGTTTATCATTATCTTAGACATGCAATAATAGTAGGCCTAGGAAAAGTCTGTAGTTTATCATTATCTTAGACATGCAATAATAGTAGGCCTAGGAAAAGTCTGTAGTTTATCATTATCTTAGACATGCAATTATAGTAGGCCTAGGAAAAGTCTGTAGTTTATCATTATCTTAGACATGCAATAATAGTAGGCCTAGGAAAAGTCTCTAGTTTATCATTATCTTAGACATGCAATAATAGTAGGCCTAGGAAAAGTCTCTAGTTTATCATTATCTTAGACATGCAATAATAGTAGGCCTAGGAAAAGTCTCTAGTTTATCATTATCTTAGACATGCAATAATAGTAGGCCTAGGAAAAGTTTCTAGTTTATCATTATCTTAGACATGCAATAATAGTAGGCCTAGGAAAAGTCTCTAGTTTATCATTATCTTAGACATGCAATAATAGTAGGCCTAGGAAAAGTCTCTAGTTTATCATTATCTTAGACATGCAATAATAGTAGGCCTAGGAAAAGTCTCTAGTTTATCATTATCTTAGACATGCAATAATAGTAGGCCTAGGAAAAGTCTCTAGTTTATCATTATCTTAGACATGCAATAATAGTAGGCCTAGGAAAAGTCTCTAGTTTATCATTATCTTAGACATGCAATAATAGTAGGCCTAGAAAAAGTCTCTAGTTTATCATTATCTTAGACATGCAATAATAGTAGGCCTAGGAAAAGTCTCTAGTTTATCATTATCTTAGACATGCAATAATAGTAGGCCTAGGAAAAGTCTCTAGTTTATCATTATCTTAGACATGCAATAATAGTAGGCCTAGGAAAAGTCTCTAGTTTATCATTATCTTAGACATGCAATAATAGTAGGCCTAGGAAAAGTCTCTAGTTTATCATTATCTTAGACATGCAATAATAGTAGGCCTAGGAAAAGTCTCTAGTTTATCATTATCTTAGACATGCAATTATAGTAGGCCTAGGAAAAGTCTCTAGTTTATCATTATCTTAGACATGCAATAATAGTAGGCCTAGGAAAAGTCTCTAGTTTATCATTATCTTAGACATGCAATAATAGTAGGCCTAGGAAAAGTCTCTAGTTTATCATTATCTTAGACATGCAATAATAGTAGGCCTAGGAAAAGTCTCTAGTTTATCATTATCTTAGACATGCAATAATAGTAGGCCTAGGAAAAGTCTGTAGTTTATCATTATCTTAGACATGCAATAATAGTAGGCCTAGGAAAAGTCTCTAGTTTATCATTATCTTAGACATGCAATAATAGTAGGCCTAGGAAAAGTCTCTAGTTTATCATTATCTTAGACATGCAATAATAGTAGGCCTAGGAAAAGTCTCTAGTTTATCATTATCTTAGACATGCAATAATAGTAGGCCTAGGAAAAGTCTCTAGTTTATCATTATCTTAGACATGCAATAATAGTAGGCCTAGGAAAAGTCTCTAGTTTATCATTATCTTAGACATGCAATAATAGTAGGCCTAGGAAAAGTCTCTAGTTTATCATTATCTTAGACATGCAATAAAAGTAGGCCTAGGAAAAGTCTCTAGTTTATCATTATCTTAGACATGCAATAATAGTAGGCCTAGGAAAAGTCTCTAGTTTATCATTATCTTAGACATGCAATAATAGTAGGCCTAGGAAAAGTCTCTAGTTTATCATTATCTTAGACATGCAATAATAGTAGGCCTAGGAAAAGTCTCTAGTTTATCATTATCTTAGACATGCAATAATAGTAGGCCTAGGAAAAGTCTCTAGTTTATCATTATCTTAGACATGCAATAATAGTAGGCCTAGGAAAAGTCTCTAGTTTATCATTATCTTAGACATGCAATAATAGTAGGCCTAGGAAAAGTCTCTAGTTTATCATTATCTTAGACATGCAATAATAGTAGGCCTAGGAAAAGTCTCTAGTTTATCATTATCTTAGACATGCAATAATAGTAGGCCTAGGAAAAGTCTCTAGTTTATCATTATCTTAGACATGCAATAATAGTAGGCCTAGGAAAAGTCTCTAGTTTATCATTATCTTAGACATGCAATAATAGTAGGCCTAGGAAAAGTCTCTAGTTTATCATTATCTTAGACATGCAATAATAGTAGGCCTAGGAAAAGTCTCTAGTTTATCATTATCTTAGACATGCAATAATAGTAGGCCTAGGAAAAGTCTCTAGTTTATCATTATCTTAGACATGCAATTATAGTAGGCCTAGGAAAAGTCTCTAGTTTATCATTATCTTAGACATGCAATTATAGTAGGCCTAGGAAAAGTCTCTAGTTTATCATTATCTTAGACATGCAATAATAGTAGGCCTAGGAAAAGTCTGTAGTTTATCATTATCTTAGACATGCAATTATAGTAGGCCTAGGAAAAGTCTGTAGTTTATCATTATCTTAGACATGCAATAATAGTAGGCCTAGGAAAAGTTTCTAGTTTATCATTATCTTAGACATGCAATAATAGTAGGCCTAGGAAAAGTTTCTAGTTTATCATTATCTTAGACATGCAATAATAGTAGGCCTAGGAAAAGTCTCTAGTTTATCATTATCTTAGACATGCAATAATAGTAGGCCTAGGAAAAGTCTGTAGTTTATCATTATCTTAGACATGCAATAATAGTAGGCCTAGGAAAAGTCTGTAGTTTATCATTATCTTAGACATGCAATAATAGTAGGCCTAGGAAAAGTCTGTAGTTTATCATTATCTTAGACATGCAATAATAGTAGGCCTAGGAAAAGTCTCTAGTTTATCATTATCTTAGACATGCAATAATAGTAGGCCTAGGAAAAGTCTCTAGTTTATCATTATCTTAGACATGCAATAATAGTAGGCCTAGGAAAAGTCTCTAGTTTATCATTATCTTAGACATGCAATAATAGTAGGCCTAGGAAAAGTCTCTAGTTTATCATTATCTTAGACATGCAATAATAGTAGGACTAGGAAAAGTCTCTAGTTTATCATTATCTTAGACATGCAATAATAGTAGGCCTAGGAAAAGTCTCTAGTTTATCATTATCTTAGACATGCAATAATAGTAGGCCTAGGAAAAGTCTCTAGTTTATCATTATCTTAGACATGCAATAATAGTAGGCCTAGGAAAAGTCTCTAGTTTATCATTATCTTAGACATGCAATAATAGTAGGCCTAGGAAAAGTCTGTAGTTTATCATTATCTTAGACATGCAATAATAGTAGGCCTAGGAAAAGTCTGTAGTTTATCATTATCTTAGACATGCAATAATAGTAGGCCTAGGAAAAGTCTCTAGTTTATCATTATCTTAGACATGCAATAATAGTAGGCCTAGGAAAAGTCTCTAGTTTATCATTATCTTAGACATGCAATAATAGTAGGCCTAGGAAAAGTCTCTAGTTTATCATTATCTTAGACATGCAATAATAGTAGGCCTAGGAAAAGTCTCTAGTTTATCATTATCTTAGACATGCAATTATAGTAGGCCTAGGAAAAGTCTCTAGTTTATCATTATCTTAGACATGCAATAATAGTAGGCCTAGGAAAAGTCTCTAGTTTATCATTATCTTAGACATGCAATAATAGTAGGCCTAGGAAAAGTCTCTAGTTTATCATTATCTTAGACATGCAATAATAGTAGGCCTAGGAAAAGTCTCTAGTTTATCATTATCTTAGACATGCAATAATAGTAGGCCTAGGAAAAGTCTCTAGTTTATCATTATCTTAGACATGCAATAATAGTAGGCCTAGGAAAAGTCTGTAGTTTATCATTATCTTAGACATGCAATAATAGTAGGCCTAGGAAAAGTCTCTAGTTTATCATTATCTTAGACATGCAATAATAGTAGGCCTAGGAAAAGTCTCTAGTTTATCATTATCTTAGACATGCAATAATAGTAGGCCTAGGAAAAGTCTGTAGTTTATCATTATCTTAGACATGCAATAATAGTAGGCCTAGGAAAAGTCTGTAGTTTATCATTATCTTAGACATGCAATAATAGTAGGCCTAGGAAAAGTCTCTAGTTTATCATTATCTTAGACATGCAATAATAGTAGGCCTAGGAAAAGTCTCTAGTTTATCATTATCTTAGACATGCAATAATAGTAGGCCTAGGAAAAGTCTCTAGTTTATAATTATCTTAGACATGCAATAATAGTAGGACTAGGAAAAGTCTCTAGTTTATCATTATCTTAGACATGCAATTATAGTAGGCCTAGGAAAAGTCTCTAGTTTATCATTATCTTAGACATGCAATAATAGTAGGCCTAGGAAAAGTCTCTAGTTTATCATTATCTTAGACATGCAATAATAGTAGGCCTAGGAAAAGTCTCTAGTTTATCATTATCTTAGACATGCAATAATAGTAGGCCTAGGAAAAGTCTCTAGTTTATCATTGTCTTAGACATGCAATAATAGTAGGCCTAGGAAAAGTCTCTAGTTTATCATTATCTTAGACATGCAATAATAGTAGGCCTAGGAAAAGTCTGTAGTTTATCATTATCTTAGACATGCAATAATAGTAGGCCTAGGAAAAGTCTCTAGTTTATCATTATCTTAGACATGCAATAATAGTAGGCCTAGGAAAAGTCTCTAGTTTATCATTATCTTAGACATGCAATAATAGTAGGCCTAGGAAAAGTCTCTAGTTTATCATTATCTTAGACATGCAATTATAGTAGGCCTAGGAAAAGTCTCTAGTTTATCATTATCTGAGACATGCAATTATAGTAGGCCTAGGAAAAGTCTGTAGTTTAACATTATCTTAGACATGCAATTATAGTAGGCCTAGGAAAAGTCTCTAGTTTATCATTATCTTAGACATGCAATAATAGTAGGCCTAGGAAAAGTCTCTAGTTTATCATTATCTTAGACATGCAATAATAGTAGGCCTAGGAAAAGTCTGTAGTTTATCATTATCTTAGACATGCAATAATAGTAGGCCTAGGAAAAGTCTGTAGTTTATCATTATCTTAGACATGCAATAATAGTAGGCCTAGGAAAAGTCTGTAGTTTATCATTATCTTAGACATGCAATTATAGTAGGCCTAGGAAAAGTCTGTAGTTTATCATTATCTTAGACATGCAATAATAGTAGGCCTAGGAAAAGTCTCTAGTTTATCATTATCTTAGACATGCAATAATAGTAGGCCTAGGAAAAGTCTCTAGTTTATCATTATCTTAGACATGCAATAATAGTAGGCCTAGTAAAGTCTCTAGTTTATCATTATCTTAGACATGCAATAATAGTAGGCCTAGGAAAAGTTTCTAGTTTATCATTATCTTAGACATGCAATAATAGTAGGCCTAGGAAAAGTCTCTAGTTTATCATTATCTTAGACATGCAATAATAGTAGGCCTAGGAAAAGTCTCTAGTTTATCATTATCTTAGACATGCAATAATAGTAGGCCTAGGAAAAGTCTCTAGTTTATCATTATCTTAGACATGCAATAATAGTAGGCCTAGGAAAAGTCTCTAGTTTATCATTATCTTAGACATGCAATAATAGTAGGCCTAGGAAAAGTCTCTAGTTTATCATTATCTTAGACATGCAATAATAGTAGGCCTAGAAAAAGTCTCTAGTTTATCATTATCTTAGACATGCAATAATAGTAGGCCTAGGAAAAGTCTCTAGTTTATCATTATCTTAGACATGCAATAATAGTAGGCCTAGGAAAAGTCTCTAGTTTATCATTATCTTAGACATGCAATAATAGTAGGCCTAGGAAAAGTCTCTAGTTTATCATTATCTTAGACATGCAATAATAGTAGGCCTAGGAAAAGTCTCTAGTTTATCATTATCTTAGACATGCAATAATAGTAGGCCTAGGAAAAGTCTCTAGTTTATCATTATCTTAGACATGCAATTATAGTAGGCCTAGGAAAAGTCTCTAGTTTATCATTATCTTAGACATGCAATAATAGTAGGCCTAGGAAAAGTCTCTAGTTTATCATTATCTTAGACATGCAATAATAGTAGGCCTAGGAAAAGTCTCTAGTTTATCATTATCTTAGACATGCAATAATAGTAGGCCTAGGAAAAGTCTCTAGTTTATCATTATCTTAGACATGCAATAATAGTAGGCCTAGGAAAAGTCTCTAGTTTATCATTATCTTAGACATGCAATAATAGTAGGCCTAGGAAAAGTCTCTAGTTTATCATTATCTTAGACATGCAATAATAGTAGGCCTAGGAAAAGTCTCTAGTTTATCATTATCTTAGACATGCAATAATAGTAGGCCTAGGAAAAGTCTCTAGTTTATCATTATCTTAGACATGCAATAATAGTAGGCCTAGGAAAAGTCTCTAGTTTATCATTATCTTAGACATGCAATAATAGTAGGCCTAGGAAAAGTCTCTAGTTTATCATTATCTTAGACATGCAATAATAGTAGGCCTAGGAAAAGTCTCTAGTTTATCATTATCTTAGACATGCAATAATAGTAGGCCTAGGAAAAGTCTCTAGTTTATCATTATCTTAGACATGCAATAATAGTAGGCCTAGGAAAAGTCTCTAGTTTATCATTATCTTAGACATGCAATAATAGTAGGCCTAGGAAAAGTCTGTAGTTTATCATTATCTTAGACATGCAATAATAGTAGGCCTAGGAAAAGTCTCTAGTTTATCATTATCTTAGACATGCAATAATAGTAGGCCTAGGAAAAGTCTCTAGTTTATCATTATCTTAGACATGCAATAATAGTAGGCCTAGGAAAAGTCTCTAGTTTATCATTATCTTAGACATGCAATAATAGTAGGCCTAGGAAAAGTCTCTAGTTTATCATTATCTTAGACATGCAATAATAGTAGGCCTAGGAAAAGTCTCTAGTTTATCATTATCTTAGACATGCAATAATAGTAGGCCTAGGAAAAGTCTCTAGTTTATCATTATCTTAGACATGCAATAATAGTAGGCCTAGGAAAAGTCTCTAGTTTATCATTATCTTAGACATGCAATAATAGTAGGCCTAGGAAAAGTCTCTAGTTTATCATTATCTTAGACATGCAATAATAGTAGGCCTAGGAAAAGTCTCTAGTTTATCATTATCTTAGACATGCAATTATAGTAGGCCTAGGAAAAGTCTCTAGTTTATCATTATCTTAGACATGCAATTATAGTAGGCCTAGGAAAAGTCTCTAGTTTATCATTATCTTAGACATGCAATAATAGTAGGCCTAGGAAAAGTCTGTAGTTTATCATTATCTTAGACATGCAATTATAGTAGGCCTAGGAAAAGTCTGTAGTTTATCATTATCTTAGACATGCAATAATAGTAGGCCTAGGAAAAGTTTCTAGTTTATCATTATCTTAGACATGCAATAATAGTAGGCCTAGGAAAAGTTTCTAGTTTATCATTATCTTAGACATGCAATAATAGTAGGCCTAGGAAAAGTCTCTAGTTTATCATTATCTTAGACATGCAATAATAGTAGGCCTAGGAAAAGTCTGTAGTTTATCATTATCTTAGACATGCAATAATAGTAGGCCTAGGAAAAGTCTGTAGTTTATCATTATCTTAGACATGCAATAATAGTAGGCCTAGGAAAAGTCTGTAGTTTATCATTATCTTAGACATGCAATAATAGTAGGCCTAGGAAAAGTCTCTAGTTTATCATTATCTTAGACATGCAATAATAGTAGGCCTAGGAAAAGTCTCTAGTTTATCATTATCTTAGACATGCAATAATAGTAGGCCTAGGAAAAGTCTCTAGTTTATCATTATCTTAGACATGCAATAATAGTAGGCCTAGGAAAAGTCTCTAGTTTATCATTATCTTAGACATGCAATAATAGTAGGACTAGGAAAAGTCTCTAGTTTATCATTATCTTAGACATGCAATAATAGTAGGCCTAGGAAAAGTCTCTAGTTTATCATTATCTTAGACATGCAATAATAGTAGGCCTAGGAAAAGTCTCTAGTTTATCATTATCTTAGACATGCAATAATAGTAGGCCTAGGAAAAGTCTCTAGTTTATCATTATCTTAGACATGCAATAATAGTAGGCCTAGGAAAAGTCTGTAGTTTATCATTATCTTAGACATGCAATAATAGTAGGCCTAGGAAAAGTCTGTAGTTTATCATTATCTTAGACATGCAATAATAGTAGGCCTAGGAAAAGTCTCTAGTTTATCATTATCTTAGACATGCAATAATAGTAGGCCTAGGAAAAGTCTCTAGTTTATCATTATCTTAGACATGCAATAATAGTAGGCCTAGGAAAAGTCTCTAGTTTATCATTATCTTAGACATGCAATAATAGTAGGCCTAGGAAAAGTCTCTAGTTTATCATTATCTTAGACATGCAATTATAGTAGGCCTAGGAAAAGTCTCTAGTTTATCATTATCTTAGACATGCAATAATAGTAGGCCTAGGAAAAGTCTCTAGTTTATCATTATCTTAGACATGCAATAATAGTAGGCCTAGGAAAAGTCTCTAGTTTATCATTATCTTAGACATGCAATAATAGTAGGCCTAGGAAAAGTCTCTAGTTTATCATTATCTTAGACATGCAATAATAGTAGGCCTAGGAAAAGTCTCTAGTTTATCATTATCTTAGACATGCAATAATAGTAGGCCTAGGAAAAGTCTGTAGTTTATCATTATCTTAGACATGCAATAATAGTAGGCCTAGGAAAAGTCTCTAGTTTATCATTATCTTAGACATGCAATAATAGTAGGCCTAGGAAAAGTCTCTAGTTTATCATTATCTTAGACATGCAATAATAGTAGGCCTAGGAAAAGTCTCTAGTTTATCATTATCTTAGACATGCAATAATAGTAGGCCTAGGAAAAGTCTCTAGTTTATCATTATCTTAGACATGCAATAATAGTAGGCCTAGGAAAAGTCTCTAGTTTATCATTATCTTAGACATGCAATAATAGTAGGCCTAGGAAAAGTCTCTAGTTTATCATTATCTTAGACATGCAATAATAGTAGGCCTAGGAAAAGTCTCTAGTTTATCATTATCTTAGACATGCAATAATAGTAGGCCTAGGAAAAGTCTCTAGTTTATCATTATCTTAGACATGCAATAATAGTAGGCCTAGGAAAAGTCTCTAGTTTATCATTATCTTAGACATGCAATAATAGTAGGCCTATGAAAAGTCTCTAGTTTATCATTATCTTAGACATGCAATAATAGTAGGCCTAGGAAAAGTCTCTAGTTTATCATTATCTTAGACATGCAATAATAGTGGGCCTAGGAAAAGTCTCTAGTTTATCATTATCTTAGACATGCAATAATAGTAGGCCTAGGAAAAGTCTCTAGTTTATCATTATCTTAGACATGCAATAATAGTAGGCCTAGGAAAAGTCTCTAGTTTATCATTATCTTAGACATGCAATAATAGTAGGCCTAGGAAAAGTCTGTAGTTTATCATTATCTTAGACATGCAATAATAGTAGGCCTAGGAAAAGTCTCTAGTTTATCATTATCTTAGACATGCAATAATAGTAGGCCTAGGAAAAGTCTCTAGTTTATCATTATCTTAGACATGCAATAATAGTAGGCCTAGGAAAAGTCTCTAGTTTATCATTATCTTAGACATGCAATAATAGTAGGCCTAGGAAAAGTCTCTAGTTTATCATTATCTTAGACATGCAATAATAGTAGGCCTAGGAAAAGTCTCTAGTTTATCATTATCTTAGACATGCAATAATAGTAGGCCTAGGAAAAGTCTCTAGTTTATCATTATCTTAGACATGCAATAATAGTAGGCCTAGGAAAAGTCTCTAGTTTATCATTATCTTAGACATGCAATAATAGTAGGCCTAGGAAAAGTCTCTAGTTTATTATTATCTTAGACATGCAATAATAGTAGGCCTAGGAAAAGTCTCTAGTTTATCATTATCTTAGACATGCAATAATAGTAGGCCTAGGAAAAGTCTCTAGTTTATCATTATCTTAGACAATGCAATAATAGTAGGCCTAGGAAAAGTCTCTAGTTTATCATTATCTTAGACATGCAATAATAGTAGGCCTAGGAAAAGTCTCTAGTTTATCATTATCTTAGACATGCAATAATAGTAGGCCTAGGAAAAGTCTCTAGTTTATCATTATCTTAGACATGCAATAATAGTAGGCCTAGGAAAAGTCTCTAGTTTATCATTATCTTAGACATGCAATAATAGTAGGCCTAGGAAAAGTCTCTAGTTTATCATTATCTTAGACATGCAATAATAGTAGGCCTAGGAAAAGTCTGTAGTTTATCATTATCTTAGACATGCAATAATAGTAGGCCTAGGAAAAGTCTCTAGTTTATCATTATCTTAGACATGCAATAATAGTAGGCCTAGGAAAAGTCTCTAGTTTATCATTATCTTAGACATGCAATAATAGTAGGCCTAGGAAAAGTCTCTAGTTTATCATTATCTTAGACATGCAATAATAGTAGGCCTAGGAAAAGTCTCTAGTTTATCATTATCTTAGACATGCAATAATAGTAGGCCTAGGAAAAGTCTCTAGTTTATCATTATCTTAGACATGCAATAATAGTAGGCCTAGGAAAAGTCTGTAGTTTATCATTATCTTAGACATGCAATAATAGTAGGCCTAGGAAAAGTCTGTAGTTTATCATTATCTTAGACATGCAATAATAGTAGGCCTAGGAAAAGTCTCTAGTTTATCATTATCTTAGACATGCAATAATAGTAGGCCTAGGAAAAGTCTCTAGTTTATCATTATCTTAGACATGCAATAATAGTAGGCCTAGGAAAAGTCTCTAGTTTATCATTATCTTAGACATGCAATAATAGTAGGCCTAGGAAAAGTCTCTAGTTTATCATTATCTTAGACATGCAATAATAGTAGGCCTAGGAAAAGTCTGTAGTTTATCATTATCTTAGACATGCAATAATAGTAGGCCTAGGAAAAGTCTCTAGTTTATCATTATCTTAGACATGCAATAATAGTAGGCCTAGGAAAAGTCTCTAGTTTATCATTATCTTAGACATGCAATAATAGTAGGCCTAGGAAAAGTCTGTAGTTTATCATTATCTTAGACATGCAATAATAGTAGGCCTAGGAAAAGTCTCTAGTTTATCATTATCTTAGACATGCAATAATAGTAGGCCTAGGAAAAGTCTGTAGTTTATCATTATCTCAGACATGCAATAATAGTAGGCCTAGGAAAAGTCTCTAGTTTATCATTATCTTAGACATGCAATAATAGTAGGCCTAGGAAAAGTCTCTAGTTTATCATTATCTTAGACATGCAATAATAGTAGGACTAGGAAAAGTCTGTAGTTTATCATTATCTTAGACATGCAATAATAGTAGGCCTAGGAAAAGTCTCTAGTTTATCATTATCTTAGACATGCAATAATAGTAGGCCTAGGAAAAGTCTCTAGTTTATCATTATCTTAGACATGCAATAATAGTAGGCCTAGGAAAAGTCTCTAGTTTATCATTATCTTAGACATGCAATAATAGTAGGCCTAGGAAAAGTCTCTAGTTTATCATTATCTTAGACATGCAATAATAGTAGGCCTAGGAAAAGTCTCTAGTTTATCATTATCTTAGACATGCAATATTAGTAGGCCTAGGAAAAGTCTGTAGTTTATCATTATCTTAGACATGCAATAATAGTAGGCCTAGGAAAAGTCTCTAGTTTATCATTATCTTAGACATGCAATAATAGTAGGCCTAGGAAAAGTCTGTAGTTTATCATTATCTTAGACATGCAATAATAGTAGGCCTAGGAAAAGTCTGTAGTTTATCATTATCTTAGACATGCAATAATAGTAGGCCTAGGAAAAGTCTGTAGTTTATCATTATCTTAGACATGCAATAATAGTAGGCCTAGGAAAAGTCTCTAGTTTATCATTATCTTAGACATGCAATAATAGTAGGCCTAGGAAAAGTCTCTAGTTTATCATTATCTTAGACATGCAATAATAGTAGGCCTAGGAAAAGTCTCTAGTTTATCATTATCTTAGACATGCAATAATAGTAGGCCTAGGAAAAGTCTCTAGTTTATCATTATCTTAGACATGCAATAATAGTAGGCCTAGGAAAAGTCTCTAGTTTATCATTATCTTAGACATGCAATAATAGTAGGCCTAGGAAAAGTCTCTAGTTTATCATTATCTTAGACATGCAATAATAGTAGGCCTAGGAAAAGTCTCTAGTTTATCATTATCTTAGACATGCAATAATAGTAGGCCTAGGAAAAGTCTGTAGTTTATCATTATCTTAGACATGCAATAATAGTAGGCCTAGGAAAAGTCTCTAGTTTATCATTATCTTAGACATGCAATAATAGTAGGCCTAGGAAAAGTCTCTAGTTTATCATTATCTTAGACATGCAATAATAGTAGGCCTAGGAAAAGTCTGTAGTTTATCATTATCTTAGACATGCAATAATAGTAGGCCTAGGAAAAGTCTGTAGTTTATCATTATCTTAGACATGCAATAATAGTAGGCCTAGGAAAAGTCTCTAGTTTATCATTATCTTAGACATGCAATAATAGTAGGCCTAGGAAAAGTCTCTAGTTTATCATTATCTTAGACATGCAATAATAGTAGGCCTAGGAAAAGTCTCTAGTTTATCATTATCTTAGACATGCAATAATAGTAGGCCTAGGAAAAGTCTCTAGTTTATCATTATCTTAGACATGCAATAATAGTAGGCCTAGGAAAAGTCTGTAGTTTATCATTATCTCAGACATGCAATAATAGTAGGCCTAGGAAAAGTCTCTAGTTTATCATTATCTTAGACATGCAATAATAGTAGGCCTAGGAAAAGTCTCTAGTTTATCATTATCTTAGACATGCAATAATAGTAGGCCTAGGAAAAGTCTCTAGTTTATCATTATCTTAGACATGCAATAATAGTAGGCCTAGGAAAAGTCTCTAGTTTATCATTATCTTAGACATGCAATAATAGTAGGCCTAGGAAAAGTCTCTAGTTTATCATTATCTTAGACATGCAATAATAGTAGGCCTAGGAAAAGTCTGTAGTTTATCATTATCTTAGACATGCAATAATAGTAGGCCTAGGAAAAGTCTCTAGTTTATCATTATCTTAGACATGCAATAATAGTAGGCCTAGGAAAAGTCTGTAGTTTATCATTATCTTAGACATGCAATAATAGTAGGCCTAGGAAAAGTCTCTAGTTTATCATTATCTTAGACATGCAATAATAGTAGGCCTAGGAAAAGTCTCTAGTTTATCATTATCTTAGACATGCAATAATAGTAGGCCTAGGAAAAGTCTGTAGTTTATCATTATCTTAGACATGCAATAATAGTAGGCCTAGGAAAAGTCTCTAGTTTATCATTATCTTAGACATGCAATAATAGTAGGCCTAGGAAAAGTCTGTAGTTTATCATTATCTTAGACATGCAATAATAGTAGGCCTAGGAAAAGTCTCTAGTTTATCATTATCTTAGACATGCAATAATAGTAGGCCTAGGAAAAGTCTCTAGTTTATCATTATCTTAGACATGCAATAATAGTAGGCCTAGGAAAAGTCTGTAGTTTATCATTATCTTAGACATGCAATAATAGTAGGCCTAGGAAAAGTCTCTAGTTTATCATTATCTTAGACATGCAATAATAGTAGGCCTAGGAAAAGTCTCTAGTTTATCATTATCTTAGACATGCAATAATAGTAGGCCTAGGAAAAGTCTGTAGTTTATCATTATCTCAGACATGCAATAATAGTAGGCCTAGGAAAAGTCTCTAGTTTATCATTATCTTAGACATGCAATAATAGTAGGCCTAGGAAAAGTCTGTAGTTTATCATTATCTCAGACATGCAATAATAGTAGGCCTAGGAAAAGTCTCTAGTTTATCATTATCTTAGACATGCAATAATAGTAGGCCTAGGAAAAGTCTCTAGTTTATCATTATCTTAGACATGCAATAATAGTAGGCCTAAGAAAAGTCTGTAGTTTATCATTATCTTAGACATGCAATAATAGTAGGCCTAGGAAAAGTCTCTAGTTTATCATTATCTTAGACATGCAATAATAGTAGGCCTAGGAAAAGTCTCTAGTTTATCATTATCTTAGACATGCAATAATAGTAGGCCTAGGAAAAGTCTCTAGTTTATCATTATCTTAGACATGCAATAATAGTAGGCCTAGGAAAAGTCTCTAGTTTATCATTATCTTAGACATGCAATAATAGTAGGCCTAGGAAAAGTCTGTAGTTTATCATTATCTCAGACATGCAATAATAGTAGGCCTAGGAAAAGTCTCTAGTTTATCATTATCTTAGACATGCAATAATAGTAGGCCTAGGAAAAGTCTCTAGTTTATCATTATCTTAGACATGCAATAATAGTAGGCCTAAGAAAAGTCTGTAGTTTATCATTATCTTAGACATGCAATAATAGTAGGCCTAGGAAAAGTCTCTAGTTTATCATTATCTTAGACATGCAATAATAGTAGGCCTAGGAAAAGTCTCTAGTTTATCATTATCTTAGACATGCAATAATAGTAGGCCTAGGAAAAGTCTCTAGTTTATCATTATCTTAGACATGCAATAATAGTAGGCCTAGGAAAAGTCTCTAGTTTATCATTATCTTAGACATGCAATAATAGTAGGCCTAGGAAAAGTCTGTAGTTTATCATTATCTTAGACATGCAATAATAGTAGGCCTAGGAAAAGTCTCTAGTTTATCATTATCTTAGACATGCAATAATAGTAGGCCTAGGAAAAGTCTGTAGTTTATCATTATCTTAGACATGCAATAATAGTAGGCCTAGGAAAAGTCTCTAGTTTATCATTATCTTAGACATGCAATAATAGTAGGCCTAGGAAAAGTCTCTAGTTTATCATTATCTTAGACATGCAATAATAGTAGGCCTAGGAAAAGTCTCTAGTTTATCATTATCTTAGACATGCAATAATAGTAGGCCTAGGAAAAGTCTCTAGTTTATCATTATCTTAGACATGCAATAATAGTAGGCCTAGGAAAAGTCTCTAGTTTATCATTATCTTAGACATGCAATAATAGTAGGCCTAGGAAGAAAAGTCTCTAGTTTATCATTATCTTAGACATGCAATAATAGTAGGCCTAGGAAGAAAAGTCTCTAGTTTATCATTATCTTAGACATGCAATAATAGTAGGCCTAGGAAAAGTCTCTAGTTTATCATTATCTTAGACATGCAATAATAGTAGGCCTAGGAAAAGTCTCTAGTTTATCATTATCTTAGACATGCAATAATAGTAGGCCTAGGAAAAGTCTCTAGTTTATCATTATCTTAGACATGCAATAATAGTAGGCCTAGGAAAAGTCTCTAGTTTATCATTATCTTAGACATGCAATAATAGTAGGCCTAGGAAAAGTCTCTAGTTTATCATTATCTTAGACATGCAATAATAGTAGGCCTAGGAAAAGTCTCTAGTTTATCATTATCTTAGACATGCAATAATAGTAGGCCTAGGAAGAAAAGTCTCTAGTTTATCATTATCTTAGACATGCAATAATAGTAGGCCTAGGAAGAAAAGTCTCTAGTTTATCATTATCTTAGACATGCAATAATAGTAGGCCTAGGAAAAGTCTGTAGTTTATCATTATCTTAGACATGCAATAATAGTAGGCCTAGGAAAAGTCTCTAGTTTATCATTATCTTAGACATGCAATAATAGTAGGCCTAGGAAAAGTCTCTAGTTTATCATTATCTTAGACATGCAATAATAGTAGGCCTAGGAAAAGTCTCTAGTTTATCATTATCTTAGACATGCAATAATAGTAGGCCTAGGAAAAGTCTCTAGTTTATCATTATCTTAGACATGCAATAATAGTAGGCCTAGGAAAAGTCTCTAGTTTATCATTATCTTAGACATGCAATAATAGTAGGCCTAGGAAAAGTCTCTAGTTTATCATTATCTTAGACATGCAATAATAGTAGGCCTAGGAAAAGTCTCTAGTTTATCATTATCTTAGACATGCAATAATAGTAGGCCTAGGAAAAGTCTCTAGTTTATCATTATCTTAGACATGCAATAATAGTAGGCCTAGGAAAAGTCTGTAGTTTATCATTATCTTAGACATGCAATAATAGTAGGCCTAGGAAAAGTCTCTAGTTTATCATTATCTTAGACATGCAATAATAGTAG
Organism: Biomphalaria pfeifferi; assembly: GCA_030265305.1. Classification (NCBI taxonomy): domain Eukaryota; kingdom Metazoa; phylum Mollusca; class Gastropoda; family Planorbidae; genus Biomphalaria; species Biomphalaria pfeifferi. Next base: position 177,194 of record JASAOG010000076.1, read on the forward strand.
GCCTAGGAAAAGTCTCTAGTTTATCATTATCTTAGACATGCAATAATAGTAGGCCTATGAAAAGTCTCTAGTTTATCATTATCTTAGACATGCAATAATAGTGGGCCTAGGAAAAGTCTCTAGTTTATCATTATCTTAGACATGCAATAATAGTGGGCCTAGGAAAAGTCTCTAGTTTATCATTATCTTAGACATGCAATAATAGTAGGCCTAGGAAAAGTCTCTAGTTTATCATTATCTTAGACATGCAATAATAGTAGGCCTAGGAAAAGTCTCTAGTTTATCATTATCTTAGACATGCAATAATAGTAGGCCTAGGAAAAGTCTGTAGTTTATCATTATCTTAGACATGCAATAATAGTAGGCCTAGGAAAAGTCTCTAGTTTATCATTATCTTAGACATGCAATAATAGTAGGCCTAGGAAAAGTCTGTAGTTTATCATTATCTCAGACATGCAATAATAGTAGGCCTAGGAAAAGTCTCTAGTTTATCATTATCTTAGACATGCAATAATAGTAGGCCTAGGAAAAGTCTCTAGTTTATCATTATCTTAGACATGCAATAATAGTAGGCCTAGGAAAAGTCTGTAGTTTATCATTATCTTAGACATGCAATAATAGTAGGCCTAGGAAAAGTCTCTAGTTTATCATTATCTTAGACATGCAATAATAGTAGGCCTAGGAAAAGTCTCTAGTTTATCATTATCTTAGACATGCAATAATAGTAGGCCTAGGAAAAGTCTCTAGTTTATCATTATCTTAGACATGCAATAATAGTAGGCCTAGGAAAAGTCTCTAGTTTATCATTATCTTAGACATGCAATAATAGTAGGCCTAGGAAAAGTCTCTAGTTTATCATTATCTTAGACATGCAATAATAGTAGGCCTAGGAAAAGTCTGTAGTTTATCATTATCTTAGACATGCAATAATAGTAGGCCTAGGAAAAGTCTCTAGTTTATCATTATCTTAGACATGCAATAATAGTAGGCCTAGGAAAAGTCTCTAGTTTATCATTATCTTAGACATGCAATAATAGTAGGCCTAGGAAAAGTCTCTAGTTTATCATTATCTTAGACATGCAATAATAGTAGGCCTAGGAAAAGTCTCTAGTTTATCATTATCTTAGACATGCAATAATAGTAGGCCTAGGAAAAGTCTCTAGTTTATCATTATCTTAGACATGCAATAATAGTAGGCCTAGGAAAAGTCTGTAGTTTATCATTATCTTAGACATGCAATAATAGTAGGCCTAGGAAAAGTCTCTAGTTTATCATTATCTTAGACATGCAATAATAGTAGGCCTAGGAAAAGTCTGTAGTTTATCATTATCTTAGACATGCAATAATAGTAGGCCTAGGAAAAGTCTCTAGTTTATCATTATCTTAGACATGCAATAATAGTAGGCCTAGGAAAAGTCTCTAGTTTATCATTATCTTAGACATGCAATAATAGTAGGCCTAGGAAAAGTCTGTAGTTTATCATTATCTCAGACATGCAATAATAGTAGGCCTAGGAAAAGTCTCTAGTTTATCATTATCTTAGACATGCAATAATAGTAGGCCTAGGAAAAGTCTCTAGTTTATCATTATCTTAGACATGCAATAATAGTAGGCCTAGGAAAAGTCTCTAGTTTATCATTATCTTAGACATGCAATAATAGTAGGCCTAGGAAAAGTCTCTAGTTTATCATTATCTTAGACATGCAATAATAGTAGGCCTAGGAAAAGTCTCTAGTTTATCATTATCTTAGACATGCAATAATAGTAGGCCTAGGAAAAGTCTGTAGTTTATCATTATCTTAGACATGCAATAATAGTAGGCCTAGGAAAAGTCTCTAGTTTATCATTATCTTAGACATGCAATAATAGTAGGCCTAGGAAAAGTCTGTAGTTTATCATTATCTTAGACATGCAATAATAGTAGGCCTAGGAAAAGTCTCTAGTTTATCATTATCTTAGACATGCAATAATAGTAGGCCTAGGAAAAGTCTCTAGTTTATCATTATCTTAGACATGCAATAATAGTAGGCCTAGGAAAAGTCTGTAGTTTATCATTATCTTAGACATGCAATAATAGTAGGCCTAGGAAAAGTCTCTAGTTTATCATTATCTTAGACATGCAATAATAGTAGGCCTAGGAAAAGTCTGTAGTTTATCATTATCTTAGACATGCAATAATAGTAGGCCTAGGAAAAGTCTCTAGTTTATCATTATCTTAGACATGCAATAATAGTAGGCCTAGGAAAAGTCTCTAGTTTATCATTATCTTAGACATGCAATAATAGTAGGCCTAGGAAAAGTCTGTAGTTTATCATTATCTTAGACATGCAATAATAGTAGGCCTAGGAAAAGTCTCTAGTTTATCATTATCTTAGACATGCAATAATAGTAGGCCTAGGAAAAGTCTCTAGTTTATCATTATCTTAGACATGCAATAATAGTAGGCCTAGGAAAAGTCTGTAGTTTATCATTATCTCAGACATGCAATAATAGTAGGCCTAGGAAAAGTCTCTAGTTTATCATTATCTTAGACATGCAATAATAGTAGGCCTAGGAAAAGTCTGTAGTTTATCATTATCTCAGACATGCAATAATAGTAGGCCTAGGAAAAGTCTCTAGTTTATCATTATCTTAGACATGCAATAATAGTAGGCCTAGGAAAAGTCTCTAGTTTATCATTATCTTAGACATGCAATAATAGTAGGCCTAAGAAAAGTCTGTAGTTTATCATTATCTTAGACATGCAATAATAGTAGGCCTAGGAAAAGTCTCTAGTTTATCATTATCTTAGACATGCAATAATAGTAGGCCTAGGAAAAGTCTCTAGTTTATCATTATCTTAGACATGCAATAATAGTAGGCCTAGGAAAAGTCTCTAGTTTATCATTATCTTAGACATGCAATAATAGTAGGCCTAGGAAAAGTCTCTAGTTTATCATTATCTTAGACATGCAATAATAGTAGGCCTAGGAAAAGTCTGTAGTTTATCATTATCTCAGACATGCAATAATAGTAGGCCTAGGAAAAGTCTCTAGTTTATCATTATCTTAGACATGCAATAATAGTAGGCCTAGGAAAAGTCTCTAGTTTATCATTATCTTAGACATGCAATAATAGTAGGCCTAAGAAAAGTCTGTAGTTTATCATTATCTTAGACATGCAATAATAGTAGGCCTAGGAAAAGTCTCTAGTTTATCATTATCTTAGACATGCAATAATAGTAGGCCTAGGAAAAGTCTCTAGTTTATCATTATCTTAGACATGCAATAATAGTAGGCCTAGGAAAAGTCTCTAGTTTATCATTATCTTAGACATGCAATAATAGTAGGCCTAGGAAAAGTCTCTAGTTTATCATTATCTTAGACATGCAATAATAGTAGGCCTAGGAAAAGTCTGTAGTTTATCATTATCTTAGACATGCAATAATAGTAGGCCTAGGAAAAGTCTCTAGTTTATCATTATCTTAGACATGCAATAATAGTAGGCCTAGGAAAAGTCTGTAGTTTATCATTATCTTAGACATGCAATAATAGTAGGCCTAGGAAAAGTCTCTAGTTTATCATTATCTTAGACATGCAATAATAGTAGGCCTAGGAAAAGTCTCTAGTTTATCATTATCTTAGACATGCAATAATAGTAGGCCTAGGAAAAGTCTCTAGTTTATCATTATCTTAGACATGCAATAATAGTAGGCCTAGGAAAAGTCTCTAGTTTATCATTATCTTAGACATGCAATAATAGTAGGCCTAGGAAAAGTCTCTAGTTTATCATTATCTTAGACATGCAATAATAGTAGGCCTAGGAAGAAAAGTCTCTAGTTTATCATTATCTTAGACATGCAATAATAGTAGGCCTAGGAAGAAAAGTCTCTAGTTTATCATTATCTTAGACATGCAATAATAGTAGGCCTAGGAAAAGTCTCTAGTTTATCATTATCTTAGACATGCAATAATAGTAGGCCTAGGAAAAGTCTCTAGTTTATCATTATCTTAGACATGCAATAATAGTAGGCCTAGGAAAAGTCTCTAGTTTATCATTATCTTAGACATGCAATAATAGTAGGCCTAGGAAAAGTCTCTAGTTTATCATTATCTTAGACATGCAATAATAGTAGGCCTAGGAAAAGTCTCTAGTTTATCATTATCTTAGACATGCAATAATAGTAGGCCTAGGAAAAGTCTCTAGTTTATCATTATCTTAGACATGCAATAATAGTAGGCCTAGGAAGAAAAGTCTCTAGTTTATCATTATCTTAGACATGCAATAATAGTAGGCCTAGGAAGAAAAGTCTCTAGTTTATCATTATCTTAGACATGCAATAATAGTAGGCCTAGGAAAAGTCTGTAGTTTATCATTATCTTAGACATGCAATAATAGTAGGCCTAGGAAAAGTCTCTAGTTTATCATTATCTTAGACATGCAATAATAGTAGGCCTAGGAAAAGTCTCTAGTTTATCATTATCTTAGACATGCAATAATAGTAGGCCTAGGAAAAGTCTCTAGTTTATCATTATCTTAGACATGCAATAATAGTAGGCCTAGGAAAAGTCTCTAGTTTATCATTATCTTAGACATGCAATAATAGTAGGCCTAGGAAAAGTCTCTAGTTTATCATTATCTTAGACATGCAATAATAGTAGGCCTAGGAAAAGTCTCTAGTTTATCATTATCTTAGACATGCAATAATAGTAGGCCTAGGAAAAGTCTCTAGTTTATCATTATCTTAGACATGCAATAATAGTAGGCCTAGGAAAAGTCTGTAGTTTATCATTATCTTAGACATGCAATAATAGTAGGCCTAGGAAAAGTCTCTAGTTTATCATTATCTTAGACATGCAATAATAGTAGGCCTAGGAAAAGTCTCTAGTTTATCATTATCTTAGACATGCAATAATAGTAGGCCTATGAAAAGTCTCTAGTTTATCATTATCTTAGACATGCAATAATAGTAGGCCTAGGAAAAGTCTCTAGTTTATCATTATCTTAGACATGCAATAATAGTGGGCCTAGGAAAAGTCTCTAGTTTATCATTATCTTAGACATGCAATAATAGTAGGCCTAGGAAAAGTCTGTAGTTTATCATTATCTTAGACATGCAATAATAGTAGGCCTAGGAAAAGTCTCTAGTTTATCATTATCTTAGACATGCAATAATAGTAGGCCTAGGAAAAGTCTCTAGTTTATCATTATCTTAGACATGCAATAATAGTAGGCCTAGGAAAAGTCTGTAGTTTATCATTATCTTAGACATGCAATAATAGTAGGCCTAGGAAAAGTCTGTAGTTTATCATTATCTTAGACATGCAATAATAGTAGGCCTAGGAAAAGTCTCTAGTTTATCATTATCTTAGACATGCAATAATAGTAGGCCTAGGAAAAGTCTGTAGTTTATCATTATCTCAGACATGCAATAATAGTAGGCCTAGGAAAAGTCTCTAGTTTATCATTATCTTAGACATGCAATAATAGTAGGCCTAGGAAAAGTCTCTAGTTTATCATTATCTTAGACATGCAATAATAGTAGGCCTAGGAAAAGTCTGTAGTTTATCATTATCTTAGACATGCAATAATAGTAGGCCTAGGAAAAGTCTCTAGTTTATCATTATCTTAGACATGCAATAATAGTAGGCCTAGGAAAAGTCTCTAGTTTATCATTATCTTAGACATGCAATAATAGTAGGCCTAGGAAAAGTCTCTAGTTTATCATTATCTTAGACATGCAATAATAGTAGGCCTAGGAAAAGTCTCTAGTTTATCATTATCTTAGACATGCAATAATAGTAGGCCTAGGAAAAGTCTGTAGTTTATCATTATCTTAGACATGCAATAATAGTAGGCCTAGGAAAAGTCTGTAGTTTATCATTATCTTAGACATGCAATAATAGTAGGCCTAGGAAAAGTCTCTAGTTTATCATTATCTTAGACATGCAATAATAGTAGGCCTAGGAAATTCTGTAGTTTATCATTATCTTAGACATGCAATAATAGTAGGCCTAGGAAAAGTCTGTAGTTTATCATTATCTTAGACATGCAATAATAGTAGGCCTAGGAAAAGTCTCTAGTTTATCATTATCTTAGACATGCAATAATAGTAGGCCTAGGAAAAGTCTCTAGTTTATCATTATCTTAGACATGCAATAATAGTAGGCCTAGGAAAAGTCTCTAGTTTATCATTATCTTAGACATGCAATAATAGTAGGCCTAGGAAAAGTCTCTAGTTTATCATTATCTTAGACATGCAATAATAGTAGGCCTAGGAAAAGTCTCTAGTTTATCATTATCTTAGACATGCAATAATAGTAGGCCTAGGAAAAGTCTCTAGTTTATCATTATCTTAGACATGCAATAATAGTAGGCCTAGGAAAAGTCTCTAGTTTATCATTATCTTAGACATGCAATAATAGTAGGCCTAGGAAAAGTCTCTAGTTTATCATTATCTTAGACATGCAATAATAGTAGGCCTAGGAAAAGTCTCTAGTTTATCATTATCTTAGACATGCAATAATAGTAGGCCTAGGAAAAGTCTGTAGTTTATCATTATCTTAGACATGCAATAATAGTAGGCCTAGGAAAAGTCTCTAGTTTATCATTATCTTAGACATGCAATAATAGTAGGCCTAGGAAAAGTCTGTAGTTTATCATTATCTTAGACATGCAATAATAGTAGGCCTAGGAAAAGTCTCTAGTTTATCATTATCTTAGACATGCAATAATAGTAGGCCTAGGAAAAGTCTCTAGTTTATCATTATCTTAGACATGCAATAATAGTAGGCCTAGGAAAAGTCTGTAGTTTATCATTATCTTAGACATGCAATAATAGTAGGCCTAGGAAAAGTCTCTAGTTTATCATTATCTTAGACATGCAATAATAGTAGGCCTAGGAAAAGTCTGTAGTTTATCATTATCTCAGACATGCAATAATAGTAGGCCTAGGAAAAGTCTCTAGTTTATCATTATCTTAGACATGCAATAATAGTAGGCCTAGGAAAAGTCTCTAGTTTATCATTATCTTAGACATGCAATAATAGTAGGCCTAGGAAAAGTCTCTAGTTTATCATTATCTTAGACATGCAATAATAGTAGGCCTAGGAAAAGTCTCTAGTTTATCATTATCTTAGACATGCAATAATAGTAGGCCTAGGAAAAGTCTCTAGTTTATCATTATCTTAGACATGCAATAATAGTAGGCCTAGGAAAAGTCTCTAGTTTATCATTATCTTAGACATGCAATAATAGTAGGCCTAGGAAAAGTCTCTAGTTTATCATTATCTTAGACATGCAATAATAGTAGGCCTAGGAAAAGTCTCTAGTTTATCATTATCTTAGACATGCAATAATAGTAGGCCTAGGAAAAGTCTCTAGTTTATCATTATCTTAGACATGCAATAATAGTAGGCCTAGGAAAAGTCTCTAGTTTATCATTATCTTAGACATGCAATAAAAGTAGGCCTAGGAAAAGTCTCTAGTTTATCATTATCTTAGACATGCAATAATAGTAGGCCTAGGAAAAGTCTGTAGTTTATCATTATCTTAGACATGCAATAATAGTAGGCCTAGGAAAAGTCTCTAGTTTATCATTATCTTAGACATGCAATAATAGTAGGCCTAGGAAAAGTCTGTAGTTTATCATTATCTTAGACATGCAATAATAGTAGGCCTAGGAAAAGTCTCTAGTTTATCATTATCTTAGACATGCAATAATAGTAGGCCTAGGAAAAGTCTGTAGTTTATCATTATCTTAGACATGCAATAATAGTAGGCCTAGGAAAAGTCTCTAGTTTATCATTATCTTAGACATGCAATAATAGTAGGCCTAGGAAAAGTCTCTAGTTTATCATTATCTTAGACATGCAATAATAGTAGGCCTAGGAAAAGTCTGTAGTTTATCATTATCTTAGACATGCAATAATAGTAGGCCTAGGAAAAGTCTCTAGTTTATCATTATCTTAGACATGCAATAATAGTAGGCCTAGGAAAAGTCTGTAGTTTATCATTATCTCAGACATGCAATAATAGTAGGCCTAGGAAAAGTCTCTAGTTTATCATTATCTTAGACATGCAATAATAGTAGGCCTAGGAAAAGTCTCTAGTTTATCATTATCTTAGACATGCAATAATAGTAGGCCTAAGAAAAGTCTGTAGTTTATCATTATCTTAGACATGCAATAATAGTAGGCCTAGGAAAAGTCTCTAGTTTATCATTATCTTAGACATGCAATAATAGTAGGCCTAGGAAAAGTCTCTAGTTTATCATTATCTTAGACATGCAATAATAGTAGGCCTAGGAAAAGTCTCTAGTTTATCATTATCTTAGACATGCAATAATAGTAGGCCTAGGAAAAGTCTCTAGTTTATCATTATCTTAGACATGCAATAATAGTAGGCCTAGGAAAAGTCTGTAGTTTATCATTATCTTAGACATGCAATAATAGTAGGCCTAGGAAAAGTCTCTAGTTTATCATTATCTTAGACATGCAATAATAGTAGGCCTAGGAAAAGTCTCTAGTTTATCATTATCTTAGACATGCAATAATAGTAGGCCTAGGAAAAGTCTCTAGTTTATCATTATCTTAGACATGCAATAATAGTAGGCCTAGGAAAAGTCTCTAGTTTATCATTATCTTAGACATGCAATAATAGTAGGCCTAGGAAAAGTCTCTAGTTTATCATTATCTTAGACATGCAATAATAGTAGGCCTAGGAAAAGTCTCTAGTTTATCATTATCTTAGACATGCAATAATAGTAGGCCTAGGAAAAGTCTCTAGTTTATCATTATCTTAGACATGCAATAATAGTAGGCCTAGGAAGAAAAGTCTCTAGTTTATCATTATCTTAGACATGCAATAATAGTAGGCCTAGGAAGAAAAGTCTCTAGTTTATCATTATCTTAGACATGCAATAATAGTAGGCCTAGGAAAAGTCTGTAGTTTATCATTATCTTAGACATGCAATAATAGTAGGCCTAGGAAAAGTCTCTAGTTTATCATTATCTTAGACATGCAATAATAGTAGGCCTAGGAAAAGTCTCTAGTTTATCATTATCTTAGACATGCACTAATAGTAGGCCTAGGAAAAGTCTGTAGTTTATCATTATCTTAGACATGCAATAATAGTAGGCCTAGGAAAAGTCTCTAGTTTATCATTATCTTAGACATGCAATAATAGTAGGCCTAGGAAAAGTCTCTAGTTTATCATTATCTTAGACATGCAATAATAGTAGGCCTAGGAAAAGTCTCTAGTTTATCATTATCTTAGACATGCAATAATAGTAGGCCTAGGAAAAGTCTCTAGTTTATCATTATCTTAGACATGCAATAATAGTAGGCCTAGGAAAAGTCTCTAGTTTATCATTATCTTAGACATGCAATAATAGTAGGACTAGGAAAAGTTTCTAGTTTATCATTATCTTAGACATGCAATTATAGTAGGCCTAGGAAAAGTCTCTAGTTTATCATTATCTTAGACATGCAATAATAGTAGGCCTAGGAAAAGTCTCTAGTTTATCATTATCTTAGACATGCAATAATAGTAGGCCTAGGAAAAGTCTCTAGTTTATCATTATCTTAGACATGCAATAATAGTAGGCCTAGGAAAAGTCTCTAGTTTATCATTATCTTAGACATGCAATAATAGTAGGCCTAGGAAAAGTCTCTAGTTTATCATTATCTTAGACATGCAATAATAGTAGGCCTAGGAAAAGTCTCTAGTTTATCATTATCTTAGACATGCAATAATAGTAGGCCTAGGAAAAGTCTCTAGTTTATCATTATCTTAGACATGCAATAATAGTAGGCCTAGGAAAAGTCTCTAGTTTATCATTATCTTAGACATGCAATAATAGTAGGCCTAGGAAAAGTCTCTAGTTTATCATTATCTTAGACATGCAATAATAGTAGGCCTAGGAAAAGTCTCTAGTTTATCATTATCTTAGACATGCAATAATAGTAGGCCTAGGAAAAGTCTCTAGTTTATCATTATCTGAGACATGCAATAATAGTAGGCCTAGGAAAAGTCTCTAGTTTATCATTATCTTAGACATGCAATAATAGTAGGCCTAGGAAAAGTCTCTAGTTTATCATTATCTTAGACATGCAATAATAGTAGGCCTAGGAAAAGTCTGTAGTTTATCATTATCTTAGACATGCAATAATAGTAGGCCTAGGAAAAGTCTCTAGTTTATCATTATCTTAGACATGCAATAATAGTAGGCCTAGGAAAAGTCTCTAGTTTATCATTATCTTAGACATGCAATAATAGTAGGACTAGGAAAAGTTTCTAGTTTATCATTATCTTAGACATGCAATTATAGTAGGCCTAGGAAAAGTCTCTAGTTTATCATTATCTTAGACATGCAATAATAGTAGGCCTAGGAAAAGTCTCTAGTTTATCATTATCTTAGACATGCAATAATAGTAGGCCTAGGAAAAGTCTCTAGTTTATCATTATCTTAGACATGCAATAATAGTAGGCCTAGGAAAAGTCTCTAGTTTATCATTATCTTAGACATGCAATAATAGTAGGCCTAGGAAAAGTCTCTAGTTTATCATTATCTTAGACATGCAATAATAGTAGGCCTAGGAAAAGTCTCTAGTTTATCATTATCTTAGACATGCAATAATAGTAGGCCTAGGAAAAGTCTCTAGTTTATCATTATCTTAGACATGCAATAATAGTAGGCCTAGGAAAAGTCTCTAGTTTATCATTATCTTAGACATGCAATAATAGTAGGCCTAGGAAAAGTCTCTAGTTTATCATTATCTTAGACATGCAATAATAGTAGGCCTAGGAAAAGTCTCTAGTTTATCATTATCTTAGACATGCAATAATAGTAGGCCTAGGAAAAGTCTCTAGTTTATCATTATCTGAGACATGCAATAATAGTAGGCCTAGGAAAAGTCTCTAGTTTATCATTATCTTAGACATGCAATAATAGTAGGCCTAGGAAAAGTCTCTAGTTTATCATTATCTTAGACATGCAATAATAGTAGGCCTAGGAAAAGTCTCTAGTTTATCATTATCTTAGACATGCAATAATAGTAGGCCTAGGAAAAGTCTCTAGTTTATCATTATCTTAGACATGCAATAATAGTAGGCCTAGGAAAAGTCTCTAGTTTATCATTATCTTAGACATGCAATAATAGTAGGCCTAGGAAAAGTCTCTAGTTTATCATTATCTTAGACATGCAATAATAGTAGGCCTAGGAAAAGTCTCTAGTTTATCATTATCTTAGACATGCAATAATAGTAGGCCTAGGAAGAAAAGTCTCTAGTTTATCATTATCTTAGACATGCAATAATAGTAGGCCTAGGAAGAAAAGTCTCTAGTTTATCATTATCTTAGACATGCAATAATAGTAGGCCTAGGAAGAAAAGTCTCTAGTTTATCATTATCTTAGACATGCAATAATAGTAGGCCTAGGAAGAAAAGTCTCTAGTTTATCATTATCTTAGACATGCAATAATAGTAGGCCTAGGAAGAAAAGTCTCTAGTTTATCATTATCTTAGACATGCAATAATAGTAGGCCTATGAAGAAAAGTCTCTAGTTTATCATTATCTTAGACATGCAATAATAGTAGGCCTAGGAAAAGTCTGTAGTTTATCATTATCTTAGACATGCAATAATAGTAGGCCTAGGAAAAGTCTCTAGTTTATCATTATCTTAGACATGCAATAATAGTAGGCCTAGGAAAAGTCTCTAGTTTATCATTATCTTAGACATGCAATAATAGTAGGCCTAGGAAAAGTCTCTAGTTTATCATTATCTTAGACATGCAATAATAGTAGGCCTAGGAAAAGTCTCTAGTTTATCATTATCTTAGACATGCAATAATAGTAGGCCTAGGAAAAGTCTCTAGTTTATCTTTATCTTAGACATGCAATAATAGTAGGCCTAGGAAAAGTCTCTAGTTTATCATTATCTTAGACATGCAATAATAGTAGGCCTAGGAAAAGTCTGTAGTTTATCATTATCTTAGACATGCAATAATAGTAGGCCTAGGAAAAGTCTCTAGTTTATCATTATCTTAGACATGCAATTATAGTAGGCCTAGGAAAAGTCTCTAGTTTATCATTATCTTAGACATGCAATAATAGTAGGCCTAGGAAAAGTCTCTAGTTTATCATTATCTTAGACATGCAATAATAGTAGGCCTAGGAAAAGTCTCTAGTTTATCATTATCTTAGACATGCAATAATAGTAGGCCTAGGAAAAGTCTCTAGTTTATCATTATCTTAGACATGCAATAATAGTAGGCCTAGGAAAAGTCTCTAGTTTATCATTATCTTAGACATGCAATAATAGTAGGCCTAGGAAAAGTCTCTAGTTTATCATTATCTTAGACATGCAATAATAGTAGGCCTAGGAAAAGTCTCTAGTTTATCATTATCTTAGACATGCAATAATAGTAGGCCTAGGAAAAGTCTCTAGTTTATCATTATCTTAGACATGCAATAATAGTAGGCCTAGGAAAAGTCTCTAGTTTATCATTATCTTAGACATGCAATAATAGTAGGCCTAGGAAAAGTCTCTAGTTTATCATTATCTTAGACATGCAATAATAGTAGGCCTAGGAAAAGTCTCTAGTTTATCATTATCTTAGACATGCAATAATAGTAGGCCTAGGAAAAGTCTCTAGTTTATCATTATCTTAGACATGCAATAATAGTAGGCCTAGGAAGAAAAGTCTCTAGTTTATCATTATCTTAGACATGCAATAATAGTAGGCCTAGGAAGAAAAGTCTCTAGTTTATCATTATCTTAGACATGCAATAATAGTAGGCCTAGGAAGAAAAGTCTCTAGTTTATCATTATCTTAGACATGCAATAATAGTAGGCCTAGGAAAAGTCTCTAGTTTATCATTATCTTAGACATGCAATAATAGTAGGCCTAGGAAAAGTCTGTAGTTTATCATTATCTTAGACATGCAATAATAGTAGGCCTAGGAAAAGTCTCTAGTTTATCATTATCTTAGACATGCAATAATAGTAGGCCTAGGAAAAGTCTCTAGTTTATCATTATCTTAGACATGCAATAATAGTAGGCCTAGGAAAAGTCTCTAGTTTATCATTATCTTAGACATGCAATAATAGTAGGCCTAGGAAAAGTCTGTAGTTTATCATTATCTTAGACATGCAATAATAGTAGGCCTAGGAAAAGTCTCTAGTTTATCATTATCTTAGACATGCAATAATAGTAGGCCTAGGAAAAGTCTCTAGTTTATCATTATCTTAGACATGCAATAATAGTAGGCCTAGGAAAAGTCTCTAGTTTATCATTATCTTAGACATGCAATAATAGTAGGCCTAGGAAAAGTCTGTAGTTTATCATTATCTTAGACATGCAATAATAGTAGGCCTAGGAAAAGTCTGTAGTTTATCATTATCTTAGACATGCAATAATAGTAGGCCTAGGAAAAGTCTCTAGTTTATCATTATCTTAGACATGCAATAATAGTAGGCCTAGGAAAAGTCTCTAGTTTATCATTATCTTAGACATGCAATAATAGTAGGCCTAGGAAAAGTCTCTAGTTTATCATTATCTTAGACATGCAATAATAGTAGGCCTAGGAAAAGTCTCTAGTTTATCATTATCTTAGACATGCAATAATAGTAGGCCTAGGAAAAGTCTGTAGTTTATCATTATCTTAGACATGCAATAATAGTAGGCCTAGGAAAAGTCTCTAGTTTATCATTATCTTAGACATGCAATAATAGTAGGCCTAGGAAAAGTCTCTAGTTTATCATTATCTTAGACATGCAATAATAGTAGGCCTAGGAAAAGTCTCTAGTTTATCATTATCTTAGACATGCAATAATAGTAGGCCTAGGAAAAGTCTCTAGTTTATCATTATCTTAGACATGCAATAATAGTAGGCCTAGGAAGAAAAGTCTCTAGTTTATCATTATCTTAGACATGCAATAATAGTAGGCCTAGGAAGAAAAGTCTCTAGTTTATCATTATCTTAGACATGCAATAATAGTAGGCCTAGGAAGAAAAGTCTCTAGTTTATCATTATCTTAGACATGCAATAATAGTAGGCCTAGGAAAAGTCTCTAGTTTATCATTATCTTAGACATGCAATAATAGTAGGCCTAGGAAAAGTCTCTAGTTTATCATTATCTTAGACATGCAATAATAGTAGGCCTAGGAAGAAAAGTCTCTAGTTTATCATTATCTTAGACATGCAATAATAGTAGGCCTAGGAAGAAAAGTCTCTAGTTTATCATTATCTTAGACATGCAATAATAGTAGGCCTAGGAAGAAAAGTCTCTAGTTTATCATTATCTTAGACATGCAATAATAGTAGGCCTAGGAAGAAAAGTCTCTAGTTTATCATTATCTTAGACATGCAATAATAGTAGGCCTAGGAAAAGTCTCTAGTTTATCATTATCTTAGACATGCAATAATAGTAGGCCTAGGAAAAGTCTGTAGTTTATCATTATCTTAGACATGCAATAATAGTAGGCCTAGGAAAAGTCTGTAGTTTATCATTATCTTAGACATGCAATAATAGTAGGCCTAGGAAAAGTCTCTAGTTTATCATTATCTTAGACATGCAATAATAGTAGGCCTAGGAAAAGTCTCTAGTTTATCATTATCTTAGACATGCAATAATAGTAGGCCTAGGAAAAGTCTCTAGTTTATCATTATCTTAGACATGCAATAATAGTAGGCCTAGGAAAAGTCTCTAGTTTATCATTATCTTAGACATGCAATAATAGTAGGCCTAGGAAAAGTCTCTAGTTTATCATTATCTTAGACATGCAATAATAGTAGGCCTAGGAAAAGTCTGTAGTTTATCATTATCTTAGACATGCAATAATAGTAGGCCTAGGAAAAGTCTCTAGTTTATCATTATCTTAGACATGCAATAATAGTAGGCCTAGGAAAAGTCTCTAGTTTATCATTATCTTAGACATGCAATAATAGTAGGCCTAGGAAAAGTCTCTAGTTTATCATTATCTTAGACATGCAATAATAGTAGGCCTAGGAAAAGTCTGTAGTTTATCATTATCTTAGACATGCAATAATAGTAGGCCTAGGAAAAGTCTCTAGTTTATCATTATCTTAGACATGCAATAATAGTAGGCCTAGGAAAAGTCTCTAGTTTATCATTATCTTAGACATGCAATAATAGTAGGCCTAGGAAAAGTCTCTAGTTTATCATTATCTTAGACATGCAATAATAGTAGGCCTAGGAAAAGTCTCTAGTTTATCATTATCTTAGACATGCAATAATAGTAGGCCTAGGAAAAGTCTCTAGTTTATCATTATCTTAGACATGCAATAATAGTAGGCCTAGGAAAAGTCTCTAGTTTATCATTATCTTAGACATGCAATAATAGTAGGCCTAGGAAAAGTCTGTAGTTTATCATTATCTTAGACATGCAATAATAGTAGGCCTAGGAAAAGTCTCTAGTTTATCA
The DNA here is from genome assembly GCA_030265305.1 of Biomphalaria pfeifferi. NCBI lineage: Eukaryota > Metazoa > Mollusca > Gastropoda > Planorbidae > Biomphalaria > Biomphalaria pfeifferi. The sequence continues at coordinate 192,625 of JASAOG010000076.1, forward strand.
TTATCTTAGACATGCAATAATAGTAGGCCTAGGAAAAGTCTCTAGTTTATCATTATCTTAGACATGCAATAATAGTAGGCCTAGGAAAAGTCTCTAGTTTATCATTATCTTAGACATGCAATAATAGTAGGCCTAGGAAAAGTCTCTAGTTTATCATTATCTTAGACATGCAATAATAGTAGGCCTAGGAAAAGTCTCTAGTTTATCATTATCTTAGACATGCAATAATAGTAGGCCTAGGAAAAGTCTGTAGTTTATCATTATCTTAGACATGCAATAATAGTAGGCCTAGGAAAAGTCTCTAGTTTATCATTATCTTAGACATGCAATAATAGTAGGCCTAGGAAAAGTCTCTAGTTTATCATTATCTTAGACATGCAATAATAGTAGGCCTAGGAAAAGTCTCTAGTTTATCATTATCTTAGACATGCAATAATAGTAGGCCTAGGAAAAGTCTCTAGTTTATCATTATCTTAGACATGCAGAAATAGTAGGCCTAGGAAAAGTCTCTAGTTTATCATTATCTTAGACATGCAATAATAGTAGGCCTAGGAAAAGTCTCTAGTTTATCATTATCTTAGACATGCAATAATAGTAGGCCTAGGAAAAGTCTCTAGTTTATCATTATCTTAGACATGCAATAATAGTAGGCCTAGGAAAAGTCTCTAGTTTATCATTATCTTAGACATGCAATAATAGTAGGCCTAGGAAAAGTCTCTAGTTTATCATTATCTTAGACATGCAATAATAGTAGGCCTAGGAAGAAAAGTCTCTAGTTTATCATTATCTTAGACATGCAATAATAGTAGGCCTAGGAAGAAAAGTCTCTAGTTTATCATTATCTTAGACATGCAATAATAGTAGGCCTAGGAAAAGTCTGTAGTTTATCATTATCTTAGACATGCAATAATAGTAGGCCTAGGAAAAGTCTCTAGTTTATCATTATCTTAGACATGCAATAATAGTAGGCCTAGGAAAAGTCTCTAGTTTATCATTATCTTAGACATGCACTAATAGTAGGCCTAGGAAAAGTCTGTAGTTTATCATTATCTTAGACATGCAATAATAGTAGGCCTAGGAAAAGTCTCTAGTTTATCATTATCTTAGACATGCAATAATAGTAGGCCTAGGAAAAGTCTCTAGTTTATCATTATCTTAGACATGCAATAATAGTAGGCCTAGGAAAAGTCTCTAGTTTATCATTATCTTAGACATGCAATAATAGTAGGCCTAGGAAAAGTCTCTAGTTTATCATTATCTTAGACATGCAATAATAGTAGGACTAGGAAAAGTTTCTAGTTTATCATTATCTTAGACATGCAATTATAGTAGGCCTAGGAAAAGTCTGTAGTTTATCATTATCTTAGACATGCAATAATAGTAGGCCTAGGAAAAGTCTCTAGTTTATCATTATCTTAGACATGCAATAATAGTAGGCCTAGGAAAAGTCTCTAGTTTATCATTATCTTAGACATGCAATAATAGTAGGCCTAGGAAAAGTCTCTAGTTTATCATTATCTTAGACATGCAATAATAGTAGGCCTAGGAAAAGTCTCTAGTTTATCATTATCTTAGACATGCAATAATAGTAGGCCTAGGAAAAGTCTCTAGTTTATCATTATCTTAGACATGCAATAATAGTAGGCCTAGGAAAAGTCTCTAGTTTATCATTATCTTAGACATGCAATAATAGTAGGCCTAGGAAAAGTCTCTAGTTTATCATTATCTTAGACATGCAATAATAGTAGGCCTAGGAAAAGTCTCTAGTTTATCATTATCTTAGACATGCAATAATAGTAGGCCTAGGAAAAGTCTCTAGTTTATCATTATCTTAGACATGCAATAATAGTAGGCCTAGGAAAAGTCTCTAGTTTATCATTATCTTAGACATGCAATAATAGTAGGCCTAGGAAAAGTCTCTAGTTTATCATTATCTTAGACATGCAATAATAGTAGGCCTAGGAAAAGTCTCTAGTTTATCATTATCTTAGACATGCAATAATAGTAGGCCTAGGAAAAGTCTCTAGTTTATCATTATCTTAGACATGCAATAATAGTAGGCCTAGGAAAAGTCTCTAGTTTATCATTATCTTAGACATGCAATAATAGTAGGCCTAGGAAAAGTCTGTAGTTTATCATTATCTTAGACATGCAATAATAGTAGGCCTAGGAAAAGTCTCTAGTTTATCATTATCTTAGACATGCAATAATAGTAGGCCTAGGAAAAGTCTCTAGTTTATCATTATCTTAGACATGCAATAATAGTAGGCCTAGGAAAAGTCTCTAGTTTATCATTATCTTAGACATGCAATAATAGTAGGCCTAGGAAAAGTCTCTAGTTTATCATTATCTTAGACATGCAATAATAGTAGGCCTAGGAAAAGTCTGTAGTTTATCATTATCTTAGACATGCAATAATAGTAGGCCTAGGAAAAGTCTCTAGTTTATCATTATCTTAGACATGCAATAATAGTAGGCCTAGGAAAAGTCTGTAGTTTATCATTATCTTAGACATGCAATAATAGTAGGCCTAGGAAAAGTCTCTAGTTTATCATTATCTTAGACATGCAATAATAGTAGGCCTAGGAAAAGTCTCTAGTTTATCATTATCTTAGACATGCAATAATAGTAGGCCTAGGAAAAGTCTCTAGTTTATCATTATCTTAGACATGCAATAATACTAGGCCTAGGAAAAGTCTCTAGTTTATCATTATCTTAGACATGCAATAATAGTAGGCCTAGGAAAAGTCTCTAGTTTATCATTATCTTAGACATGCAATAATAGTAGGCCTAGGAAAAGTCTCTAGTTTATCATTATCTTAGACATGCAATAATAGTAGGCCTAGGAAAAGTCTCTAGTTTATCATTATCTTAGACATGCAATAATAGTAGGCCTAGGAAAAGTCTCTAGTTTATCATTATCTTAGACATGCAATAATAGTAGGCCTAGGAAAAGTCTCTAGTTTATCATTATCTTAGACATGCAATAATAGTAGGCCTAGGAAAAGTCTCTAGTTTATCATTATCTTAGACATGCAATAATAGTAGGCCTAGGAAAAGTCTCTAGTTTATCATTATCTTAGACATGCAATAATAGTAGGCCTAGGAAGAAAAGTCTCTAGTTTATCATTATCTTAGACATGCAATAATAGTAGGCCTAGGAAGAAAAGTCTCTAGTTTATCATTATCTTAGACATGCAATAATAGTAGGCCTAGGAAGAAAAGTCTCTAGTTTATCATTATCTTAGACATGCAATAATAGTAGGCCTAGGAAGAAAAGTCTCTAGTTTATCATTATCTTAGACATGCAATAATAGTAGGCCTATGAAGAAAAGTCTCTAGTTTATCATTATCTTAGACATGCAATAATAGTAGGCCTAGGAAAAGTCTGTAGTTTATCATTATCTTAGACATGCAATAATAGTAGGCCTAGGAAAAGTCTCTAGTTTATCATTATCTTAGACATGCAATAATAGTAGGCCTAGGAAAAGTCTGTAGTTTATCATTATCTTAGACATGCAATAATAGTAGGCCTAGGAAAAGTCTCTAGTTTATCATTATCTTAGACATGCAATAATAGTAGGCCTAGGAAAAGTCTCTAGTTTATCATTATCTTAGACATGCAATAATAGTAGGCCTAGGAAAAGTCTCTAGTTTATCATTATCTTAGACATGCAATAATAGTAGGCCTAGGAAAAGTCCCTAGTTTATCATTATCTTAGACATGCAATAATAGTAGGCCTAGGAAAAGTCTGTAGTTTATCATTATCTTAGACATGCAATAATAGTAGGCCTAGGAAAAGTCTCTAGTTTATCATTATCTTAGACATGCAATAATAGTAGGCCTAGGAAAAGTCTGTAGTTTATCATTATCTTAGACATGCAATAATAGTAGGCCTAGGAAAAGTCTCTAGTTTATCATTATCTTAGACATGCAATAATAGTAGGCCTAGGAAAAGTCTCTAGTTTATCATTATCTTAGACATGCAATAATAGTAGGCCTAGGAAAAGTCTCTAGTTTATCATTATCTTAGACATGCAATAATAGTAGGCCTAGGAAAAGTCTCTAGTTTATCATTATCTTAGACATGCAATAATAGTAGGCCTAGGAAAAGTCTCTAGTTTATCATTATCTTAGACATGCAATAATAGTAGGCCTAGGAAAAGTCTGTAGTTTATCATTATCTTAGACATGCAATAATAGTAGGCCTAGGAAAAGTCTCTAGTTTATCATTATCTTAGACATGCAATAATAGTAGGCCTAGGAAAAGTCTCTAGTTTATCATTATCTTAGACATGCAATAATAGTAGGCCTAGGAAGAAAAGTCTCTAGTTTATCATTATCTTAGACATGCAATAATAGTAGGCCTAGGAAGAAAAGTCTGTAGTTTATCATTATCTTAGACATGCAATAATAGTAGGCCTAGGAAGAAAAGTCTCTAGTTTATCATTATCTTAGACTTGCAATAATAGTAGGCCTAGGAAGAAAAGTCTCTAGTTTATCATTATCTTAGACATGCAATAATAGAAGGCCTAGGAAGAAAAGTCTCTAGTTTATCATTATCTTAGACATGCAATAATAGTAGGCCTAGGAAAAGTCTCTAGTTTATCATTATCTTAGACATGCAATAATAGTAGGCCTAGGAAAAGTCTGTAGTTTATCATTATCTTAGACATGCAATAATAGTAGGCCTAGGAAAAGTCTCTAGTTTATCATTATCTTAGACATGCAATAATAGTAGGCCTAGGAAAAGTCTCTAGTTTATCATTATCTTAGACATGCAATAATAGTAGGCCTAGGAAAAGTCTCTAGTTTATCATTATCTTAGACATGCAATAATAGTAGGCCTAGGAAAAGTCTGTAGTTTATCATTATCTTAGACATGCAATAATAGTAGGCCTAGGAAAAGTCTCTAGTTTATCATTATCTTAGACATGCAATAATAGTAGGCCTAGGAAAAGTCTCTAGTTTATCATTATCTTAGACATGCAATAATAGTAGGCCTAGGAAAAGTCTCTAGTTTATCATTATCTTAGACATGCAATAATAGTAGGCCTAGGAAAAGTCTGTAGTTTATCATTATCTTAGACATGCAATAATAGTAGGCCTAGGAAAAGTCTGTAGTTTATCATTATCTTAGACATGCAATAATAGTAGGCCTAGGAAAAGTCTCTAGTTTATCATTATCTTAGACATGCAATAATAGTAGGCCTAGGAAAAGTCTCTAGTTTATCATTATCTTAGACATGCAATAATAGTAGGCCTAGGAAAAGTCTCTAGTTTATCATTATCTTAGACATGCAATAATAGTAGGCCTAGGAAAAGTCTCTAGTTTATCATTATCTTAGACATGCAATAATAGTAGGCCTAGGAAAAGTCTGTAGTTTATCATTATCTTAGACATGCAATAATAGTAGGCCTAGGAAAAGTCTCTAGTTTATCATTATCTTAGACATGCAATAATAGTAGGCCTAGGAAAAGTCTCTAGTTTATCATTATCTTAGACATGCAATAATAGTAGGCCTAGGAAAAGTCTCTAGTTTATCATTATCTTAGACATGCAATAATAGTAGGCCTAGGAAAAGTCTCTAGTTTATCATTATCTTAGACATGCAATAATAGTAGGCCTAGGAAGAAAAGTCTCTAGTTTATCATTATCTTAGACATGCAATAATAGTAGGCCTAGGAAGAAAAGTCTCTAGTTTATCATTATCTTAGACATGCAATAATAGTAGGCCTAGGAAGAAAAGTCTCTAGTTTATCATTATCTTAGACATGCAATAATAGTAGGCCTAGGAAAAGTCTCTAGTTTATCATTATCTTAGACATGCAATAATAGTAGGCCTAGGAAAAGTCTCTAGTTTATCATTATCTTAGACATGCAATAATAGTAGGCCTAGGAAAAGTCTCTAGTTTATCATTATCTTAGACATGCAATAATAGTAGGCCTAGGAAAAGTCTGTAGTTTATCATTATCTTAGACATGCAATAATAGTAGGCCTAGGAAAAGTCTGTAGTTTATCATTATCTTAGACATGCAATAATAGTAGGCCTAGGAAAAGTCTCTAGTTTATCATTATCTTAGACATGCAATAATAGTAGGCCTAGGAAAAGTCTCTAGTTTATCATTATCTTAGACATGCAATAATAGTAGGCCTAGGAAAAGTCTCTAGTTTATCATTATCTTAGACATGCAATAATAGTAGGCCTAGGAAAAGTCTGTAGTTTATCATTATCTTAGACATGCAATAATAGTAGGCCTAGGAAAAGTCTCTAGTTTATCATTATCTTAGACATGCAATAATAGTAGGCCTAGGAAAAGTCTCTAGTTTATCATTATCTTAGACATGCAATAATAGTAGGCCTAGGAAAAGTCTCTAGTTTATCATTATCTTAGACATGCAATAATAGTAGGCCTAGGAAAAGTCTCTAGTTTATCATTATCTTAGACATGCAATAATCGTAGGCCTAGGAAGAAAAGTCTCTAGTTTATCATTATCTTAGACATGCAATAATAGTAGGCCTAGGAAGAAAAGTCTCTAGTTTATCATTATCTTAGACATGCAATAATAGTAGGCCTAGGAAGAAAAGTCTCTAGTTTATCATTATCTTAGACATGCAATAATAGTAGGCCTAGGAAGAAAAGTCTGTAGTTTATCATTATCTTAGACATGCAATAATAGTAGGCCTAGGAAAAGTCTCTAGTTTATCATTATCTTAGACATGCAATAATAGTAGGCCTAGGAAAAGTCTCTAGTTTATCATTATCTTAGACATGCAATAATAGTAGGCCTAGGAAAAGTCTCTAGTTTATCATTATCTTAGACATGCAATAATAGTAGGCCTAGGAAAAGTCTCTAGTTTATCATTATCTTAGACATGCAATAATAGTAGGCCTAGGAAAAGTCTCTAGTTTATCATTATCTTAGACATGCAATAATAGTAGGCCTAGGAAGAAAAGTCTCTAGTTTATCATTATCTTAGACATGCAATAATAGTAGGCCTAGGAAAAGTCTCTAGTTTATCATTATCTTAGACATGCAATAATAGTAGGCCTAGGAAAAGTCTGTAGTTTATCATTATCTTAGACATGCAATAATAGTAGGCCTAGGAAAAGTCTCTAGTTTATCATTATCTTAGACATGCAATAATAGTAGGCCTAGGAAAAGTCTCTAGTTTATCATTATCTTAGACATGCAATAATAGTAGGCCTAGGAAAAGTCTCTAGTTTATCATTATCTTAGACATGCAATAATAGTAGGCCTAGGAAAAGTCTCTAGTTTATCATTATCTTAGACATGCAATAATAGTAGGCCTAGGAAAAGTCTCTAGTTTATCATTATCTTAGACATGCAATAATAGTAGGCCTAGGAAAAGTCTCTAGTTTATCATTATCTTAGACATGCAATAATAGTAGGCCTAGGAAGAAAAGTCTCTAGTTTATCATTATCTTAGACATGCAATAATAGTAGGCCTAGGAAGAAAAGTCTCTAGTTTATCATTATCTTAGACATGCAATAATAGTAGGCCTAGGAAGAAAAGTCTCTAGTTTATCATTATCTTAGACATGCAATAATAGTAGGCCTAGGAAGAAAAGTCTCTAGTTTATCATTATCTTAGACATGCAATAATAGTAGGCCTAGGAAGAAAAGTCTCTAGTTTATCATTATCTTAGACATGCAATAATAGTAGGCCTAGGAAGAAAAGTCTCTAGTTTATCATTATCTTAGACATGCAATAATAGTAGGCCTAGGAAAAGTCTCTAGTTTATCATTATCTTAGACATGCAATAATAGTAGGCCTAGGAAGAAAAGTCTCTAGTTTATCATTATCTTAGACATGCAATAATAGTAGGCCTAGGAAGAAAAGTCTCTAGTTTATCATTATCTTAGACATGCAATAATAGTAGGCCTAGGAAGAAAAGTCTCTAGTTTATCATTATCTTAGACATGCAATAATAGTAGGCCTAGGAAAAGTCTGTAGTTTATCATTATCTTAGACATGCAATAATAGTAGGCCTAGGAAAAGTCTCTAGTTTATCATTATCTCCATGGAAATGCTGCGCACCGAAGTGAGTTGACAAATTTGATCGACTGAAGAAACGAACGTTGTGGTTGTTCTGTTCTTATATGGCTCTACATTATATGGGTCTACATTATATGGGTCTACATTATATGGCTCTACATTATATTGGTCTACATTATATGGCTCTACATTATATGGGTCTACATTATATGGGTCTACATTATATAGGTCTACATTATATGGCTCTACATTATATTGGTCTACATTATATGGCTCTACATTATATGGGTCTACATTATATGGCTCTACATTATATGGCTCTACATTATATGGCTCTACATTATATGGCTCTACATTATATGGCTCTACATTATATGGCTCTACATTATATGGGTCTACATTATATGGGTCTACATTATATGGCTCTACATTATATTGGTCTACATTATATGGCTCTACATTATATGGGTCTACATTATATGGGTCTACATTATATAGGTCTACATTATATGGCTCTACATTATATTGGTCTACATTATATGGCTCTACATTATATGGGTCTACATTATATGGCTCTACATTATATGGCTCTACATTATATGGCTCTACATTATATGGCTCTACATTATATGGCTCTACATTATATGGCTCTACATTATATGGCTCTACATTATATGGCTCTACATTATATGGCTCTACATTATATTGGTCTACATTATATTGGTCTACATTATATGGCTCTACATTATATGGCTCTACATTATATGGCTCTACATTATATGGCTCTACATTATATGGCTCTACATTATATGGCTCTACATTATATGGCTCTACATTATATAGGTCTACATTATATGGCTCTACATTATATGGGTCTACATTATATGGGTCTACATTATATGGGTGGGTCTTACATTATTATATGCGAACAATCAATTTCAAGCATGAACTTTATCAAAAATAAATAAAGAAATCGGCTTATCGAAGACAACTTGGAATCGTGACTAAAGTGAAACACCACTTACAAGTCTGACTTACGTTCCAGAGGAATGCTAGACCATTTTTCACATTAGTGGAGTGTTTGTAGTTTTTAAAGGATACCTTTTCTATTATTTGACTTCAATTTTGTATTATTTACACTGGGCTCTTTGGAGTGCAGAGTTTGCCGATCACTATCAGTCTGTTCACGTGTTAATATGTCTTCTTTATTGATAATTATCGTGTTGATTATATTCATAATTTAATGTAATCTTTCAATATTAAAGGTTACTGTTAATCTGTTGCCTTGTTTCACACTTTTCTACTATATACTAATATATACTCTATCAATATGACCTATAACCTTTATGAGGGTAAAAATTATGCAAATGATATACAGAAGGTACATAATATAGATACACTTTTATGACCCATTTTTCAGCTGTTTATGTTATTTGGTCACGATGATCAGGAGGTGCAAGTTCTTTAAAAAAAAAAGAATGAAGAGTGTATTTTCTAAAATTTGTATTTTACAGCTACGATACTGCGATTGAAGCCATTTCTTCTGGGAAGATAAATGTGAAACGACTGATCACTCACCGCTACTCACTGAACGAGGCAGTGGCGGCTTTTAATGCTGCCTTGAACAGAGAAGGCGCAAAGATTATCATTGACTGCAACAAGGCGACAGATTAACAGTAGGAATATAAGATAATCATTGAATGCAACAAGGCTGAATTATCAGTGTTTAAATCTCTAGTTAACATTAGTTACCAGTTCAACACATCTACAGGCTTAGCAAGCCTATGTATTAAACATTTTTTGAAGGAATGCTAGTAATTCATAAGTTGAAAGTAATTCGCTAAAAATGTTTTTTTTTGTTATGTTTTTTTTTTTTTACTGGAAATCTTGACAAGATTATTCCCTTCAAGTGAACAGGTCAAGATTATTCCCCTCAAGTGAACAGGACAAGATTATTCCCTTCAAGTGAACAGGACAAGATTATTCCCTTCAAGTGAACCGACTTTTCTAAATGATTTTAATTCTTATCACTTTCTTTAAGAACATTCATACATGAAACAGACTATCATAATTGAATCAAAGAAACATTATTTATTATAAAAAAAAAATCATTGATACCAATGTTTTAAACGGTGTATTTACACTGTTACATATTCAAGAAATTTCTCTTTGTAAAAGAAACATTTTCATCCACAAATAAAATATGTTGTTATTTTAGTTGTAGCTTTTTTATTTTTCTGACAATGAGGTTGAACTTAAAAAAAAACACCAAATATACCTACATTGTTCTCTCTACTTAATCTTATTTCTATTGCGTCTTATTTCTACTTCATCTTATTTCTATTTTATCTTATTTATAATTCACCTTATTTGTATTTCTACCTCGTCCTATAATTACTTCGTCTTATTGAGTTGAAAATTTAACAATTAAAGTAGACAGTCAATAAGAAATAAGTTTTGTTGTGGTATTAATTGTAAGCTTTTCCCTTTTATTAAAAAGAACTCAAAGGCTTTAGTTCATTTTGAAATAAGATTTCTGAGCCATTTGATATTAGAAAAGAAGTAGGTTAAGTCCACTTGGTGGTAGATGGACATTGTGATTCACAGGAAGTTGTGGTCCGGATTTTCAAAAACTCCAAAACGTGTCCAGCTACATCAATGGAACAAATTAAAATAAGAAAAAAAAAGATCAACTTTCTAATAAACTGTTAGCAAAGATCAACAGTCATACTATTAACCTCAAAAAGCTATTTTTTTTAAAAATACAAATCCTCACAATCAATTTTGTAATTACGAATGAACAGCTATGTGCTAAAACAATGAATGATGCAAACATGTTACATTAAACAGTGGCAGAATTAGGTATAAAATTTTAAGGAGAAAAAATTGTAAATTAAATATGGTAAAATAATGAGTAGTTCTAAGCTCAGGCCCTGTGACTCCTCAAATCCAGCTAGCAACTACCCTAACAAGGCCAACAGACCACAAAACCAACCATATTGTTGAACTCTTAAAAGCAGAAGTGCAGGCCTGCGACCTCTGAACTATCCTGTGGTATGTTCACCTTGTACATAGTTACCAGCGGGAGCAGAGTGTCTCAGGTTTGTGCTCTGGTCAGGCCTGTCCATTATTTTGTCCCATTTCATTCAGCATTTTCTCTCATTGAACTATTTTACTTAATGCTATCATTATATATATATCAGAATTATATTTAATGCTTTTTTTTTGGTAATCATATCAAACCTCAAACTTAGCTCATAAAGATGTTTGCCTTTACCAATTTTAAATTTTACATTTTCTTTATATGAGTTTCAGGGTGTAGCTTTCAAGTGCACAGATGATGCATACGAACTGTATCTTCTATAACTCTAAACTTTAAAAAACCTTTGCATCAAGCCTCCCTAAAACGATACATCATATACATCCCGATTAAATAATTAGTTTCACTTTCTAGCAAGAGAAATGTTCATCCATTATAATGACAGATCAAACAATATACATAAAACAGCATGGTCACGTTGACATGTGAATTATTTATAAAAAAAAACTTCATTAATACAAAAGTACAATATTAAAAAAGTAAACAAATAAATGGAGTAATTATTAATTAATCTTTCTTTCGGAAACAGATAAAGACTAAGCTACATTAACAATATTTAAACGTTGAACAATAATTAACAATATAACATATTTTTTAAAAAGTTTTGACTAACATATATAGATGACTATGTAAATATAGGGCTTTAGATGTAGAATATGGGCCAATAAGTCACAACAGAATTGAACAAATGTGTTCAGTAACAGCTGGTCTTCAACAGACGGAAAGTTTCACAAAGATTTTTAGATGGATCGACAGTTCTTTAGCAGAATGTTGATTGTGAGTGAAGAGTCTCGTGTATGTCACAGCATGTAGGAGGATGGAAGATGTTGATGCCAGCTAATGCCTTCAGTCATACACGTTAAAACACATTTCAAAGAAAATCCACATGCCTTCAAGTTGCTGCTGATTCTACACTAATGCTGTAGAGTAAAAATAAACAACAAAATAAAAGCTCTCTATTTTGTTTATAATATACAAACTCTGATAATCAAATACTATACAAGAAATTCATGCACCTGACTTTACAAACAAACTGTTTGTCTATCAAACCCAACATCAGTGCCTGAATACAAACATACAGGCTTTGGGTGCTTGATACATTAGTAGGCTACAACTTAGTAGTGTCTGGGTTAGGAAATAGCTTCGAAGTTTTTGCTAGTAAAATTCATTATTGGATATTCATGTCTAAATACAAGGAAGGAGCATCAACACTCAGAAGTCGTTTGATAAGGTGTTGTTTTTTTTTGCAATACCCAAAGGCACATATTCGGAGTAGAACCAGGGCAAAGGGCGGGTGGACGCGATTCTCGAAAATGGCTCTTATACAAATACAAACCCAGAAATACCCAACAAAGACGATCCCAGAAATAGTCATGACATACTGTCTCAGAAGTACCGACGAAATACTAATTCGGAAATGAACAACAACACGAATCCTAAAATACCCACACAATGCAAACCCAGAAAATACCCAACAAATACATGGATGAAAGCAATACATTTTTATTGTAACGCCAGCACCTTACGCACCATAAAGTTCCAGCTTCAATGACGTAAGACCTATCTGGTTGAAGGCTTCACATTCATAGTCTCCAAGGTCATGGGAGATAGCTTGTCTTATTGTGAGTTCCGAGTGGCGGGCGTGGCGGGCCTCCTCACTATTCTCAATCTTGTATTTAAAATTATTAATTATCCTGGTGAAATATATATATAAGAAAATAAATTGCTACTAATAGCAGCATATCTTTGTCAGTTTGTATTTATAATAGTAGATTGGTGATTTGAAAAAAAAACAATACTATTTTTTTCCTTGCACTTTCAATATGTTTCAATCAGAATGGATTTACTTACAACTTTCCACTTTTCTTCCATACTATCTCTGGCCTGGGCAGTCCCACAGCTAGACACTTTAGTTTGGCGTGAGTGTTGAGAGTCACTCCGGTCCTCTTCTGAGCATACAGTAACGGTGAAGCTGATACAAGAATGATTTGATGAAGTTTGTTGAAGTTTTTGTTTATTATAATGACATTAGTAAAACATATCATTCATAATGTATGACATATGTATTCATTCCTCTATACCTCATGAGCATAAATAACAAGGAAGGAAGATTAGTAATAACACTTTTCAAAGCAAAATTTTCTTTTCGCTTAGAACTTTGAACGTAAAAATGTAGAAGTCATATAAGCGTCGCATTAGGTTTGCGGGACATTCTTCTCCGACAAAAACAGATTTTTAACATTAACATTGAGGTCAAAATGACAAAAATGCAAACAGGGACGTCCTCGTAACATGAAGCTGCACCTTTATGGAGTATCTAACGAATATTCACAATTGACTAGAGTAACACCTTTAGTAAAATCACTAAATTTAGAAAGCCTTCAGGATAAAAGACTCAAAAGTAAAGTAGCAATTATACATAAAACACTGAACCATAATCCTCAAATAAAAAAACAAAACCTACTAAAATACCCAGAAAGACACAAAGATAAAGGCACATTCCTTGTTCCGTAAGTTAGGACAAATTAGTACAAACGCTCCTTCTTCCCTAGTGCTATTAGAGCATGAAATGGGTTGCCTGAGTCAGCAAGGAAAACCAGTGACTTGGCAGAATTTAAGTGATTGGTTAACATGCATGACTAAATGCATGACGCGTAGGACGTAATCATCTTCTTTTTTGAAGTAACGTCTTTATTATATAAGATAAGAAGGTGGACACCAGCAGGCAAGATGCTGCAGACCTTGCTGGTGACCGATGTCTATAGAGACAGCCTGCAGTGCTGCAAGGCAAGGGAGGATCTAAGTAAGAAATCAAACTTCGATCAGTGATTCCCAACATTAGTTACCTCCCTCTCTCCAGGGACACAATTGAGATGCTACACACTAATGTCAGCGAATAATATTAATATGAAAAAACTACTCTGCATGGGTTGGTGAAAATGAGAAGGGTTACTTAGAAGTACACTTAGAATAAAAGTTTGAGAATCTATGACCTCTATGATTTGTTAAAAATGAACTTCCACCTACTTGGCCCATTTGGTATAAATGTTGTTGTCTCTAGCACTGCAGCTGGAGTCGGTGGAGCTGGAAAATAAGACGCAAATGTTTATTTCATTCAATTAGTTTCAGTTTTACTAGTATTTCTATTAATAACTAATGACTAGATACAGATCTTCTGAGTTTTAATACTGATTCTCTGTGTTAATATTGACCTAATTACACTAATACTGACTCAAATCCTGACTGTAAAATCAATCTATAAAGTCAAATAAACAGATTAATATTTTTTTGGTTTAGTCAAGTGATAGTCACATGACACCTGGTGGGTCTGCCATCAGTGCATAATGAATCCTCAGAGAATCAGTTCCAGTGGCCCATGTGTCAAAATTTTGGCCCACTGGTGGAACAAGGCTCGACAAGCTAGTGTACAAGGCATACGCGTGCTGGACATTATTAATAAAATGCACAGTGGTCAAACATGTTGGCCATGATTGATCTGAATTATTGAGATGCAGTCCTGTAGCCTAGTTCCGCTGCAAGGCACACGTTTTTAGAACAATTGATCTAAAGGTATGCTAATATGCAAAGTGTGTGCTCTCTTCTCAACAAAATGTCTCCAGTAGAGTTTTGCCTTCAAATTGACAAGAGAATAGGCTGTCCAAACATTTCTGAGCGCATTAGAGGAACAAGGGAAAATAATGTCAACATTTGAACCACTATAAAAACTTTTATTTCAAGACGAAATCATCCAAGATTATGTAAACGGTGTCAATATGGAGCACTTTATTGAAGAGCTCAAGGCAGTTCTGCCATTCTCTCTTTCTCTCTCTCACACACACGAAAACAGCCTCGATTTTATCTCCCTTGTCTCTTTAACTTGTTTTTGAAAGCGCTGATGTCATCAGAGATTTCATGATCAAGCAAACATCCAGGAAAGATAACCGAAGCCCGTCATTTAAAATTACAAGAAGGATAACTCATTTATAAGCAGTTTATTTTTTTGTCCACATAGTCACCTCTGTTCTAGTAATGTCTTCTGTTTGTTTTCTTTTTAAGAAAGCAGTAGATCTAAATATTTTTGTTGTAAAAATATTCTGCGTATTGTACCAATTTTTTTATAACAGGTTTTATTTATGAATTCAGGTTAATGGATTTTACAAGGAGTATTTTACAACCAGGATATTCCATCCCTCCCAGTTTCCTCCCATTATAATTCACGTCTGCTTCCACCATTACGACAGTTGTTATTAGTTACGTCTCAAAAAAGACCCAAACACCTCGTTTTCTTGTTTCAGTTGTGCCCCTTGGCTGGCATCTAGTAATTAGCTGTCCCATCCTCTTTTTTCGGACGTACTTCAAAAGTAGCCTCATTTCTTCAATACCATCACATTTTTGTGTGTCCAGACCAAGGAACTAAATTGATAGTTTCCATAAATTGTCCAATTTTGCCAGCGCTTTTAAAATAAAAACAAACTACAACATACAACACGCATATTCATAGACACACATTTTCTAATCACTCTTTTTTTCCACCGCGATTCTTGAAGAGAAAGAGCAGTGCAGAAGAAAATCTCATCAATCTGAATGCAGAAGTTCTACAGTATACTTGACCCTTCTCTGTTCACCATCTTGGAGATCATTATAAAACTAATTCATGAATAAGAAACATCACTGGGACTCATACTTTACAAAGTTTCTCTTGTAATATACATCTTTCTTGCTTTAGCATACAATCTCTTTTGTGGACCTGCGAGGGAAGGGAGTATCTGGGAGGTTTCCGACGGTATTCGAGCTCTACCCAGACAGTTCGTTAAAGAAGGCCTCAACACTGATCTGCAAAGTCACAACCTGTGGGCTGTTTAGATCAATATCTCGTTGCCCCGTCGCACAGACCTGTGACGAGGCAACGACCTGCTTCTCTAAACTAAACACAAGTTGTGACGTTGCATGTCAGTGTTCAGACCTTCTATAACAATTGGTCTCGGCTCTAGCCCTCTTGATAGGTAGCCAGCTGATTTTTGCCACTCAGTACCACATCCCATATATCGTTATAGATATAATGGTTACAAACAATCTTCTGCGTCTGTCCTGATTTTTTGCAGTTGAACCGTTGATTCTTTGCATTATGTGCCACGGAAATATAGTATACTGTTCTAGTAATTTATTTCGCGTTGCAGGCATAAAGGTATACAGTGAGTTGGTTGTGCTTGGTGATTGGGGTAATATGATCTATTTAATGTAGGAAATAAAGCATTAAAACTACATACACACAAACTACACATCTTCGAGTGTGGTACTCATCAAAGAAATCAATACAGAATTTAGAACTCACCTACAACGATCAATTTAGTCTTTCCTTTGGCTGAAGGTTTATTTCCATTTTCACCAATGCAAATGTAGTCTCCAGATTGTTCTACAGACACTGAGTCCAACTTGAGGATGTTGCCCGCACCAATCTCTAAAGACAGAAGGTAGAGGCCAATTTAAATTTATTAAGCATGTAGATTTTCTAGCATGACTCACTATCAAATGTCATCCTTCAAGGTACAGTGAAGGGAGCATGATGAGAGGTCGTTCAAATAAAAGTTGGGTTTAACGACGTGAAGTTGAGTTCTGGAATAGCAGACTTCAGTTGGGTTAAAAAACGTGAAGTTGAGTTCTGGAATAGCAGACTTCAGTTGGGTTAAAGAACGTGAAGTTGAGTTCTGGAATAGCAGACTTCAGTTGGGTTAAAGAACGTGAAGTTGAGTTCTGGAATAGCAGACTTCAGTTGGGTTAAAGAACGTGAAGTTGAGTTCTGAAATAGCAGACTTCAGTTGGGTTAAAGAACGTGAAGTTGAGTTCTGGAATAGCAGACTTCAGTTGGGTTAAAGAACGTGAAGTTGAGTTCTGGAATAGCAGACTTCAGTTGGGTTAAAGAACGTGAAGTTGAGTTCTGAAATAGCAGACTTCAGTTGGGTTAAAGAACGTGAAGTTGAGTTCTGGAATAGCAGACTTCAGTTGGGTTAAAGAACGTGAAGTTGAGTTCTGGAATAGCAGACTTCAGTTGGGTTAAAGAACGTGAAGTTGAGTTCTGGAATAGCAGACTTCAGTTGGGTTTGCCCCTTGGACGTAGAAATGGTTCCCCTTACCTCAGCTTTTGTTTAAATATCAAATGTTTGGAGATTGATAATTAAGACAATCTATCAAAACATGGCTTACTTTCTCTAGCAGACGATCCTGATCTCCTTCTATACCACGTGATATTTGCTGGCGGCGATGACTGGAAGTTGCAGGTCAACGTCACGGTCTGTCCAGCGTCCGCAGTGATTCGCTTCTTAAAATGACTGTCTAGAAGCAGTTGGGGGCTTGACTGTGGTGGTGCTGTGAATAGTAAATAACGTTTGAGGCAAGAGCTACCAGTTAACAATATCGCTGAAGGCAAATCCAAAGAAAAAAAATGCTAATCGGAATTACGTTATCAGAGTGTAATTGATCTGAGGTAATAAGCTCATCAAACAAGGAAGCAGAACTGTAACATTAGATAGGTTGCCCGTGTTGTTTGCATTCTGAGTAGTGCTGGGATGCTCTAACAAGATCAAGTTTAAAACCAGTTCTAGAACAGTTCAAAAATTAAACCATAAATCCTCACGAAACAATAAGCCTACGTTTCACTACGCAATACATACATAATGCCAGACTCGTCAGAAAGTGGGAGAACTGAAGAAGTGTGAACGTTCTTTTCTGAATGTCACTTGGGTGGTGAAGAATACACTAAACTCAAGGCGATACTTGATAAGTTCTGTGTCACCATAAGAAAGTGACCACTTGAATGAGCTAGCATTTCTAAAAGCGTCACCTTCTCTCTTTTCTTATCTTATTTACAAAGCTTATATTAAATCACTCCGTCTGGCTGAAGTTTTTCTCACAGTTAAGACTTTGTACTATTTTTTCTAGTCATCGGCTAAATATGATAGTGGTAATTCATTCATTTTGTTTTATATAGAAAAGGGAGTCAAACCTTGAAGTATATAGAAATACGACAGTGATTTTTTCTGTTCTTTCCATTCTTTCCATGAGCTTATGTTTTAAAAAAAAGTATTTAAAAAAAATATTTTGCTTGATTTTTCTATTAAAATAAAGTGTAACCAACCTTGAACACTAGAGTTATTAGTTTAGAAAATTTGACATAGTCAATTTTCCATGTGAATTTTCTAATGACAATATAAACCAAACCTTATTTTTTTTAAATGTTATTACTTCACCTAAAAATTGGCTTAGTTTTGTTGATCAATAATTGTAGTTACCTGCATTTCTGAGGTTTACTGATCTGGTCAATACTGGGTCAGAGTTCACCATGCAAATGTAAGTGCCAAAGTCAGTTTCCTTGAGTTTCTGTATCTCCAGGCTCCACTGTGGGGCTAGGTCATGTACGATCCTGAACCTTTGATCCCCGATATACACTTTGGACCTGACACTGATAATGTCGTCCTTGATGGACTTCCACAAGACCTTGAAAAGAAGACGCCCAGAAAATAAACCTTTTTGGATAAATGTGTGCATTGGTGTGCTCTTGTGATGTGAAATCAACCATAATCAGGGGCATAACCGTCTGGCATTCTGCAGGTATGGGATCTTCTTTTACCCCATCCCGATACTCCCAAAACACTATGAGTTCAAAAGAGAGGAAATGGAGATAATTAAAAAAAAACACTTTTTTCCCACTTTAGAGATTCTGATCAAGAGACAACCATTCCTGTGATAAACAAATAAGCTAGCCTCTGTGTCAGTTCAAGAAGAAAAAAAAACCTAGCAACGACGCTACTATGGTATTTGTATTTTAAGGCTTTACAAGGAAACCTTCCTAGTGCAGAGGATTAAATAGGAAGCACGATGCCAATGTAATTTTTCTTATTATGAATTAAATTTCCTTTTTTTTAAAGACTATGACATGAAAGAGAAAAGAGATTTATAAATAGGGGCGTAGCTAGGGATTTTGGGACCGGGGACATTGCCCTCTTTGGGGGCCCCCTTGCATTTTGACATTTGACATCGTGAAATAATGTACTTAATAAATATAAAAGCCTATATTCAAATTGGTACAGTACAGGCCTATCAGTAACATTACCAACAAATAATCATTAAGACTCTTTAAATGAATAATACCGTTGTTTATTGGCGAAATAATGCACAAGTGACAAATCTCAATTCATATCGCTTCACGTCGTGCTTTCTGTGCAGCAAAGGCATCTATAACATCATCTACATCGTAACATCGATAATGTCTAGTATTTGGGACTCCAGTGACATTAAAGCTAAGCCTTTCTTGCGTCATTGTGCTCCTGAGATAGTTTTTGATGAAATTGAGCTTTGAGAATAATCTCTCACGTGATGCAATGGAAGTGGCCTGAGTTAGCAGTATTCGGATGGCTTTAATTCAAAAAACAGAAATGGAAAAGTGGTTTGAGTGTTGGGACAAGTCCCAAAAAGCCCGTGGAATCCGGGAGCGCATGAGGCGCCGTGACCTCACTTCCCTGTGGTGGAGGCTGTCCAGGCCTGAGCAAGCTATTATAGCACAGTGCAGGGCAGACCACAGTTCTGTTGGCTCATATTTCTAACGGCTATGGCCAAATTTCGATTGTACAGATCAAAGTCAGTCCTATGTCTTTAAGAGTTTTCATAACAAGCTCTTCATAATGTTGTGCATCAGGTTTCAAAATTTCAAAGTAAACAGTGAATGACTCTATTATTTCGAAATTATCAACATCCAAGTAACAAACTATTAGGCATACCTGTTCTTGATTAGAAACAATTGGAGTGGAATCAAGCTTCAGAGAAGTAATAAACTAATAAACTTGCTTGACTTTCCCAACAATTGATACCCTAACTTTATTGTCCATCAAGTTAATGAACTAATAATGTGTCTTGCCATATTCGATTCTATGTAATTGGTGTTTCTTAACTTCATTAAATTCTGCAAGAAATTTCAAAGATGCTACGAAGTTTCCAGAACTGGGTGAATTCAGGTTTTCGTTATGACCACGTAAGCTTGAGTTTATTTTTACTAAGTACTTAATAGCTGCTGCTCCACACTTCAGAATATCTCTCCAATACTGATGATTTTTTCCAAACTTGCGCATGAAACATATGTCACAGTTCACCTGGTTCTGCCTTAACCTTTTCTTCTTCCAGCTTCCACTTCAAAAAAAAAGCTTGTCTGTGGTGGACTCCTTCTTCATGTTTGTTCAGTCTCTCATGTTTCTTCCGTTTGGTCAATGCACTAGATATCTTTTTTGATGTCACAGAAAACAGTACACATGCAAAACAAAACAGACAGCCCAAGTGTGGAGAGAAGAGGAGCCAAGGTCTGTTGCAAATTTCTTCTGTTGGAAACTTTCTAGTGAACCATAATGATATCAACAAAACAAATTTCTGACACTAATTTGGGAGCCACCCTCAAGGGGATCTTCCAATTCTCCCCCCTCCCCATCCCACCACCCTAGCTACGCCACTGTTTATTAATAGTTATAAAAGTAAAAAGTGATAGAAACATGGGGAGAAAGAAAGTGAGAAGCGAAAAAGAAAGAAAGGGAGAGAATGAGAAAAAGAGAGACAGAGAAAGAGTGAGAGAGAGAGAAAGAGTGAGAGAGAGAAAGAGAGTGAAAGAGAAAGAGTTAAAGAGAGAGAGAGAAAGAGTGAGAGAGAAAGAGTGAGAGAGAGAAAGAGTGAGAGAGAGAAAGAGTGAGAGAAAGAGAAAGAGAGAGAGAAAGAGAAATAGAGAGAGAAAGAGAGAGAGAAATAGAAAGAGAATGAGAGAAAGAGAGAGAGAGAGAGAGAAAGCAAAAATCGAGAAGATTGCAAGAGAGAGGGGTACTTACGTAGGACTATTATAGAAAATAAAGAGCTAAGCTACAAAATACATATAAAAGAGGGACAGACAGACAGACCTATACAGACGAAAGACAGACATATTGTGGGAGAAAAAGACAGACTGGCAGTGAGGTCATGCCTACATATACTTACCAGTTTGTCGTTGATATTT
Source organism: Biomphalaria pfeifferi (assembly GCA_030265305.1). Taxonomy (NCBI): domain Eukaryota; kingdom Metazoa; phylum Mollusca; class Gastropoda; family Planorbidae; genus Biomphalaria; species Biomphalaria pfeifferi. The sequence continues at coordinate 213,772 of JASAOG010000076.1, forward strand.
TCCACTTCACAAGGTAAGAGTGCAGTCCCTCCCACTTGAGCAGACACCGTAGTCGCAGTGGGTCGTATGAAAGTGGAGTCCGGACCTAGACAGTAAACAAGCATGTCTCAATATACACGGACCTAGACAGTAAACAAGTGTGTCTCAATATAGACGGACCTAGACAGTAAACAAGTATGTTTCAATATACACAGACCTAGACAGTAAACAAGTATGTCTCAATATACACGGACCTAGACAGTAAACAAGTGTGTCTTAATATAGATGGACCTAGACAGTAAACAAGTATGTTTCAATATACACAGACCTAGACAGTAAACAAGTATGTCTCAATATACACAGACCTAGACAGTAAACAAGTATGTCTCAATATACACGGACCTAGACAGTAAACAAGTGTGTTTCAATATACACAGACCTAGACAGTAAACAAGTGTGTCTCAATATACTCAGACCTAGACAGTAAACAAATATGTCTCAATATACACGGACCTAGACAGTAAACAAGTGTGTCTCAATATAGACGGACCTAGACAGTAAACAAGTATGTTTCAATATACACAGACCTAGACAGTAAACAAGTATGTCTCAATATACACGGACCTAGACAGTAAACAAGTGTGTCTCAATATAGACGGACCTAGACAGTAAACAAGTATGTTTCAATATACACAGACCTAGACAGTAAACAAGTATGTCTTTATATTAAACACGGACCTAGACAGTAAACAAGCATGTCTTAATATTAAACACGGACCTAGACAGTAAACAAGCATGTCTTTATATTAAACACGGACCTAGACAGTAAACAAGCATGTCTTTATATTAAACACGGACCTAGACAGTAAACAAGCATGTCTTAATATACACGGATTTACCCTATAGGCAAGACAAGCTCTAGCTTAGGGCAAGACAAGCTCTAGCTTATGGCCCTTAAGAAATATTTAGCACTGACATCTGACTTATAAAAGGCCCCATTATTTAAACAGCTTAGGGCCTTTTCAAGTATGGGACTGTATTATATCCTTCCTACATCGGTTGACCCTCAAAGTATTTTTCTAGCATTTGAGACAAAAAAACAACAACATGTCAGGTAAATCACTAAAACGCAATTCGAATTCCAACATCGATTGTTTGTTTTTATAAAAGAAACAAAAGTTCCTGGTCTTCTCTAAAATTTGTTTTCTTCAATAAGTAATGTACTCCTTCGATTAATATCACACATTTTATAAAATGTATAGTTGATGTTCTATAGTCCTAAGTTATAATGGAGATCTGCTAATACTTTAGTCAAGCTCAAGTGTTTACTGTTCGCGTGTAACCGGGCCACAAGAAGCGTGTTTAAATTCTGAAAACCGAGAAACCTTTCTTACTCCGTAGCCGAGTGTTCAGGAGATGAAAACTGCCTGGTAGATAAAATGTGGCTTATCTGTTCAGACCATACCAGATTACAGTCTCTTTTCTCTAGCTAACGAACCAAACACTGACCAGTCCATCGATCTGTAACTACAAATACTCGATCGACAAGGGAGGTAATGTACTTCTCAGCTAGGTTGATTTAAGGGAGATAAGTAAAGGCGTTTTGTTGAAAAAGGGTAATATAATGGCATTTTTCTTTGAATAAAAAATTAGATAATTTTCACCATTTTATTGTGTTGTGAATTTTAATCAATACACTATACATAAAAGTTTAGCTAAAGGTGATTGTTCGAATTATATTATTAAACAATCATTTCTTACTGGCTATGATACTTAGACAAAAGTCAATTTAAATCTAATTTACACCGTTCATATTACATCTTTATATAGCATTCCCATGTAAAACACAATGCAAAATGGGAAGACATAATGGATAGATCTCTCTCTTAATTCTGCATTTTTTTATTTTTTTTTGAGTTTTCAAAAAATTTTAATAATTTCCGGATATTATGTTATAAGTTATAAAATGGTTTAATTTAATAATTTACTCCTAGAATTAGCGCGGCTCCTTTGAAAGTGCGGGGCACATTGCGGTTACATAGGGGCCCAAGGCCGGCCCTGCAAGATAACCGCGTATGCTACGCCGTTAATCGACTAGTATTCTATATTCAAGTCTTGCAACACAGAGATATCCACATTGGTACATAGATAACTATCATTTCCTGCCGGCCTTGATACATAGGCAACAGTCAACTTTAATCTAATCTACACTGTTCATAATATCTATACCAGATTTACCTTAAGCAACATAATGATATTGGCATTGATACACAACAATCAATTCTTACCGGTTTTGATACTCAACGTAATGACTTCCGCGGCGAAGACCTGTCCACTCAGACGGCACTGGTACTCCCCAGCGTCCTTCAGTTGGACATTCCTGATGGTCAGCGTGGACACATTGTTGTTGTTGACTTTCACCGAAATCTTTCTGCTGGGAGTAAACCTGGTAGTCCCCACGGTCAGTGGATACGGCTCGGACATTTTGGTCCATATGATCTGGTCATCGAGAGGGAAGACGGAAATAGTAAGTAAAGTTTTGTAGAAACATAGGAAGTTGTTAGCTGAAAGGTTGGTACAGTTCAACATAAGAAGTTGTTAGCTGAAAGGTTAATACAGTTCAACATAAGAAGTTGTTAGCTGAAAGGTTGATACAGTTCAACATAAGAAGTTGTTAGCTGAAAGGTTGATACAGTTCAACGTTATTTATCCAGACGTCAGTTAACCGGACTGTTTTTTTTGTTGTTGTTGTTGTTGCTGTTTTTGTTATCATTGTTTTTATTGTTTTTGTGTTACAGTACAGTATTTAACTGCACGTGCATGACAATCCTCGTTGGTGCAACGAACGATCAGCGATTATTTCTCTCAATAACGACAGGCTACTACGTATAACGCTTTGTTCCCTTGTATATTTTACTTCAATTTTATGTTTACGTACAGCAGAATACACTCATATGAATTTTCTTTATATTTGTGTACAATGGACCGTTTATAATATTCCGAATGGACCTCATTCACCAATCGTAAACAAACAACATTTAGCCACGTGGTGCTCTATCTCTTCTTTATAATTTACGATCTCATGTTTAATTCATGATGGTTGTCACGTGACAGTTTTTGTCGTTGTTTTATCAATAAGATCACGTGACTAAATGTTGTTTGTTTACGATTGGTGAATGAGGTCCATTCCGTAGTGTAAAGCAATACGTTGTCTCCCCATGCTAAATTTATAAATTTATGTTAAATGTAATTTTAGAGTTAATCTTGTTTATAAAATTCATGATTATAGATTTAAAGACAAAATAATTTGATTAATATTAACCTTCTTGTGCATGCTTAGTGACACAAAAAATCTATATCTTTGTCTAAAAATGTGTGTAGCTATGAACTGTATTTCCGCGTATATACCCCGCACATGTTCATAACCCGCACACGCGTATAACCGCACAAAATTAAGTAAAAACAAAACTGTACAACCCACACCCTTTTAAGCCCCGCATGTGCAAAGCCTGACTTGCTGAGCTGGGCCGTACGATTGGCCGGATGACAACATCGGCTGGTATTCGGCCTAATTGTGTAGTCTATTCATTCCCGTGGCAATCAGCAGCACAAGTGTTCTTGTAGTTTAACTTTGTAGCGTATAGTGTGCATTGTTTCTGTTCTTTTATGTTATGAGTATAATAAATTGTGTGAACCTCGCAGGGAAAACTTGTATAACCCGCGGGTTATATGTGCATTTAACAAAACAAAACACGGTACACCGATTTTCGTTTCAAGGATGATGGAAGCTATCTCCGCCTATTTGGTTGTTTAAGAATCTATTCTATTATCTATATACTCAATAAAGTAGATTATAATAACGCTATAATATTACTTATTCTTGAACTAAATGCGTATGACTAGTCGGTAAGTTAATACTTTCAGAGCTGAAAAGAAAATTAATCTGCATACTGGTAGTAATAATTACAAAAGCTGGTTCAAGTCAAGAAATACCTTCCAGGCATCCCGGAGGTCAGCCGTACTCCTTTCCTTCCGCCCTTTTTTTTTCCACCCTCATTCGTAAGACGAACACAGTCTCTCTCAATCAAACCAGGGCTCCAATAGGTCAATCCGGGGGGACATTAATCTTATAAAGGGACCTATACGTCAATAAATGCGAGATTGATGTTAATAAAGTCGACCAATGACAGGAGAAACAAGGACCATAACTCGACATCTCGAGACGCGAGATTCAGCGAGACAATAGGCCGAGAAAACAATACATTTCCATTAGATAAATGAAAGATTTCCAAGTAAACGATTGATAGGAATAAAGTAAGTAAACCGAGTTATACTTTTTAACAAACAATAGAAAAAAAAAAGACTTATTCCATTATTTGAACATAATCAGTGGACGAAGATGTCAGATGACCCAAGACAGACCAAAAGAGTGGGAAATGAGCCTAAAGATACTTGACCACTTTATAAAATAGAAAGATAGAAAGGCTACGATTAGAAGCACTCTATTTAAAGTAGATTCGATTGGACACACATTTATTTATCTAAAGAAACGAAAATTGTTCAGTACAAAACTACTTCCGGTAGCGCATTGCATGTAGGGCCTACATTGAAAAACTCGAGTCACATCTGTACACACATACACTGTAAAGAAAGGGAAAAAAAACAAGGACGAATTGTCTGTCTCTGAGTTTGAATGAAATTGTTTCAAAGGCAGTCTATGGGACTTATACATTCATAACTAAAATACTCCTTCTGAAAATGCATTGGTCATAACAGGCAGTAGTAGTTTATAATTATATAGGCTAGACAAGCGGTTCTCAAACATTTTTTTTTACCCGGGGACCTCTTTATCTAGTCAAAACGTGCCTACGGACCCCTAAGTGAAAAATCTACATAAATGCAAATTATATAAGTAGCAATGTAAAAATAAAATTATGTTGAGCATGTGTTTATTTAGATTTTAACGTTTTGTGTTATAATAAAATAAAAACAAAACAAATGACTTGGATGACTTTGATGAGATTTTATAAGTGTACTAGACATATGTTACCCGCGACCCGCGTGTCTTTATTTGCGCATTACTGTCGATAGATATAGTCACTGAGAGTGTTTTGTAAACAATTAAACGAAATAATAATGTAATAAGTAAAGCGAATATGTCAATGTAAAAATAGTGTGAATGAAGCTATCAAATCAAAATAGCTAATAGGCTTAAATCCATTTTTTCAAATTAAAACATTTGCTTGTAGGCCTACATATATTTTATTAACATTTGAGATGAATAGACTTAATTTTGTATGTTCATGTGTTAAAGTATAAAGTAGATCTTGAGGTAGACATAGATCTAAATCTACACTTATCTAGAGTTAAAAATTGGCTTTTATAGAGTTCATTCTGTGTTGCGCATGCGTGACCTTTTTTCATCAATGAATATAGGCCTATCTCAACACGGCTACGCAGCTTTAGCGAACAGCGAACGAATGTATTAAAAATGCATTAGAAAAACAAATTTGAATGTTAATTTGATTAAAATATGAAATGAATGGACAGTAATTAGAATGTTCATGTGTTAAAGCATAAAACTATCTTTAAAAGAAGTTTTATCATTATAGAGTTCAATAAGAGTTTTAGACCTAGGCCTAGGAATAGACTCAGTAGAGAGATGTGTTAATGTGTAACCAATTGGTAATGTCTAATGAAAGAATGTTCGCCAGGAAATCTGTAGTCACAGATATCAGGAACTAATTTATGTAAAAAATGCTTTTGAAACACAAAATTGAAGGTTAATTTTATTATATAATGAAATCAATGGATCTTCTTTTGTATTTTCCTGTGTCAAAGTAAAAAACTATCTGCGCCAAGTGTATTTCTTAAAATTAGATCTAGGTCTAAATCCTTTCGATCTTTTCTCATGTCAACATTGTTAACCATGGCCTAGATCCATAAATACTATAGCTTTAATAGAGTCGGACAACTTTTTTTTTTTTTTGAGGGTCTTAAGTTTGTTTTAGGGCTACAATACATACACTACGGTCTAAGTTGGTACCCAAGGAACATTCCTGCCAAGTTTTATCAAGATTGGTCAAGCGGTTTTGATACATGCATACATACATACATACAAACATACATACGCCTTAGTTTCTACTTTATAGTATAGATATATGCCCGGCGCAACGCGCACACTTCTCGAGTCGGCTTCTTGTATTGGTGACGAGATTTATAACTGCGATGAATCCACGTTATAACCAACAAGAAGAAGACGGGAAAACAGTCAACAACTTCTGTACAATCAGTCAACAACATCTGTACAATCAGTCAACAACTTCTATACAATCAGTCAACAACTTCTATACAATCAGTCAACAGTCAACAACTTCTGTAGAATCAGTCAACAACTTCTGTAGAATCAGTCAACTTCTGTAGAATCAGTCAACTTCTGTAGAATCAGTCAACTTCTGTAGAATCAGTCAACAACTTCTGTAGAATCAGTCAACAACTTCTGTAGAATCAGTCAACAACTTCTGTACAATCAGTCAACAACTTCTGTAGAATCAGTCAACAACTTCTGTAGAATCAGTCAACAACTTCTGTAGAATCAGTCAACTTCTGTAGAATCAGTCAACAACTTCTGTAGAATCAGTCAGCAACTTCTGTAGAATCAGTCAACAACTTCTGTAGAATCAGTCAACAACTTCTGTAGAATCAGTCAACAACTTCTGTAGAATCAGTCAACAACTTCTGTAGAATCAGTCAACAACTTCTGTAGAATCAGTCAACAACTTCTGTACAATCAGTCAACAACTTCTGTACAATCAGTCAACAACTTCTGTACAATCAGTCAACAACTTCTGTACAATCAGTCAACAACTTCTGTACAATCAGTCAACAACTTCTGTACAATCAGTCAACAACTTCTGTACAATCAGTCAACAACTTCTTTACAATCAGTCAACAACTTCTGTACAATCAGTCAACAACTTCTGTACAATCAGTCAACAACTTCTGTACAATCAGTCAACAACTTCTGTACAATCAGTCAACAACTTCTGTACAATCAGTCAACAACTTCTGTACAATCAGTCAACAAATTCTGTACAATCTGTCAACAACTTCTGTACAATCAGTCAACAACTTCTGTACAATCAGTCAACAACTTCTGTACAATCAGTCAACAACTTCTGTACAATCATCCATAATGCGAGATCAAATTTGAAATATGTTTTTGTTGGTGAACATTCAATAAGCTATAGCCCTGCCATTAGAATTAGATTCCTCTGTGATTCGGATACTTTTGTTTCCCGAAAGCAAACTGTTTGATTTTTTAAATTAAATATGCAAGTGATTTTCTTTCCTTCATAAAAATACAGAATTCTTAAAATAAAAAACTTCAGAGTGGTAGGTTATTTACTTATCTAGTTATCAAAAGGGGGGGGAGGGAGACACGAGCTCGAAACTAGAAAAGCTTTTGAAAAGTTCATTTCTTTTATGGGGCAAAAAAAAAAATAAAATAAAATAAATATAAGTCAGAAATCTCATTACCAATAATAGGTTTTTCAGGTATTTTTGTGTGTTTTTTTTAAGTAAAAAAAACAACGCCAAATAATTCTTTGAAATTGCTCTTCTGATATGTTATTCAGTTGGTTTTCAAGTGAAAAAACAATATAGAATGGTTCTTTGAACCTTAATTACCATAAACAATTAAAAAGTGTACATGACTTTGAAATTCCTTGTCCATGGGCGGATCTGTTAGGGGGGGGGGGGCTGTTTCTGGGTTTGTGTGATAACACGTAACACGAACTGTCTTTGAAGTCTTGTTTTAGATAGATTTAAAACGTATTTTTCAAGGTCTTTTTTACTAGGATTGGAATTTATTTTCTGACATGTACGTAATTTAATTGTCGTTTTCCTGATTGACCTGAGATGAATGACATCCCCATTTCATGTCTTGTATTGATTAGTATCACTCCAACATTTGCGAAGCTTCTTCAGAAAGCCGATGTCTTGAACACTGTGCAGGCTTCTTATCTATTAACTTGTGCATTATATCCTGTTCAATCTGTTTCTGTAATATCGTGTTGACATTGATGTTTCCTTTGTTTCAAATTTGTACTTGGAAATAACTTCCGAGACCAGGTTATTACCAGTCACGTTTGCATTGGACAAAACTGACCAAGGGATGACGTTAAAGGTAGCATGCACATTGTGATTTAGACCACTAATGTATATGTACTTGACAGCATCGGGTGAAAGCCAACCTGTTAGACTCTGCAATACACATCCCCCAACATGTTTATCTACATGTTTACCAAGATTTTGGGTTACATGTGGAAAACAATCATGTAGATTTAGAGTTTAGGCCTTGTCTTATAGAAGATGTGTCTAAATACGTTTAGGCCTTGTGTCTTATAGAAGGAGTGTGTAAATAAATTTAGGCCTTGTGTATTGTAGAAGGAGTGTTTAAATAAGTTTAGGCCTTGGTGTATTTTACAAGGTGTGTCTAAATAGGTTTAAAGCCTGGTGTCTTATAGAAGGAGTGTTAAAGTATATTTAAATATGTTAAACAATATAAAACAACAATATAAATAATAATCCACAACTGCAGAGAGGCCTGTGTTCAGGGAGAAGGTAGACTGAAAGTAGAGTGTTCAAGGTGTTTTCAAATAAATAAAGAAATGTTTTATGAGTTCTTTGAGGTGTAGATTTAATCAACTATTGTGTTTTTTTTTTTTTTTGAAATGCTAAGACTTCACACGGAGGAAATGCTTCAGCACCTAATCTGTTTCGCCGCCTCTGATTGGGATACTGGCATCCTCTGCTGAGTGCTGACACGACATAGGGATAGACCGAAGATTAAAGGCTTAATGGAGGAAGATCACAAAAATAAAATGTTGCTGAAAAACCCAGCTTTCTGCTCTATAAAACATTGAAGAAAAACCCAGCTCTCTGCTCTGTAAAACATTGGAGGGAAAATTTAGATTTCTGCTGTATAAACCGTTGCAGAAATACCCAGATTTCGGCTCAATAAGCCGATCAGTGAGGTTGTTGAAACTGTTTCATGCCTGACGGAAGTGAGCTAATGGACTGTCCACAAATTGCTCCCGCCATCACCCCTTTTTTTTTCCAAACGCACACGAATACAGACATTATCACCTCTTACTTCTATAGCAGATACCCACGCATACACACATATACCCACACACAGCTCTACTAGCGAACACACCCTCCCATTAACAATTCAATCCCTCCTTCAAAAGCATACTGTTTCCTTTCAGAGATAGAAAGAAACAAAACTATTCAGAAATCAAGTCTTCGACGCATTTTGAGACGCTGGTTGCACAAAAAGTCTGAAATTAAAACTTCACTAACAAACAAAAAATGTAACATTTATGATTTCTATTAATTTTGACAATACTTGAAGAACTAAACAATCTAAGCCAATCAATGTCTGAACTAAAGTATAGACCAAATCAGTGAACTAAACTAGACTAGAGAAAAACAGTGTTCTGAATCTATAGAACAACCAGTGTACTGAGCTACACTCTTTAGACCAGGGGTTCTCAACCTGTGGGTCGCGACACCTTTGGGGGTCGGGTCGATTGACGATTTGCCAGGGGTCGCCTAAGACCATCGAAAATATGGATTGTTATTGTCTACTCTTCTATTGCTGTATGTGTGTAAGGAGGGGGTCGCAGCAAAGTGAGGAATTGTAAAAAGGGGTCGCCGAGCTTAAAAGGTTGAGAACCATGCTTTAGACCAAGTAATGTACTGAACTAGATTCTATAGACCAAGCAGTGTACTAAACTAGACTATATAGACCAAGCAGTGTACTGAACTCGACTCTATAGACCAATCAGTTTACTGAGCTAGACTCTATAGAACAAGCAATATACTTGACTCTAAAGAGCAAGCAGCGTACTGAACTAGATTCTTAAGACCAAGCAGTATACTGAACAAGACTAGAGACATTAGACATTAGAATGGACCTCATTCACCAATCGTAAACAAACAACATTTAGCTACGTGATTCTCTCTTCTATACAAGTTACGATCTAATTTTTAATACACAATGGCTATCACTTGACAGTTTTTTTTTCGTTGTTTTATCAATATTATAACGTGACTAAATGCTGTTTGTTTACGATTGGTGAATGAGGCCCAGCACTGACCTATGAATGTAAACACATAAATTGCATAGGCAATTTTTCTTCCAGTAACAAAAAAAAAAACACAAAAAAAACAACACAAAAAAACTTTGAAATTAAATGACTAAATATTTTCGTCCTGGTTTCAATAAGCAGTTGTTGTTTTGTTTTGGTCATTGTTACACTTCCTAGCCTATATAGGTTTTGTTCAACATTGTGCTGGACAAGAAAATGTCGAATGTTTTCATTTCTTGATATTAAATTTGATCTTTAGATTTTGTTAAAAGCAGCATACAATAAGTTGAGATTAACTTGAGATCATTTTTTGTTACTCCATGATAAAGTCATAGAATAAAAGATTGGCGTGTTTGTTTTTATATATTAGATTTCTTGTTTAGTTCTATTTGATGTGCGTGTCTTTAACTGAAATCTTTCTATGCAGTTATGTGTGTGCGTGTGTGTGTGTGTGTGTCTATTTCACTCAAGATTCTCTTTCCGAGTTATAAAATTCTCAATATATGATTAAGGAAAAAAAAAAGATTTGAAAACAATAATTTAAATTATTTTTTTGCCACACAATTTTTTTTGGTTTTAACTCGAGAGAGGAAACAACTACTCTCCTTGTTCTGCAGTGTGTGTGTGTGTGCGCGTTTGTGCGTGCGTGCGCGTGTGTGTAATTAGACAAACAAAAAGAAAACAATCTCATCTTTTGCTAATTACATTCTTATCATTTGTTTCCGAACAGGAAGCACTGTAAATACAAACGTTTTGTAGTGTCAAGATAATCGATTACATTTTGTTGCATTGTTCCCTAATACCACAAAAGACCTCTGACCATCTTTCATTCACAATTATACATTTAAAAAGAAACCACAGGAGTAGCCGGGGGGAGCACATTTCAGATTCCTGGCAATAGAAATACTTTTGTGGAGAAATAAATGCTTTGTATAAATATATAGGCTAATGATTTAAATTGAATATTAGATATTGTAATTATTGATAATCATCGAAAATAGAAAATATACACATCGAAAGGAAGATAACTCTTAAATTGTCATTTCAGCGTCTCATTCATCAGAATTATTTAAAAATTTTGAAATAATAATAATAATAATAATAAATGTGTAAAAATGCGAAAGTACTCTGTTAGATAACATTGTTGTTTTTTGTTTTATCGTGATTTATATATATATATATATTACGATACCTATTAACTAGATGAGATACATAAATTAATTTTATGACTCAACAGAAAACTTTTATTTTATACTCCACAACATAGAAACGCAATATATGCAATTCTATGCTAATAGATTTGAAGTACAAATGAATGATGATAGTTCTTAGAATTTAAACAATGTATTGTAGGAAACAATGTTGAATATTACTTTCTACTGAGCAGGTAATCAAAAGACGCTATAAAACTTGTGTCTCCTGTGAAATTGGCTTTGTCCTTTTTGTTCTAACCCCATTAGGACAATGCCTACAGGTTCCCACACTTGTGCCAAACACTACTCATTCAGAATACTTATCTTTAAAGAAAACAAGGTTACAAAGACAGCTTGCGTGGAAACACAAACTCAAAATCGGCCCCCGAAGTGATCCACCTAGGCAAGTAAAAAGGCAGGCTTTAATATTTTCAGAAATAATATCATAATGGATTTCTATCAAAGGCAAATGATAGAGAAGAATGGAGAAAGAAAATTGAGAGATCCACTGTGGTGCCCCAAAGGTCCAGCAGGCCAAGGGATACGTGAAAGTGAATGTGTTGTTTTTTTTTCTTGTTTTTCTATTCTATTTTTTTAATTTTATTAATCTATTTCAAGAGGATGGTTAGTGTCCTTTTCCATTTCAACACAATTACATAATCAATACAGCACATATCTGTAACTTGTCTTGGCCACGATAGAGCAGCTCGTTAGCTCTATCGGCTTATTATCTTATTCCCTACACAATATACATAATCTATTCTTCTTAAGAGATGGATTGAATGATTTATCTGAGTTGTATCATCAACATTAGATGTTGTTTGAGACTGTCCCCATCCCCTGTTATGTTGAGGAGTGTATCAAGTAACAAGCTACATAAATCACAAAGAAATGACATAGATGTGTGCTGACTCTGTCCATTTAATGTCTATCTGATTAAACAGTATCCACAAGAATTGACCAATGGAGATTATGCCCAGATAATGTCTATCTGGCTAAACACTATCTTCAAGTATTGACAAATGGAGATTCTGTCCAGCTAATGCATATCTTAGTTAACTGTCATTATAATGATTGACAAATCTCTGCAGACAAGATGTTGTTAGTCTTGGCAATGTTACTGAACGTCTCTTTGCTGACTACATAATTCAAGTTCATTGAAGTGAAGTTTAAGCTTTTTGCATGTTCATTTTCAAGACTTTACGCGTTTCTTTATTTTTATTTTAAGATGCGAGAAACATAAAACGCAAGCACGCTGAGATTACGAATTTCTAAACTAGTCGCTAATAATTTTCCGAGGTTAGTCGCCACGGTCTGACCGTCACAATGTGACTATTCTAGTTGGAAAATTCAATCGAAACGAAGAACTGTTACCTTTCTTGAGCCAATGTTCTTAGCCGTACAGGTAAGAATTGCGTTGTTACCCTCCTTCTGATACTTGATGCTGACGTCGTTGTCGTTACTTTGGGTAGACCCAACAACATCTGAAACACGGCACATAGCAGAGAGTAAAACAAAAGCCATCAGCAAGAAATTATAGCCGGAAAACTTTTAGCATACAAATAGGGACACACACAATTAGGTGACTCAAGGATCACATTCAGTTGGGACAGGAGGATAAGGACAGTAGGTGAGGCTGATAGGGAGGTCAGTAGGTGAGGCTGACAAGTAGGTAACTTGGTGAGGTAACAGGAAGGTCAGTAGGTGAGGTAAAAGGAAAGTCAGTAGGTTAGGTAAAAGGAAAGTCAGTAGGTTAGGTAACAGGAAAGGCAGTAGGTGATGTAACAGGGAGGTCAGTAGGTGAGGTAACAGGGAGGTCAGTAGGTGAGGTAACAGGGAGGTCAGTAGGTGAGGTAACAGGGAGGTCAGTAGGTGAGGTAACAGGGAGGTCAGTAGGTGAGGTAACAGGGAGGTCAGTAGGTGAGGTAACAGGGAGGTCAGTAGGTGAGGTAACAGGGAGGTCAGTTAGTTAGGTAACAGGAAAGTCAGTGTGTGAGGTAACATGGAGGTCAGTAGGTAAGATAACAAGAAGGTCGGTAGGTAAGGTAACAGGAAAGTCAAAGGTGAGGTAACAGGAAAGTCAGTAGGTGAGGTAACATGGAGGTCAGTAGGTGAGATAATCAGAAGGTCAGTAGGTGAGGTAACATGAAGGTCAGGAGGTGAGGTAAAAGGGAGGTCAGTATGTGAGGTAAGAAGGAGGTCAGTAAGTAAGGTAACGGGGAGGTTAGTAGGTGAGGTAACATGCATGTAAGTAGGTGAGGTAACAGGGAGGTCAGTAGGTGAGGTAACAGGGAGGTCAGTATGTGAGGTAACAGAGGGTCAATAGGTGAGCTAGCAGGAAAGTCAGTTGGTTAGGTAACAGGAAAGTCAGTAGGTGAGGCTGATAAGTAGGTCAGTTGGTGAGGTAACAGGAAAGTCAGTAGGTGAGGTAACAGGAAAGTCAGTAGGTGAGGTAACATAGAGGTCAGTAGGTGAGGTAACAGGGAGGTCAGTAGGTGAGGTAACATAGAGGTCAGTAGGTGAGGCTGACAAGTAGGTCAGTAGGTGAGGTAACAGAGGGTCAATAGGTGAGCTAGCAGGAAAGTCAGTTGGTTAGGTAACAGGAAAGTCAGTATGTGAGGTAACAGGGAGGTCAGTAGGTCAGGTAACAGGGACGTCAGTAGGTGAGGTAACATGGAGGTCAGTATGTGAAGCTGACAAGTAGGTCAATAGGTGAGGTAACAGAGGGTCAGTAGGTGAGCTAGCAGGAAAGTCAGTTGGTTAGGTAACAGGAAAGTCAGTAGGTGAGGTCACAGGGAGCTCAGTAGGTGAGGTAACAGGAAAGTCAGTAGGTGAGGTAACAGGAAAGTCAGTATGTAAGGTAACATTTAGGTTAGAAGGTGAGGTAACAGGGAGGTCAGTAGGTGAGCTAACAGGAAAATCAGTATGTGAGGTAACATCGAGCTAAGTAGGTGAGGTAACAGGTAAGTCAGTAGGTGAGGTAACAGGGAGGTCAGTATGTGAGGCTGAACAGTAGGTCAGTATGTGAGGTAACAGGAAAGTCAGTATGTAAGGTAACATGGAGGTAAGTAGATGAGGTAACAGTGAGGTCCGTAGGTGAGGTAACAGGAAAGTCAGTAGGTGAGGTAACAGGGAGCTCAGTAGGTGAGGTAACAGGAAAGTCAGTAGGTCAGGTAACAGGAAAGTCAGTAGGTGAGGCTGACAGGGAGGTCTGTAGGTGAGGCTGACAAGGAGCCGAAGGTATTAGGAGTATTGAAGTAACAAAGCTTGTAACTAGTGAACAGGAATTGAACACATTCTAAAATGCAGAAAGTTTTTAAAAGCTTATATGCCTTAGTATAGAAACTTACATTCTAAACACAAATAACTACTATACACAGTCATCCAAAGAGCGGGCTGGTTTGTTAATAATATATGTATATATATATATAAGAAGAAGAAGAAATAAGCGTAGAAGGTTGTTGCCTGTTAAGTTTGTCACAAATACAGATTGTTGTTCCTAGCTACGTTCAAGTTGTATCTTCACTTTGTGTGTGACCTGCTGCGCAGAATACTGGTCTTGTTTTGACCCCTACCAGTGACGTATGTTTGTTTAATAATATGTTCAAGTGCAACTCGAGCATCCGGTTCAAATAATGACCAGTTTTACAAGACAAAAGTTGGACGAAATAATGACTTTCATTCGTCAAACTTGTGCCACGATGCTACGAGCGCTGCCAGACATGCTGTCATTGTATCTTTCTAAGTATACCCTACCTAACACTAGTGTCAATATCTGCCAGATAAAAAAAGGTATTATGTCACTGCAATGCAACTCGGTTTTCACTAATATGAGATATTATTTGTACAAAATATAACTGGAAAAAGCTTTGAAAACAAACCGTAAGTAAAACGTATAAAAAGGCCGCAAGATTAGAAAAAAAAATACAAATAGGTGTCCTTAAACTCGTGATTTAATAATGTTTCCATCTATGTTAAGCTGCCTGGCTTCCATCTTTAATTAGGCCTATATCGACTGTGACGAAAGTAGATAACGCCTAACACTTTGGCCAATATGTTAATGTTGAAAGCATATCTGCCAAAGTGTTCTACTAGCACGTTATTCAATACACGAATACTAACAATATAACAATCCACAATGTTAGTCTATTTATCGAAAGCAGTTACATAGATTGAAGATAGATTTTTACCCCAATTGAACTAATTGTAGAACAATCAGAAGCGTGCAGGGGTTTCTGGATGCCAGGAGCTATTTCCAATATTTAAATATCTTGCTTCCCTTTAGAGATTACTCTTTTTTTCCCAGAATACACAATTTAAATAATAAGAAATACTAGTCTACGTCAATATTATATACATTGAACAACTTACCACTAAGTGTATAAACATAGAGGCAATTCTGTAAACTAAATAGAACGACTTACCCTGTTAACCAGAAACAAGACTGTTAGATAGATAGATAGATAGATAGATAGATAGATAGATGGATAGATAGATAGATAGATAGATGGATAGATATTTTTAGATTATTTCGCCCCCCCCCCTCTAGTATGTTGGCCGATTTGGTGGGATGGGTAGATGGTAATGACATCAATCCCACCCCCCACCCCCCAACCATAAACTTGTGAGTGGGGGGGGGTCCAATTTATTTGTAGAAATCACAGCTTGTTAACAGAATCAATGAAATATCTATATAATAAAACTTTTTGATATTTTAACCGATATTTATATTATGTCGTTCCCCTGTTAGTCGATTGGGTGGAGTTGGGGGGGGGGGGGGACGAATACATCTACTGCCCTTCCCATCTAAAACCGTTGAGTGGGGTGGCGGTCTTACTTTTATTTGGAAATCATAGTTTGTGAACAAAATTAGTTGAATTTTTATATCATTCTTATATTATATCGCTACACTTCTGGTATCTTAGCCGATTCGGTGAGGTGGGGGGGGGGGGGGGGCGATTGTTTCTATTGCCCTCCCCACTCTAGGGGGGCGGTATTTTTATGGAAAAATCTTAGTTTGTGAACAAAATTAGTTGAATATCTATATAATACATGGTACATATTGATGTTTTAACCCATTTGTATTTTATGTCGCACACAGACTCTGATCTCAAATTTTATCATTAGTAAATTTAAAATGAAAAAGGGTTAAAATGAGGGGCCATACATGCATGTTAAGAAATTACAAAATTAAAAAAAAAATATGTATGATTTATATATGCTATAAACTAAATTCTTATATCGAGTCGCCCCACCCCCTATTCTTTAATGCCAACTACAATCATTAGCAGAAATCATTAAAAAAAGGACGAGGATTATCGTTTTCACTCTACCGCCCTCTCCCTTTCCAGACTAAAACATGACGTTTTAAAACAGAATATTTAAATATGGCGACAGAGTTTACGCACTTGAATCTATCTTAATTATTTTAAGAAAGACTTTGTTTTGGAAAATTTAGAATTTAAACGAAATTTTTCACTATAAGAGTAACAATTGAGATGATTTCTGAACCCAAATATTTTTTTCTTAGTCACTTTTTTACAAACTTTACTCATACTGATATTTTTCTATTGTACAAAAAATTTTGAGACTATAACTGACAATATACTTGAATCATAAAAATCCAAAAAAATTAGAGTAGAATCGAATTGGTTCACTTAATTTCTCCTAGCGATTCCAATTTATTTTGTTTAGAGCTTTGAATTATAGTTCTGTAACAAAACAAAGTTACAAACATGCCTATTAAACAAAATTTATCACTTACAATGAGCTTTTTTTTTTTAAAATATTATTTTTCAGATATTTTTTTTCGGCGGCGATCCTTAAAGTCTTAATCAAAATATCAGGAGTATCAAGGGTAATCAGAAGAACGGTTTCTGGAGTGAAGAATGCAAGAAGCAAACGCTTTTGGCGTAGGGGCTTCGCCCCGGACCCCACTGGAGGAGCTTACAGCGCTCCCTCAGACCTAAGAGAAATTCCTCAACATGGCTGTTTTTTTTTTTTCGAATAATTTTTTTTGGCGGCGTTCCTCAAAGCCTTAATCTAAATTTGTGGGGTATTTTATTTTTTCAAGGAACAAATTGGTTGTATTTGCAATGTTGTAAGGGCCTGTAAATTCATATTAGAATATTTTTCAAGTAAAACATTTTCAAAAGGTCATTTTTGAATAGAATGATTTGTGATTTGTGATTTTGGGCACATCGGCACAATTTAGGCCATGTCGTGCCTGCAGTCCCTCAAGGGCCACTCTCCCTCCACACAACAAGGGCCAAATTCCATACAGTCAAATCATTAAAATCAAGGTCTATTCACAGTTAAAATAGTAGAGGTAGTAAAAATTTAATAATTTGGTAAAAATTTAATGTAAATAGTACATGTTTACAAATTCATAAATCAGATCTTCGTAGACAACCCCACTTCGCGGATAAAGCCCAGTACCTTCCCAGGGTCGACATTATTGAATAGTGTTTTTAAATTAGTGGCTCTAAAATATTTTCCCCTGACATCCTGGTATCTGGGGCAGTCGATGAGGATATGTTCCACGGTGAGGCAAGAGTCACAATACTCACAAAGTGGGGGCTCTTCTTTCTTCAGCACAAAGGAGTGCGTGATGTAGGTGTGGCCAATCCTAAGTCTCGACATGGTCGTGCTACCACTCCTTGTCAGACCCTTAGATGTAGACCGCCACCTGACATCCGCCTCAATCTGCCTGAGTTTATTGTGAGTCTCAGCCTCCCATCGGTCCTGCCACTCTTGGTAGGTGGCAGAGGCAATACTTTGTCTCAGGTCCGAGCAGGGAATTTGGGTTCCTGACACCGCATGATTTAGGGCTCTCTTTGCTTCTCTGTCTGCGGCTTCGTTTCCCTGAATGCCCACATGGGAGGGGACACAGATGAAGGTGACATCCCTATGGTCGGCTGTTATTTGGTCCAACAGCTTCAGGCTCTTATGTACCAATGGAATGTCAGTCTTCATCCGCCCCAAAGCTTGCAATGCAGATTTGGAGTCGGAGCAGATTATAAATTTCCTCCTTTCCGATGCTTTGACGGCCATAAGTGCAAGCGATATTGCATGCAATTCGGCCGTAAAGATGGAGCAGCCATCGGGGAGTCTACGGGAGATTGTTCTGTTCCGAAAGGAGCAGGCACACGCGACCTTTCCATCCATTTTGGATCCGTCTGTGTAGATGGTGCCACAATCCCCGTAGCTCTCTTGCAGTTCCCTAAAGTGGACTTGTAGTATGCTTGGGTCTGTGTTTTCTTTTTTGAAATTAAGGAGGGATAAATTTAATTTGGGTTTATTCATTAGCCAAGGAGGATTCTGAGGGGTTTCTATTTTAGAGATTTGGTCAATGGGTGGAGTTAAATTTTGGATGGGTTCTCTCATTCGAAGGCCTAACGGCTGTATGACGTTAAGCCTTCGATTGTATAATTCTACCTCTGTGGGGTTAAATATGGGATCGAAAGCAGGGTTCGTGGGGTTGGATTTTAGCTTGACTATATACTGCATTGCAAGCTTTTTCATTCTTATATCCATGGGGAGTTCTCCAGCCTCCACATGAAGGCTTGGGATAGGTGATGTACGAAACGCGCCGAGACAGAGACGCAGGGCAGCATTTTGTATTGGTTCCAGTATTTTTAGGTACGACTTCCTTGCTGCTCCATATATTATGGATCCGTAGTCTAGCTTGGATCGAATTAGACTCCGATATAGCAGCAGCAAGGTATCTCTGTCGGCTCCCCAGTCCGTATGGCTGAGCACTCTAAGTATGTTTAATGACTTTTGGCATTTCCTCCTAAGTTCCTTAATGTGGGGGAGAAAATTAAATTTGGAATCTAGAGTGAGGCCTAAAAATTTTGTAGTTTTCACGACAGGGATCTTCTTTTTGTGTATAAATAGTTCAGGGTCTGGGTGGAGTCCCCTTAAATTATAAAAATGCATACTAACTGTTTTGGAGTCCGAAAATTTAAAACCATTATCGTTTGCCCAATTTTAAATTCTGTTTAAACATAACTGTAATTTTCTTTCTAAGGTGTTCATGTTTTTCCCATAAGTAAAAATGACAAAGTCATCAACATACAAAGAGCACTCTATGCCAGGGGACAGAGCATTTATGATGCTATTTATTTTAATGTTGAACAGGGTGACTGACAGAATGCTGCCCTGGGGTACACCCATTTCCTGGTCATGAGTGTCAGAAGCGGAGTTGCCCACTCGAACCTGAAATTTTCGGTCTTTCAGGAATTCCCCCACAAAACAGGGAAGTTGTCCCTTAAGCCCCATAAGCTCCAGGTCACGTAGAATGCCATGTTTCCAGGTTGTGTCATAGGCCTTTTCTATATCGAAGAATACAGCTACTAGATGTTCTCTTCTGAGTAATGCATTTCTAATATAAGTTTCCAGCCTTACCAGGTGGTCAGTTGTTGTCCGCCCTTGCCGGAATCCGCACTGGTAGTTAGAGATCACTTTATTCCTCTCCAGGTACCAGACCAGCCTACTGTTAATCATTCTTTCCATGGTTTTGCAGATGCAGCTTGTTAGTGCTATTGGTCGATAGTTAGCTGGGTCAGAGCCGTCTCTTCCCGGTTTAGGTTTCGGTATAACTGTGGCTTTCCTCCAGCTGTTTGGGAAAGCGCCTGTTTGCCACACACAGTTATAGACCCCTAGCAGGACTGCCAATGAGGGTTCGGGAAGGTGCTTGATGAACTGGTAATGGATTTCATCTTCTCCAGGTGCTGTGTCATGTGACTTGTCTAGCGATTCCCTCAGTTCCTCAAGCGAGAACGGTTTGTTGTAGTCTTCATTGTTCTCTGACCTGAAATCAATGAAGTGTCTTTCCTCCCTGGTTTTGACTTTTTGGAACTCTGGCGTGTAATGTGCAGTGGATGACTTTTCTGCTATTGAGGATGCAAGGCAGTCAGCTATTTCTCTGGGGGACGTGACAGTTTGTCCTTGGTTTTTTAAATGCCCTATTGCATTTGATTCTTTCCCTTTGATTCGCCTTACTGCCTTCCAGACCGCTTTAGCAGAAGTTTTGGCATCCAGACTGCCGACAAAACTTCTCCAGGAATTCCTTTTGGCTGACCGTATGGTTTGTCTAGCCTTTGCTCTAGCTATTCTGAATAGCTTTAGGTTTTCCTGGGATGGATTTTTTATAAATGCAGCCAGTCGTTTTTTCCTATCGTCAATAGCACTTTTGCAGGCTGTATCGAACCATGGTTTGCTAGGCCTTTTTGGATTTGCGGAGGTTGGGGGGACAACTTTCCTGGCTATACTAAGTAGCTTGCTAGCAAAGGTATCAGCTGGGTTCTGTTCATCGAGGATATTTTCTGTGATATCCTCTGAGCATCTTTTTTGGAATTGTTCCCAATCGGCCTTATTCAGTTTCCACCGCTGAGGTCGTCCCAATGAGGGGAGATTGATAGCAATGATGATTGGGAAGTGATCACTTCCCCGTAGATCATTGCTAACTGACCATTTAAAGTCGTCCAGAAGTCCAGGGACGCATACGGTGAGGTCAATGCATGTGAGAGATCCAGTTCCTGGGTGCACGTAGGTCGGTGAGAATAGAATGAATAATGAGCTTTAGATTTCAGGAGAATGAGTTTCTGCTGTGAAGAATGCAAGATAACGTTTTTGAATTCGGGTCTTCGCCTCATCATGGCTGTTTTTTTTTCGCCAAAGGTTGGTAAACACTGCTTTATATATATATATGTGTGTGTGTGTACGCGCGTTTATTCTTATGGTTAGGGTTTACTGAGTGTTAGGGTTAGGGTTTGGGAAAAAATCCCACCCCCACCCCACTCCAAAGTTCTGGATCAGCTAGTGAGGTAGATCGATACGTTTCTGAAAGTTACGCGAAAAGACTGCACTATTCTAGAATGCTCTATTTTGTACTTGCTCTGGTAAGGAAACGAAGGTAACTCATGCAATCTGCAAAACTTTTTATTGTTTAACTGTGAGTCTACACAAAAAGTAGCCTCAGCACCTATTTCAGTCTTAACAAAAGCGAAATGAAATAGTCAGTGATTTAGATTTGTACAATGTCAAGGTAACCGAGAGCACAAAATACAATACAGGGCAGCGACACAAAAATCTCAATATAGGAAAGAAATTTTATGCTTTTTTTTTCTTTAACTATTTTTCTTTAGCTGTAGACCTAGGTTGTTGCATTTGTTTAAATCTCAAAAAAAAATAAAAATAAATAAAAATCCAACGAGGCATGTCTGCTTCTTCTCTTGACATCATTTCTCTGGCAACAAGCAAATTTTTGTGACAAGTAAATTGATTTGGGGATCAGCTGACACGAGATTTACACCAGTTACACGATTTTGTTCCAGGGCAATTTTTTTTTTCATCTTTATCTTGTCACACGTCAAGTGGCAGGTTCGAATAAAATGTCAATTAGCGCCAATTTTCATCTAGTGTCGCCAAGAAATGTTCACAAGAGTGATTCGATAACATGTCATTCTGATTCAGGACTTTAAAAAAAAAAAATCTTTCTTGTCACACGATGATCAATGTGTGATGATTCATTTGCATAAGCGAGAATAAGAACAATTTTATAAGACACTATTTCTTGTTCTATCTTCCAAGTTCTTCAAATGTATATGTATAACTACATAATAGAAGGGGGGTTTATTGTACAATGTGTTGTTGTAGATTTGTATAACATTTTTGTAACATCTATGTCTCAATATTGTGCAACGATTTCTTAGTTATGTTTGAATAGACCATTGATAACAAATAACTTGTTGTATTAATATATTTTAATCATTTTTATAAGTCTTAAATGAATACTGTTATAAGTAGTGTTATAGTTGTATCACAGTTTAGTCTAAGACACTTCAGCAGCGGTTCTCAACCTTTTTTGCTCGGCGACCCCTGTTTAAAATTCCTCACTTTGCAGCGACCTCCTCCCCCAAACAGTAAATCTGATTTTCATTGCCAAAGCATTATGTTTAATCATGAAACAATATGGAATTATATTCTTGAAATATATATTTCTCTTTATCCAATTTCACATAAATGAACTAGTATCTTTATGATATGCATTTATTTATCTATTTCTTATTCATTTTATCCACATTGCATACACATGGGACGATTTTCTGTATTTAGACATGATAATGAACAGGCGGTTATGCAAATAATTTATTATTGCAAATTGAAGAAGAAGGTGCAAATTGAGACATAACTGTAAACACTTGATCCAGCTTTGTGTAATTATAGAGAAATGTTTCGCTGCGTCTTTATTAATGAGTTCAATAAACTATTTCTGTCTCCTAAACATATTCGACTTTGACTTTCATTGGATTTCTGGCAGGTGCAAATGGGATGTTAAGTAATTTGGAAAGTTGGATGAAATTTTGTCCGCAAAGCATTAGCAAATGTTCTTTCACAAAATTATCATTTTATTTGTTTGTCAGGTTTAAAGTAATTTTCCTTACAGAGAGCAGATACGATTGGAAACATGGAAATATTATTATGTTTGTTTCTTTGATGTTTTATTTGGAAGGATTTGATTTTTTTTGAAACGCAAGTTAAATTGCAATTGATCCTTGCAGTGACGTTTTTAATTTCTTTCTGTTATTTTAGTAGCATTGTCTTCGATATTAATATTCGAGATGAATCACAAACTGAGTTCCGATAACTCTAGGCGACTCATTCTTTACCAAAGGTTGAAATCCAGACCAATATACTACCATACTTGGAGGAGCATCTGTGCAGACACTATTATTTTTCAAAGATATTTTACACTTTTCCAAAACTGAATCTATTTTCTATAACACATTCACGCTCAGTCGCCATCATTTATAGGCATAATCACTCCTCTAAAATATTGGGTATCCATGACGACGAAGTTTCAAAAATATTACAGTCATTTCGGCTTCATATATTCCAGTGAAGCCCAACCTAGATCGGCCAATGGGCCATTTAATTTCTGACACTCATGTCGCGGGCCATATCAACAAAAAGAAAATAAAAAAATAATTGACAACTCTTGCTGCAAGTCCGCTGTGACATCCAATCAGGCTTTTCCACTTTTCTTCGAAGTTTTAGATTCATAGTTTACTTTTGGCTTCTTGGGATCTCCTGTTTCGCTACATAGACACATTCCTTGGTACAGCACCACTTGAGTTTTTAACAAAACATGATCCGTAATGATGCCATGGGTTGCACTCACAGGATGTCACGTACAGGCTAGTTCAAGACAACAGCGGATATTTCAAAGAATTAAAAATAAGAAAAGATTCATGTGGGCTTAAAATTAAAAAAAAATATTTTCTTACAAGAACAAAAAAAAAATAATATGAATATGAAACTAGCAAGGAATGAAATCCATGAAATAAAGAGAGAGAACCTTAAATTATGGACAGATAAACATTTTTTAACCTTTTTTGTGTGATTTTCTACATTTTGGTCCGATGTTTGGGCGGGGCGGATAACACTATGTCGCGGGCCGGATCTGGCCAGCGAGCCGTATTTTGGCATCACTGATAATTCGACTCAAATAACTTCGCTACAATTGACATACTGGAGTTTTTTCAATTCCTGCTTAAACTAATGGGACAGGCAGAAGCAGGACAGGTCCTACAGATTGCGGGGCCCTATGCGAAACGGATTGCGAGGGACCTATTCTGGGTTGTGATAAGGATAATAAGTAAAAATTAAGATTTTGTATTAGAAAATAAATTAGTCTTTGCATTCTATTCATACTTTATTAAGAACTAAATAACTGTCAACTTAACTGAAAGAGCCATCTACAGTAGATGTTAGTTATTTTAAAAAAGCTGATAAACATTCAGATCTGCCTTTTAGATTTACTTTCGACTAGCAAAATATCGCTTTTGTTTTTTTTTTTTAAAGATGTCGAGATAGATTTAGATTTATATTTGTATGCCAGTGACCATTAAAGTCATTTAAGTCTTTGAACTTCTTGTTTTGGTTAAAATTCGCCTTATTATGATACTTTTATGAATAGACAGGTCCTGGGCAGAAAAAAAAAAAGAAAGGCATTTCTTACGAGAGTGTGAAAGAGCTGCGGGGAGATAACTGGTGTCACTTGAACTCCAGGGGAGGCTATGAGACACTACGTTCAACAACAGAGTTTCTTACCAGAGCACTTCGGGAGGCCCACAATAAAGTTTCTTACCAGAGCACTTCGGGAGGTCCACAACAGAGTTTCTTACCAGAGCACTTCGCAGAGTTTCTTACCAGAGCACTTCGGGAGGCCCACAACTGAGTTTCTTACCAAAGCACTTCGGGAGGCCCACAACAGAGTTTCTTACCAGAGCACTTCGGGAGGCCCACAACAGAGTTTCTTACCAGAGCACTTCGGGAGGCCCACAACAGAGTTTCTTACCAAAGCACTTCGGGAGGCCCACAACAGAGTTTCTTACCAGAGCACTTCGCAGAGTTTCTTACCAGAGCACTTCGGGAGGCCCACAACAGAGTTTCTTACCAGAGCACTTCGGGAGGCCCACAACAGAATTTCTTACCAGAGCACTTCGGGAGGCCCACAACAGAGTTTCTTACCAGAGCACTACGAGAGGCCCACAGCAGAGTTTCTTACCAGAGCACTACGAGAGGCCCATGCATTTCTGCCCTGCTAATATTAGGAGTTCATCCAAGGTTCATGTTGTCCAATACGTTATGCATTTCTATACAAAGTTTACGTATTAAAGTTAAAATTTATGGGTGCGCTGTTCAACCTTTTTCAAAACGTACATTTTTTGTTTCACATATTACAAATTTAACATATTTGTACACTCTATAATGAAACAAACATGTACTTTGTAAGTGTTGAGCCTTAAACTTCACTTAATATTAATTATTGACGATTAATAATACTTTTGACCTTATGTACAAAGTCCAAAGCTGTACAACACGACCAGACGTTATGCATCAAGCACATTTACTGCGACTGTTTAAAAAATTTCTGCTGCGACAATTAAAATGTTTAAAATCAATTATGATTCAGCTGTCTGCTACATCTATCTTCGGGTAACAATAAAAATAGTAAATTCGTTGAAAAAAAAACTTGTATGTATGTGTCAAGTTTTACAAGTTAGAATAGGCCATATTTGAGAACCCCTGCACTACAAATTCCACTTTTTTTTTTTAAATACCCCAGAAGCACTAAAAAGAATCTTTAGAGTTGTCGTTCTTTATAAACTATAGCATCTCGAGAGGGATAGAAAGAGGCGAAAGAGAATATCGGAGGGGGGGGGGGGAGGGGGAGGAGTTGTACATTCACATTGTATTTAGGTCTCAGCTGTGGATGGATTTATTCAATGTATCTCTATTGTGTCATTAGAGTGAAAGATGTCATTGCACCTGTTTATTCTGCAAATTAATTTTGAGCAAATAAATGATTCATTATTCCCTATTGGCATTGTCTTGCTGAACTGGAATAAAGACGAGGGTCGGAGGGCACCACGTTAGAGAACCAAACCTCTTGCCGAAGACGACCAAAAAAACCTTAAGTAGACCCATAGGGCGGACAACGGCTTTGTCTGCTTTAGATAAAGGCAAAATATGCCGGTCGTGACTGAGTCCAGTCACGTAAAATACTGCATTCATCCTTAATCTTCAAACTTTAAAATAATTACATTATTATTATTTTAATTGGAAAAATTTCCCACGAAAATAAAATCATACGAAATTTCAGATACATAAACTAATCCCAAGGACATACATAAGTGTCTACCGAAGACTCACAACTGCAAATTTGGTTCGACCTTGAACCATGACGTTTACAAGCCTCAGCTCAGTCATCGAGATTTAATGGATTCCTTTTTTATTCCTTGCTGTAAAGTTTGGAAATAAACTTTGCATTCATACTCTGTAAACCAGTTCCGTCCATTTCTCGACACAAAACCATTTTCTAGTTGTTGAGTATGTGAATCGATTCGCGTTTCTGTAGTTGATGAAGAATTAATTCTATTTTGGTGCATGCGTGCATAGACAGTGCTGAAGATGAAAAGAATCTAAGGATTCATTCTTTCCATTTAAATAGTTGAACTTTCCGAGAGGATCACGATAGCTATCAAACCACGAAATATGTACCGGTACTTTGGAATAAGCGAGATTGTGAAGACATAGCCCTAGACCGCACAAGTTGGAGAGAGACGGTGACCAAGAAAGCTGCGGACAGTGAAAAAACATTTTGGCCTCAGATCTGGAAGAAATGCATCGCACTCGGCTTTCTCAGGCCTTTAAACTAATCGACATTTGAGCAGTAGAACGTAACGTAATTTCAAAATCCTAACCATTCCCTAATGGTCAGTCGTACTCTCACACTAACGCATCCATGCTGGTCAGTATAACTCACACACACACACATCACCTGCTGGTCAGTCGGACTCACACGCCAACTAAAATACATTCTTTGTGGAAGAACAATAAGACTTTTATTGACTTTATTTTATAACCAATTGGACACCTACTCTGCCGATATGAAATGATAAAAGGGAAATCGGAATTTCACTATGGCATAAAAGTGTCAAGTTTTGGTAAGATGAAAACTGCGCCTATTCTGAGAACGATTATTTTCAATAGTGCTAATAATATTTGAGATCTAAACGTGGCAGACAGACCTACAGCACCGACACAATATTTATTTTTGTCTAAGATGGGCAGATAGTCCTGTTGAAGTAATTCTTTAAGACCTGTTTTATTACCGCTGATAAATAATGGACAACTGCTTTTGTACCTTATACTAAGACATTAGTGAGAGCTGAGTACAACTTTGTTGTGTATATAATACTAGTGTAGAATGTGCAGTCTATTCCACTGATAAAATATCATATTTTTAAAAATATATTCAAATAATTGTTGATTATAAATTTTTTTCTTCAACCATCAAATATTAATATGAATATCGTTCTGTCTGGGTCCACTTTGCAGTCAGAATGTTGAACTGACGCAGTAAGAATGTGGAACTGAAGCAGTCAGAAAATTGAACTCACGCAGTCAGAATGTTGAACTGAAGCAGTCAGAATGTTGAACTGACGCAGTAAGAATGTTGAACTGACGCAGTCAGAATGTGGAATTGAAGCAGTCAGAAAATTGAACTGACGCATTCAGAATGTGGAATTGAAGCAGTCAGAATGTGGAATTGAAGCAGTCAGAATGTGGAAACTGAAGCAGTCAGAATGTGTGACAGAAGCAGTCAGAATGTGGAACTGACGTAATCAGAATGTGGAACTGAAGCAGCCAGATAGTTGAACTGAAGCAGTCAGAATGTGGAACTGAAGCAGACAGAATGTGGAACTGAAGCAGTCAGAATGTGGAATTGAAGCAGTCAGAATGTTGAACTGAAGCAGTCAGAATGTGGAACTGAAGCAGTCAGAATGTGGAACTGACGCAATCAGAATGTGGAACTGACGCTGTCAGAATGTGGAAACTGAAGCAGTCAGAATGTGGAACTAAAGCAGTCAGAATGTGGAACTGACGCAATCAGAATGTGAAACTGACGCAGTCAGAATGTGGAATTGAAGCAGTCAGAAAATTGAACTGACGCAGTCAGAATGTGGAATTGAAGCAGTCAGACTGTGGAATTGAAGCAGTCAGAATGTGGAAACTGAAGCAGTCAGAAGATGGAACTGAAGCAGTCAGAATGTGGAATTGACGCAGTCAGAATGTGGAACTGACGCAATCAGAATGTTGAACTGACGCAGCCAGAATGTTGAACTGAAGCAGTCAGAATGTTGAACTGAAGCAGTCAGAATGTGGAACTGAAGCAGCCAGAATGTTGAACTGAAGCAGTCAGAATGTGGAACTGAAGCAGTCAGAATGTGGAACTGAAGCAGTCAGAATGTGGAACTGAAGCAGCCAGAATGTTGAACTGAAGCAGTCAGAATGTGGAACTGAAGCAGTCAGAATGTGGAACTGAAGCAGTCAGAATGTGGAACTGAAGCAGCCAGAATGTTGAACTGAAGCAGTCAGAATGTGGAACTGAAGCAGTCAGAATGTGGAACTGAAGCAGTCAGAATGTGGAACTGAAGCAGCCAGAATGTTGAACTGAAGCAGTCAGAATGTGGAACTGAAGCAGTCAGAATGTGGAACTGAAGCAGTCAGAATGTGGAACTGAAGCAGCCAGAATGTTGAACTGAAGCAGTCAGAATGTGAAACTGAAGCAGTCAGAATGTGGAACTGAAGCAGCCAGAATGTGGAACTGAAGCAGTCAGAATGTGGAACTGACGTAATCAGAATGTGGAACTGAAGCAGCCAGATAGTTGAACTGAAGCAGTCAGAATGTTGAACTGAAGCAGCCAGAATGTTGAACTGACGCAGTCAGAATGTGGAACTGAAGCAGTCAGAATGTTTGAACTGAAGCAGTCAGAATGTGGAACTGACGCAATAGTGTGACTGGTTCCAAATGATGTGTATGACTTTGCAGTCATAATGTTAAACTGACTGTATTAATGTGAATGGTACCAAATGATGTGTAGGACTGTTATAGATAAACCTTTGGTCTGTCAATGGGCGATGTACTCGACTTTGTATGTATGCCAATGTTGTCTGTACTCAGATTCAAGCCAGTGGTCACATGGTAACAAAGACACTTAGATCTAATACAGTCATTTACTGGCTGGAGTTGAGTTAGCTGGCTGGAGTTGAGTTAGCTGTTCTCTTTAACTGTATTCAGTTCAGAGAGAGAGAGAAACGATTCTAAATTGCCTGTTAGCTAGGCAATTGAGTATGGGCTGTGTCACCTTGACCTTGCCGGCGAGTCGAGCATTCACTACTATTTAGAACTACAAAACGAGAAAGAAATACAACACGGCACGCTATTGATGAATGTTGGGAGTTTTTTTTTCTTGTTCGAGGTCAAAAGCCACTTTGAAAATTGTTAAAATCGATTGAGAGCCAAAGATGAAAGTATAGGTTACACATTAAAGCACTTGCGCTAAATCTGACCAAATGTGTAATTTTGAAAGATTGTAATTAGTTCTCTGTCCAGTTCTCCATATGAACAAACCAAAAGTAGGAATAATAATAGTCTATATAAAAAAGAAATACGCCTGAGCGAATCTTAAGCCTGACATACTAAAGAGATTGCATAAAGTTTTGGGTTTAAACCCAGCTAACAGAACGGTTCAAATCGAATCATGTTCTACGGTCAGTGTGTGTGTGTGTTTTATGTGAAGTCTTGCAGACGTGTCTGGGCGAGGTTATTTTGTTACGGGCAGTGCTATATTTCATCACGTTATTTCCCTTGTGATGGGCAGTTAATCTTATTGGAGCACTGGTCAAAGCTAGTGACCGCTGTGCTGGACAACTGTGTGGGGAAAAAAATATGAGTCTTTTTTGAAAACAGTACATAAACACTGTACCGACATGACGATTCTGGGTTTTTCTACTTAGTTCTAGATAAATACATACAACACTATGAAGAGGATGGTTCTGGTTTTTACATAGTTCTAGGTAAGTATATTCAACACTGTACATAGATGGTGGTTCTAGTTTTTAAATAGCTCTAGATAAATGTGGTCTTGAATTTTTTTTAAATGCGTGATTGAAGATAAACGTGGTCTTGGTTTATTACATGATTATAGATGAATGTTAGGATTAGGGTCTAGGTTTATTTCCTATCACTCATTAAAGTTATATTCATGACTTCATCTAATACAGCACTTCCGTTGTGACTAAGCATTGAAATTGACACGTAAACATCTGTAATCACTGACATTACAGTTGATTGCTATCGTGTTGCTCTGGGGAAAAAGAAAAACCTGAAACCAAACTTAAAACGTACAGAACATACTGTACCAGAAAACGACAGCAGTCGGAACATATGGGTTTTTAAAGTACTATATAAGACCAAATATTATATGTCAATGTCAGATCTGATATTTCTATCTAATCGGGATGGTCCAAATCCTAGAGGATAAAAGTTATTTTAGAAGAAAAAGCTATAGCTATAGATAGAGTAGTTAATACGTAAATCCTGTTCTGTTACATGTTCACTATTTACCAAGCTTAAATTTTATGATTTATTTGATTCGTAAACATCATGCTTTTATGGATACCTACTATATTCATCCATATAACAGATTTTATACGGATGTATGCAAACGCGACATGAAGCTCTTCAAAATCGACACCAGCAGCTGGGGAAAAAGTAGCACTGGATAGATCTACAATAAGAGAGAGCATAAAGGAAGGGTCTCGGATTGCAGATGCCATACACAACAGAAGCAGAAAGAAGGGTGAAAATGCAACGGCGCCTGGTGATCACATGTGCCCAACCTGCGATCGCAGCTGTGTATCAAGGATTGGCCTCTTTAGTCACACAAGAAGTTGCAAAGGGAAAAGTCTCTCGAGACGTAAAATGCCATAGACTATATTCAACTTGGTAAAATAATTGAGCATTGGGTGATCCTAGCATACCTGCAATAATGTAGTAACTCATCTGCCGCCACTTGTAGTCTTTTTTTTTTCCTTGACAAAACTTTTTTCTAGACCTCATATCTTTTCTTATTACTGAAGTCTTTTCTCATTTGATCAATGTCTAGCAGACGTAATATTGTCAGGGAGGGTGGCACTAATACACCATAATAAAGAAACATGCGCGGAGAAAATGAGTGCCTCTTCTGCCCAAGAAAACGTCAGGACACTAAACTATAATTTCCCGCGTTGTATTGAGTTTGCCGTCTGCTTATCTCATTCAACGATCAGATTTTTTTGTTCAAAGAAGGGAGAGAAGGAAGTGGGCGGGGAAGCTACCTTGAACATTACAAACACAATTTATTTGTCATATCTAAAACAGCATTTAGTGTGTGCCTGTTTTTAATGAATGTTATTAGGTCTTCCTAGAAACACATACACCAAGTCTGTAAGTGTGAGAATATATGTGTTTGAGAGGGAGTATGTGTGTTTGAGAGGGAGTATGTGTGTGTTGATCAAAATACAAATATTAATCTCGATCTAGTGGCCAGTCACGAAGGATGCCATGTTTGGGGATGTGACAGCCATCTATACGTTACGGTAAGTGTTACTGCCGGTATCAAGAAGACAGCGATGCCATTTTTTCTGGATGTGACATCCATCTAGACATTACGGTAAGCTACGACTTTGTAGGTTACTTAAACAATATGCTTCTGCTTTTCATAAACTGAGTGCTCAAACTGACACGAGGCAGAAACAAACAAGCAACAATGGAAATAAAAGAAAGATGTGGACTTCACCTTGGTCCCTCCATTTTATAATGACCTGCTAGGCAGGTTGGATTGACCCTAACGATTCAATGTCTCATTTAATTTGTTTGTTTAGTTCACGCCCTGACTACTACCACGGAGTTATGTGCCTTGATTAATGCGGCCAGATCTATAATCAAAGTTATAATGTGGGGAAATAGGCTTTCAAAGAGTTCTGACCAAATTGATAACCCGGATATTATGAACACAGTTTTAGAGTCACGGTCAACATTAGGAAGAGGCCAATGTTGATCTCTAGTACTCAGACGTAGGACACGGGGCTTCTGTCAACTCTGAGACGTCTGGAAATGAGGTAATGAGTTGAGAGAGTGGAATATTTTAAAAAAACTGAAATGGAAAACAAAAGTGTCCTTATCTAGATTTCTAAGCTACCAGATTGGGCCTTCCATAAAATAAGATATTTCTTTGACGAGAGAAATTTTTAAAAATTTCATTAGCTACTCGCCAGTGCCATATAATCATATTCTGATGTTTGTAAAATGTTTTACATGTTTCGGATGTTCCTTCAGAGTTGAAGATAATTACTTCCTAGTCCAAACCTCCCGCAGGAAGACGGGGGATGGGAGCGGGCAGGGTTTGAACCCTCGACCATCGATGAATCTGAACGACAGTCCAGCGCGCAAACCGCACGACCAGGCAGCCATTCCTTTATATAAGAATAGTGCTGAATGAAATTATTATTTTTTTTTAGAAAAAAAAAGTTTGGAAAATGGCAGCAAACACACAAACTTTCATGTAGTTTTCACGTGAATACAAACAAATTGACGAACAAAAAAAGTAGAATCTCAGTTCAAAAAAGAGTTTTGTTTGAAATTTTGTTTTAATTTTTCTAATTGCAATTGCAAAATAATTGTTAGGCATAAAGACAAAAAACACTTTCCTTTCTCAAACTTCAATGTGCATAATCTCTCAGAAGAAATGAGGTCTAATTGCAGAACTCTGTCATTAATGTTGATAATTGCTGTAACGAGGGCATTCTAACGATGTGAAACACTTCCTGTTTCATCTGTTTGTTTGTTTGTTTACAAGAGTATGTTTCTTAGCGTCATTGAAAAACAGTTGCTAAAGTTCTGCAACATTTTTAGAAGTTTGTTTGATTTTTGTGTGTTTTTTCAGACGTGAAGAGTATTACACCCCAGCCTAAAACCAACCTAAGGACTGCGTGAGATGTCGTCGTGCAGAGTTCGAACTCGGTATCTTCGAGACCACAGCCTAGAGCGCAAACAATACGACCAGGCAGACATCCTGACCAGGCAGCAGTAATTTGTCATAATTAGAACTATTTCAACGACGTAATTAGAACTATTAAAAGCCTTATAAAAACTCGCCGTAATTTGAACTATTAAATGTCGAAAATATAGCTAATAATTTCGTCATTGAAACTATTATGTCGTAATTAGAAGTATTAAATGTTATAAATATGAGCAGTACTTTAGGGTGTTAAGATGTCCACAGAATATCAAAATTAACTACTTTAATGAAAAACGCTTGTCTTGAGCCATGGTCTCGTGACTTCACAAAAGTGTCTCGTTCTATTGTGTAGCATGTGATAAACAAAGGTATTACATAGGCTTTGTGAAGATCGCATTTTGGTTCGTTAGTGACCTTACTTAATAATCTCCCCCCTCCCCCGCCAACTCCATTAGTCTGAAGTAATTTATTAGACAAGATTAGCGCCGCCCAGAAACCAAATCCTTAGTCCCTTTAGAGTGTATGACAACTCCAGATATTGACAAGACGAGCTGGCACTACTGCTCATGGGCGTAGCCAGGATTTTTATTTCGGGGGGGGGGATTTTTTTGTCCCCCCTCCCCCCGCCAAATATATATATTTATGTGTGTGTGTATAATAAATCTTCATTACATTCTCACGCTTCATTCTTTCGGAAGACGTTTATTGTATCCTAGAATACGTTCTTCCTGGAGTTAGTGGGAAAATTGTAGACTCCAACAGCGCGGGGGAAAGCAAATTGCACACTCAAAATTCTATGAGTGTAGCCAAAGGGGTTTGCTTGTTAAAACCTCCCTCAAATGGGGTTTGAAGCTAAAAAATACCTCATCTATAAAAAAAAAAAGCAAATTACACAATAAAAATGCTATGAGCGTAGCCAAAGAGGGTTTTGAGTTTAACCCTCCTCCTCAGCGGGGTTTGATGCTAAAAAAATACCTCTTCAATATAAAAAAAGTAAATTACTCACTAACATTCTTTGAGCGTAGCCAAGCCATGGGGGGTTTTGAGTTTAAAATCCTCTTCTCCAGATGGCTTTTTCTAAAGTTTAAAATCCTTCCAGATGGTTTTGAGTTTAAATTTCCCTACAGAGAGTTTTGAGGAAAAATCCTCTTCAATATTAGTCTAAATCAAACTACACTCACCAAATTTTTTTTTGAATTTCGAATTTGTTAATAAAAACTCCAGAGATTTTTTAGTTTAAACCCCCCCCCCCCCCCAACAAATGATTTGGACTATAAAACTTCCCTTTTCGATATAAAATCTAAAGCAAACTACAGTCACCTAATTCCAAGGGCGTAGCAAAGAGAGGTTACAACCCCCTGGTAGGGGGGGTTTTGAACTAAAAACCCCTTGGCTGTGCTGGGCCAAGTGATGGTTTAGTATTAAAATCTCACCTAAAATAAACAAAATCAAAACAAAAAATCTGTCAGTAAATTCCGCTTCCTGGCTACGCCCATGCAACTGCTGATTATTGATCTACGATTTTTGTTTAGACGTTTCACAATGAGAGCCGCCTAGTGTTGTGTTAATGATGACTTTGGGTGTTCAGTCATCGCTTCTTAAAAACGCCACGTCGTGGGCTTGAGCTCATCAAAATCTACATTTCTATAATAAACATAGTTTTGATAATGCTTCTAATTAAATCGTCATTAGAATAAACCTAGATCTAACTAATGACGAACCGGCATATATCTGGTATCTTGCTAAGAACAGCTGCTGACCAGGAAAAGTGGCGGGATTTGGTTACGCGAACTGTCACAACACCCCCTACGACGAAAGTCAAGGGGACAGTGATGATAGAGATGAAGAACTAATGACAAACCTAATACGTTTACATGTACAATGGTTAGCACATTTTCTGGCGGGCATTGTTGTCTGCATCAAACTTTTTTTTATTTGTTTTACTTTTCTAGATAATCAACAGCATCTGGAATAAATATTCATTACTATTTTTAATGCACTAAATTAATTTGTTTTATTTGATTAAATGACAAGAATCGCAATATGAAGGAATTAGCTTGGTCTAAAAAAATAGAACTACTTTTAAACTTATTTTTGTCTGGGAATGCACCAACTGATGGTGGTGGTGGGGGGGGGGGGGGGGGGGTAGGAAGACGTACATTAGGAGTTACATGTTCGCCAAGCAATGAATCAGGGTAATAAAGGACAAGCCGTTAATGAGTATTTCTTGGTTTAAAATAGGTCGATGTCACTTAACTATGCAACTGTATACATGCTGGTCTGATGTAGGTCAGTGAAGTGGGCTAAGAAGTATACCCGTTGGGGCATTGTGAGCTTTCAAGTGGTGTCTATGTGTGTAGCTTTATGTGGATGTGTGCGGTGTGGGTGTGTGTAGATAGGTGTGTGGTGTTTATGTGAACTTTAATGTTTGTTGTCACGAGAAACAAAAAGTATCCCATGTTAAGATACTATGATGTATTCTTTCTGCATCTCTCACTTAGCACTACGCCTACAAACTTGATTCCGGGATCGATTTCTTTGTATTCATTCATGGACTTGGTTGGGAAACCAGCACTAACTAAACGTGGGGGGACACATACACAAAATTAATTTCCCCCAGTCTATTTTTTTTAAAATTGGCTTATTTTGAACACTCTCTGGGCCAGTTCTAAGCTGCCATATATCTCAGTGCATGGTAGTGGTTTAGTTAGCAAGCCGCCCTTCTGTCCCCTGCTGGACAATGGATTCTTTGACAAACTTCTCTACAAGACGTCATCTATTTCTGTGTTGTACGTCAAATTGTTTGCATATTTCTTAAACAAACGAAATTTAGTATCACAATCTCATAGTTAATTTGTTGAGATCCTTTAAGTGACATTATTAACAAATTAAATAACTTTTTAAAAGAGTAAATAATGCAACTTTAAAACAAACTGACAACTTTTTTTATTTTTTATTTTAGGCGGGGGGGGGGGGGGTAAATTTACGCCTGAGACAGAAATAAAAAGACTTTTTTCTTGAGCTATGTTTTTAAAATACCTATACCATAAATCTGGTATACATCGTCAAAGAAAAAACATTGTCTAAGGAAAAACAAAATCAATGAAATGGTTTGTCTTACCTTGGTGTTGAAGTAAAAGACAGCACAATATAACGGTGATACAATTTTTGTTACAAAAAACGAATATAATCCTTAGAAGGCTGGGCATTTTCAGATAGTCCATATCTGTGTAGCAGTGTGAGCTTGATAGTGTTAGAAGTACCGAGTAGCCTACGTCCACACACTAGTATATCAACACTACTCGTCCGTATAAACGACCTGAGCTCTTGCGTCTGAGTCTCGCCTATCTTCACCAAACAGACTGTAGAACAAGTTAACTCCGGGTTTTACTGAAGAGATTACGTCCAGAGGTCAGGCGAGTGGACATAGTCAATCGCGGGTCTGTGGAGTAATAACACAATATGGTGTTAAACAGGCGATAGTAGCAACAAGCCTTTCATTTAGTGTACAATAATGAAGCTGTTGAGACATTAGAAAATCCAACACTGAAATAAATAAATGGTAGTTCGTTTTTTTTTTTTTTTGGGGGGGGGGGGGGAGGAGGGGCGAATGTCTACAAATATAATTAGAACAGGAAATTTAAAAAAAAAACAACAACAAAAAAAAAACAATGAGGCAATTTTTACAACCATAATAGAACAGAAGTACTAAAAGCACGCGGAGGTGGGGTGGGGGGAGTGTGTAGAAGAGATACTCCCCCCCTCCCCTTTTTTTCCATACTGGCGAAACTCTTGATTCAAAGTAAATTTATTTTTTTATATTCAATATATATATATATATATATATATATATATATATATATATATATATATATATATATATATATATATATATATATATATATATGTCATTCGTTGGCATCCTTCAGTCGTAGGACGACTATGGTTCATCTCAGAGCACACTTCCTCATGTGGCTGTGGAGCCCTATTTTGGAGAGACATTCCCGTCCACAGATAGCGCAGGTTAAGGTGGCTTTTGCTTCGGTGATAGAGGAGCTGGCCGTTTTTCGGATTGTGTGTTTTTCTTCCTGGGCTGAGACCCATGTACTTTCATGTCCATAGCTTTCTTGGTCACTGTCTCTCTCCACCTGTTGCGGTCTAGAGCTATGTCTCCCCAATTGTCAGTATTGATGTTCACTGATTTGAGGTCACGTTTTATTACATCTATGTAACGGAGGTGGGGGCG
Source organism: Biomphalaria pfeifferi (assembly GCA_030265305.1). NCBI lineage: Eukaryota > Metazoa > Mollusca > Gastropoda > Planorbidae > Biomphalaria > Biomphalaria pfeifferi. The sequence goes on from JASAOG010000076.1 coordinate 250,766, forward strand.
ACCAGTTTTTCTTGTGCCAGTCGCGAGTTGACCATAGAGGATGACTTTCGGGATGCGCTTGTCCTCCATCCATCTCATATATATATATTCAGGGCTTTTTTTTTTTGTGACGGTACGCACTGGTACGGCACCTTTTTGAAAAAACATATTACTTTTCTTGTATTTTAACTTATATTACTAATTTTTAGTAGTTAAAAGTTAGGCAATCACCTACTGAGTACCGGCACCTAATCACAGAGTACAGGCACCTATTTTTTTTTTACAAAACAACAACAACAACAACAACAACAACAACAACAACAACAACAACAACAACACTGTATATATTCGTTTATTATTTCTCCCATAGGCCAGTGACAAAGACACGGGGAGAGTGTGACTTATCGTTTAAAAAGTGATATAGGCTTATTGAATGAAGATTTCAATGGTCACACTTGTAATCAGTTTTGTTTTCGTGTGTGTGTGTTCAGTTTGTTGTTTTCACACACTTCTATGCTGCTTAAATCCTGAACCTGGAAACAAAAGAAATGAGTTCCAACCTCCTGTTGTCCACACATAGTCTCCCCCTACACCGTCCCTTCTGCTTGTTTCAACACACTGTGATTAAAAAGTGACTCTTCAAGTAACACAAATGTTAGCTTGAATGAACAAAGATTTTTTTCTAGATCATTCTAGTTTTAAAAAGATAACTCATACAGATTTATTGAGGTCTAGTAAAAAGTCGTACGTTATTACTTACTACATTTTTAGATGTTACTTCATGAACCCAGACTGCTCTCCCCTTCACCTAGAGATTTGGGAATGACATAAGGCCGAAGAGTCTGTCGCTGACTTGAAAACGACTAGCGCGAACGATTTGGAACAGAACAAATAAATTGACGTCTGCTGATAACAGATAATTAAAAACATGAACTGCTTATTAAATCTTGTAAAATAAAACTGTTCGTGTGTTGTAGAAATAGAAGGAAGAAGACAAAAAAGAAACTACAAGAAAATATTGAAGAAATAAATCCTTAAATTTTCACTCAATGAGACTCAAAGTTTTTAAAAAAAAGAAGTCCTAGGAAAGACGAGTCAACACAACCCTTTTAGAAGAACAAAAGTCAAAGTGTATTGAAAAAAATACCACAAATACATAATTAGGTCTTCATTCAATTACTAGTCAAGCGATCAGGTTCATTTTCTTCATCCGACTCCTTAACTAAATACTATAAAAAGGTGGGAGTACTTGACAACTTAAATGGACATTGTTAATTATAAAAGAAGCTAAATGTGCTAGAAACGAGACTGGCCAAAGTAGCTGTATTGATTCCACTGGCAGGTCCAGGGACATGAATCACTAAATGCGACTTACCATTAGTCATGCTTGCTTGAGTAGTAGTTCTTAACACACTCTCTCTCTCTTTCTCTCTTACTGAGTAGTCTCACTATTGATGAAAACCGTTGACTCCCTGGAATCTGGTTTATTATGTCGATGATGCTAGACTTGTGGTCGACTGGTTTCTTAAAATGTCAGCATCCATGCAGGTGAAGGTTTTAAAAATGATGAACCAATGTGTGATTCCATGTCCTAAGAATGTTTATACATTGTGGGACGTGAGTACGACAGATATAACAAACATTATATTACATTATACATGGATCTGAGACTTGGGTACTATACAGGAAGCAACTAAGACTACTTGAACGCTTTCACCAAAGATGCTTGCGCTCCATCATGGACATACAGTGGGTGGCAAGACGCACTACAAACAGCGATGTCCTTATGGTTCGACAGTTAGGCTGGGCAGGGCACGTATGCTGTATTGGGGACGAACGTATGCCAAAAGCAGTCTCTTTTTTTGGTGCCCCACGGAAACGCTTCAAAGACCAGCTTAGGCGCCAAATTGCCTTAGCTGAAATAGAATAAAGCACCTGGTTGCATGCAGATTCAGAGAGACAGCTGGGGGTCACTAACAAAGGCCGAGGGATACACTTTGAGACCAAAAGGAAATCCGCTGCCGAGGACAGACGTAGATGGCGAAGAGAAAATCTTAATCGACAACCGGCGGACAATGGTTATGCTTGCCCTGGATGTGGCAAAATATGTAGGTCAAAGCTGGGGCTGCGAAACCACCCACCAGAAATACTGCATTCCTCATTAATCTTCGGACTCGAAGACAAGCCTTATTATTATGTTACATCACGACACACGTTATATTACGAAACACATTTTCTCAAAAGATATTACATAACGACACATATTACATCACGACACATTACATCAAGACACACTACATCTAGCAACATTTTTAGTATGATACATATTTCATACTACACATAGTTCATCATGAAACATTACAATGAGACACTCATATCATCACGACACTCACGACACAAGACACAGATTATATCATGACACACATTATATCACGAAAAGATTAATTTTTTTTCCAACTTTCTGTTTGGTTTAAAATATTGTGTCGAGCATAAGAAATGTCAAACATTATTTACCCCTTATTTCCCTAAAATAGATTTTAAAAAATTACATTATATAAACTTATTTATTTCACATTGAGATGTTGTAGAGTAATCTCCCATGGGCCTCAGATTCTGGTGGTGGAACAATGTCAAACGTTGAAGAACGTACATCGATGGCATCTTCCAATGACATTTGGAGACGGCGGTATTTAAACTTTAGGCTGGACATACAATCCCGTCAAAATCCTTACCACTCGATCACCCCTTCCCCAAACAAGGTTAGTGCTATCTTAAAATTCAGTGTCTAGAACTATTCTTAAGCAAACCACTTAACAAGTTAAGCAAAAGAGATTAAGCAAACACATTGTTACGTCGCCCCATTTCGACCAACATTTTAACACATAAACTTGGAGAGTCACTAAAACAAATATGGAAAAGCTCCAGACCTTTGTTAACAGATGGATATTAGGAATTAGGTGGCTAGAAAAGATAACTACTATCGATTTGTGGGAGAGAACTAGACAAAAGCCCATAGCCCAAGACATCACAAAACGAAAATGGAGCTGGATAGGACACACCCTGCGAAAACCAGCAACCAATGTTGCAAGGCAGGCACTTGACTGGAACCCACAAGGAAAGAGGAATGTGGGCTGACCCAAGCAAACCTGGAAGAGGTTAGTCATCAGTGAAGCTGAGGGTACTGGAATGACATTTGGAGCAAATGAAGAAAGCTGCTCAGAACCGAGCTCGGTGGAGAGGTGTGGTTGCGGCCCTATGTTCCCCTGGGAGTGCACAGGATTAAGTAAGTAAGTTAAACACATTCTGGGACGGGGGGGGGGGCGAACATGGAGGCAATAGACTCGGATTACTGAAGTCTGCTAAGCTGCAAAAGAAAAATTTGAAAAACCAATGGCTACCAAATGGTGACAGGGATTTGGGCAATCTAATTTCAGCGCCACTTTTTTTTTTATAACTGTAACAATGACAAATAGTAACAAAGTAAACAAAAAAATCACCTAAAAATCCCCAGACAGCTCTTGTCGGTATCGAGATTGTGTCTAGTACTAGATTTCATTCTTAATCTTTTAAGATCTCTTAAATTTCCCATTTCAGACATTGCGATCTATAGGGCAGATGATGTTAATGCCATCTGTTTCTTTGGCCAACGGTTAACGAAGGTGTAATGTGGCCAGCACAACGGCCAACAGCCTTTACTTTCCCCAACTAAAGTCAGGTACTCAATAGAGTTAAGTGGACTCAGGGGCGCCTTAAAAATCCCGAAATTCAAAATGGAAGTAAGTTTTCACCGAGATTCGAACCCAGGACCCTAGTTTCGGGAGCCAAGTGCTTAACCATTCAGCCACCAAGATCTCTTGGTTATCAATAATTCATTAAATCTGAAAAATGAGATCACGCAAACTATTTTTTCGTTTATTAAAATAAAATTTAATGTATATAATTTGTTCTAAAAGCTTAAGCAACTAAACAATGTACTCGTAAAGTAAGAAAGTCTCACTAAAAAATGTTGACAAAGAATCAAGCAATCCAGAACTGTCCATCGAAAGTGACATTTTCTGGAACAATCTTATGACACTAATAGATGATGTATGAGCAAGATATCTTAACGCTATTCTAACTATAAATCTTAATGCCGACCGGTCACTCCCTATCCTCTTGGCCAATTTCCTGAGAGAACAAACAATTGAATTAAGCAACGAGTCTGGGCTCGCTACTCAGCACCGCCTACGACAAAAACACACTTAACTGATTACAGCATCGCGAGATAGGTCTGAGGGATTGGTTTGTATACAATGGAGGCCTGAAAGTATCCGGGTTAAGTTGCCTTCTTAGCAAACTATAACCTCATACAAGGGCATTAACTAGGGTTAGTGGGATATTGACCTAGACTTTGGTTTTACTTACTACGAAAGATAATAAATAAAAAATGAATATTAAAAGAAAAGGCGTACGGCTTAATTTCGAACTCAATCCTCCCCATATTAACATAAAAACCACTATACCAACGAAGTTCTTATGAAAATAGAAGGTATTATTGTTATTTTCAAACTTTTTAACGATGACCTAATTCTCTCATCCACAACGGTTGTATAGGGCGCTATAGCATAACAAAAATTACTTAGATAATTGCACAAGAAGATTAAAAGAATGTATGTCTAGTGATTGTGTGTGTTTTTTGTTTAAGCACATAAAGAAAAATTAAAATGCATATATGCAAATTCCATTTTTCCCCTGTCTTATAGAATTTTATTTGTATTTTGGATGTCCTATTAAGCCTGTAATACTTACGAGCCCTTGTCTAGCGGAAACATCTCTCCTTGAATATCTTAACCATTAATTACACGCCATATTACATATTTAAAATATAGTAAAAAAAAATACTTTTTTTTTTACTTAATGTTGTTTTATTTTTAGATAGATTTCTTTCGATTGAGAATTGCTATGAAAAAAAAAACATATTTTTTTGGCGATTTTCAGACATGGCAAAAGATTATAAATACCTAGTGTTTTGGTGTACCCGGTGTTCAAAATAAAGAAAATGTTGCCAGTGGCGTAGCAAGGTACTCATGGGCCCCGGTTCAAGAATATGATGGTGGGCCTCCTCCCCTTCCCCAAGATTAAGACAAAAGCATATCTGCATCAGTGCATTTTAAAAGTGTCATTTCTATATGGGTTAGGGTTATTACCTTCTGAAAATTATGATGGTGTAATGACGCTCAATTGAGTGACAATTTTTGACAAGGAGTGGTCTAAATGCATCATGACACTAAACGCGTACCGTATAACACGTCTTAAAAGTAGCTATCTTGTGTTTAATTTTAACTAAAAAATGTTTAAAACATTTACAATTATATTCAACACATTTTGTTTTCTACTTTTTAGTGCTCCCATGGGCCCCTATTGATCATGGGCCTGGGTTCATTGAACCTCTTCGCGCCATGGATGATACGCCACTGAATGTTGCTGTGTTTTTCAAAAGGTATATCAGAATTTTAGTGCACTTTTTAGTTCTTTAGAATCACATTTTCTAATCGGTTCCGTTTGTAGCACAAAATAATTTTACTAGGACTGAAGCATTAGACTTTCAATAGGTCTGAAGCATTAGACTTTCACTAGGACTGAAGCATTAGACTTTCACTAGGACTGGAGCATTACTTTCACTAGGACTGAAGCATTACTTTCACTAGGACTGAAGCATTAGACTTTCACTAGGACTGAAGCATTAGACTTTCACTAGGACTGAAGCATTAGACTTTCACTAGGACTGAAGCATTAGACTTTCACTAGGACTGAAGCATTAGACTTTCACTAGGAATAAAGCATTAGACTTTCACTTTATGACAGCGGCGCAACTTAGAAATTATTTTTAAAACAAATGGGCAATAACCTGGTGTAATTATACATTAAAAAATATAGGCTTTTGCATTAAATAATTATACTTCGAATTTATTAAAAATGTAATTGTTACCTTAGAGGTTGCATTTAGCGTCCTAGACATTGTTGATTTTATCGTGAAAATCTCCAATTCGTTTGTTCAACTTCAGTAAATATCGCATGTTATCAAATTGGATTATTTGTCACCTGTCAAGGATATTCGCTGTACAGATACAACGGGCATCCTTATTTCCCCCCAAAAGCTATCAGTGACCGGGCTTCCATCTCCTAGCCATTGTCCAGCAAATGGTGAGAGAGCCTCCGAAAGACAAAAAAAAAAAAGCTGTCTCCAAGGGTTGGTTGGATTCGATGCTTGGATTTAAAGATTTTTTTTTTAAATCAATCATTCCTCTTAATGGATGCAGAACAAGATGCAAAGCCTATATTTATGATTCGGGCTTTTATTGATCCAAGAATTATCTCATCATTGTCTATAAGCTGAATTCTCTCATCCCCCCCCCCTCACTGATAGAATAAAGCCCCGTGCATGCAACAGAAATCTTTAGTTAAGATCATTAATGCCTTCTATCTCACTGATCCGAGATACTAAGGGAATCCCGTTGCTTGCTTTAAAAAAACAAAAAATCACTTTGTTAATCAATCCTTATTGTTTACTTGGACATTTGAAACAAACAGATCTGTAATTGTATGTTTGTATGTAGATGTTGGTATCTGTGAGGAGGAGTTGATGGAATAAATGTAACTTTGTATGCAAAGTTTTTGAAGCTGTTATTTGATAAGAATTGTAGTACTAAAGTGTTAAATGCTTAACTTATTTGATGCAAGCAACATGCGCTCGCAAACTCTACAATTAATCATTATCAAGAAGTTTTCCACTAAATATATATATATGTGGAGATGGTTTGGGGGATGGCGTGTGGGAATGGCGTGTGGCGATGCCGTGTGGGGATTACTTGTGGGAATGACGTGTGGGGATTACGTGTGGGGATGGCGTGTGAGGATGCCGTGTGGGGATGGCGAATAGGGATGACGTATGGGGATGTTATGTGCGGATGAAGTGTGGGGGTGACGAGGGAGATGATGTGTGGAGATGACGTGTGGAGATGATATGTGGGGATGGCGTGTGGGGATGACGTGGGGGATGGTGTGGGGGTGACGTGGGGGATGGTGTGAGGATGGTGTGTGGGGATTACGTGTAGGGATGACGTGTGAGGATGCCGTGTGGGGTGGCGTGGGGGTGATGTGAGGGTATGGCATTTGGTGATGACGTGTGGGGATGTCATGTGGGGATGACTGTGGGGATGAGGAATGAGAATTGTGGGATGGCTTGGGTGTGAGGATGGTGTGTCGGATTTCATGTGATGATGAGGTGTAGTGTTGGTATGTGAGTATGACGTGTGAGTATGGGGAATAAGGATTGTTTGTGGGATGGCTTGTGATATAAGTGTGGGAATAATGTGAGGGATGAGGTGTGGAGATAATTTGTCGGGATGAGGATTGTAGATGTGTGGGCGAGTCCTAAGAGGTTCTTAAAGCCAACACAAACTATAGCTTAGGGCCACGAAAAGATTGAAGGACCTAGGCAATTGTCGCAACGATCAATTCGATTGTTACCTATACCTAAATAAATTACTATTTATTTTTGGAAGCTTATGTCGTAAATTTTCTTTTTCTTAAATTTTGTTTTCGATATGAAATAATAAAAATAGAAAGTGTAAAATATGTATATAAAATTTCTTATACAGTTTCTTAGTTATAAACATTATATCTAAGGCTTTTCAATTAGGGGATAATATTAGATATATATTTATATATATACTCTATATTTGATTAGGAACTCCACAGGAATTATATTGTGTAACTGTGTAACACTGTGGAGACTATACCACCCGTATTTCAAATAATCTATGCAAGTCAAAATTTTTGAGTTGTTAGTAAGTTGTGCAATGAAAAAACTAACTGTAATGAGTGAACAATTACGCAACAGACAAATCAATACGTTTGTGACGCCATGAACTTGTATACATGGACGCACACTTTACTATGAAGGAATAGGGGTTTATAATGCCAGGCTGTCAGAAGTATCGCCTCAAGCAGTAGGGGAAATAACTTTCAACTGTACTACGAAGCACAGTGGGCTGTCTCGTCAAATTCATTTTCACAATTCGTCTTAATAGCTTGCAAACTTTTCATGGGTTGGACTTAAAACATGGAAACGGATCTCGAAGACGGCTCTAACAATTTTCTTAGAAATTTTAAGATTAATGTATATCTTTGAGAAAAAAATTACTTTCTAATTGGCCACACAGGAAAAATTAAATTATCTCAAAATTAAATTTGGCTTACGTTCTTTGATTTTAAACACAAGTCACGTGGACGTTTCCGCATGACTTCAATTAAGACTTGAATCGTGCTTGAATACTTAAATAGACGTTCAGGAACATTTTGCGCATCGTCTGCTGTAGAAATCATTCGCTGGACTGGTAGAATTGATTGGTGACAATTTATGCATGTCTATAGCCTACTTTATACAAAAAATTAATACCCAATATCAATAGGCCTACTATATCTTTAACTAGATGTAAAATTGTTGGACAGAATACTCTGTGTTTTAAATTATCCAAGTCTAGATCTACATCACCAAATTATAATTTTATATATTCTGAGTAGATTCATACATGGGCGTAACAAAGATTTACTTTGGGATTTGGGGGGGGGGGGATAGTTTTTTTAAAGTTATCTATCATTCGTTAATTATTAAGAGCGAAGTAATATTTTCACTACGATTGTAACCCTTGTATGCCTTTGTTTTACCGTGATTGTGTCCCCAGATTGTTTCACCATGATTGTGTCCCCAGATTGTTTCACAGTGATTGTGTCCCCAGGTTGTTTCACCATGATTGTGTCCCCAGATTGTTTCACCGTGATTGTGTCCCCAGATTGTTTTACCGTGATTGTGTCCTAAGATTGTTTCACCGTGATTGTGTCCCCAGATTGTTTCACCGTGATTGTGTCCCCAGATTGTCAGGTGAAGTTGCCTCACCTTCCTCCACACTTCACCAATCGGTCGTCTCCGAGTGCATGCTGGTCTATCTCAAGGTATGGCTCGTGAGGGTGGCACGTGGAATCAAATGTTGTCACCCAAACAGACAAACGCTTCGCAAGACAGACGGCGGAGATTGAATCGATACTGATAATATCATTTTTGTGTTTCTCAGTATCGATCCCACGGGGGAGGCATAAAATCTGACATGTAGTGTGACGTAAGCAAAGTAATATACGTACTTATTTTTACAGTGAAAGTTATTGATATCTACAATATTGTTACATTACTTTATACAAGGTTAATGCTCATTCCAAAGTCCTACGACCAGTGTTTGTTATTCAGACATGTTTCATTAATACAATATCAATAGCTCGTTGCCACGTCACAGCTCTGAGGTGGCTACGAGTTTTAGGTCTGAACTTCCCACAAGTTTCGACTTAGCAAGTTAGTGTTGAGACCTATTGTAACGGCTGGTTTCGCTTTGTCGCACATTCTAATGTACCGTACCAATGCAATATAAACTGAACTACATTGTTGGTGGATGGATTTATTTTTTAAAAAAATTCACCTAAACTAGAACTTCAAATTGTTAAAGCTTTTCATCATCTTCAGTGTGACACAGAAGCCAATTCACACATATGTGTGATATTACGTAGGTAGACTATTTATTTGAAAATTCGACAATAGAACAGCAGGAAATTCGTTATAACTGTAAACATAAACAATGTAATCTCTCAGATACTCAAAAAGTCCTCCTTCAACACGGCAACATTCTGTCAATCTCTGTGGAGAGAGCTGGTCACTACACTTAACTAGAAACCTACTTTTTGGGCCACCCTGTAATTAAACTGTATTATTATATTTTGATTTAGGGTTAGGTCCTGCATACGAAGCCCAGGTCAAATTCAGTTTGACTATAGTTGTCCACCTCAGCATTTCTTACATAGCAATAACAATAGAGATGCCAAGAACGTACACATAACATAACAACAACAGCAGGCACACACCCACACAGGCCCCCAGAGCTAGCATGATGACTTAGGCTCCTATGGACTCCTGTCTACGTCTTGGTAACATACACCCAAGCACCAAGAGCTTGATGACTTGGGCTCTTGTAGACTGTTTGGTGACCAATAATGAGCTGGAATAAAGGACTTTCTAAGTCTCTCTGTTCAATAAAGCTATAAAAATTCTTGTTTACGTGGTATAATCCTGATATGTGGCCATCACAAAGACATATTTACATAAAGTTAAAGCTATCCATTAGAGCTGGTTAGGGCCAAGACTGTCCTAAAAGTAAGGTTTTTTTTTTTTTCTTTAAGTGTTGCTTGAGGTTCCAAACATGCCATGGTTTTACAAATCTTTACATTTGTATAAATTGTGTAATTTTTTTTTTAAATTAGGAACTTTAACTGTACTAAGTTTTTTTCTGGGTTAATTCAAGCAACATGTTACATGTTCGAAAGTCACATTGAGAATGAGTGTTTTTGACCTGTCTTGTTCTTTACCTAGTTAACTGACGATTGAACTTTGAACTTGTGATGAAAACTTTGTTGAACAAAAAAAATTGCATTCGCTGCGATATTTCGAGAACCCTTCATTTCAATATGAAAAAAAAACACATTCTTAAATATAAAACAAACATTTCATATAATTTGACAATGTAATTGGTAAAAAAAAAATCTTAGTCATATTAGTGTATGAAATAATATTTGTCAATAATGTGCATCTCCTGGAGGGATCATGTCTCCAACCAGGACGTATTGAAACTTACCTATATGCACAGCATCTATGCTTTTCTGACACAGAGAAGACTACGCCGGCTCGGACATGTCCCTCACATGCCAGATGGAAGAGTCCCTAAAGACAGCCTATACGCTGAACCTGCGAAGGGAGTTAGACCCAAGAGCCGCCCAGAACTGACCTACAGAGATGTCTGCAAGCGAGACATGAGAACCACAGGCATGTGGGAGGAGAAAGTCCAAGACAGGACAGCATGGAGACAGACTGGACGTGCAGGTACGAACTTCGCTGAGAGCAAGAGAGCAAAAGAAACGAAGATGCATTAGCCAAGAGAAAGAACAAGAAAGCTGCTGCCCTGTTAGCTAGCCCTTAAACAGAAGCATATACATGCAAAAAACTGTGGCAAACTCTGCGCTACACAATTGGCTTGATCTGTCACTCCAGTTTCTGCCCCGTCTCAAGATAAAACCAAAACCAGTGACTCATCTGGGCGCATCCATGTCTTCCGAGACAGAAGTCATAAGTCATATATATATATATATACACAACATTTGCACACTGACAATCAAACAAATACTGTATCTTTTGTAAATGTTGTCAAGTCTTCTAGAGACACATACATTCACACACACGCACACTCATACATTCATGGAAGCGCAAACACACAGTTCCGACACTCTCCTTTACATCTGTATCTAGTGTCCTGATGCTCTATGTCACTGTCTATCAGATCTTTATCAAGTGTCCTGATGCTTTTCTCTCTCTCTCTTTCTCACACACACACACACACTGTTCATTAGATTTTCATCTAATGTTCCGAGAGTCTACCATTAATCGAAGTCACTTTTTCTTTGATAGTTTTAATTAATAACTTTTCTCAGATACATTTGATTTCTCTCTCCATTAAATAAGACGAATACACAAATAAAGCATAACAACCAAACGTTACGGACCAGGCCCAAGGTGGAAATATTTTCCATTGACTCAATCGATAAGGTAACAATGGCGTCATTCTGAACAGACTGAAGAACATGATGGAAATATCAATTCAATTTTGTGGAAAGGTCACCACCAGGGGTCACCACCAGAGGCCTTCAAACAATTTGCAGATTTTGTGTGTGATTGTTGTGTGCTAAATTTTTTGTTTCAGTCAGACAAGGTCATTGCCTGCATTTCTTTTGACTTTAAGTACATGCTATTGTTTTTGACACCTAGCGTTTTATATTTGTTTGTATAATAAGCAACATGCCAAAAGAAAGTGTGAACATCGAGTTTAGAAATGGGATTGTTCTCCAAAGTATTGTAACAATTGACGGTTCTTTCAATGTAGAAGTACTCAGATCTAAAAGTCCGTTAAATACAAATACCAGTACATATAGTACATATAGCTGACAAGGTGGTGGACTGAATGAGATAATTTTAATCTTTAGATCCATTTTTTGACCCATATTCCTTTGACCAATTCGACTTGAAGTAATGTAAAGCATGTTTATGAACTTATTTGATTCAAACTTATGAAATTAAATGTCTTTACATTTTGTTTTTAATAGTTCTAGAAATAGCAATAAAAATATTTATCATCCTTAAGGAAATGTGTCTTACGATTAGCACATTTACCAAACAAAACATTATAACAATATTACTTAAGCAATAAAATATGGTGAGAGAGAGAGAGAGAGAGAGATAAATAATTAAATTTGGGGGAATGAGGATAAAATGAATCTCAAAGAAAAACGTACGTAAATGAAAAGTAGCAGCTGACACTAAAGTTTGTGTCCAACTAAAGATTAAAAGTTAAACTTTGCACTGCACAAAGGTTATTAAGTTATTACAAAATACAAAGCTCAGCTCATTCATTGTTCCGTATTTTGTATACCGGATACACCAAACACCTCATTTATGAAAATCAACCACAGCTGTGATTTATTTATAGTGTAGCATGAACTGAAATGTTTTCGAGCCAGTAGATATTGTATATTATAAGCTTCTTATTTTAAGAAACAGATAAGTAGATACAGAGTCAATGTTTCAGTGTCAGCCTGGTACAAAGTTTAAAACGTTATTTCTCCCATACCCATTCTTGGGTCAAGCTGAAACTTTGCACACAATTATTTCTAGTACCAGACAAAAGAAGAATCGATTTTTTAAAATATTAATTAATTATTTCATTTGGTACTGAACAAGGTAAAGAAATTGTACTTGACTGATGTAGCTGTATAAGTTTAATTAGTCCCCTTTCTACTTTACCTTTTAAAAGTTTGAGCCTAACATCAGATACTAACAACCCCTTACTCGCTCTTGGCAAGATGGCTGCTCCTTGTTTACAGTTATCAGAGATGAGTTAAATTTTTCGTTTTGTTGTATTAAAATCAAACCAAATTCCTTTAAAAAGCTATTCAACTAATAAACTAATATCTTTAAATTATATATTTAACTTAATTCAGCATTATTTCCACTAATTAATTCAAATTAACAACTCTTAGTTTAGGACTATTTAGTCTCACTAATCCTTATAATTAGATTTAATTAGATATATAATATATATTTAATATTATTTAGATCTAGTCTATATCAATTATTATATCCCAAGATTTTAGATCTAGTCAGTCTAGTGTTAGACTTAAACTTTAATTAAGGCTTTAGAATTTATATCTACTAATACTACTATAATAACTAACAGTAATATTCTATATAGTTAGTTATACACGTAAATATATTGATCTAGTATTAGATCTAGATCTAGTCTAGGTCTATATTTTAAATAAACCATTTGATTTGATTTGATTGTCATTGTAAATTAGCTTTCACTTTAGACTTAGACTTAACTTAGGCATTGTAAACTTTCAACTAGATTTAGACTAGACCTTTAAAAACTAAAATCAACAACAGTCATCATGAAATTGCTCTGGCTATTTATCCTAATAATTACTAAATACACACTAGCTGAACACAGAACTAGATCTACCTTAGGCAACACTAAAATTAAAAAGGAAACAACAGTCATAATCAATCATCACACTTTAGATCAATGCAACTTCAAAAATAACCTAACATACACATCCAGAACATTAAAGAAGATTACCCATCACAAATGGAAGTTCTCAATCTGACACAGCAGAAATAAATACCTATCACTGTTAATATTAATAGCAGGAGATGTAGAGTCAAATCCATGGCCTAGATCTAAAGATAGATGCAACATCTGCAAAAAAGTATGCGCCATGAAACAGAAAGCCATTCAATGTGACACATGCGATGAATGGTACCATGCATCATGTCGCCATATGAATACACCTGTGTATTATGCCTTAGGGAACAAACACGCATTATGGCACTGTGTACCGTGTGGGTTACCTCAGTTTATATCAGGACTGTTTGATTCCTTTGATGCCACACTTCTAACCCATACAACATCCTAAACACCATCTCAAACCAAACTCACACACCACTAGCCAGATCCACTCCTGTTAAACCTAAATCTACTAAAATTAATACAACAGCCTCACTAAACAAACCTACTAAAGAAGAAATACCAAAATACCTTTAAACCTTAGTAATAAATTTTCAAAGCATTAGGAACAAAACAGCAGACTTAGAAATTTTATTAGAATGTGAGAAACCAGACATAATTGCAGGAACAGAAACATGGCTACATCCTGAAATTTATAATGCAGAAATTTTCAATAGTAATTATGAAATTTTTAGAAAAGATAGGGCTGATAATCATGGAGGAGTTCTTTTAGCAATAAAAAACACTGTTATAGCAGAAGAAATTACCTTACCTAACTCAAAAAATATAGAATCAACATTTTGTAAAATTAATACCACCTCAACATCCTTAATAATAGGCAGCATTTACAGACCACTAAATTCTAGTTTAGAATACATGCAGGAACTATGTAATCATATTACTACACTTAAAGAGACAAATAAAAATGCAGTTTTTTGGATTATGGGTGATTTCAACCTACTTGATATAAATTGGAAAACACTAACCATAGATAAACACCAAAACCTTAAGGACATAAATGAGCTTTTCATAGAAACTTTACACAACCTAAGTTTAGATCAAATCATTATAAAGCCAACTAGATTAAACAACACATTAGATCTCTTCTTAACCAACAGACCTGGATTAGTAGTTGATTATGATATTATCCCTGGTCTATCAGACCATGAGATCATAAAAATACAGTCAGATAAAAGCAGTAGCCAATACAAAACCCAAAAGAAAAATCTTACTCTGGAATAAATGTAACCTAACACAACTACACCAAGCTGCATTAAACTTTCAACAAACATTCTTATTAGAAAAAGACATTAACCAACCAGTCGATGACCTCTGGAATTTCATCAAAAACCATCTTAAAAGCATTATAGAAAATCATATACAAATTAAATACACATTAAACAAAAAAAAAAAAATGCTGATTTAATAATAGACTAAAGAAGCTTTGTAAACAGAAGGAAGACCTATATAGAAAATTAAAGAAACTAAGGCAGAAAGAGTTTACAAAAAGTATATAAAAATTAAACACTTAACCCAAAAAGTAAGCAGACAGCTGCAGAGTGAATACATAAAAAATGTAATATCTAGAGATAACAACAAAAACCTATGGTCATACATTAAGTCTAAGAAAATTGAAACAACAGGCATAGCGCCATTAAAAGATGAACATAACATAATACATAATGATAATGAAACTAAAGCAAACATCCTAAACAAATACTTTGCATCAGCATTCCCAGCCCCAGGAGACAAAGACATATTACTGAATTTGAACCAAGTAGACAACATAGAAGATATAGTAGTACAAGTAAATGGAATTCAAAAACTATTAGCCAACACCAAACCAAATAAAGCGTCTGGACCTGATGGCATTCCAGCTAGATTACGTAAAGAGCTAAACAATGAGCTAGCCCTAGTGTTCAAAATACTCTTTCAGGCTTCGCTTAACCAGGGCAGATAACCAAAGGACTGGAAAGAAGCTAATGTCACCCCCCCTATTTAAAAAAAGGAGAAAAATATGACCTAGGAAACTACAGACCAGTATCACTTACCAGCATCACTTGTAAAATCCTAGAACACATAATATGTGGCAACATCATAAACCACTTGACAAACATAATGTTATCACCCCATACCAACATGGCTTTAGGAAATATAGATTATGTGAAACACAACTAATAGGACTAATTGATGATTTTTCAAAAGGTTTAGATAATAGTGAACAAATAGATGCTATCTTACTAGATTTTTCTAAGGCTTTTGACAAAGTTCACCACCATAGTTTGCTTAAAAAAATTAAAATATTTCGGCATTAATGGTCCACTGCATCAGTGGATTAAAGATTTTCTGATAGGGAGAGAACAAACTGTAATAATAAATGGCTCTAAATCAACACCGATAACAGTAAACTTAGGTGTACCTCAAGGAACAGTCTTGGGTCCACTACTATTTTTAATTTACATAAATGATTTACCAAATCGCATTACTTCAGGAACAAAAGTCAGATTATTTGCAGACGATTGCATACATATAGAACAATAAAAACAACACAAGACACACATATTTTACAAAGAGAATTAGATGAATTACAGAAATGGGAATCAAATTCGAGCATGTCTTTCCACCCAGAAAAATGTCAGTTGTTAACAGTAACGAAAAAACTAAAACAAATTAATTCCACTTATCTAATTCATGGCAAACCAGTAACACAGACTAAAAACGCACAATACCTAGGTGTTATAATAAATGAAAAACTGTCATGGAATCCACATATTGATGAAACTATAAAAAAATCAAACCAAGCATTAGGATTTATTAAAAGAAATTTCTATAAATCAAATAAGAACATAAAACTAAAATGTTATTTAACCTTGGTTAGGCCAATAATAGAATATGCATCCTCTGTTTGGGACCCCTCAATTCAAGAAAACATTAAGAAACTGGAACAGACACAAAATAGAGCAGTGAGATTCATAACAAACGAATATTCACATTTGACTAGAGTAACACCTTTAGTAAAATCACTAAATTTAGAAAGTCTTCAGGACAGAAGACTCAGAAGAAAAGTAGCAATTATACATAAAACACCGAACCATAATCTTGAAATACAAAAACAAAACCTAATAAAATATTCTACTCAGAAAGACACAAAGATAATGGCACATTCCTCGTTTCATATGCTAGGACAAATTTGTACAAATTCTCCTTCTTCTTCCCTAGTGCTATTAGAGCATGGAATGGGTTGCCTGAGCTAGCCAGGAAAACCAGTGACTTGGCAGAGTTTAAGTCATTGGTTAACATGCATGACTAAATGCATGACGCGTAGGACGTAATCATCTTCTTTTTTGAAGTAACGTCTGTATTATATGAGAACTATAAAACTTATTTTCATAAGCACTTCACTGGCACAGTGGTTAGTGTATTGGCTTGAGAAGGCTTCAGCCTTCACGTTCAAATGTAAGTCCTACAACTTTAAACTTTTTTTTATAAAATACATTTAAAAAGCTATCACTGTAGCCCATGTCCAAATAACCCCTTCTTTCTCCAAACTAATTGATACAATTACACTTATTATAATCTTTGTTTAATTAATATTTATTTTTAAAATTCTTGTTTTACGTTTGAAAATAAAATGCCTGTCACCGTATATGAAGCCTCCAGTGTTCAACAATGCCTTGATGATGTAGGCTTATCAGTTAGGTTTGTGCATAAAATCAACTCAACTTTTTATTTAATGTGAACTCCTAGTCACGTGCAAACAAATTTAACAAATTTAGGTGGGGAAGAGGTCAATGAAATTCAAACGTAGATGGATAGTCAGAAAATACATAAGACTTGTTGAATTTTGCGAAGAATACAAGAAAGGGCGGGAGAATGATAATTAGATAATGCATGGACTGTTACTTGCACAGTCTGTGAAATCGATAGAGCATGTGTACATAATTCTACTTTATGCAGAGACGTACCTTTTATTGAAAGTTAAATTCAATTGCAACCCAAATCAATAGATTAATCCAAGCTATGAATGACACTTAAAGAAAAATGATTATTCTCAAAGACACATTATTGAAATCCCAACCTAATCACATTGAACTTTGTATTTCCTGGTTACGAAGAAAAAGAAACTCCTCTACTGATTGAGTAAGGCGAATGAAAAGGTACAAGTACGTAGATGAGTTGTCCTTCCTCACGCTTGACGATTTCACAACAGCCCGCCAATTCGCTTATCTCCCTTAGACATAAAAAAAAAACCCAGAACACTTCTGTGCCTAAGCCGTAAGCACGTGTCTCCCCACTAACCGCCGTCTGCCTAGAATCGTTTTGGGTGATTCCCCCTAATACGTCTTATTTCATCTACCAGTAAGTTTGTGTTTTTCCTAAGTTTTTTTTTTCTAGACTGCTAGTTTTTTTGTTTTTTTTATAGGTTTATTTTCTCTCTTCTGCCATGAATCCAAGTTAATTTTTCCGAGTTAGTTTGAGTCGAGAGACGAGTACCTCTTTCCCTGAGGCTATGAGCCAGGCTAATAAGCTTGATTAAATTATTTCTGAGCTAAACCTGTACCTAACGGGAAAGTAAGGGGGCGGTCTGAGGAGGAGGAACCAGGAATCGAGTGAAAAAGGGGTGAGTGGGGACAGTTTCTCCGCTGCTGCTAACGGACCGCGCTGCTATTAATGCCCTGGAAGAAGACGCGCGCCGAATGCAAGGAGCATAACAGGAGCAGACGTGAGTATAAAGTGAGTACATGGATGAGAAGATCTTAAGCACTGGCCTCCAGCGTGAAGTATAACACTAATGAATATGTTTTCCTTTTAGACCATTTGGTGGCGCTTCACTCCCTTGTCTTCAGTTCCCCATTTTAGCCTGAATAAAACACTTCAATAGTTTAACATAATCTGGACAAACATTTTTTTTAAAGTCTTCCATTATTTATTTGATACAATACGAGTGGTCTCTGAAACCGTCTCTTTTAATGGTCTTTTTATCATTGCTAGCATTATACACCGGCTACGCCCGTTGCTTTGTTCCCAGGCTTTATATTTCTATACCATGTCCGGAACATGCTCTCTTTTTCTTTTTTATTTCCAGTAAACGGGCCACATTTTAACGACCCTCTAACATACATTTTAGCCCTTGAATTCTTGTATATGTTACGATCAGGGGCGGACTGGGTATCTAACTCGGCCCGGGCATTACAATATAAGCCGGCCCAAAAATGGCATGTCATATATATTCGGTGTGGGGGGGGGGATTTTCAATCCACTCCACAATTTATAAATATATATATTAGTGTGTGTGTAGGTTCTATATGTAATTAATCTTCATTAAATTCTGATCTCTCGTTCTTTCAAAGGTTTTTCTACCCTAGAATACTCTCTTCCTATAATTAGTGGAAAGACAGTACACCGTCAAAGGGCAGCTAGTTAGTCCGGGGGAGCGCTGTGAGCTCACCCCAGTGGGGTCCGGGGCGAAGCCCCGAAACCACGCATTATTTTCGTTATTTTAAGCTTTAAAAAATGAATATTCTGAGGTATCTACAGTGCAATTAGCCTGCAACTCTTCCGCTAAGAAAATTCAAAAACCAAATCTGCTATTCAATGGAGTCCATCGACTGGTAGAAAATGGTAAAAATGCTTTAGTTTTTGTATTGGAGGGGGAAGGGAAACCAGAAAACTTTTTGGCTACGCTCATGAAATTTGGAAACTGTAGTTTTCTTACGTTGGCTGCACTGGGGCAATAAGTAAAGTTTCCCTTTCAGACAATGAGGTCTGAGGCAAGTGATGGTTTGAAGACCCTCCCCTCCCGGCTACGCCCATGTGTTATATTCTAGATGTAAGCCTAATTCTCAACAAAATATATAAAGTTTGATAACGCATCGAAAACCGAATGTATGCATTCGTAGGATTACATAATGTATTCTATTTATACATGTATGTAGTCTGAAAACTATAAACAATACAATAGCCGCCTAATGAGTTTGAAGCTTTTTGGTATTACATATAGATTACAGACGTTTCTTCAAAAAATAAGATTGTTACGTCTTACGCATTTCATGTGTCAATCTAGTCAGGCATATTGATCTGTGACTTAAAATATGCTAAATCATTGGTTTTCCTGGCTGACTCAGGCAACCCATTCCATTAAAAGATAAGAGAAAGAAGAACGGTTAGAGAGGCACTTACTTACTGTGAAAAGCTCTTGCTTCCTCCTAGTACATTCTAAAAAACGCGATTTGTATATGAATATACCATGACCTATTATTTAAAATATAAATCTCCTTTCAATATATATCGGATGTGACAGCGCTATATAAATTATTGTAATAATTTTCATCATTAATGACTTCATACTAAGCATAAGTTTGCCATTAATTATAATAGGATAAAAATTGATTGAGATCTAGATTTATTTTTTAATTAAATATTTTTTTTGTAAGCCTTAAGTGTAGTATGTTTAGATCTACGTTATTAAAAATAAACAAAAAGAAACTTACTTTTTCTTTTCAAATCGCAGAAAGTAAAGCTTTATACCCATATTGAGTTGTGAATAAGTTGGGTGGTTTGCCATTTCGCGGCTGTGTGTATGTGTTCAAGTTAATTTCTATTAAGTATTGTTAAAGAGCTAATTGTCGCGCCTATCTTTTTTTTCTGCGTTATATCCATGTTTTCTAACTTAACTTCTCTTAATCCCTCTTTTTGGTTAAATTTCATTGGAACCATTAAAGGACGGGGGAGGGAAGGAGCAAAAAAAAATGGGAGTGCCATCAATGGCCCATGCCGACCAGCAAAATTATTAGGCCTCGAAGACATCAAAGCAGTCCATGCCGCTCGTGTATTGCAGAAAGTACGGTCCAACGTTTTGCAAAAATGATAATACGTACCGTGTATAGTGTATTTTTTTTTTATATGCTTGTTGAATTTCAAACAAAATTAATTGTAATAAGAATTTTAAAAAACAACAACAAGAAAACGTTTTCGTGCCTCTGTATCTTGCTGCTGTCAATTTTTTGTTTAAGTTGTCTACATTGAATTTTTTTTCTTTGGTCGCGACCAGACCGGCCCATTTGGTACCGGCCCACCGGGCATTTGCCCGTTTTCCCATATAGCCAGTCCGACCCTGGTTACGATGAAAAGAAACAGTCCGCTGTCTTTCTCCTTCTATTTTTCCTTCTATTTTCCTCTCTGTCTCTCCCTCTCTGACCCCCCCCCCCCCTTTTTTTTTTCACCTTGCGTATCGTGATTTCTCTGACATAGACTTTTGACTTGATTTGGAACGACCCGTTTAACTTCCCCTTCCCGAAACACACACTCGCATTAGGCCCGTAAATATTTATATCATCATACGCCGCTCTCCCCCCCCCCCCCCCCCCCCCCCCAGTCCTAAGAACGTTTTTTTTTTTACTTTCCTTTGATTTCACAATTCACTATCGAAATAGTTAATGCTTATTATTGATCGGTCGTTTACTTAAAGTACCCAATTGCTAGTACAACTAAACCGATGTAGGCTTATTATATCTTTAATGAAGAACTTTTACTCTTTCTCTCCTAACTGACGATATCAACGTTGATTTGACCCCATTAAATTAATTTCTTTTTGTTTTATAAACTTTAATTTGTATTATATAAAACGAGCATGCATTCTTCTAGAATTATAGACTTAATAGGACATTTTCTGATTACATACAAACAAGTTATTGAATTTTAATTATAACACAGATGAGCTAAATTAATAATTTTATCGGAACGTGGAAAGTAATTACGGAGAGAAAGAGTTAAAATAACTTGAAGAAACTTCTTTTTTTTTTTTTTAAACAAAACTAAATGTAACTTTTATTAATACTATTGACAAATTCAACTTGAGGTCTTAATTGAATAGTAGTAAAACAAGATCTAGATTGAATAGTAGTAAAACAAAACTGATATTTAAACAAATCTAACTCACGTCCTTGCACTCTGGTATCCTTGAGTCATCTCCCGTTCTTAACTTAGATTATGACATCATTATTGCATCATTTTACAAGGCTAACAATTAATTCTCCCCCTCTTCATTATAATCTTGAAAAAAACACACACACACACACACAATACTCGATGTTGCTTTTTGATTGCACACACACTTTCACACTATTCAGACCTTTTTTATTACAATTACAGCTCCTAAAGCACGTTTGGTTAGTGTCACCTTTTTTTTTTCATCCTTTTATCATAAGACAAGCAATGTACGTTATTAGCTATCACAAACACTCTTTTAGACCAAAAGTGTTTCCCAAACTTTTTCCTTGATGGAACACTTTGCACATTTTGAGTATTTACTGGAAAACTTTATTTATATTGTAAGAGAGGTTAATTCACAGTTGATCTACTAGTTAAATACTCCAGTAGTTCTTTGAACACATAGTCAGGCCTCGCGAAACACTAGGGTTCCGCAGAACACAGTTTGGGAAACATTGCTTTAGACCCTTATTTTTCAGGCCTGGGGAGGGGGAAGTTACATTTTTCGAAGGCTCCAATTGAATTCCCCCTTCCCGTTCCCTATATTACATTTATTGTGTCCTCTTCAAATATAAGGAACTAATTATTTGATTTTATTAACTGGAATCTTTTACTTGACCCATTTTGAATTGTAGAGAAAAGATTGTGTACCACTACATAGTGTAGAAGACTTATACGTACCTGGGCGAAAAGAAAAAAGAAATAGACTCTAGATTTATCTTTTCGATGCAATTAGGATTTAGGAAAAAAGAAAGAAAATATGCTTTAAAAAATGTAGAAAATCTTGATTTTTTGTGTTATTTTTATTTAGACTTTATAGATAGATTGCGGCTTTTGAGGAAATACCGAAAATGAAATAATTATGTTTAATAGAAAGCTAGCGGTTTTTCGCGATTGCGGCGATTAAGTTGTGAATCTGTCAAAAGACCGTGTCTTAGTTAGCAACTATGAGGTAAAAGGAACCTGTGAACGAAATTTCGTGCGAATTCGTTTGATAGTTTAAGAGATATCCAGTTAGGTTAATACATGTGTGTGGTTTATGGAAATATATGTAACATTTTTATTTTAAATATGTTTTAAAAATAATATTTAAAAAAAAAAGCGTCGTTTTATATTCTAAAAAGGACACCCCAAAAATATGGACCTAAAAAATAATTTTTAAGAGATTTCAATACGTATCGGCCTCTACATTTGCATTTTTAAAATGATCAACTTTTGTTGACATTTTCTGCAGATAAAAAAAAAAAAGACCGTCCTTATGTTGCATGTGCTTTAATTCTTCATCACCCACTTCCGTATTGAACCGTGAGCTCCTCCACTCCAACCCACCACCTACTTTATTGGACCTGCGTTTTTATTAATTTATTTTACCGATTGTGACTAGTGTACCGTAGAAGCCTTGAGAATGCATTTGTGCAGCTCAGAATGCAAGAAAAGTTGTTCCCATATTTTGAGAAACGCTGCTATAGCTTTCGTTTTTGTAAGCAGTAACTTGATCAAATTCATAAACATTACATTCGACACTCAACACGCGCTGTTGAATAGAAATAATTGAACATTAATTTTGTTTTCTTTGTCTATTTACTACCTATAAACAGTATAAGTACTTCATGTGTATCTGTATATGTACTGTACAAGTACTGTTAATGTACTGTCTATGTACTGTCTATCAACAATTTATGTACTTGTCTATATACCTGTAAATGTACTGTCTATGTACTGTCTATCAACAATTTATGTACTTGTCTATATACCTGTCAATGTACTGTCTATGTAATGACTATGTACCTGTATATAAACTGTCAATGTACTGTCTATGTACTGTCAATGTACTTTCTATGTACTGTTAATGTACTGTCTATGTAATGTCAATGGGTTCCCGGTCATTTTATCCCCGGTCACTTCATCTCCGGTCACTTCATCCTAGGTCACTTCATCCCCGCTCATTTCATCCCCTGGTCATTTCATCTCCTTTTTTTTTCATCATCTGGTCATTTTATCTTACAAATAGTAATTGCAAAAATCATGAAATGACCAATATTTAATATATTCCTTTTTATTTACATGACAAAAAGTGTAACACATTAGATAATAATAAAATGAAATGCCATTTTAAACCATAAAATTTAAAATTGACAAGTATAAATTTAGAGGTCATGTAAAAAAAAGGTGTTTTTGTGTTCATCTACATAAGATAGGCTATTGATTGTAAGTACAGAAGACGATCCATCGATTCAAATTACTTAACAAAGTTTTCTTTGCCTATAACGCAATTTACAATATTAATGTTTAAAGGAAATAAAATCAAAACAAGTGATATAGGCGATATGATATCCTGGGGATAGGTGAAGTCAGCCTTTATTAGAAAAAAAAATAAAACCTTATTTCAAGGCTAAAAATGACGCGCCCATTTTCAAGAAAGAGCTATTTAAAAATAAAATAAAGTGAAAGATGGTCGTTAGGAGTTATCAGCGGCATGGTCATAATTATTATAATCGCACTTCTATCTCTCAAATGATTTTCACTACTTCCACCAAACCTCGGCCTTTGATCATTACGTCATGCGCAGGATAATATTATAATATTACACCCCCCACATCCAATAGAAGCGCTAGAGCTAAGTACACACCCAGATTTACAATATATTATAAGATTTCTCATCAAGAATGCAAAGTGGAAGAGGAAACACTATAAACTCATTAGTAACATGTCGAAAAATATCAAAACGCATTCTACATATATTTATATATTAGATGAATGGAGGGCTGAAAGTCAAAGCCTTTAACAGCACAACTAAACAATGTATAAGAAAAAAATATTTATATGGTGATGAAATGACCGGGGATAAAGAGACCAAGGATGAAGTGACCGGGGATAAAATGACCGGTCACCATGTCAATGTACTGGCTATAGACTGTCTATGTGCTGTTTAAGATAAGCAACAAACACCGTCTACTGTACTCTGAATACAATGAGATGGTCATGAAATGTTTCATTGGAATTGAAAACGTTATTTATAAAGCAACATTCTCCATCTTTTTAGATAATCATTTTGTTGCATGTATTGGACTCTGACCTTCCCTTGTGGATATCAAGTGTGTCTCTGTGTACAAACACATTCGCTTCACAAACGACATTTTTTTAAAAACAAATTGACTACCTTTAGTAGACTGTCTTAAGAAATAGATCATTGGCCGACAAATGGCTGAAACGGATAACTTTGTATTGACCACTGCTAAGGTTCAATTGACTATAGTGAAAGTCTAGACCAAATAGATTGTGTTGTAGTCTAGCAGTTTTCTGTTTCTTTCTTGACTTTCAAACAACTAAATCTGTTCCTTAGAGAAACCCGCCATTTTGTTTGTTTTTTAATTTAATTATGGTAAAACTAATGGTGAAAGAATTCAACTATCTCGGATCTATACAGCCGTTAGCTGTGACCAGGGTGCCCTCAGGATATTTTACGAGGGGGTGGGGTTGAAAATTACAGCCTATGGCTCACACAGTCGTAGCTTTAACTTTCTTATTACTTTGTAAATACGCAGATTTTAGATTAATAAAAAAAAAAGAACTAGTGCCCCCACCCCTATGCGATAAGTGCACGATAAATACTTGTGTTATTAAATATTTTAAAAAAAGAGAGAAAAAAAACTAAACATGTGAACAAAGTATTGAGTGCACAAGTTATTTATAATATCCGTTCGGCCAGTGCCTCCCTAAGGTTGAAGAAACAAAAACTGCAAGCTACAACTGTTGCTGGCGAAACTGTTTATAACTTAACAGACAAGCTGGTGATGAACGCTTATCAGAGCCTTTTTTTTTTTTTGTCTTGTGGATTCATTATTGAATTTGTGAGAATACAAAGTAAAAGTTTTTTCTCCGTGTTGTGGAATTACGAATAAATATTGAACATATGTGTTCAGATAAAAGTATTAAATTGATAAAAGAGGAATTAGAGTTTTTTCAGTGCTTTATTGGAGATTTTCAT
This sequence comes from Biomphalaria pfeifferi, assembly GCA_030265305.1. Taxonomy (NCBI): domain Eukaryota; kingdom Metazoa; phylum Mollusca; class Gastropoda; family Planorbidae; genus Biomphalaria; species Biomphalaria pfeifferi. The sequence goes on from JASAOG010000076.1 coordinate 276,416, forward strand.
ACATGGCGGGAAAACTATAAACAGCAAGCTTTTTTGGTGTATCCGGTGTACAGAATAAAGGACGTGTTGCTAAGCTGTTTTTTGTCAACAGATATGTCACACAATTATTGTGTGCACTTTTCAGAATCACACATTCATTTCTATAAAAGGCGATATTAAACTTACACTCTGTAACATACAATTTATTTAAAAACAAAAACAAAATGGGCAACTAACTAGCAGCAATAAAGGAGGTTTGATACAACTATTAGCTGCTGTGCCTCACTGAGATGTTGTTCAAATGAATTTGTCTTTAGTTGGTAAAGAGGGGAAGCTCAACTTGACTTCCTTGACATTGTTTAGATCATCTAAAAATCATCAATCCTCGGTATGCAGACGGCATGCGTTTATGTTTGTGTTATTTTAATATATATGTATATAGACAAGAAGGAACAAATGCACAGATGGGTCGAACATTACTCCGAAATCTATGCCACAACAAGCTCAGTCTCTGCCTCAGCCCTTAACGCTATCAACCAATTACCCACTATGAACGAACTAGACAAAGTACCCACCCTATTTGAACTCAACAAAGTCATAGACAAGTGTCTCTCCAAAATAGGGCTCCACAGCCATATGAAAGAGTGTTCGAGATGAACCATGGTCGTTTCACGACTGAATGAGGCCAATGATATATATATATTGAAATAGAAAAATTTTACTAACGATACAATTCTATAGTAAACACAACATCACCTAGAGAGAACGCCACAATAGCAAAACCACTAAATGATAATATCGCTTTATCAAGAGGCAGATCTAGAACTCTATTTCTAGCGTGCGGTGCAGGTGTGATCGTGTATCTTTTGTTTAGGTCTGGAACTTCCTCTTTCTTTGTTCCCAGGATACGTCTTGTCAACATACACAGCAACAAAACAAAACAAAACAAAATAATAATTGAGAATCAAAAATAGACCACACTAGCAACGAAACAAAAAAAAATTTAATTTTAGTTTTTTTTTTTTTTTTTCTCCTTCTGTGTTATACAAATTCAATTCTTTATTATTTCAAGTAATAATGATAAGTAAATTATATTTATTTTCGTTTCATGTGAAGGTAACTAATCTAGAAAGTTTCAATGTAAAAAAAAAAAAAGATTAAATCATACTAGACAAAAAAAATGCCCTTCTTAAACTTCTTTAAATCCTGATTCAAATTAACAGATTAAATGAAGTCCAAACATTATCGTCAAAGAAAATGGATGAGATAGAATATTTAATCAATTTTCTTTTCACTTGTTTGCACTGTGAAACCTTTCGATCATTAGAAAGTAGAGTTCCATTCAGAAATGAGTTGCATATCTCGTTTAAAAGACATCCAACGTAAAACAAGTTTCCTAACTGTGAACTCTGGAGACATGCTTGTTCTAAAGAAATCATTGAAAGTAAACATTGGATAGCCTCCTGCTTGACGACTGAAATATTGAGGATGATATATTTCAATGATGATAAGGCTTGTCTGAGTCTGAAGATTAAGAAGAAATACAGTATTTCACGTGGTATGCAGTCCCATCTGTGACCTACATATGTAGCCACTTCCATCACATACAAAACCTTTGTCTGCCGGTGGTCGGTTTAGTGTCACTATCTGTCCTCAGCTGTAAATTTCCTTTTGGTGTTAATGGTGTATCGCCCAGCTTTTGTTTATAAGAAATCTCCATCCGTTCCGTGTAAATACAAGTCTATCAGTATCCTATATATATAATCATTAGACAAATAGGTTACCGCTGTCTTTATAAGTCTGCTAGTAAATCATTTGATTCAGGCTCAGTTTCACTCTTTTTGGAAATAGGGTGTTTAACAGAATGACTGAACTCACCAAAACTGTCTTTATGTGCACTATACGAGAGCTTCGAGACCACCTGATGTGTTGAAGAAGACTTTTGTTTACCATGTTGCGCATTTCAACAAAAAAATTCGCGCTCACAAAAAAAACACTATAATAACAAGGTTCTGTAATAGTTGAAAGTTGGTACTAAGGATAAATAATATATTTTTCACCCAAACTGGACAGAAAAGCTTCTGAACTATTGACCTTACGGACTCACCGAAGACAAGAAAAGCGTTAGCCATACATCAGGGGCTATCGGCATATTGTCACGTGACACTGGCACTGAAGCACTAGCGGATCCAGAACTTTGGAATGGGGGTGGGGCGATTTTTTTCCAAACCCTAACCCTAGCGCCCAGTAAACCCTAACCCTATGCATAAACGTGCGTACAGCGCGCGAGCGCGCACACACACACAATATATATATATATATATATATGTGAGAATAAAAAAAGTTTCCTTTCTCAACCTTTGGCGAAAAACAAAACAAGTGGGGCAGCGCTATAAGGTTCTTGTTCTTTTGTGGGATTCGGGGCGAAGCCCCGACGACAAAAGCGTTTTTCTTGCTTTTTTCACAGCAGAAACATATTCTCCTGACATCTACAGCTCATTATTCATCAATGGAGTTCGGGGCGAAGCCCCGACACCAAAAGCGTTGCATGCATTCTTCCCTGCAGAAACGCATTCTCCTGACAAGTACAGCTCATTATTCATCAATGGAGATCGGGGCGAAGCCCCGACGCCAAAAGCGTTTTCTTGCATTCATCATTGCAGAAACGCATTCTCCTGACATCTATAGCTCATTATTCATCAATGGAGTTTGGGGCAAAGCCTCGACGCCAAAAGCGTTTTCTTGCATTCATCATTGCAGAAACGCATTCTCCTGACATCTACAGCTCATTATTCATCAATAGAGTTCGGGGCATTCTTTACTGCAGAAACTCATTCTCCTGACCTAAAGCTCATTATTCATAATGTTAAAAAAGGACCTTTTGAATTATGTTGTACTTAAAAAATATTCTAATATGAATTTATAGGCCCTTAATACATTGCAAATAAAACCGATTTGTTCCTTGACAAGATAGGATACCCCACATATTTAAATTTTGGCTTTAAGGATCGCCGCCGAAAAAAAAATATTCGATAAATAATATTCAAGAAAATTGAAGCATAAATTGTGAGTTATAGTCCCAAATTTATTTAACTAGAATAATATCAGATTGAGCTAAGTTTGTAAAAGGCGACTATGAAAATCGCCTTGGTTTAGAACTCATCTCAATCATGACTTTTATACTGAAAAATTTCGTTTGAATTCTAACTTTTCCAATGCGAAGTCTTTCTTAAAATAATTATGATAAATTCATGTGAAATTACATAAACTCTGTCTGGAAATGGGAGGGGCGGTAGAGTGAAAACGATTAATCCTCACTCCTTTAATAATTTCTGCTAAAGATTGCATTTGGCATTAAAGAATAGGGGTTGGGCGACTCGATATAAGAATTTGATTTATAGTATATAAAAATTATATTAGTGACAGATTTTTTAAATTTTGTAATTTCTTAACTATAATACAAAAAGAAAAAGTATTGATTTGTCCGATGGAGGAAAGGCGATTGCATGTATCGCCCCTCCCACCTGGTACAACCCTTTTTCATTTAAATTTACTTATGATACAATTAGAGTATGGTACGACATAATATACAATGGGTCACATATCAATATGTAGTTTATATTATATAGATATTCAAGTAATTTTTTTTTACAAACTATGATTCTCCATAAAAATAGGACCCCCCCCCCTTCTCAGAGGGCTAGAGTACATGTAATCGCCCTCCCCCCAACTCCACGGAATCGGCTACGATACCAGAAGGGGAGCGACATAATATAAAATGTATATATTAATTCAACTAAAAAGGTTTAGGTGGGAAGGGCAGTAGTGGTATTCGCCCCACCCCCCACCAAACAGGGAACGACATAATATAAAGATCGGTTAAAATATCAATAACAAGTTTTAATGATATAGATATTTAATTGATTCTGTTAGCAAGCTGTGATTTCTACAAATAAATTGGACCACCCCCTCCCACTCGAAAGTGTAAGGGGGGGGGGCGGGATTGATACCATCGCCCCTCCCGAGCCCACCAAATCGCCCAACAAACTAGAGGGGGGGGGCGAAATAATCTAAAAATAGGTTGAAATATAAATAATTAGTATATATTATTAACATAATTAATAAATCCGTATACAAATTGTGTGAATTCTATAATAAAATTCGTCCGCCCCCTCCCCCCTTCGAGGGGGGGGGGGTCACTCGAGTAAGGGGGGGGGGGCGATCGCCCCTACCGCCCCCCCCCCCCCCCCTGGATCCGTCAGTGCACTGAAGCTTGGTGAAATGAATGCGAAAATTTAACGACGTCACAAAAATTGTTTATTAAGAATGTTAAGTTGCTTAAGTTTGTCTGTTTTGATAGGACAACGATTGCAAAAGAATAACAGACCATTTTAACGAGTTGTAATATTCTGTATAAGAGGGAGTTAATTCCAAAACCAGTAACAAATACGAACTAGTCACAGTTTATCGTCTCAGGAAGAATAAGAATTTCAAATGTCTTTACTTTTACCGCTACGACAGTTTTAGACCTACTGAACTTATTTCAATACAATATCTTATAAGGCATCAATTGTTGTTAATGTGATATGATATGTATCTGTCTTATCCAATCTCATCTCTGCCTAAGGTCCCTTCTGAGGCATAGGCCACCGACCAGCTTCCTCCAGGCATCTCGGTTTTGGGCGAGTCTCTCCAACTGTTCCCACGTCTTGCCCATCTGCTTGGCATCTGCTTCCAAGTCGCGGCTCCATGTATTCCTGGGCCTTCCCCTAATGTATCCTTAGGGATGTGCAAATAAAAAAATTTGCAATAGAGCAAATCTTCATTCAGTTCAGTAAAGTTCAGTTAGGGTGAAGACAGTTCGTCTGATTCGGTTCGTTCCGAACAGTTTTAAAGTTCGGGTTCGGGTAGGTTCGGTCATAAGTGAGGTTCGATTCGGTTCTGGTCTCTAATCATAATGATGAACTTAATTGCGAGATTTGAAGTCCATTGTACATACTTATGATTTTCATAAAATATATATAAAAAAAAATATTTGCTGTTGAGGGATCAAACTGTAATTAGGCTCTGGGTCAGTTTGCCCCTTTCTCTATCAGAAAAATGTAAAATAAAACAGGGTTCACTCTCTTTACCTGACTAATGGTAATTACACCACAGGAAAAAAATAGCAAATTTCCTAGAATAAAAAAAAATTCCACCTTGCCCTGTGTCTATGTGAATATGTTGTTATTTCTGTGTGTGTGTTTGCAATCAATTCTGCATCACGTGATCTATTTGCTCGCGCATCACAAGCTCACATAAAACTTTCAGAGAAAATTTTGCGTAGTTCCTCTGAACAGCTCTGGCCATCCTAAATCTCAGGCCAATCTCATTCATTTCCCTTCACTTTAGTTCAGCATTTTTTAATTGAAATTTATTAGTTAAAGAATTTACACAAATAGAAAAGAGTTACAAATTGATATTTTGTGTTTGTTTGATTTTTAAAAACATTTTTCCTTCGTATACTGTTGGTGCTATCCGACAGCTATAAACGACTCAATACAAAATTACATTTGGATTATTCAAAGTTGCACGTATTTTGTTTGTAGTGTGTGAGCTTATGTGTGTGCTTGTGTGTGTTTGTCTGTATAGGTCAGTGTGTAAGAAGTGTGTGTTTGTTTGCGTGTGTGTGGGAATGGAATATTTTGTTGCGTTCTGTTAACAAACATTTATTCCTCTATCCTTTTTGTTTGCACGGAATCGCGCAAATGACTTTTTTATCAATCTATTATGTTCTAAAATAGCACGCAACTGTATTCTGATGGGCAATACACTAGCAGACAACTGTATCCTGATGGGCAATACACTAGCAGACAACTGTATCCTGATGGGCAACACACTAGCACACAACTATATCCTGATGGGCAATACATTAGCAGACAACTGTATCCTGATGGGCAATACACTAGCAGACAACTGTATCCTGATGGGCAATACACTAGCAGACAACTGTATCCTGATGGGCAACACACTAGCACACAACTGTATCTTGATGGGCAATACACGAGCTTCATTAATGTAAACGTTTAGGTTTATTAAAATAACGAACAATTTGTACCGAAAGTTAATTGCGCAAGGTTGAACTTAGAATAACTTGGAATGCAAACTTGAGAAAAAAAAAAGAAAGTTTAACTTTCCTATGTGATGTCACAGGTCTACGATACTTCTGGTCTATCTATGATACTTCTGGTCTATCTATGATACTTCTGGTCTATCTATGATACTTCTGGTCTATCTATGATACTACTATTTTATCTATCTATGAGGATGGGAGAATTTCATATACCAGCTGTTAATTACAATTGGACCAAATTGATCTCATATCAGTGTTTAATGAAATACTTTCTAGGTACCGGTATTTCTAATTTAAAAAGACTTCACAAAGAAAAAATAACAAATTAACTTTAAATTGAAAAGGAGGTGGATCTTGTCCAGAAATGATGTAGTGAAATTTTTAAAATATACAATACATGTTTTTGGTGGGCCAAAACGTCACATAGGCATGTTATTAGCTTGACCCTTTCCTAAGGGATAGATAAAACAGCCGAATTGAGATAGATCAATGATGCCCAACCTTACTTAGCCGGTGGGCCAAATATATTCCCTACTCTTGTTGCAGGCCGCATCACTACCCGTAAACATGGAAATGAACTAGAGCACACATTTGTATTACAAAAGACGTTGCATTCAACATTACTTCAATAGTTATTGGTTGGATGTTTTAATACAACACACTAACCGCAGCACCAGGGAAGAGCTTATGAAAATAGAAGGTTTATAGGTATATATTATTAGTTTCATACTTTTCTCTCTACAAAGTATAAAGGGTAAGGGTTAGGCCAAGAAAGGATGTCTAGTTTTGTAATTGAACCTCTTTCAGTTACACAGATCTCTGAAGAGAATTAGATGAATTACAGAAATGGGAATAAAAAATGGAGCATGTCTTTCCACCCAGAAAAATGTCAGTTATTAAGAGTAACAAAAAAACTAAAACAAATTAATTCCACTTATCATATTCATGGTAAACCAATAAAACCTAGGTGTTATAATAAATGAAAAACTGTCATGAAATCCCCGTATTGATGAAACTATCAAAAATTAAACCAAGCATTAGGGTTTATTAAAAGAAATTTCTATAAATCAAATAGGAGCATAAAACTAAATTGGTATTTAACATTGGTTAGGCCAATAATAGAATATGCATCCTCTGTTTGGGACCCCTCAACTCAAGAAAACATTAAGAAACTGGAGCAGACACAAAATAGAGCAGTGAGATTCATAACAAACGAATATTCACATTTGACTAGAGTAAAACCTTTAGTAAAATCACTAAATTTAGAAAGCCTTCAGGACAGAAGACTCAGAAGAAAAGTAGCAATTATACATAAAACACCAAACCATAATCTTGAAATACAAAAACAAAACCTAATAACATACTCTACTCAGAAAGACACAAAGATAATGGCACATTCCTCGTTTCATATGCTAGGATAAATTTGTACAAATTCTCCTTCTTCTTCCCTAGTGCTATTAGAGCATGGAATGGATTGCCTGAGCTAGCCAGGAAAACCAGTGACTTGGCAGAAATTAGGTCATTGGTTAATATGCATGACTAGATGCATGACATGCAGGACGTAATCATCGTTTTTTAAAGTAACGTCTGTATTATATAAGATAAGTAGATAAGAGATTATTTTGAATGAAAAACCACAAATCTTTCATTGAAACTATCATTTAATTTCAACATATCTTGCTTTATTAATGTCTCATTGTTTACCACGCGCACAATTTAGATCTGTAGTAGAAGACAATGTTCACCTACATGTGCTGAAGTATAACGTGTCCCTTCTTTGAAATTGCACTCACTTCTTGGCAAGCAACTTTCAACACTTCTAACACCTTTTTTTTTGTACGCTTTCAGCGTCATTGTAGCTTGCCATTTCCACCTGATCCTTTTTTTTTCTTGGTAAATATTTGCATTACGCCTACAATTTCTTGTCTCAGAAATATTTTTTTTTGCGGCCAAAACATGAAGTCTTACTCTTGCATCGTTTCATAATACAGTCTATTTTGTTATGTAATTTTTTTATTTTAATATAATTTTTTTGCAAATCAAAATCTTATATCATGTTAGACGTGTGCGCCCGCGCACACACACACGCACACCCCCCCCCACACACACACACACAGACACAGAGAGAGAGAGAGAGAGGTAATGATGTGGTCCACTTTTCTTGGAATGGACTACACTCAGAGCCAACGGTAAAGCTTGTTCCACTTTCCCATTGCAGTAGCACACAAAAATACCAATAGCGTTACCAACAAAAGTAGAAAACTAAAAAGCTTAAAAGTGGCTTTGTGTCAATCACGTGTCAAGAACACGTGACCATCTCAAATATCTTAAAACTGAAACTAGAACTATAGCTATTGTTATATAATAAAAATGTTAACTATTAGAATATTACAGACTGACACACCAATCCAAGTCCATTCACAAGTGACCCAAATATTTTTTGTTATTCCTTTTTTTTTCGCTTTTTTTTTTAAATTTACATGCCGATTTATTGTACGGTGGACAGGCCGGACAGAACTCATTGTTGGATGAGAAGGATTTTGGGTATCACAGAAATAGATGAAGGGCCTATGGGTAACAAGTAAGCCTTTCGAGGTGTTCACTCAATTGACAATGGTTCGGATCCTTTATCAACTTTAATGTATTAGAGAGACCAGTCGCCACATTAAGCATCAACTCGATATTACGATCTTGTTTCATTAAATCTTAAGCCTTAGAATTAGACTTACACTGAAATAAATGACATTACATTGGCGACACATTTTTCTACATAGACATCAATATTTTAATAACACAGTTATGCCTATTTTAGTACAATAATTTACAACTGTCACAGACATGACATGTCACAGCAAGCGCAAGGCACGTAACCTGGTACAGAACTTGTGACGTCAATGAAAAAAAAAAGATAATTATTATGGCGTCATTGCAATCATGTTCTCTAAAATTAACTTTTATGAATAGAAATAGACCGGAAGTTTATATATAGTTTTTCTAGTTTGGTTTATCAAATATAGTTCAGTGTAAATGTTATTTGGGAAAATGATAATTAACAAAAAGTTTTTTTGTGTGTAAAATTCGAATTTTCTTGTTACGTTAGTGTACCGGGGGGTGGGGGGGCGTCACGATTTGTTATAAGGTGGATGGGGGGGGGAGGTGATTTTTTGGTGTTGTAATATCCGAACGTTCTCTTATGAGAGTATTAAACAATTTCTTTTCTTGGCTTTGTCCTGAGCTTTCGTCGTTACAATTCAAGCTGTATCCTACGAGAACAAAGAAATCTACTATATTCTATTCTCACAACTGTTGGAGATTTTCACGATGAGCTAAGCAATGTCAAAGACACTAAGTAGAACGTCACAGTTGGTAACCAAATAAAAAAAAAAAAGAATTGATCTCTAAATGTAACACTATCTCAGTGCGTGTCAATTAATTTTTGCCTCAAATCTACTTCATTTCTACTAGTTACTTTAACTTTTGTTTTTAACTAAGTTTTAAGCCATAGTGTGAAATCCTAACGCTTCCTCTATAGTAACTCTATACTGACATTATTTAGTTCTATAAACGGAAGAGCGTAGACTAATTGATTCGGCAGTGCTAAACAAGTGTATGTACACAAACTAGCGTCTAACTTTTTACAAAACACAGCTTAGCAACACGTCCTTGATTTTGTACACCGGATACACCAACTAATCTAGCTATTTATAGTTTTCCCGCCATGTATGAAAATCTCCAATACAAACAAATGAATAACTTGCCAATGGCTTTAATTAAAGTCTAATTGGGTAATGTACGGTGAGTTAAGAAAAGTAGAATACTTCTTTAATGGGGTGTCTACTGATTACTGAATAACACAGCGGGTCATGAAAACAACAAAACACGTAGACCGCTAGGCCTAACATACAAAGTTGTCATTGTTTATTTTCTTCTATTCCTACTTAATACAGCTGATGGTGGCCTATCTCATTCATGTATGCTTCATTATAGCAAGGAGTCTTTCCAATAAGCTTTGCATAATCAAGTTCTTCTATTTAAGTGTCCAGAGAATGATTTCTACATAAGACAGTTCGCAAACAGTTCATGTAGGCTACGTGTTTCTAGGGATTTAACTCTGTACAGAATTAAAGAAAACGTTTGAGGCGGGGACACTACTTCCGCTAAAACTGTGATCAAAATAAAAACGTAAGCCAAATATAATTTTATAGTATTATAGATTCTGACAAACCAAAGATTTCACTTTTTGGCCAATTGTGTAGTTATTTTTGTTCCCAAAGATATACATAAACTGTCAAATTTCTAGAAACATTTAATCGAACCATTTTCGAAGTATCCATTCAGTGAGTTGTCCACCAACTCTAGCCCCACGAAGAGTTTGTAAGCTAATAGGAGGTATTGTAATAATCAAATTCATAACCAATCGCTTCAAATCATTTAGCGTAGTAAATTGATTTTTAGCCCATTATTACCGACCCATGCTAAATCTATATTTACTCTAGACGATTTTATTAGAATAGACTAAGTGTAGACCTAACAAAAGTGAAACGGCTCTCTAAAACTAAACTCCTTCATCTCTTCTCGCGGTCAGTGCAGCCATCACTCTCAACGTAATACTCTTGGAAGAAATGTTAAAGAGAAACAAAAAAGTCTAACAAATTATCAACAACAGACTCGTCCGTAACAGAACGTCTGATGACCAACCAAAGCATCTACCAGAGCGACCTCTCGGTCAACTCTTTCATTAATCATTATCAACTTCAGAAATCAGCCATTTGTAAAGTAGGTCATTAGTCTTCGAAAGTAGGTCGCTGGTCTATTATCGCTCAGAAGAAGAAAGAGAGTTTCGCTAAAGGAATAATGCTGTCATTCGGTGTCGATAGGAAATGGGAAATAAGCTTTGTGAGATTAATATCGACCACTGGTCAATAAAAGTAAGTCCTGGAAGATTGTTATCAACCAAACCAAGCGTCTTTCAAAGTAGCGCTGTTTACATACACGCCAGAGTTTGAATGTTTGGACAGCTGAAGAATGAAACTGAAAGTAGAACATCAAATTAACATGTACAATTTACAGCAGCCTAATGACACCTGACCTTTTAAACAGATTTGGCATTTGGGAGGGACATATGGGGCGGCCACTCTTGCTTTAAGAGAACCAACGTTTCAGCCCAGAGGTCATTCTTAAGTTTGTCAACTAAATTAATTTATTCTGGGAAAATGATAATCAGTGCTTTTAAACATCTTTCTTGAAGGCCAAATTCCAAAGATCACCTCTGAAAATTAGGCCAAATTTGTGTTCACCTTTCATTCTAAAGTCATCTTAGAAATCTTTTTGTTTTCCCATCATTTTATCTGTCTGCGCTTCTTCTTTTTCCTGGTACTGTTCTCTGAAGGAAGGTCTTTGGACCTCAGGATTTAGAGTTTAAGAGATTTTAATTTTAAGAGTATTGAGTATTTCAAGTATCGAAAATCAGCTTTGAAAAGAAACAGAGATTTTGATACTTTATAATATTCCTTTGCGACTCATATTTATGCCCCCAATATTCCAGTGGTTTGTACTTTGCGCCCATCTTCCGGTGACTTGTATGTTGTGACAAATGCGTCTCAGTCTAAACGAGTAAATTAAATGAGAATCGATAATCAAGAAAAACAAATTAATCGATTTGTCGTCCTCTCGAAATGTGTGGAGACAAACGCCCCCGGGAGGGAGTCAGTGGAGCTCGGGACGGCCCCCTCAGGGAATAAGTTTATGAGCAAGTCGTGTGTTGCTTTAACAGTTTAAAATAACAAGATAGCTCTGAAGGTTAAGACTTGAATTAAATGGGCGCAATAACCTAATGGTTCACACAAAGACTCGCACACACACACACACACACACAAACTCAAATTAATGCATTTACTCACATGAGTATTCATGGTCACATTATTTTTTAGAAAAAAAAACAGTGTTACTTGATAGGGTTTGACAATGTAATATTAATCTTATAGAAATACTGCACTCCTCATTAATCTTCGGACTCGAAGACAAGTTTTATTATTATTATTATTGTTATTATTATTATTATTATTAATCTTTTATAAATCTTATATTAATCATATATTTTCTAAATGTTCCTGCGTGAATTCTGGTTTCTTTATCTGGACTCATATTTCTCTAAGAAAAAAGATGAGACAGTCGTGATAGAGTCCGGAAAAGGTGCCAATCCAATGACAATTTCTTTAGGGTAAGAGGGCGCTGTCTTTGACGTCTTCTAAGAAAAATATATGAAAACTATTTGCTTTCCCTACAATCCCAACATTCATTCTATACACGCGCACACAAGTGTGAACTCACCAGTTCTCGATAGCGCTCGTGGATACAACACAAACAATGAATAAAGAGCACCCTAATCCAGTAGTCCATCCTGAAAAACATTTCCTCCTTCAAAAAAAATCTTTCTGGCATCAACAGGCAGCAGCCCAGCCCTGGGAACTCTAGAACCCTCTCCACATTTCTTCAATCATCTCCCCAGGATGACAAAGATCTACTCCCCTCTCCTCCTCTACATATGAGCACCCTACCTCTCCTCCAAGTTCTTCTGGTCAAACCAACGTTTAATGAGGATGGCCTCTTGTTTGCTTCCCATTCCTTTGACCCCCCCCCCCCCCGGTTCAATATTATTTCTCCCACCCGCCCCTTACCCCCCTCCCCAACCTCCTACACCACAAAATAAAAGAGTTGAGATATGTTTTTATTTGTTTGCGAGAAAGAAAGCGAGAGAGAGAATGAGAGAGTGAATGAAAGAGAGAGAGAATTTAGAAAATATGGATAGAGAATTAGAGAGGGGAAATTGAGAAAACGAGAGGGAGGGGAGAGAGAGAGAGAGAGAAAGAAAGAGAGAGAGAGAAAAGAGACTAACTAAAACTCATGTCTATTATTTGATTTTTCATTTTTATTCAAGCTTGTTTGTTTTGTTTGTGACCTCACAATCACGTGATCTATTTGCTTTCCGTTTTGAAGGAATAAATTTCAGAGAATAAAAACTGAGAAATGAGGAGTTTTTTTAGGCTGAATGAGTAGAAGAGGGTGTTCTAAACACACACAGAAAGAGAGAGAGAGAGACAGAGAGAGAGAGAGAGAGGGAGAGAGAAGGATCGGAATACGTTATTCAATTTCAGATGATAAATAGTATCGAGAAAAGACCTCAGGTGGCCTCCCCTTGTTTAATAATGTTTCAGACCCCGCTTATTTGATTTTTTTTTTTTTTGGGTCTCCCTTCGATCTCTTTCTCCCATCAGTAGAAAATAGATTTACATTTCAAATGGAAATGGAATGAAAATATGTATGAAGGCACAGAATGTTTCGGAGCTCCTTTACTTTAAATAATGTGCTTGTCACAGATTGGGTTACAGCATTTCAATCAAGAGATTGTTAACAACACGGGTTTGTAGAACCTGATAGATCTGGACTTGATTAGACGAATGCTCTAGCCTGAGAGAATGAAGACTTCAGGTTGGGTACTTTTGTCTCCTCTCAAACATCTGCAGGAATGTCATTCGGTACGATGCATTCGTTTAAACAGACCAGATTGCCAGTGAAATACCATTTGCAGGACATTTGAACGTAGGGTTTCTAAAATCTCTTTAAAGTAAACCTTAGCGAAGCACACAAATTTGACAAAGTTCTCCAGCAAAATTAGAAGAATTGATTTTATAAGGACAAAATCAAAGAGAGAAAAAAAGGAAGAAATTGTTGCTATAACAAATTTTGATTATATCTTGTTTATGTCTTATCTTATAGATCACAGACGTTACTTTTAAAAAGAAAATAATTATGTGCTACACGTATCCATCTAGTCATGCATGTTATTTAGAGATTCAAAATATGCTGTTTTTGGTCTTCCTGGCTGATTCAGGCAACCCATTTCATTCTCTAATAGCAATATGTATGAAGAAATTCGCCTTTATCTTTATGTCTTTCTGTGTATTTAACTGGATATTTATTACATTTTGAAAGTTGCTAGTCAGTGTAAATAATTGAACATACTATAATCAGTAGTTTTTATTTATGTATTATTTTTTAATAATTGACATTTTTCTGGGTGGAAAGACATGATTTGAATTGATTCCCATAGCTGTAATTCTATTGATTCCCTTTGTAGAATTTCAGTATCTAGTGTTGTTTTTATTGTTCTGTATATTATGCAACAATCTTCAAAAAGTCTGACCTTTGTTCCTGAGCTAATGCAATTAGGTAGGTCATTTATGTAAATTGGAAACATTAGTGGGCTTAAGACTGTTCTTTGGGATACGCCTGGGTTTACTGTTCGGGTTTATTTTGGAACTTTTTGATATAACAGTTAATTGTATACCTAAACAAAAATCTGGAATCCATTGGTGTAAAAAAAAACAAAAAAAAACAATAACGTCATAGTATTTATGTTGCACTTCAAAAGCTATTGTGGTGGGCATTATTAAACATCTATGATTGTGAACACAAAGGAGTATGGATATGTATACAAATAATACAGTAAATGATGTTCAGGATATATGTGTTGTGATTGAGATACTTGGACATTTTCTTCCTGTCTGATCTTGTAATTACCGTGGACCTTGACACCACCAATCCAATCTCTTTCTCTGTATCTTCCTCTCTCTCTCTGCTCTCTCTCTACCTCTTCTCTATTTTTTTCTTTGTATTTGTCTTCTTGTGATTTTTAATGTTCTCTTTCTCTCCCATCCGCTCCCCCTCGTATTCACCGCTCGCCTTAACACAGTTACCTGCCTTTGTGCAACAGGAAGTTATTGCCGGTAATGGAGTTCGTTATCAAATGTACTTAATTTTCAAACATGGAAACATGAGAGGTAGAGCTGTTATATAAATATCAACGATAGTTCAACTGTCAAAGTGGAATATTATAAGAGAAGAGAGATACAACACTAAAAAAACAATATGAAGATAGGCCACATGAGGAAAGATTTAAGAAATGTTCGTTTTATTGCAGCTAATACAATGATATGAAAGATAACGTCAACACATCATTGAACATCACTGAATGAACCCCCACATTCTAGAATCAAACAGAATTCTTCTTCCGAGAATATGAGTTTGTTCTTCATTGAGGGTTCTCCACATTTTAGAATCAAACAGAAACAGCAATCACTCAGTGGATTAAAGTTTTTCGGAAATTCTTGATGTCCGATTATTAGAGCTCACAATGCTTGAAAGCTGTCTTGTCACCGGATAGGTTTGGTTCTCTGAGAACAAGCTAGTGAAGACATCATGCAGGAAACTGACGGACAATAGATTGTACACCTCTGGAGAAAACGAGATGAACAAATATTCAATAAGACGATAGATGTGATAATAGTTCACCAGAGAAATCTGGTCTAGTAATAAATAACATCTCTATTCTATAACCAAGCAATCTCTCTAGCTTTTCTTGTCTCTCGCTCTCTATTGCTCTATCTCTCTCTCTTTTCCTCTTTCCCCTATCTCTCTTTCACACTTTCTTTAACTCTCACTTGTTATTTCTTATATCTCCACCATTCAATCATTCTTGCAGTACATTAGGGCTTCACTCCAACCCATGCATTTTATTCTCGCGCTCCGTAACGTTGGATTACGTGCTGTGTCTTCTAGACTATTGAAATGTTTTTCCTCTACGTTTGCTTTGGTACTATGTCAACTAGGAACTATACTACAGAAAATGTTTTCAAATATAAAATTAAATTTTCAGATTTATTGTCATAATTGAATAGACGTTGTGATCAGACGTTGAAGTTGACATATAAGGGTCCATTCCCTGAGCTGACCAAAGAGATCCATTGTGATGTCAGAGGCTCCAATCTCCTAAATCACACATTTGAATAGGATGGATGAATGTATTGTGGAACATAAACGAGCTCTGAGAAAGTTATAACACTCCAATACACTTCTTAGTAGGTGGGCAACGCTACATCAGTGGTTCTCAGTTTGTCACCATTCTCTAACTCTAACTCATATTGCTAACAGAAATTCTCCCCTTTAGAAAAAATAATAGTTCTAGTAATAACACGGGACTCCATTGACTTGAAAGGATCAGCATTTATCTTCTGGGTAAGTCCAATATTTGGAATCTGATATATTTAGGAATTGTTTTTGTTGAAAAGTAAGATACAACCGAATAATCTATCTAATATAATCTAGGTTTATACACAGTTTAATTTCAATTAACTATATCTCCAAAGATTAAGTCCAACTAAAATGTTCAATACATTAAGTGTAATCTTGTACTATTTGTTGATATTGGGAACATTGTTTAAATACAACATAAATGAGTCTTACATTTATTTCTTAGATTTAGTTTTAGTTTTTAGATTTAGTTATTAGATTTAGTTCTTAAATTTATTTCTTAGATTAGTTCTCAAATTTATTTCTTAAATTTAGATTTAGTTTTTAGATTTAGATTTAGTTCTTAGAGTCAGTTCTTAGATTCAGTTCTTAAGTTTAGTTCTTAAATTTATTTCTTAGATTCAGTTCTCAGATTTAGTTCTTAAGTTTAGTTCTTAAATTTATTTCTTAGATTAGTTCTCAGATTTAGTTCTTAAATTTATTTCTTAGATTTCTTTGTTTCACACGTTTTGTTTGTTCTTTCAGATTTGAAGATGATTACATCCTAGTCCAAACATCCTGCAGAACGTCGAGGGATGTCGACAAGTAGGGTTCGAACCGGGGACTATCGAAACGGCATTTCAGAACGCAATCCACACTACCATGCAGTCAGTCCTACCAGGCAGGCTAGATATCCATCTTATTAAGATATCTAAATGTTAACTATAGTAGATATGTAAACTATTTTGTACCTAAAAAAAAAATCTACCCAGAATTTCAACTTTCATTTAGCACTTTGTAGATTAGTGACAACAGCAAAGCTTCGAGAGCTGCGGCTACTTTAGTGCTAGCCGTTAAGATAGCATGGGAAGACTACTCCGTTTTCAGTTCCAGCAGTTTTGATAGCATGAGAAGACAACTCCTTTTTGGTTCATCTCTTGCTCATAAACCTTGTCTCTGACTTTGACAAGTCCGTCGGGACGTGTAATCGCGTCAATTTTGGTACTCGGGGATATGTCCAGAAACCATAACTGGACATCACAGATTCCTTCAGATACCATACAATTAAAACAGGACACTAGAGATATGAGTGAGGCTAGGAAATAAAGATTCATTGATCCACATCTTTGTGAGTTCACTTCTCTTCCCCTGTCGTCAGAAAAATTATGATGCTATTAAATACATGTATTTTCTTCAAAAAGCCAAACCACACTAGATCATAATGTATCTGTAAGTATTGTTGACTAGTGTCCATGCAAGATATAGTAAAAAGTAAACTTCCTCTTGCAGACCTTGTGGTCTATAAGGTAGATGATGTAAAGGTCATCTGTAGCTGTGGCCTACAGTAACTAAGGTGTCATGTGGCCAGCACAACGACCAACCGCCTTTATTTTTCCCAACTAATGTCAGGTACCCACTAGAGCTGGGTGGACTAATAGGCTTTGAAAATCCCGAAATAATCAATCCCAGTCTTCACAGGGATTCAAACCTTGGACTCCGGTTCAGAAGCCAAGCGCTTTACCGCTCAGCCACCGCCCCTTCTTAAATACAAGCATTTTTCTCAAAAAGCCAAGCCATACTAGATCTTAATGGATCTGTAAGTTGTTGACTAGTGTCCATGTAAGATAGAGGACCTAACCATGTAAGATAGAGGACCTAACCATGTAAGATAGAGGACCTAACCATGTAAGATAGAGGACCTAACCATGTAAGATAGAGGACCTAACCATGTAAGATAGAGGACCTAACCATGTAAGAGAGGACCTAACCATGTAAGATAGAGGACCTAACTATGTAAGAGAGAGGACCTAACCATGTCAGATAGAGGACCTAACCATGTAAGATAGAGGACCTAACTATGTAAGAGAGAGGACCTAACCATGTCAGATAGAGGACCTAACCATGTAAGATAGAGGACCTAACTATGTAAGAGAGAGGACCTAACCATGTCAGATAGAGGACCTAACCATGTAAGATAGAGGACCTAAGCATGTAAGATAGAAGACCTAACCATTTGTTTCGCTCAACAGAACTTCACAGTGTCAGACGTGCCTACAAAAACACTCACATGACAGCAAGGGGCTGCGGCGGGCAGGGTTCAAACGACAGACAGAAGCGCCTCACATGACAGCAAGGGGCTGCGGCGGGCAGGGTTCAAACGACAGACAGAAGCGCCTCACATGACAGCAAGGGGCTGCGGCGGGCAGGGTTCAAACGACAGACAGAAGCGCCTCACATGACAGCAAGGGGCTGCGGCGGGCAGGGTTCAAACGACAGACAGAAGCGCCTCACATGACCAGGCAGAAACAGAAAACGTACTACGCATGTAAAAAAAAAAAAGAAAGACAACAACAAGAAGAAAAACAAACTGAGAAAATTCTGCTATAAATAGATTACACTTCATTATATTGTTGTTTAACCCACGAAACCGAGAGTTTGCAATAAACGAGGGGGAAAAATTAGAAGTACCAATATTGTTCCATTAGCAAAAAAAAAAATTGCGAATTGCAAAGTTCAACTCTATGTTTAGGGAGGAAGGTATCTACGTAGAAGTCCCAAGATAGAAATAATTTCTGTGATTTTCGGTAACAGTATGATGAAAGCGAGTTCAGCGCTGTGTTCTTGTAACCCAACTATTGTTTATTACCTAATGGACGCTGTGTGTATGTCTCCCGTTTCATCGTCCTGGGATATGTTCCTGCTAACAAAGACTTCCTACACAAAAAAAAAATGTTGGAATAATAGCGGGCTGCTTCTGAAACGAGTTGCCACATCGGGGTATGTTTACTTCCGACTTATTTACATGTATCCATCATAGTTCTATGTCGTCTGACTCACAGTGCCCGCCCTAGCATTCACTCACGCGCACACACTCGAGCACAGATCGACACACATTCGCCTAGATAACTAATTTCGACAGCCATTTTCTACTTCTCATTTCCCTTGTATTACTTCCCCTTCAACGTCTGCCATAATGACTCCCTGGCCAGCTCGAAGCCGACAAGTGCAGATTTGCCAAGTTGGTTAGAGATAGCCAAAAAAAAGACTAAACTCACGCACACAAAAAGGTGTTAAAAACTACTTCTAGCCAAGCCAGTAATTACATTTTGTAAATTTAAAAAAACAAAATGGCAGTATTTTTCCTCCAGATAGTTGAGAGCTATGTTCTTACGTGTGATGACAGAGATCAAAGCATCGATGAAGATTCGGCGTATTATGCTCTGAGCAAACCATAGGCCACATTTCACATCTTCTAATGGTAATATTTTGTATGAAAAGCTATAACTAATTGCACTATAAATAGCTAAAAATAAATGATGCGCACACATTGTTGTAGAATTTATTCTTCTTTAAAAGTGCTATTATTTATATTGATTTTATTTTGATAAATAACACTTACATCTGATTTGTTTAACGTAAACATTTAGTTAATAGATTGTCGTAACAAACATTAAGTCGTGATCTTATTTTTCTACTTTCCTATATTAACTAATAGTCTGTATACTACAACTGGCATATATCTACTGACCAATCCTGCTCTGATGATCATAATACATTTCCATTTAACTTCCAAGACATCACAGTTTAATCGAGACCAATCTTTATAGTTGGCCTGACTGCAGACCTGTGACGTGGCAACGAGTGGTCAGTCGTCACCAATAGCTCGTAGCTCACTAGTCTGCAATAGGACCCCCACATTTTGAAATAACCCAACTCTAATGGACCTATAACATACTTTGGGGACGTAAAGGTCGTTGTGCTGACCACATGACATCCACATTACCGTCCGGCATAGAAACATCAT
The DNA here is from genome assembly GCA_030265305.1 of Biomphalaria pfeifferi. NCBI lineage: Eukaryota > Metazoa > Mollusca > Gastropoda > Planorbidae > Biomphalaria > Biomphalaria pfeifferi. The sequence continues at coordinate 296,380 of JASAOG010000076.1, forward strand.
CTTCCCACATAAATAGCAATGCCTGATATGGTACATATGCATTATATTTCTTTAACAAAAAAAAAATTTCGTTCAAAATGGTGTCAAGGTCGTTAGAGCCAAAAAAAAGTTTAGGAAACACTTGGGTTTAAATCCTGCCCGTGCTACACTTGTGAGAAAGAATCGCTCGTGGGTCTTCGTTTCTATAAGTCCATTAGTATCAATAATTTGACTTGAGTTTGACCACAGGCTAGTCCCCCGATAACCCTGAGATACGTTGCCATATAAGATCAATGAAAACCAGCCAGAGCTACATCCACAAAGTCTCCTGGAGTGGAAGAAATAGAAATACCAAAAGATGGAAGGCGAGAGCGTGAGAATGCCAGAGCACGAGACAATGACGGGAGGGGAGATTCGAAAAAAAAAGTTGCAGTTTTTTTTTTCAGGATTAAAAAAAAACATAATTAACTTATTTTTTAAAATGTATTTTGACATTACAAATTGCCAATTGAGGTGTTGTGATGGTGTTGTGGTGGTGCTGGCTGGTCGGCTTTTAGATAATTTTTTATGTGTTTGGAATAATATGGCCAAATAACTTAAAATGCTGTATTTGTTCATTTCGCAGAAGTGGACCACAAATATCCGCCAAATATTTAACTGTAGAAACTGGATCAGCATTCAATTATTTTATAAGTAGATCCTTGACTTAAATTGAAACTTAATAAAACCACCAGACGTGTCATTTTTCTTTGACCAGTACTTTTAAATTACAATCTGCCTTCAAATGTATAGAGAAAACTACAAACCTTAAAACTCCATTGATCATGTTAGATAATTGATAAATTGTTAGACACTAGAGTAGACTAGATTAGATTAAGTAATAGTACATCCAATGAATAAACAGTTCTATTCTTTGATGATTACAGTGTTCAATAAATGTTCAACAAATCAATACAAAGTATACAATGTACCGTAATGACTGCATGGAGTTGTGGCCAGAAAAGCCATCCCTACACAATACAAATATAGCACCACTGGGAGATAAATAAAAAAGAAGAAAATCTGGTAAATAAAATCTTAATAGAAACTGCATTAGGAATCAAACATTTTTATAACTCTACAAACGAGAAGCAGCCGAGTTAAAGGATCGAGTCTCATATCTGAAACACGTTAAATCTAGATTCACCAGAGACATAACATATGAACCTGTGAACCTATCAGATACTAATGACATAAGACGGGTGAACCCGTAAGCGTACTACATAGTAAGGACATTTAACAGTGAACCTATAGGCCTGTCACATACTATGGAGTCGGGCATATGACAGGTGGACTGGACCTCTAGCCCCTACTTGAAATAAATGTCAATAGTAACGTGCAGTATTTCTAAAGCAGATCAATACACCGTTGGTGTCAAGGAAGGTAAAGCATGAAAAGATTATTGAAGACCAAGTGTGTACTTCAATGACATAGTGAAAAATATTTATAAACGTGGTTTAATCCAGATGACTGGCATGAAAAAAAATAAATCTTTTAAATAAAAAAAATACAGGAAACCGCTCTAAACAAACAACTTTAAAATCCATGTATTATGCATTAATCTACCTTCAGTTCATACATTCGGTAATTTCCCGGCTACATTAAGCTCTATAATATTCTGGACATTGATTTAAAAAATACGATTTCAAAATATGCTAAAGAAATCGGTGAAGCGAGTCGATTAAGCTATTAGGCAATATATAACAAATCGGCAGAGATAGAGATGAGTTATGTAGTAACCAGCATTAAGGTTTTGACTAAACGTTAGACTGAGCACTAGTGATGCCCAGTCGAGAGGTTTATTCTTTAATCCTGATTTGAAATTTCAGGGATTATTATTAAGGCTTAGAAGACTCTCCCTCCTTCCCTCTACGCTCTCTCTCTCTTTCTCTCTCTCTCAAACAGCTAAGACTAAATAGTTAATCACTATGACAACTACATGATCAACTCATAGTACTTTTAAAAAGCAACACCAGGGTTTTCTCATCTTTAAAACTGCAACGGTGGCATTAAATGTTGCGCCTATTCAAAGAAAGTAACTGACTTATTGGAACGAAGTAAATTTTGTCTGGAAAGACTTAACACGTAAGACAAGCGAGTAGTTCTAAAGGGAAGTTATTCAGTTCTAAAAGTAGATTCGTTGTTGTTGTTTTTTTCATCTTGCGAGCAGTTTTTGTTGTTTTTTTTCGCAATCCTTCAAGTCGTTGTGGTGATTATTTGGAAACTCTTTAGTCTTCAAAGTTTATTTATAGAGATTGTTTTGTTCAAAGATGTTATTTAAAGAAATAAAGCCACATAGGCGTAACTAAACGATAAACATAACCTCAAAAAGATGTTAGTCTTTCTGTTACTAGTCCAATGTCAATTTGCTCTGTTTCAAAGTAATTCCATTGAAGATCTAACACGATGAAAGAACAAAAAGTACGACAATGTCTAAACTCCTTAACACAACAGCAGAGACCAAAAAGAAAGGCAACTAACAAAAACAAAAAAGCAGACGATTTCTTGAGTCGCTCCAGTTTTCCCGAGCAAGTCTTTTCTTTGTCAACTGTGCTAACCAATGACGTGAGAGATGCTCCAACACGTAGTTCCTAATGCCAATTTAGTAGCCAATAAAATTGAGTCACTGAAGAAGAGGACCAAAAAGTTCTATCGAGACTTTCCATTACTTTACTTCATTTTTCTTTTATTTAAACCTAGACTTGTTGTTTTTAAACAGCTAGTTTTACTTTTTTTAAAACTTTTATTACTTCTCTTCGTCTTTTATTACTTCTCTTCGTCTTTTATTACTTCTCTTCGTCTTTTACTTCTCTTCGTCTTTTATTACTTCTCTTCGTCTTTTACTTCTCTTCGTCTTTTATTACTTCTCTTCGTCTTTTACTTCTCTTCGTCTTTTATTACTTCTCTTCGTCTTTTATTACTTCTCTTCGTCTTTTATTACTTCTCTTCGTCTTTTATTACTTCTCTTCGTCTTTTATTACTTCTCTTCGTCTTTTATTACTTCTCTTCGTCTTTTATTACTTCTCTTCGTCTTTTATTACTTCTCTTCGTCTTTTACTTCTCTTCGTCTTTTATTACTTCTCTTCGTCTTTTATTACTTCTCTTCGTCTTTTATTACTTCTCTTCGTCTTTTATTACTTCTCTTCGTCTTTTATTACTTCTCTTCGTCTTTTACTTCTCTTCGTCTTTTATTACTTCTCTTCGTCTTTTATTACTTCTCTTCGTCTTTTATTACTTCTCTTCGTCTTTTATTACTTCTCTTCGTCTTTTATTACTTCTCTTCGTCTTTTATTACTTCTCTTCGTCTTTTATTACTTCTCTTCGTCTTTTACTTCTCTTCGTCTTTTATTACTTCTCTTCGTCTTTTACTTCTCTTCGTCTTGATGTAAATGCAAAAAGACTTTTTTTAAATTTAAATTTTTATCTATAAGCTAAGATTAGAAAAGCGTAGGGACTCAAAAAAAACAACAACCAGTAATGAATATCAGATTCCCTTTTTCCATTGTCAGCATTGAAAATCGTCTAATTAAAATATTCGGTCAGAGTGTTACAATATCATCTTTCGTCATCGAGAAGTACATAGAAGTCTAATTTATAAGGCGCTGGTTATGAGTGTGTATGTGTTTCGTGTGTGAATGTTGTTCATATTTGCATCTTTATTGTTATTGTACAGTAGTTACGCCGAGGTTGTCAATTGTAGACAAACTGAATTTCCATTGGATTGGATCAATACAAATGATCTTATCTTATTCCAGTCATTCTTAGAAAGACAAATATCATGAAACAATCGGAAATACAATAAGCAGAAAATAAGAGCACAAATAAAAGTAACAGTGGGCCCATGAACCCAAACCCTAAAGAAGTATCACATGCTTTCTCGCCATGGTTAGAAAAAATACCAGTCCATTTACTTCCTGGCCAGGCTATTCTTTTTTACCTGATTGATGTTCAAGAAGAAACATTTCTACTAAGGCCGCTTGCACACTAGATCTGCATAATTTTAATCGTACTAAAAAATAACAACCTAGGCTGAAAAAAACAAAAAGAGTATCTGAGTTTTTATATTACACCATTACGGTAACATTACCGTACGGCGATTTGTAACAGATGTTTCGCCACTATGGTCGCCGTTTGACACCTTAGACTCAGTGGTCTAGGTCAGGGGTCGACAACCTTTTGAGTCGGAAGAGCCAATAATAACAGTTTACAAAATTTCAGTTTTTAAAGAGCCACAAAGTGTTTTTTTTTTTGTTTTTTTTTGGTTTTTTGTTTTGTTTTTGCCAATTATATATAGTATTCACACAATTAATTTTCTTAATGAAAAAAAAACGAATTCATGTATAAGTAGTTCACAACAAATTAGAAAAAAATATATGGCATTATTAGATAATTATGTTTTATTTCGGTAACAACTAAAGCAGTCAAACATTTATTTACAACACTAATTAATAAGTCAATAACAAACAATTGAGCAATCTAAATCATTGGGAGCGTTGGCTTTGCATGGTTATAGAAAGTTTGGATACATTTGGCTCATAACTAGTTTTAAGTTTCAAACACTATTCTAAATTTTCATGTTAGTTGGCTTCTTATTTTACTTTTAATTCTATTCATACAAGAGAACACTTTATCGCACGAATATGGCGATCCAAAGATAGTCAGCACTTCAACTTCAATGCCAACTTCTTCACCTCACTGTAGCAATCTGGAAGATTATTTCATGCGCCGAATCAACTCGCCCGGCATTTCTTTTAAAACTGTCCACTTTTGTTGCGTTCCGTACATTTCTGGAACTCCAACTTTTCCAACTTATTTCTAACTCTGTAAATTTTCCACCCCACAAAGCTTTACTTTTTAAATCTAGTATCAATTCCTAATGTCTCAATGCGGATTTCGTTACTATGTATATTAGATTTATTACTAGGAATGCTAGAATGGTTTTGTCGGTTTTGAACTGCTCAAATCTGTCAGCAAATTCATCTGTATTATTTTTATAACTGTGCTGAAGAAAGTCTTATCAAACGTTGCACTGATTTGATCGCGATATTGATTTAGACATTGATAATGAAGTCACGTACCGCTCTGAATATTTCTGTATGAAGAATTATTTTTTCTTCAAAACAAACCAATTCTTCTACCAAAACATAGGAGGGGTTTTCCTTTCCTTGCAGTTTTAGATTCAGCTCATTTAATTTTTCTGTTATATCAACCATAAAGAAAAGTTTTGCAACTATTTGTCGTTCTCTATTTCTCTATTGCTTGTAGATTGCTTATAACTTTGAGAAGATATTTCGCTTCTAACTCATTTACTTTAAACAACAAACTATACGTCACAGTCAAGGCACGTGGTAAAGATGCCAATTCGTCTTGCGTCAAAGCGAATTGAAACCTACATAGAAACATTCGACGATGGAGTCTTTCGAGAGCTTCCGACGGACTGACAACAGTGACGACGAGTGTAATGGGTGAGGAGTTTGGTAAAAAGTGAGTACAAGTGACTGAGAGATCTAATCGGTACCTAATCGTCGTTAAACGATTCAGAACTATTTTAAAAAATGTTTCGAAAAATAAGTAATATTTGCTTATGGAACTAAAGAGCCGCAGCTTCACACCCAAAGAGCCGCATGTGGCTCGCGAGCCGCAGGCTGCCGACCCAGGGTCTAGGTCTAGGTGACCAAACAAATAACAAAGCTGTAAAATAATAAAAATAGAAATGTGGAATAAACTAGATACGTCGAAATCTCGTCTAATATGAAAGCTGCAACGTCCGTGTTCTTTGTTTCCCGTACGGTCCAACCGTGTAGTTTGCAAGCGGCCTAAGGGCAGACAGAAAATTGAAAGTAAAAACAAAGTAAAAGTACAAAACTATCGTGACTCAATTGGTGGTCGTTGGTCGTTCCTCAAGGGAATTTTTTTTCCCTTTGGCGAAACGAAACTCCATCTGTATTGTAGACTGAAGAACATTATGTCTAAACAATCTTTGGCTATGTTGTCTGAAAAAAAAAAAGGTTTCAAAAATATGAATGAATTAAAATTAGTTACTCTATACTAGCTGTAGGTAGCCTGTCTGATCTTCAAGGGTCCATGTTAAAAATATCTAATATCTAATTCAACCCAGTTCAGAGGTGTTAACAGCTCAAAGGGTGTCATTCTATGTTAGTAATTAAGCCTAATATTGTAGCTCTCGATTAAAAGCTTGTACCTTATTTTCTTATCTTAAAAAGTGAAGACAGTTACGCCCTACAATGCCTACATTAAGAACTGAATACAAACAACGAAGTCGCTTTTAATAGAAAATGTGCAAAGAACAATCTATCCGCTCTCCGAGCACCTGTACACATTTCGATTTTATATGTATATTTTTTCCTATTCTTTTTAAAGAAGTTCTCACTATTATCTTAATGTGAACATATGTTTAAACACACACAAATAACAAACTTTATTAAAAGTTCAATGCTCTCCTTCTAAAATCAATACTTATTTTTAAAAACCCACATAAACAAGCACAAACTTAGATAATGTATATTGTGTAACTTATAAATCCTACTCTAACATTACATATAACTAGCCTTCCAGCTTAATTCTAATCACAAACTCTGGCCACTGACTGCACGAAAGTAGTAAAATGACCAAATATATGGATAAGCATTTAGCAGGCTTTTCTATGTTACATGAAATGCACATAAAGAGTATAACATAATAGTTTGGCACTCCACTATTAAATTCATACTTCTTGCCCTTCTATGTCACATTGTTCCTTTCTCTACAAGTACTTCTATTATACTAGCAATCACTCAAAACATGCGCTATTCACTCAACGAATTATAAAAAAAAGATGGGAGCATTAGATTTCAATATAATCCTCAATTTTTTTTATTTACGTTCCCTTTTACATCTAGACTATTGTTCTATTACTTCTGACCGATGCCATCTTACTCATTTCTTTTCACATTTTTCAAATGCCATGTAAAAAATATTGCATTTCAAAATTTAATTTCTGCATTTTATTTATCTATTGAATTTCCTTATTAGTGGGCACGCCATAGAAACATTCTTTAATTACAAATCTCTCGCTGGATCTCTGAAAAAAAAAAGCGAAAAAAAAAATGGAACACTGTTTTTATCTCCCTTTCTCTAACTGGTTAAAGCAAAAATAGTTTCTAATTATTGTTTTTCTTTCATGGTGTCAACCTTGAGCAGCCTGAAGTTCGTTGATCTCACTCGCAATATTGTTCATTTTTGAAGCCTTCAAGCAAGACCATCATACAGATTCATTAAAACATCATACACACACACAAACACGCGCACACACACACACTCCTATTCATTGAACGTCTGGCAAAAGAGACAAATCAACTCTACATTAAGGCTGATTCTTGTAGTTGCGCTGCCAGCAAATCGTCAAACACTGCTATTTGGGAGAATTTCTTTAAAACAAGGCCTCGATGTGGTTATGGACACTTGGCTGGTCACTGGACCGCTCGTGTCGTGTAATTACTAGAGGGGGGTGTGAAAGAGAAGGCTGAATCTAACGTAGTTGAGTTATCCCCCTTCTTATTCGTATGCGTGTTTGAGTGTGCCTTTCCATCTGCGTGTGTGTGCTGTAGAACGAATGTTTGGACCCTGTGAAACTAAACCACCTCAGCAAATGTCTAAGGGGCGGAAACCATTTCGACTAGTTCCCAGAAATCTTTATTGCATTATTCCTGTCGGAACATCGCGGGCAAAGAGAAAGAGGGAAACTAAACACAGTTTCTTTCTTTGTTATAGCTGGATGTATTTTTTTGCAAAGTTTGTTTTCCCTTGTTTCTATGACATTAGAGCTATGTTCGCTATTGTGTACAATAACTGCAGAAAAGATTGTAGTCATGTATCTTACAAGTAGGCCTACAACTCTGTTCTAGGTTACACCGTAGTACACAAGATGAGCTTTGAGCTATGAAATGAAAAATGAATAAATAAAAAGGATGTTATGTGATAAGAAATTGGTTATTTAGAAATTCCATACTGATTGACTGACAGACTGACTGACTGACAGACTGATCTCGTGTTATTGTTGTTTTTTTTATTTAGAAGATTAGCTGGCAGCTTCAAAAAAAAAAGTTAAAAAGATCATTACAACAGTAAGGACATTTACAGGCAAGCGAGTTCAAACTATAAACTATTATGACGACAAAATACAATTTTTAACGCCTATCTACTTTCTACACTTTATGCGTCGTCAGTACCATTAACTAATTCAAAATAACTCATCACTCATCTTACACAATTTTTGTCCATACTAGACTAGTAACTCATGTGGCACAATTTTTTTGCATATTAGACCTAAGTCGTTTAAAAATCATGTTCGTATTTGTGATCTATTCATGTTTTGAAACTTAGAAGAAAACGAGTCTATAAGTAGCCTGGGGCTATTCGTGTTAAGGCTTCATTTCTCTGGGATTCAGAATCTTAAATTAATTCCAGAAAATCCTGTATAACATGGTTGTTAGTGTGATTCTCGATTCTAACACTATACTATAAATCTCTTCCATTTCTTAGTCTGTCATCACCATTGTAGACTGCCCCTGACCAGTATTCTCTGTCTTTTGTCTTGGATACAATCTCTTTCAATGACATGCCAATCAATTATGATATGACTTCTCCATCGCTTTCTCCGTCTGCCGCTTCTTCTTTTTCCTGGTACTGTTCCCTGAAGGATGGTCATCGCAAGCCCTGAGGATATTGTGATATGGTCCTAAAGTATGATTTTGCTTTTCTTAACAATGGTCAGCAGGTCATCGCAAGGTCCTATTACCGTTGTGATACTGTTTCTAATCGCTTCGTTTGTGATGAGGTCTACAAAGACCTACTATGATAGGTAGACTTAATAGCATTTGGTTGCGAGTCATCTAGATCTTTCACTGTCCACAATATATAGAGAAAGACTGTCCCTATTAACCTATTGCCTTTTTTATTTGGGTAAAAATACATTTATACGTGAGAGAAAGGGCGTTTTTTTTAAATCTATTTCGAATCACGTCTTAATTCGTAGTTGTCGATAGGATTTTAAAAAATTAGTCATAGTTGTGAATGTGGTTCAGATTGTAGTCATAGATTTTGATGTATAAAAATATTCATGTTTGAGGATCTGGTTCGAAAAGTAGTCATGGTTTTGAAGTGCAAATAGTAGTTGTGTATGTGATTCTTGTGAATGTGGCTTGGGGAAGAGTCATAGCTATGGATGTGGTTCAAAGCGTAGTCATGTGGACATGATTCACTAAGAACTAGTTGCTGTGAATGTCATTTAGCCTTAAATTTCGCAGTCGTGTTCTCTCCCTTTCTCTTTCATTACCAGTCAATAATAAACGTCGGGCTACAACAGTTGTTCTATTCCCGCTCGCCATGACTTCGTCTGTAGAAGATTGAACTTGTATTAATCCTCCAACACCCATTTTCGGGGGTTTATTTCCTCCAATGTTTTTATCACTCGTATCCTCCAATATCAATACTATGTCAATACAGTTCGCGATTCATAATAAGTTCTTCAAAAACACAAATTCTAAGCAAACAATTTAGCGGGGAAATATTCAAACTGTATAATAGCAGTGAAACATTCAAACTGTTAAAAAGTGTTTAAAAACTCAAAAACTCCAACTGCATAATAGATGTAAAAAACTCCAACTGTATAATAGATTTTTAAAAACTCCAACTGTATAATAGATGTAAAAAACTCCAACTTTATAATAGATTTTTAAAAACTCCAACTGTATAATAGATGTAAAAAACTCCAACTGTATAATAGATGTAAAAAACTCCAACCGTATAATAGATGTAAAAAACTCCAACTGTATAATAGATGTGAAAAACTCCAACTGTATAATAGATGTAAAAAACTCCAACTGTATAAAAGCGGTAAAAAACTCCAACTGTATAATAGCGGTAAAAACTCCAACTGTATAATAGATGTAAAAAACTCCAACTGTATAAAAGCGGTAAAAAAACTACAACTGTATAATAGCGGTAAAAAACTACAACTGTATAAAAGCGGTAAAAAACTCCAACTGTATAATGGCGGTAAAAAACTCCAACTGTATAAAAGCGGAGAACAGTGCTGGTTTTAGTACGATTTTGACCGATTGCTCTAAATCGGGCCCAGCGCTTGGCAGGGGCTCTCTATTGACATTTAGCGTATCACTATCAGTCATGGCTATTTTTACATGTTTTTAAAGATGTTGGACTTAAAGGTCATAAAAAGGTTAACATATTTAGTGTTACGTACGATGACTCTCATCTTGTAAATTGCAGGCATCAGTTCAATATCATGTTGTTTTGTTTTTACCCAAACTGTTTTTAATAAGTTGTACTAAGTTTTATGGGCAGAGGGAAATCCATATATCTTATTCTGAATGGTCAATTCCGCTTTCATGCCTTTTTTGTCACACTGACGTATAAAAGGCGTGGCCAATATGAGATCTTTAGAAAAAAAAGTTTCGGAAAACAGGCGTAGAAAGCAAAGGCTGATAAAATAAAATAATATTTTTAAAAATACTTCACAAGAGTTACATTGTGATTTGGCCCAGTAGTTGACAATAAGACAGACCTAACATCAAAAGCTGATAATCCATTTTATTTGTTTAGAAACATTTTCTCGTTTTTTTGTTTGTATGTGCATGTAGACTTTAATTTTAGTTACTGATCAAATCGTTGGTCTTTATATGAGCCTCTCAAATAATTCGGGTGTCATGACTATTATAACCAATCGTTGCGGCTGACCCCTCGGAGGCACAGGAAAGCGACAATGACAGATACACCAAAATTACAAATAAAGTTATTTCGTGATTTTTTTTTCTGCGCTGTTGTCAATTGTGACAGAGGCAGCAGAGGAGGGAGAGAGAGAGAGCGAGAAGTTTTTGATGACATTCAAATAGACAGAAAAGAGGAGAAATGAAAATGATAATATATTTTGTATTATGTTTTATCATTTTATAATAATTGCTTTAGCTGCCGTCTTCAATCAAGAGAGAGAAAGAGAGAGATGAACAGACATAAACAGAGAAAGTAAGATAGAGAGATGTGTTTTGATGAAATTTACAGAAAACTGAAGCAATGAAAAGGATAATATATTTTTATTATATTTTATAATGAAACTACCTATGCAAACCATATCGAGACCTGCTTAATTGTCTATATCACCCGTTCCTCCCTTTACAGTCCGGATCTGTTGATAATTTTTTATTCTGTTTTACGCTACTTTAGCGTACGATGATTTGTTCAAAAGTTGTATTTTATTTGTTAGTTTGTTCAGCTCGTACTACGACGATTAGTACCGCCTGTTTAGCTTCAAATGTCATGAACTTTATTTATCTCAACTAATTATTATTTTTGTCATTCATTTGTTCTGATTGGTAACGTAAACATATTTTATTTCATGTCTCATAATTATACAAACAAAAAGCAAATCTGAAGGACATTACTTAAAAGAGAAATAAAACAAAAAGTGGAGGGGGGGGGGGGGTAGAGGAAAGGAGCTAAGGGAACTTTGAATGGAAGCGCTTCATGGGAAAATGTGCGCTCACTCAAGTGGCGTCTTACAATTGTGTTCGTCTTGTTCTTGTATCGAGACGTCTCTCAACATATAATGAAATGTCAAATAGATAGCGAATTGTGCATTAGACATGCTACTTGCTAAGGATATCTGCTGGTGGTGGAATAAGACCAAATTATCTATCTATCTAATCTAACCTATCTATATACTTAATCTAATCTAATCTAATCTCTCTATCTATCTATCTATCTGTCTGTCTACCTGCATACCTATATGCAAACATACCTACCTACTAATCTCTCTCTCTCTCTCTCTCTTTCTCGATACCGTAAGTTGAAAGATCAAAATGTATCCGATCTCAAAGAAATAATCATCTGCTGTGCGCTCTTAGCACTTAGGCACGTTCTTATATGCCTGCGAGTCTTTAACTTTTTGGCAGAATTGGAAGAAACATGATTTGGTCGACCAGGCTTCAAATTTAGTGACACTTTCCGAAGAGATATGAATACAGACACTATACACGACAGCACTCTGTATGTTTTAACAGGGAGAAGATGAGTTCCGAATAGCACTATGTATTTGGCAGAGAAGGATAGACAGTCTCGAAGAGCAAAGAAATTACCTTTTTAAAGCCAAGCTACGGCACTTGTGTGTGTCACGTGCGCAACGAGTCAATGACTAACAATAACAATAGGGCTCTAAGTGAAAAGTTCCGGTCACATGCAGACATGTTTCTATTAACATTTTGATCACCTAGATTTTACTAGATGCCCTCATCGGTACCAACCAAATGATTTAGATCATTTTCAACGTTTGATAAAAACTTTTTCGTAATGAAAATTCTTTTCTTATTTCCAACTATCAAATTTGAGAGTGATGTAGGCTACAATTCAATGTCGGACTTTTCCTCAGGATGGAAGATTAAGTCCTAAAGCCCCAAAACTCCTTCAGGACGGCAAGGGATGGGACAAGGCTCGAACCCGGGACCATTGTGATGGCAAAGCACACAGCCCGACAGACATTTTTATTTTCTTGCTTTTGAGTTCTTCTTGGTCTTAATGAATTTCATCATCTGATTAAAGTTTATTGTTGATAAATAACCGAAACAGAAGTTTCGCTTACGCTATTGAACATGAACACACTGAAATATTATGAAAATCATCTAAATCAGTAACAGTAGCTCATTAAGATTCCAGAATCCGATGGAACTATTCTATATTCTATAATTTTCTACTTTAAAAAAAAATCCAGCAAAGGTTTAAAAAAAAGAAACAACTCTCGTGGCGTTGATCTTACGAGCCCAGCGTGCCCCTAGATTAAAGAATATTGATGTCTGATGCAGTCTGGTCAGCATAATAATGTTTGCAGAGCATGAATTAAACATGCTATTGGGTTCACTCTGATTGGCCGAGATGCATAATGTATAAGGGTGTCGAGGCGTGTAAGGGTAAATTTATTTAGCAGACGTTCTAATGAGGCTGGCCAGCCTCCTCACTCTTAGTGTTGATCTCATCTTTGGCTTCCTGTCTGTCTGTTTATGGAGAGATAGTCGACATATAATGACAGGTCTAGAGTTAGAATTAGAATTGTAAATTTACCAAGGAGTTTGATGTCGGGGACAGATGATAAACAAGCTCTAATTTATAGGCTTACTGTGGGTCCATTCTAAAGCTGAAAGAGTTATTTCCAAATTTAGGCCTATGTGATAAAGCTTTTGGGTCAGTGGAGTAGCAACCATGGGACTCATTTGGCCCAGTCCCATGACTAATAAGAGCCGCAGGGGCCATTGAAAAATAGTAGTTTATTACTTTCATGGGCGTAGCCAGGATTTTTTTTCGAGGAAGGGGGGTTTGAGGGGAATTTTTTTCTGCCTCCGCGAAAATAATTTTTATATGTATTTATGTGCGTGTGTGTACATAATTTTCATTACATTCTGACCTTTCATTCTTTCGGAAGACGTTTATTGTGCCCCAGAATAGGTTCTTCCTGGAGTTAGTGGAAAAATTGCCAGCAAAAGCAGCTCCCCCCAGCGCGGGGCGAAGCCCCACCGCCAAGCACTATTTCTGGTATTGAAAGCCAACAACATGCATATTTTGAGGTATCTACAGTGCATTTTCCTGCCATTAAAAAGTTTTATAACAAAAGCCTAATGTGCTATTCTTACTGATTTTAGACCCTCCCGCGCCGTTCGGCGCATTTGCCGTCAAGCTGTTTCCACAATAATCTGTCAATGGTAATTTCTAAAGCCTCTTTCCACCTGCTCTTTGGAGCTCCATGAATGTGTGGCGCCAAGTTGTACTAGGATGTCATCGCAGCTCTTCTTATGCGTAATTCATTTTGTCGTAGAACATGTCCCGCAAACCTCATGCGACGCTCTGTCACAATCTTACTAAGGGGTCGACTCCCAGTTCGGCAAAGGATTTTCTTGATTTAGACTCGATCTCTATAACTGACTCCTAAAATCTGTCTTAGCCATCTTTGTTGAGCCACATTTAGTGTTTTTCAATTTCGGCAGATGACTATTCACTGCACTTTATTAATGGAGCCCCGCCACTGGTAGAAATGTGTAACCTCTCTTGAATACGCTCTTTGAATTAAGTGAATGTAGTTTGCTTTAGATTTGTATCGAAAAAGAAAGTTTTATCGTCAAAATCATCTGTTGGGGGTTTTAAACTAAAAATTCTTTGAAGTTTTTTTTTTATTATTATTATAGCTTTTATATAGCGCTACTTTCATGCTTATAGCATGCTCAGAGCTCTTTTGGTCCAATCTCATTTGTGGACCAGTGGGGGGAGGGGGTATCTAGGAGTTGGTTTTCCGTGCCGTTTTTTTTTTAAATCCAAAACCCCATTTAGCTACGTAATATAATTTAGTAACTGTAGTTCGCTTTAGAATAATATTCTAGATAAAGGTTTTCCACCTTAAAACGCTATGTAGGGGGATTTTAAGCTCAAAACCATCTGGAGGGGTTTTAACCTTTATAAAAAAGCCATATGTAGGAGAGGGGTTTAAACTCAAAACCCCCAATTGGATTGGCTACGCTTAAATAATTTAAGTGTGTAATTTGCTTTTTTTATATTGAAAAGGTATTTTTTTAGCATCAAACCCCTCTGAAGGGGGGTTTAAACTCAAAACTCCTTTTGTCAACGCTCATAGCATTTTGAGTGCGTAATTTTCTTTTTTTTTCTTACAATGAAGATGTATTTTTTAGCTTCAAACCCCGCTGGCGGGGGCTTAAACTCAAAACCCCTTTTGACAACGCTTATAGCATTTTGAGTGCGTAATTTCCTATTTTTCTTAAACTGAAGATGTAGTTTTTAGCTTCAAACCCCGTTACGCTCATAGATTTTAAAGTAAGTAGTTTGCTTTTTATTATATACTGAAGAGGTATTCTGTAGCTTTAAACCCCGCTGAAGGGGGGGGGGTAAACTCAAAACCCCTTTGGCTACTCTCATAGAATAGTGTGTAATTTGCTTATTTTATATTGAAGAAGGGGGTTTATCGTAAATTTTGGAGGGGGTTTTTTCATTTCGAGGTGGGGGGTGGGGGTTGAACCCTTCCCCCCCCCCCCTGGCTACGCCCATGATTACTTTAAAGAAGACGTAAAATCCTCGAGTGGGCCGGCCTTAGGCCGATTGCTCCAAATTGTGCTCCGCGCCTGGTAGGGGCCCCGAAATTCACATTTAGCGTATTACTAACGGTCATGGCTCTTGTCACAAGCTTTTAAAGATGTAGGACAATTGTACATAAAACACTGAGCCATAATCTCCAAATACAAAAACAAAATCTAATAAATAATCTAATAGTAAGGCCGGCCCTTTCTTCAGTTGTCAGTGACATTAACTAAATTAACGTATACTTGATAAAATGTGCAATTCTTGATGTGAAAAACATCTAATTTAACCTAAATTATTTTTTAAAAGCTATTAGAAATTACTCTGTACTTTGCAAATGCATTCATTGCCTTGTCTGGCAAAATTGAAAATTGAGTTGTTTTCATCTAGATGGCACCCTAATACATACCATTTTATTAATTATTTTTTTTTTTGGAAAAGGGGAGGAGGTGAAATTTATCATCGATCTATTAATATTGACTCTAGACCATCTGAAAATTTAAAGGTAAATTTCTGGTTAACTATCAATCTCGGAATCTGTAATGAAGTGCTACAAAATGCTATCTACTACTAAGGGGGTATTTCGTTTGTACCATTCTCTTTCCTTGTGTAATAGTTCTATTATAAATCTGAAATCATGATTTCACATCATTCGAAGACATTTTCAGGAGAGTTTTTTAATAGTTAAAAAAAAAGTATGTCGATTTAAATAATATATCTCGCCTAGCAAAGTTTTAAAATTTACTATGGCCCTTCTAAAAGCGTGAAATAAAGGTGCTTAATAAACTTTTCACTTTCATGAATAAGGAACCCTATCCATCTCCCTTGTTTCTCTCTACATAAAATAGAACAAGAAACTGTAGAATCTCCATTGCATGGGCTTTTTATATTTGAATTGCTATGCTTATCTACCATCTACTAAAACAGAACGTTCAATGTTAAAAGTGTAATAAAAAGAAAACACTGGTAGAACTAATTCTATTTTCTATGACATTCTATGATACATTGGTACAAATTATATTCATAGCCAATTACTTATAGGAACAGCTTGCGTTATAATCTGGGTTGTTTCGAAAAACCAATCCTAGGTTTTCTAAATAGAAAAATAATAATGCTAGTCTACTATAGTTCAGTTCGACCTAGTGCAGATATAGAGTAGATCTAATTAATCTACAATTCTAGATCTATTAGTAAGTAGCCTTCTGGGTAGAACATAGATCTAGAAGTCAGAGTCTCGATCTATAAATATATATAAATATCTAGATCGGCGTTTCTCAAACTGTGGGCATATAAACTGATACCGGTATATGAATATTAATTAAAATAATATGAATGGGGAGACTAAAAAACCTGCGAATTTATTCTTCAGGGGGAAAAAAATCTAGATCTATTTTCATAGTAGAGACAGAGTCTAGTTTTACTAGTTTAGTAGTTAGCCTAGTAGGTAATATTATTACTAATAATAAGTAAGTTATATTATACTACTCATTATAGATCTAAACAAGCCTATTGACTATAATTTGATGTACTATGTTAATATGTAGACAGTCACTCTAACTCTAGATCTATATCTAGATTAGACTCTATTCTCTATTATACTCTATAGTAGTTATTAGTCTATATCTATATTCTTAAGTAGAGTCTATATATTATATATAAATAATGTTTTTTTCTCTTTAGTCTTAGAATTGGATCTACTAGATCTAGTTGCCAATGTGTTTCAAAAATTGAACAATGGTTTAAAAAAACTTTTAAAGTAAGAGACATTCTAAGATCTTGCATCTTCTAAGTAATCTAGGACTTTTTAAAATAAATAGTTAGAATTCTACTAGACTAGATTAACTAGATCTAGACTGTTTTCACAAAAGTACATGTGTCTTCTTGATCAATATCAACTCAAAGCTTTTTGAAGAATATATTTTAAAAAATGTCTTCCCTAACACCATTCTTTTTTACTTGTGAAGGTCACAATGGTCAAATTTCTCCTGACTTGTAAATTGTTATGTTGACAACATAATATGTGTATATCTAATTTAAAAAAAAGGTCATTGAAAAGAAGTCTTCTTTAGCATTAAGATGGCGATCACACCTATTATTATTATTACAGTCGTATGTTTTCCATACGTACCTTGATTTGCCTTGAATGTTCAATGGCCAGTGCTGCCTCCTTTATTAGACTAAATTTTTAATTTTTTTTTTTGTCTTGCTCTCATCTGAGAAGAATGCAATATGTATCTGAGAAAAATACATTGTACAGGCCTGGAGAATTAATTTCTTTAGCTCAGAACTTTGGAAAATGCTTTGCGCATAGGGGCTCAGCCCTGGACCACCCTGAAAAGCTTCTGGTCACTCGTTGACCAGGAAACATGAAAAGGATTAAGGTGCCTGTGTGTAGTCTTTGCATGAACTCTTTATGTTGTGTTGTCTTCATATGAGAAGAGTCCTTATAATCACAAATTTCCATAAGGATCAATAAAGCAGTCTTAGTCTGCTGACTCTCCATACTATATCTAGAAAGAACTTTTTCTAGTATATAAAACTTATCTACCAAATTATGCTTTTTCTCCCCCCCCCCCCCCCCCCCCCCCCCCCCCCCAAAAAAAATTAATTGGACCAGCTTTAATGAAAATTCATTACTTAAATTTGGTTTCCAAATCTATAATAAATATATATATTATGCAAAAAAAATAATTCAGAAAACTGTTATAATTATTATGTCTATAAGTTTCTTTTTCTTACAGCACCCTCCACCTCCCCTGCCACAGCTGATTAAGAGGGGATACAAAAGTATTTTTTGTTTGTTTAGGGCTGGTGGCGCCTCTATTAAAAGTTTGATAAACACTGATCTACATAGAACTATCATTAATGTTACTTTAATTTTGTAAAAACTTCTTAATGCAGCTTATAGAATATAGTCCGAGCTTGATTTACAATCTAGATTCATTTGGTGTTGAAGATACCTGCAGAACATCAGAAGCTTATTGAAGGGGATTAGCACAAGAGCATCAAACAATTCTAATACAACCTCTTCATCTGAGATTTTAACTCAATTCTCTTATTTATCACAACCCAGGAAACTAAATAATAATAATCTTTATTATCCATGAAGAAATTTGTTTTACAATTGTGCATTACACATAACAATAAGAGCAAACAATGTATAGGATAAAACAAAATATACATACATTGCACAGTTCCTCTTAAACTTTACATATGAAATGTACAACAGTTTTGTTCAATAATTTAATTGCCAGAGAAACAAAAGAGTTCTTATGCCAATTTGATACATTATTAAATATGTTTACACGTTTATAAGGCTGAGTTATGTTTCAGTTTAAACACTGATATTCCTGTTAAAATGAACATTGCAGTTTTTAGGCCTATAGTAATTATGTAACTCTATCTGACTTTAAGCATGTCATTTCATTCATTTTATTAATTTTGGGTCATAAAACGTATGTTTCTTTGTGTAATTCTTGATATTACTTTACAATTTCAAGTGGCTCATATGGCAAGGATTTGTTTGAGCCTCAGATCAAAAGTCTGTCTAGCAGCAGCTTATAACTTTAAAACTATTTTCAATAAACCATCTAAAACCAACAGCTGCTTGTACAGAATCGCCAGTGTGAAGGGAATGAGCTCAAATTCTAACATGCCATGTCAAGACAAAGGAATTGAATCGCAATCAAAAAACACTCCCATCATATGGATTGATTTAGAGGTAATAATGTTGAAATATTGTAACAGACTTTTTATTGAAACTATTAAACAGTTAATACATACTATTTATTTCTAAAACAATTTGTTTAAAAAAAAGGAGTACACTCAGTTGCTTAGTTTTGTGGAGACTTAACTAAATCCATGAAACCAAAATGTAAACTCAGCCAGGATAATAGTAAAGTACCCCTTTCAGACCTTGAGATCTATAGGGCAGATGATGTAAAGCTCATCTGTTTCTATGGCTGATGGTTAACGAGGTTGTCATAGGGCACAACAACCAACTGTCTTTACTTTCCCCAATAATGTCAGGTACATTGAGTGGACTCATGGATGTCCTAGAAATCCTGAAGTTCAAAATTCCAGAGTCTTCGTCAAGATTTGAACCTAATACTCTGCGGTTTGGAAGCTCAAGGCTTTAACACACACACACCCGTTAGTGGTACATGACAGCTGTAATCAATATATAGATAGATAAAACAGAGTTCCTATTGCTAATAAGTAAATATTAATAAACCAAATCATTTAAGGAAAGCATTAACCATATAAATTATTTGTAATCATTGTCCTCACTGTTCCTTCAAGACTGTTTCTCCTGCAGAATTTACAGCTCATTCCAAGTAACAGTAACAATTAGGTTGATAAGACTAGCTTCTTTTTCAAACTGAATCCTATAATAGAAAACATTCTTGTAACACAGCTGGTTAACAGGACACATGGAAATGTTCTGTAGCTAAAAGGTCTTCTAAAGAGTCAGGGGGTAAGCAAAATGTCTTAGCACTTCTATTATTGGCAACAAATTTAGAGCATATATAGGCTACTGGATTTTTAACACCCTCTTAGCCCAACTATTGCTGGATTTGAATCTGAAACTTTCAGCTTAACAAATTTGCGCTCTGACACTGTTCCTTAAATCCAAAATGATCCATTGAATGAATTGAATTGGCAACAAATGTAGAGCATATATAGGCTACTGGATTTTAAACACCCTCTTAGCCCAACTATTGCTGGATTTGAATCTGAAACTTTCAGCTTAACAAAT
Source organism: Biomphalaria pfeifferi (assembly GCA_030265305.1). Lineage (NCBI taxonomy): Eukaryota > Metazoa > Mollusca > Gastropoda > Planorbidae > Biomphalaria > Biomphalaria pfeifferi. Next base: position 316,298 of record JASAOG010000076.1, read on the forward strand.
TTGCACTCTGACACTGTCCCTTAAATTGAAAATGATCCATTGAATGCGAATTCTCTGGTAACTGGTCATGTTTTCATTGGTAATATTATTGATGATTTTTACAAAGCTTATATAAACTCACACTGTATCTATTGCAAAAAGTTTGTACACATTATTTCTCCCACACCCATTCTCAGATTAAGTTGAAATTTTCACAACTATTTCTTTTACCTGACAATGCAAGAATCAATTTAAAAAAATTAACCAATTAGTTAATTAACTATTGGTAATTAATTATTTAGTTTGGTACATGGAATAAGGAAATGAAATTGTACTTGACAGATGTGGTGGTATAAGTTGAATTAGTTCCCTTGAGGATACTTGAGCCTTGAGTGAAAATTTTTTTTAAGCATTTAAAAAACAATCATCTAAATATTCACCAAGATACCCCTTTCTTCCCTCCCCCTTTCGTAACTGGTCCAGATAATTGATAGGATCATAGCGCAATGATAAAGCTAAAAGCTAAACAAAAATAATTGGTTAAAATATTTCTAATCGCACAGATTTATTATGTCTAGGTCAGTATGTCAATCTTACATACAATTACATGACTGATCAAACTAAAATGCAATTACTTTGATTTTTAGCTTTGTTTTTTTTTTTTTACATATTTTTTATATTTTTCTGTTATTTAATATTTTGTTTTATTCCTTTTTAATACAGTACACTGTTATTGAATACTGATTAATAAATCTACATACCACTTCTCTTATAGAATATTTTTATTTTTCAAAATATGTATAATATCCATATAAATAACAAATACTTTGCATCAGCATTCTCAGCCCCAGGAGACAAAGACATATTTCTTAATTTGAACCATGTAGACAACATAGAAGATTTAGTAGTACAAGAAAATGGAATTCAAAAACTATTATCCAACACCAAACCAAATAAAGCATCTGGACCTGATGGTATTCCAGCTAGATTACTCAAAGAACTAAGCAATGAGCTAGCCCCAGTGTTCAAAATACTCTTTCAGGCATCGCTTAACCAGGGCAGAGTACCAAAGGACTGGAAAGAAGCTAATGTCACCCCCCTATTTAAAAAAGGAGAAAAATCTGATCCAGGAAACTACAGACCAGTATCACTTACCAGCATCACATGTAAAATCCTAGAACACATAATATGTAGCAACATCATAAACCACTTAGACAAACATAATGTTATCACCCCATACCAACATGGCTTTAGGAAATATAAATCATGTGAAACACAACTAATAGGACTAATTGATGATTTTTCAAAAGGTTTAGATAATAGTGAACAAATTGATGCTATTTTACTAGATTTTTCCAAGGCTTTTGACAAAGTTCACCACCATAGTTTGCTTAAAAAATTAAAATATTTCGGCATTAATGGTCCACTGCATCAGTGGATTAAAGATTTTCTGATAGGGAGAGAACAAACTGTAATAATAAATGGCTCTAAATCAACACCAATAACAGTAAACTCAGGTGTACCTCAAGGAACAGTCTTGGGTCCACTACTATTTTTAATTTACATAAATGATTTACCAAATTGCATTAGTTCAGGAACAAAAGTCAGATTATTTGCAGATGATTGCATAATATATAGAACAATAAAAACAACACAAGACACAGATATTTTACAAAGAGAATTAGATGAATTACAGAAATGGGAATCAAATTGGAGCATGTCTTTCCACCCAGAAAAATGTCAGTTGTTAAGAGTAACAAAAAAACTAAAACAAATTAATTCCACTTATCTTATTCATGGCAAACCAGTAACACAGACTAAAAACGCAAAATACCTAGGTGTTATAATAAATGAAAAACTGTCATGGAATCCACATATTGATGAAACTATAAAAAAATCAAACCAAGCATTAGGATTTATTAAAAGAAATTTCTATAAATCAAATAAGAACATAAAACTAAAATGTTATTTAACCTTGGTTAGGCCAATAATAGAATATGCATCCACCGTTTGGGACCCCTCAACTCAAGAAAACATTAAGAAACTGGAACAGACACAAAATAGAGCAGTGAGATTCATAACAAACGAATATTCACATTTGACTAGAGTAACACCTTTAGTAAAATCACTAAATTTAGAAAGTCTTCAGGACAGAAGACTCAGAAGAAAAGTAGCAATTATACATAAAACACCGAACCATAATCTTGAAATACAAAAACAAAACCTAATAAAATATTCTACTCAGAAAGACACAAAGAGCAATGAGATTCATAACAAACAAATATTCACATTTGACTAGAGTAACACCATTAGTAAAATCACTAAATTTAGAAAGCCTTCAGGACAGAAGACTCAAAAGTAAAGTAGCAATTATACATAAAACACTGAACCATAATCTTCAAATACAAAAACAAAACTTAATAAAATACTCTGAAAGACAGATAAAGGCACATTCCTCGTCCCCTATGCTAGGACAAATTTGTACAAATACTCCTTCTTCCCTAGTGCTTTTAGAGCATGGAATGGGTTGCCTGAGCTAGCCAGAAAAACCAGTGACTTGGCAGAATTTAAGTCATTGGTTAATATGCATGACTAAATGCATGACGCGTAGGACGTAATCATCTTCTTTTTTGAAGTGGCGTCTGTATTATATAAGATAAGATATTTTCAAACTCTTATGTTTTTTTTTATTTAAAAAAACAACTTAATTCATATAATTAAAGATGACTGGCTTGGATGTTGACAAAGACAGAATTATAGAAATTGCTTGTTTGGTAACAGATGGTGACCTTCAACTTATTGCTCAGGTTGGTGAATGTAAATTAATTTACTGATTCCTTTGTTTGATATATATATATATAAGCTTAAATTTAAAAGTTGTATCTTACCATTTTGTATTATAGGGTGAGGACCTTGTGATACACCAGAGTGATGACGTTTTAAACAATATGGGAGAATGGTGCACCAATCAGCATGGACAAGTAGGTCTTTACATGTTTTTATTTATAGGTTGCACAAAATTATATCAACATTGCTTATCTTTCAAACCTGTTACTAGGAAACATCTAGTTTTTATGAACGAAAAAAATATATAATTACGAACAAAGTTATACAGATAATGTGAAATGATCCTTTTTTCTTTCTATTTTTTTTTTTTTTTTTTTTTTTGTAAGTAATACTCTTACCATATATATTTTAATGTTACCAAATTTCATATAAATTTTCTTGATTACTATATGTTCAATTTTTGATGCCAGAAAAAGATAATCGAAGATGCTAGTTTAGTTTTATAAACCTGGCAAATATTTTGTTTTCCTATGTACAGAATTGTGTTTGGCACCTGTTCATGTTCACCTTCATCTACACATATCTCTTAGTTTGGTGGATTATGATCTGTCAGATGTTTTTCTCTATTTATCTGTCTTTTGCCTTGACTAGTTTCTTTCAATGATATGCATTAATCTATTAAGTTCTATTTGTTGTTTGTCTCTTTCATTGATATGCCTATCCATACTTTGATCTTTTTTTTTCCATCGTTGTCTGTGCCTATCTTTCTTTTTTCTGGTAGTTTCCTGCTGGGAGCGCTGATGATTCGTAATATGGCCATACTGTTTAAATTTGCGTTTTTTTTTACTGTAGTGAGCAGGTCATCATGGGGCCAATTTGCCATTGTAATCCTATTTCAAATTTCCTCATTAGTGATGCAGCCTTTAGGTGATGCCTAGAATCTATTACATTTCAACTCCATGTCTATGATGTTACTTACGTATTGAACAAATGTACATAAAAGATCTTTTTATTCAGTTTTGCTTATTTGGTATGCACTAGCAATGGATGAATACATTCTATTTCTGTATCATTTTAACACCAAAACGAAATATTTTTTTTTTTAGTCAGGATTAACAGATGCAGTAAGAAAAAGTCAAATCAGTACTGCTGAAGCTGAGCGTCGCATTCTTGATTTCTTAAGAAAACACACAGAAGAAAGAACATGTCCTTTGGCTGGGAACTCAGTATACATGGACAAACTATTTCTAGAGAAATATATGCCTTCTTTAACTCAACACTTACACTATAGAATTATAGATGTCAGCACTGTGAAAGAAATATGTAGGTAAGTGAACAGAAGTAGTTTTAATTTTTCTTAATATAATTTTCACATGAATGTCTTAAATTATTGTGTCTTAAATTTATTTGTACAAAACAATTAAATATCCTTAGTAAAAGAATATCTAAATGGCACAGTTGGCTAGGTTATCAAACAAAACCCAGTTGAATAGTGTCCAGCATTTTACAAACACAAGGTTATCTTACAAATCATTCTAAGAATGTAATTTTTTGTTGCAGACGCTGGTATCCACAGAATTATGAATCTGCTCCTATCAAAAAATCATCCCACAGGTTAGACTAATATTTAATTTGACTGAATCATTTTGAAAACTAAGTAACACATTACCTCTTTTACTTCAGATGTTATTTCACATGTAGTATCTTTCTTTTTAAATAAGGTTCTAAATTTATTTTGCAAAAAAGCTGATTGGATAATTAGTTTAAAAATGTATATGTTGTCTTCTACTAGAACAAACAGGCAAAGATTTTCATTTGGGTTTCAATAGTTTTGACACAAAATAAGTCTATAAACACAGGCATTACTTTTTTTACTCATCAATTTATATTTTTAAAGTAATTGTTATATTCTAAGATTCTATTCAAAGCTTATAAGAAGTATAGCAGAACTTTATTTATTATACAAAAAATATAAATGACCTCTTAAAATTAATTAACTTACTACAACTTTTAAATGTTGATAAAAAGTGAGCATAACTAAAGATGTGGGACGTAGGAGTAGGAAAGAGTTTACATTACTGCCAATAATTAAATGAATGTGTTAAATGAACATCACATCAAGATGTCACATCAGAATAATATTCTTTCATGATTAGTTAAAACAGTAGTATTTCATATACTTTAAGGCTGTTTCATGTAATCTACAACAATAGTGTTTGTTTCATTATATTTCTTTGTTTTAAAGTTCGTTTTTTTAACTTCTTTATTTCTTTCCGGTTGAGAGAGTGATTGTTCTTTCCTTTTATTGTTGATTGGACTCCATACGTACACGTTTTATTTTCAAATCTTTGTTTTAGTGACACTGTGTTTTTCGTTTTGTGTGGATTCTAAAATGGATTTAGGTGAATCTAGTGGACTTTCTAGACCTGAGACTAGTTCTAGATCTAGGCGAATTACTGCTCAGCAAGCATTAGAAATGTTTAATAACTTTCCTCAGATGATAGTGATAATGCATATTCATCAGACAGTGACTACGAGAATCAGAATGGCATTAGACCTAGATCTAGTGAAAGCAGTGACGATAAAGAAGAAAGAGCTGGGGCAACGCCCACTTCTTTGTTATCATGTTTTACAGTTGTTGGTAGCAAAAGCAAAAAAAGAAAACTAAACGATAATCATAATATTATTATAAATAGATCTATCTTTGACTGGATAATGGTTGGAGATGGTTTTGAAACCAAAAACCAGTTCAGTTTTGCACCCAAGAATGAGCCTGGGATAAATGAAAATTATTTATCCCAGTCATCTTCTGTTCTAGACTGCTTCTCTTCCCTCTTCACATGTACCATCATGGATATTGTGATAGAGTACATCAATGCCTATGCTCTAAAAAAAGTGAAGCAAAACACCCCATTGAGGAGAAGGTCAAGATTTCAAAACTGGAAACCTGTAACCAAGTATGAGATGATTAAATTTTTGGCAACCACCATGGCTATAGGCTTGAACAAAAAACTCGGCATGCAGGATTAGTTCTCAACTGATGATATTTTTGTTACTCCGTTTTACTCGGAAATGTTTGAAAGGGACAGGTTCTTGTCCTTATTTTGTTCAATGTTACATTGCAGGGAACCAGATGCTGAAGGTAAAAGAAAAATAGAGCCTTTTATCAATCTCTTGATTGATAATTTCAACACCGTTTACACACCTTTCCAAAATGTGGCCATCGACGAAATGATTGTGGGCTTCAAAGGCATATGGCTGTACAAGCAATTTAATCCTTCAAAGCCTTATAAATATCACATTAAAAGCTTTGGGCTTGTTGACAGCTGTACAGGATATGTTCTCAATCTTCTGACATATTATGGGAAAAACACCTCCTTTGACCCAAACACTGACAAGGACGGAGGGCAGGCAGTACAGATTTTTAGGACTTTGCTTGGCGTCATTGGCAGGGGTTATCATGTATTTGCTGATCACTTTTACACGACCAGAAAACTAGTGGACTATCTCTTGTCAGAAGAGCAATATTATACTGGAACAGTACAGACCACCCGCAAAGTTTTTCCTGATGAAATTAAAAAACTAACAATGAGGCACAAGGAGTCTAGATATTGGGCGACAGCTGAAGAAAAACTACTGGTAGTAAGCTGGCAAGACAAAAAGGCTAAAAAGCCTGTAGCTATTGTGTCTACCATGGCAAAAGCTGAAAACAGGGAAATAAAGAATAAAGTGAAGCCTGCTGTTGTGGATACAAATACATGTATGGATGCGATCTGGTCGATCAGAAAATTGGCTACGTCTACAGAACAGAAAAAGCATAAAGTGGTGGAAAAAATTGTTTCACTGGATAGTTGAAATCACAATTTCAAATGCCCTTGTTCTCTATTTGATGTGCAAAAATGGAGAAGAAAGAGAAATGCTCAGTTTGAAAAAATTTAAAATTCAACTTGTCCATGCACTATGTATAGAAGCAGCCGCTGTGATGCCTCCAGAAGAGAAAGACAGAAGAAAGCCAGTAGTAGGAAGACCTATGAAAAATCCTATCCCCAGGCTAGATGCAGGCAGGCATATAATTGACTATTCTGATAAAGAAAACCGGTGTAAAGTGTGCAGCACACCAAAAAAACCAGCACGCACTCATTTCATTTGTAGTGATTGTCCTGATAGACCTTATCTGCTTCCAAAAGATTGTTTTAAGAAATGGCATACACATGTTCATTTTTAACATGCTGATGAAAAAAACTGTAAATATGTATAAAGTGACATTGATTTTCAATTTGGTTTTGAGATTTGTGTAAATAGAATTTTTTCTTCATTTTTGTGAACATCAAAGAAGCTGAAAAAACAACAACCCAGACTTGTGCTAATGTTGTTTTTTTATTATTTTTATGTGACATATATGTGTGGTTAAGTGAATATTCTTTTATATTGGATTTACTTTATAAACATGGGAATAAACCTTTCGGTAAGTTGGATTTTTACTTCATTTTTTCGAAAAAAATAATTTTTGGCACACTTCAAATTGATATAAAAAAATTATTTTATCGAATTTTTATTTATCTAATACTTCAGCGTTTTACACATTCATTTTCCTTTAAATTGATACCAAATATATTAATATATTTTAAGAAATAAAAAAGTTATAGTAGTTTTTGTAGCGCCACCCTCTCTCCCATTTTGGTTCTTTCTGAAAAAACTCCATTTTTTCAGTGAAAAAAATTCGCACTCAAAGAGTTAAAACAGTTGATTGATTTACAATGAGTCTTATCAGGTTCTTTCATCTAAAGAAAGTTGCAGTCGCAATAATTAAAAACATTGATCTAATAAGCTCTAATTGTTCTGTCAAACCATTGGCTACTGAGCAGTTTATTAGTGACACTGGCATTTTATTTAATTGTACACATTTTATTTTAATTAAAAGTTAGCTGGGATTTTGATATTTGACATATATTTCTTCTAACTTCAGCATTGTTGATGTCTTTCTGATTGTGTCATGTCATTAGTAAGGGTTAGAGAATCACTGTTTAACTTTCAGTTACAAATAAAAACAACTGCTATGTAAGACAAATTATAAAGGATTGGTGTGTTGCTTGTGATTTTAAAAAAAAATTCAAGACATTTTGCTGTTGTTTTTACCTCTAAAAAAATTTATAAAATTTTTTTCAGGGCGATGGATGACATTCTTGAAAGTGTAGAAGAATTAAAATATTACAGATCAACAATTTTCAAAAGTTGAATAATAATACATCACTATGTAGTATTGATTGATCATAAGAAACATTGCCTAGTCTATTTTATTTTAGGTGAATAGAAAAAAAATGTTTCCATGATGTTAGTCTTTTATTTCATCAAACCTAATTGTACACACTTGTATACAAAACCATTTGTTTTAGACCTTCGTAACCATAAAATGTTATATCTTGTTTATTGTTATCTGTATATTGTTATATTTTGTTTATTGTTATTGAAAACATTTCACATCTATTTAAAACATTACTAAACATGTTCTATTTTAATTTGTAAATGTTTTTTGTAAATATTAAATCTATTCAAAGATAATATACAAACTTGATAGACTTTTATTTTCCTTCTGGCAGATAGAATGTGCCTACTATTTAGGTCACACATTGAACTCAGTCTAGACACCAGTGAACTACTGCACTCGTCATCTTTATAATGAAGGACAATCCTAATCATTCGTTGTATACGTTTGATAAAGTCCAGTAGGGAATAGGTGCCATTATTCTGATTGATCGCTGGAAAAGCTTTTATCTAGGAAACAACTAGGATATCTGCAGCTCACTCATTCCAGCTAACTGGACACTGAAGTTGGCCTCCTTCCTGGTAGACTTTCTGGACAAGGTCAACGGGTTGTGTTCCATCCCCACACTGAGATTTTTTTCTATCTAGGGTATGACATGCTCTACCGAGTTCCCCACCTCAACGCTGAGTATTAAATTCCTGTCGGGGTTGTAATTTGGCCGTGGCTCGTCGGCCCGGACACCCCTGACAGTGTATTAGTTAATTATACAGAACCAATAATGGTAATAAGCTAACATATCAGTTAACAACAAGAGTTTAAATACAACAGGTTAATGAATCGAAGATATATATGTGACATGAATGACGAGTCGGTACACAATAATAATTACAAGGTCAAGTATAAGTAGGCAAATTATTCAATATAAATTTAGCACGCTTTAATCGCAGTTTTAACAGTTCAACTTGGGCTCACGATGCCCACAACCCAATGCCATGGACGACAGCCAAGTAGGGTCCATACCATAACAAAGCCTACAGATCAGGCTTGACTCCAGCAAAGTACTAAGCCTGCGTGCCTAAACAAGAAAAATAAGCATTTCTTGTGACCGCCATTCACATGATTATAATACCAACGATTTTAGAGCTACAACATGAAGTAGAAAGTAGAATCAACTAACTTACCCAAAACTGGGTAAGAGAACAACAGAGAGCTCCTCCCAAAGATCTGCTATCCAGCAAAACAAACAGGGCAATGACGCCAACTTAGGTCGTCCTTAGAAATAGCGCACAAACTATTATGATGCACAAAAGAAACACATCAAGCATATAAGAAACTCCTTATGCGCACGACATTCCCCCTCTCCCCGTAACTGGATATTGCGAAGACTAAGTCCTTTCTGAAACAACTGAAACGCAAAGTCAACCGAAATTGTTCATAGAATTAAGACCCATTGAAGCCAAAGAATACAACCCGAAGATAGTCAAGGACAAGCAGTAGTCTAACAAGATGATGTCACATGAAAATACCACAACATTGCAAAGCATACAAAAAAATTGTTTTAAAAAATGCATATGTATATATATATAGAGATAGATTGATAGATAAGATAGATAGATGGATGTATATACATGACACATATGTACACATAGCAATATAACTAAAATTGTCTTTATACTAGAATAACACTAGTTTTGAGCACAGGCCTACTTGTATATGGTCTTCTCCTTTGATGTGACACACGTTGAAGGTGTAGTCCTGGAGCATCAGAGCCCACCTCGTAACTCTGTGTTTCGTAAAGTTCGTGCTCCGAAGGTAAATTTCACGCCGGCCAGGTACATGTCCAGTTTTTCAATGATTCCCCCCAAAAAAAAAAGTTGTCCAACAGCGAAAAGGTTTTTTGTTTGTAAAATGTTTTACATGTTTTGGATGTTCCTTCAGAGTTGAAGATAATTACTTCGTAGTCCAAACCTCCCGCAAAATTACGGGGATGGGAGCGGGCAGGGTTTGAACCCAGGACCATTGATAAATCTGACCGACAGTCCAGCGCGCAAACCACAAAGGCAGCCTTGTATAATTTCGAAATAAAGTGTATTCATTATTTAAGCATTGCTATTTCGCAAACAATCAATTTTACAAAAAAAAGTGACTCTCACGTGCCAGTAAACTAGCGATAATTTTATCGAAATACATTTTTTCCCCCCACTATTTGTCCAATAGACGAAATAGCCAAAATTAGTGAGTCGTTAATTCGTCATTGTTGATTGTAAGTAATTCTTCATCAAAGTAGGTTTGGAAAAAACTTCGCTTGCATGTAGCCACACTTACCATAACAGTAGGAAAAAAATGCGAATCAAGACGGCAATATCTTATCTTATGAAATACAGACGTTACTTCAAAAAAAAGATGATGATTACGTCCTACGCGTCATGCATTCAGTCATACATGTTAACCAATGACCTAAATTCTGCCAAGTCACTGGTTTTCCTGGCTAGCTCAGGCAACCCATTCCATGCTTTAATAGCACTAGGGAAGATGGAGCATTTGTACAAATTTGTCCTAGCATATGGAACGAGAAATATGGGATTCTCTTTGTGTCTTTCTGAGTATTTTATTAAATTTTGTATTTGAAGATTATGGTTCAGTGGTTTATGTATAATTGCTAGTTTACTTTTGAGTCTTCTATCCTGAAGGTTTTCTAAATTTAGTGATTTTACTAAAGATAATAGGTAAAGTTAATATTCGGGGATTGACTTTTTTAAAAAATAAAACTCTACAGCTCAATAGACTCTTGTTTTGGAAGTTCGGAGACTTCTGGAGTGACTGTGACAATTACCAATACGTCTTTGAAGTTCAGTATGACATGTACCGTAAAATTTTTATCTAGATTTTAGATGTTAGTTTGACAGTAGAAAATAATCGAGAAATATTTACTTTTAAACTATCTGTATGATTTTTTGTTTTCGTGAGCCACTTCTAGTACAATAAGTTCGTTTTTATTTTGTTGGGACATGGACGTATTGGGTCTCTTGGATAGTAGTTCCACTTCAGGATAGTTTTTTATTTTGTTGGGACATGGACGTATTGGGTCTCTTGGATAGTAGTTCCACTTCAGGATAGTTTTTTATTTTGTTGGGACATGGACGTATTGGGTCTCTTGGATAGTAGTTCCACTTCAGGATAGTTTTTTATTTTGTACTACCAATTCATATTGTTGCCTAGTCAAAGACAAACTTTAAGTTCCCTCCAAGCAAGTGATGTGAGGCTGAGAGGCTAAAACCGCGTGGCTTGGACACCTTACAATGGGGCTTGAGTTCAAATACTGACTCTAGTAGGGTTCTATTTGCTAAGTGGTTGGATGACATTCTCCCAGATACCCCTATTCCCCTCTGGTCTGAAAAAGAGATTGTATAATTACTAATTACCACCACTTTATGCCCCCCTGCGGCCCGCACCACCCGTACATTGCTAGCTTCGCCACTGAAATTAGTAAAAGGAAACAAATCTTCGTACCCTGGCTCGAACCTACTGTATTAAACTGCCAAGCGATTTAACAATTACAAGTATTAGTTTTGACACCCCCCAGACCACCTTAAGCCTTAAACAGTCCTTCAACGTAGATATCTTTAAAAAGAAACAACAGTTGAACAAGATAGTGTTGATGTTATACCCCCGAGGTAGAATTATGCATGTCAATAGTTACCTTCATCATATAAAAAAGAAAATGCAACTAGATTACGTAACCCAAATCCAATAGCTACATTTCAACAGGACGAGATTGTATATTTATTATAGCATATGCTCTAGTACACTCCCCTCCCCATTAAACTCAATATTCAGCAAACATTTCGATTATGTATGGACAAGAAAGATTAAAAGAAATTTAAAGCATTTTAAAATATATATTTTTTTTTTTTTAGTTAAATAGTCATAAAGACTTACAGTTAGGAAATTGTTTGAAGGAAGTGTACTAGCTCCTCACAATTGAAAACCAGTTTCTTCACTCACTTTGAAGATACTGATGACATTGACTAGATCTTTTCTCTCTTTGCTATTTATCATGGAAGTGATATATAAATGTTTCATAGGTCATGGTCATGAAGAAAAATTTTCTCATTTAATTTGTGGTAGTAGCTTAGGAATTGGTTCGTTTTTCTTCTATCCTTCCATCTGTCTGCAACATGTAGGTTTGAAAAATAAAAATTAGTATTGAAAGTGTTTTTTTCCCTGTGGCATTATTGTGCTTAAAAAGATGTTATGACTAATTTGAAGTGGCAACAGAATGTCTTTGTCTTGTCATTTATGGAAAATATATTTAAAAGAAATAAAGGAAATATAACTATTATATCCTTCATTCCCCTGTTAGTGTAGTAGTTTATATGACACTTTCTTTAAAACCATTCCTCTGAGCCTGTAAACTCTTCATGGGTGGACTTTGATGTCCTGCAACCCTTTCATCTTCTTTTTAAATTGTAAGGAATTTGTATTTTCTTTTTACAGGATATGAAATTACACCTTAACAATACCGGTATCCATGGGCCTAGCCAGGATTTTTTTCGGGGGGGGGGGGGGGGGGTTGGGGGGATTTTTTTCTCCCCTTCCCCCCGCGCTAAAATATATTTATATATATGTATCTGTGTACATAATCTTTATTACATTCTGACCCTTCATTATTTCGGAAGACGTTTATTGTGACCTACAAGGGAGTCTGGGGAGCGTTGGGAGCTCCCCCAGCGCGGGGCGGAGCCCCATCGCGAAGCACTATTTCTGGTATTGAAAGCCAGCAAAATGCATATTCTGAGGTATCTACGGTGCATTTTCCTGCTATTAAAAAGTTTTATTTCAAAAACCTAATGTGCTATTCTTACTGACTTAGACCATCCCGCGCTGTTCATCGCATTTGCCGTCAAGCCGTTTCCACAAAAATATGTCACTGGAAATGTCTGAAGCTACTTCCCACCTGCTCTAAGGACCTCCATAAATGTGTGGCGACAAGTTGTACTTAATAGGATGTTATCGCAACTCTTATTATGCGTAATTCATTTTGTCGGAGAACATGTCCTTGATTTAGACCCGATCTCTATAACTGACTCCTAAAATCTGTCTTAGCCATCTTTGTTGAGCCACATTTAGTGTTTTTACAATTTCGCAGACTACTATTCACTGCACTTTATTAATGGAGCCCCGCCACTGGTAGAAATGTGTAATCTCTCTTGAATACGCTCTTGGAATTAAGTAACTGTAGTTTGCTTTACATTTTATACCGAAAAGGGAAGTTTTATCGTCAAAATCATCTATTGGGGGGTTTAAACTAAAAAATCTCCCGAGTTTTTTTTAATTCAAAACCCCATTTAGCTACGGTCATCGAATTTGGTAACTCTAGTTTGCTTTAGAATAATATTGAAAATAGAGGTTTTCCACCTCAAAACGCTTTGTAATGGGATTTTAAACTCAAAACCATCAGGAGGAGAGGGATTTAAACTCAAAACCCCAATTGGCTTGGCTACGCTCAAATAATTTTAGTGTGTAATTTGAATTTTTTTTTTAATATTGAAGAGGTATTTTTTAGCATCAAACCCCTCTGAAGGGGAGTTTAAACTCAAAACCCAATTTGGCAAAGCTCATAGCATTTTGAATGCGTAATTTGCTTTTTTTTTACATTGAAGTTGTACTTTTTAACTTCAAACCCCGCTGGCGAAGGGTTTAAACTCAAAACCCCTTAAGCTACGCTCATATATTTTAGAATGTGTAATATGCTTTTTTTATATTGAAAAGGTATTTTTTAGCTTCAAAATCCGCTGCAGGAGAGTTTAAACTCAAAACCCCTTTGACTACATTCATAGAATTTTGATTATATAACTGACTCCTAAAATCTGTCTTAGCCATCTTTGTTGAGCCACATTTAGTGTTTTTACAATTTCGCAGACTACTATTCACTGCACTTTATTAATGGAGCCCCGCCACTGGTAGAAATGTGTAATCTCTCTTGAATACGCTCTTGGAATTAAGTAACTGTAGTTTGCTTTTTTTTTTATATTGAAGAGGTATTTTTTAGCATCAAACCCCTCTGAAGGGGAGTTTAAACTCAAAACCCAATTTGGCAAAGCTCTTAGCATTTTGAATGCGTAATTTGCTTTTTTTTTACATTGAAGTTGTACTTTTTAACTTCAAACCCCGCTGGCGAAGGGTTTAAACTCAAAACCCCTTAAGCTACGCTCATATATTTTAGAATGTGTAATATGCTTTTTTTATATTGAAAAGGTATTTTTTAGCTTCAAAATCCGCTGCAGGAGAGTTTAAACTCAAAACCCCTTTGACTACATTCATAGAATTTTGAGTATATAATTAACTTTGTGTTTGATATTAAAGAGGTATTTTTTACCATCAAACCCCGCTGAAAGGGGGTTTAAAGTCAAAACTGAGTCAAAACCCATTTAGCTACGCTCATAACATTTTTTTATATTGAAGAGGTATTTTTTTAGCTTCAAACACTACTGAAGAGGGGGGGGGGGGGTAAACTCAAAACCCCTTCAAAATTTTGAGCGTGTAATTTGCATTTTTTATATTGAAGAGGGGGTTTATCGTAAATTTTGGAGGGGATTTTAAAATCAAAATCTTCCTTAACTGTGCTTTTGGAATTTGGGGATTGTCGTTTGCATTTTTTTTTTGGTTTTGTTTTATAGAAGAGGGGGATTTAACTGTTAAAACCCCTGGTAGGGAATTTAAAATCAAAACCCCCTGGTGGGGGTTTTATACTCAAAACCCCCTAGGTAGGGGTTTTAAACTCAAAACCCCCTGGTAGGGTTTTTAAATTCAAACCCCCTTGTAGGGGGTTTAAACTCAAAAACCCCTGGTAAGGGGTTTTAAGCTTAAAAACCCTTGGCTGTGCTGGGGCGAGTGATGGTTTAGTATTAAAATCTCACCTAAAATAAACAAAATCAAAGCAAAAAATCAGTCACTAAATTCCGATCCCCCCTGCGTGGGGGGGGGGGGGGATTTCATTTCGGGGGGGGGGGGGGTTGAACCCTCAACCCCTCTCCCCGGCTACGCCCATGCCGGTATCTTTCTGTTAGAACTAGTGATTTAGCAAGTGATAAGTGGATATAAAACAGATAACGTCTAGAGTATTTGTGAGCATGACTGTGAGAGAGGGGGAATCGATGTCAATGGATTGGCAAAAGCAATGGGGAAAAGTATTCTAGCAAATTGTGCATTCCAATTTAATATGTATGCTCCTGTATGCAAATAAACACTTAAATCTAATAATATTGTCATCCAGTTTAAAATGTGTGATTTTTTGTATATTAAATTATTTTTTTTTTATTTTTAATAATTTGATTATAAATATACTTATTGAGATGCTATTTAGATCAATACGATGTTAGTGAATAGCGTTACACAAGAAATGAACCTACATTGTTGTTTGGATTTTTTTTTTCAATAATGTGTACCTAATAGTCCAGGCATGTCAAACTCATTAAGGTGTATGGGCCACATTAAAAAAAATATTATGACCTGAAGGGCCGCAGCCAAAAATCTGTTGGAAATAACGTCTGTATCATATAGGCTAAGATAAGAAGATATGATAGCCTACTAGTTTTATGTAAATTAGAAACAGTACAATAGAATCCAATAATACATATTCCTTAGTTTTCTGGGATACAAGTCAATTAATATCAGGTTGAAGTTTTTTTGCCACTGACACTTTCATCACTGAAGACACATTTTGATCAGATAATCTCGAACGGTGAGGTGCTTTTATAGCTTTCATTATGGACAAGAAATGCTAACAAAGATATAAGTGCTTGCTAAATGCTTTCCCAAATTCAACGTACAGTTCAGGTAAATAACTAAAATTTTGGCACAGCCACTTCTATTTACTTCGCTTTCAACAAAGAATCTGACTGCAATTCTATCAGCTCTAGTTGCACATTATCAGCAGCATTTTCAGAAGCAAATGAAAATGGAGATACAAACAACGAAACTTCTTGATCGTATGAAACAAAATCACGAAAACGGTCAGTGATAGCATCTAATAACGATTCCATGTGTAGGACATTTTCACCAAATGTTGCAGCCGTATGTAATCTTTTTAGTTCCTGACACTTTGAGAAGTGAACAAGGTTTTCACTTTATATTTGGCTTATCCACAGTCCTAATTTTGCTTGAAAGCACTTCACATCATCACAAGCTGTTGTGACAATTTTGTCTTTACGTTGAAGTTTCAAATTCAAAGATCAATGCCAAATCCTGAGCCTATACCTTAGTTTGGAAATGCTCAGCAGGTTCATCTTTTATGTTCAGAAACAATGCAATTTCTTCACGCACTGCTAAAAATCTCTTCAATAGGGAGCCTACATTATGACACGACATCCAGCGGACTTCTGTGTATTAGGCAACACAATCAAATTCGTGTCCAATTTCATCCAGAAACATTGAAAACTGGCGTTGCTTTAAGCCTCGGGCACGAATAAAATTGATAGCGACTAAAAATGGTCTTAGCATATGTTGGAACTGTTATGGTTTTGCGCATAATGTTTATTGGTGAATGTCGCTTTGAAATGAACAAATTTAAAATTAGTATCAGACTCTCTTTTTTTTAAGCAGCTTTCTTCTTATCTTATCTTATATAATACAGACGTTACTTCAAAAAAAGAAGATGATTACGTCCTACGCGTCATGCATTTAGTCATGCATATTAACCAATTAGGTTACGTATTACAAAATGTAGCTCGCTTTCACTGCAGACTCACTCTCGTTGTTCAGTTTAACAAATACTTAATACTGTTTGTTGCCTTTTAAAACTTATTTTCAATTCCAGTAGCTTGTTATCTCTCATTTTCCTGGTGTTAGCGTCATACGCCTTTTTTTTTTTTGTAATGTCGTTTGACATTGTACTCTTTGGGCACACTAATGCAGAAATTAAGCAGTGTATTTTATTTGATACCGATGTGCAGAAACGATCTATTTAGTCCTTAATTTTTCATTAAGTAGCAGTTGCTGTTATAGTTACTGATTCTTCATCACCATTTAAAACCATTAAAAATTAAATTGTCAGTAAACTAATGTAAAATGTCTTGTGACCGCAGGCAGCACTGAGTAAACTAAGTATATTGGGGGCCTAGTACTCACTAAAATAAAAATCACTTGTGATGTGGCCATAGTTTGGGTTAACGTTTTTAGACTGTGGTTAGCAGGCCATCGTAGGGTCCAATTGCTGTATTTATCATGTTTCTAATCTCTTCATTCATGATGCGGTCTTTGTAAGTGACACCTAGGATTTAGCTAAATCTTCATAACCATCAGGTCATTGAATATTAACAAGCAATAACCATAGCATTAATAAATCTCCGTATCCTGGGGTATCAAGTCGTTAGTGGAACAATACAACAATGCATGACGCTAACACTCTTGACGCGAGTACGTCTCAGCATGTTTCTGAAAATATTGAAACCTGCCTTTTGATTTTGAGTTTGTGTTCCCACACAAACTGTCTCTGTAACCTTGTTTATAATTAAGAATAATAATTAGTAGGCCTTATTATTATTTTATGATCTAACCAGATCGGCCAGAGATGTAGATGTAGTAGCCCCATCTAGCTCTCCAAATATAAATCTATAATACTATATTGTATTCTATACCTACACTATAATAAACTAACCACGCAACGTAGTACAGGCTACATATTATACATAGATTAGTGTTATGACTATATAGACTTCAGGATGGCTGCCTGGTCGTGCGGTTTTCATGCTGGACTGTCGTTCTGACTTATCGATGGTCCAGGAATCAAACCCTCCTCGCTACGATCCCTCGTCATTTAGACCTTCAACTCTGAAGGAACATCCGAAACATGTAAAACATTTTACTTTACAAACAGATGTGAACATGACCATTTTGTCTGTTGTTAGGCGCTTCCGCGCTGTGTGGTATGTAGATTAATCAAATGGAGGTAACACTCAAATGACGAAATCAAAGAACAAAGGCGAAATGCCAACAAGGTAAGTTAGTCGACGCTGACAGAAAATGTCCAATAAGAAGTTTAATAATAACGAAGGGAACTGTCGAAAGTCGCCAAGCTAAATCTCTACGTTCATAAAACTGCCTTTCTCTAAAGCCGTCAAAAGTTGTCTGTTTACATTTCGCTCTTCTTCTTCAAATCCTTGTTTTTACTAGCCGCGTCATTGTCTCTAAGTCAAAACTTTCCCTTTCTATAAAACAAAAACAAAAAACGAATTCCTAATCGTGTCATAACCATAACAATGTGAACACATTGTCGTGGAACCGGTCCAGGGAGACAGGAAAACAACTTGTCTGTGAACACATTGTCGTGGAACCGGTCCAGGGAGACAGGAAAACAACTTGTCTGTGAACACATTGTCGTGGAACCGGTCCAGGGAGACAGGAAAACAACTTGTCTGTGAACACATTGTCGTGGAACCGGTCCAGGGAGACAGGAAAACAACTTGTCTGTGAACACATTGTCGTGGAACCGGTCCAGGGAGACAGGAAAACAACTTGTCTGTGAACACATTGTCGTGGAACCGGTCCAGGGAGACAGGAAAACAACTTGTCTGTGAACACATTGTCGTGGAACCGGTCCAGGGAGACAGGAAAACAACTTGTCTGTGAACACATTGTCGTGGAACCGGTCCAGGGAGACAGGAAAACAACTTGTCTGTGAACACATTGTCGTGGAACCGGTCCAGGGAGACAGGAAAACAACTTGTCTGTGAACACATTGTCGTGGAACCGGTCCAGGGAGACAGGAAAACAACTTGTCTGTGAACACATTGTCGTGGAACCGGTCCAGGGAGACAGGAAAACAACTTGTCTGTGAACACATTGTCGTGGAACCGGTCCAGGGAGACAGGAAAACAACTTGTCTGTGAACACATTGTCGTGGAACCGGTCCAGGGAGACAGGAAAACAACTTGTCTGTGAACACATTGTCGTGGAACCGGTCCAGGGAGACAGGAAAACAACTTGTCTGTGAACACATTGTCGTGGAACCGGTCCAGGGAGACAGGAAAACAACTTGTCTGTAAACACATTGTCGTGGAACCGGTCCAGGGAGACAGGAAAACAACTTGTCTGTGAACACATTGTCGTGGAACCGGTCCAGGGAGACAGGAAAACAACTTGTCTGTGAACACATTGTCGTGGAACCGGTCCAGGGAGACAGGAAAACAACTTGTCTGTGAACACATTGTCGTGGAACCGGTCCAGGGAGACAGGAAAACAACTTGTCTGTAAACACATTGTCGTGGAACCGGTCCAGGGAGACAGGAAAACAACTTGTCTGTGAACACATTGTCGTGGAACCGGTCCAGGGAGACAGGAAAACAACTTGTCTGTAAACACATTGTCGTGGAACCGGTCCAGGGAGACAGGAAAACAACTTGTCTGTGAACACATTGTCGTGGAACCGGTCCAGGGAGACAGGAAAACAACTTGTCTGTGAACACATTGTCGTGGAACCGGTCCAGGGAGACAGGAAAACAACTTGTCTGTGAACACATTGTCGTGGAACCGGTACAGGGAGACAGGAAAACAACTTGTCTGTGAACACATTGTCGTGGAACCGGTACAGGGAGACAGGAAAACAACTTGTCTGTGAACACATTGTCGTGGAACCGGTCCAGGGAGACAGGAAAACAACTTGTCTGTGAACACATTGTCGTGGAACCGGTACAGGGAGACAGGAAAACAACTTGTCTGTGAACACATTGTCGTGGAACCGGTCCAGGGAGACAGGAAAACAACTTGTCTGTGAACACATTGTCGTGGAACCGGTCCAGGGAGACAGGAAAACAACTTGTCTGTGAACACATTGTCGTGGAACCGGTCCAGGGAGACAGGAAAACAACTTGTCTGTGAACACATTGTCGTGGAACCGGTCCAGGGAGACAGGAAAACAACTTGTCTGTGAACACATTGTCGTGGAACCGGTCCAGGGAGACAGGAAAACAACTTGTCTGTGAACACATTGTCGTGGAACCGGTACAGGGAGACAGGAAAACAACTTGTCTGTGAACACATTGTCGTGGAACCGGTACAGGGAGACAGGAAAACAACTTGTCTGTGAACACATTGTCGTGGAACCGGTCCAGGGAGACAGGAAAACAACTTGTCTGTGAACACATTGTCGTGGAACCGGTCCAGGGAGACAGGAAAACAACTTGTCTGTGAACACATTGTCGTGGAACCGGTACAGGGAGACAGGAAAACAACTTGTCTGTGAACACATTGTCGTGGAACCGGTACAGGGAGACAGGAAAACAACTTGTCTGTGAACACATTGTCGTGGAACCGGTACAGGGAGACAGGAAAACAACTTGTCTGTGAACACATTGTCGTGGAACCGGTACAGGGAGACAGGAAAACAACTTGTCTGTGAACACATTGTCGTGGAACCGGTACAGGGAGACAGGAAAACAACTTGTCTGTGAACACATTGTCGTGGAACCGGTCCAGGGAGACAGGAAAACAACTTGTCTGTGAACACATTGTCGTGGAACCGGTACAGGGAGACAGGAAAACAACTTGTCTGTGAACACATTGTCGTGGAACCGGTCCAGGGAGACAGGAAAACAACTTGTCTGTGAACACATTGTCGTGGAACCGGTCCAGGGAGACAGGAAAACAACTTGTCTGTGAACCGGTCCAGGTAGACAGGAAAACAACTTGTCTGTAACACATTGTCGTGGAACCGGTACAGGTAGACAGGCAAACAACTTTTCTGACCAAAGTGACGAATTTGTGTATGGCCATAACTGTAATGAACCACTTGGCCTTCTTACAAAGGAGAGTTGGTGTGGGAGGGGAGAGGGTCAAGAAAAAAGAAAAGCGTGCTGATCGCCTTCGTTTTAAAACAGATTGTACTTCCGATTAGAATGGGTCAAGGACATTAGTGTGACGCAAACAACAAGCAAAATATTTTTTTAACCTGCCATTTCTAACAATACTTGAGATTAATCCCCGTTTACTATATACAACAAAATAATTGAATTAAATAGCTCATTTGATATTTTTCTATTGATGTGTGTGTTAAGTCATCGTCAATATATAATTGTAGGAAATTTCAGCTTGATCCGAGAATTGGAGGTGGGAGAAATCACGTTTACAACATTTGCACCTGACAGACAGAGTGAGTTGATATAAGAGTTGATATAAAGAGTTGATACAGACCTAAGTTTTGTTAAGAAATGCAACAGTAACGAGAATGATAATAAGGAGATAGCCACTAGCGATTGGCTGACAACGTGTTTGAACAAAAACCTTATGAATGGTATTCCGAGGGGAGGGGCTCATTGAAGGGAAAGAGGAGGGCCAAGTACAAGCTTACAACAGCACTTGCAAACAAGTTGAACCACTTCTTTAAAACATCTTGCACAAGAGAAAAAACAAGAAATACATTTTAAATGTATTGCAGAGCTTACATTATACTTAATATAAGAAGGTAGATATGTTAGATTTGTCACTAATGTTAATGATTAGCGAAATCGACAGGAGCCTAAATTCAATACAATAAGTGTAAATGATTAATTAAAAAAAAAACTCACTAGAGTGCATACACGTTTCAACAAATATTTCAATGCTGCACGTGTGCAATATAAAACACAATCTATTTGTAAAACACGAAAGCTTACCGAGCAGAAAGGACATTTCTTTAGAGTTATAAAGACGACTACAAAACTAATGTTAAATAGTCACAGTCAGTGCCTGTAACGCAATGAGAAAAACAAAGAACATGAAAGGCGTATTCCTTGCAAAAAATAAAGTTTTAGATGTTATATTCAGACATTTCCAAAAACACAAATAAAATACATACAATTAAAAAAAAAGGTTATAAAATCAAGAGTCAGAACCCACCGGATCAAACCGATGATAAAGAATGCTTAAGCTATGTTTTGTTTTGATTGTCTAAATTAATATCTGGCTGTCTGCAAATACTGAACAACTAGGTCAAAAATGTGAAAACTCGGATTCCAATAGCGTGAAAGTAAATAATGTCACCAAAGGCCTTCTTAAAAATGCCAGAAACACTATGGAGGTCTCGCCATTTTTTTTTCTATAAATCATATGATCACGTGTGTTTTCACAAAGCTTATATCAACTCATTTGTCTGGCCAAAAGTTAGTACACGTTATTTTTCCGACATCCAATCTCAGATCAAGCTGAAATTTTGCACACTATTTCAGTCGTTAAGAGTATCAGACTTTAGTTCCGAGTGTCAGTGGTACAAGTCTCTAATAGCGTGCAATTTTTTTTTTCTATATTTTCGTGTTTTTGTTTGTCCACGGCAAGCGTGAGAATTAGTGATTGGTAAGTGAATTAGTGATTGGTAAGTGAATTAGTGATTGGTAAGTGAATTAGTGATTGGTAAGTGAATTAGTGATTGGTAAGTGAATTAGTGATTGGTAAGTGAATTAGTGATTGGTAAGTGAATTAGTGATTGGTGAGTGAATTAGTGATTGGTAAGTGAATTAGTGATTGGTAAGTGAATTAGTGATTGGTAAGTGAATTAGTGATTGGTAAGTGAATTAGTGATTGGTGAGTGAATTAGTGATTGGTAAGTGAATTAGTGATTGGTGAGTTAGAGAAGTAGTGATTGGTAAGTGAATTAGTGATTGGTAAGTGAATTAGTGATTGGTAAGTTAGTCAATTAGTGATTGGTAAGTAAATTAGTGATTGGTGAGTTAGTCAATAAGAAGAATGTAAAGGTTTTTATACACATTTTGTTTCATTTCATATTACAAGAGTGGTAAGTAGCCTAAATCTTTATTTAGGCCTCTCGCCATTACTCTCGAGTTTGTTTTTTGGTTTTTTTTCTTGACAGCTTGTTCTTACTGAGATTTTTTAAACTGGCGATTAAGATGGTTAGAGAATAATAAACACGCTTCGAGAAGCCTGTC
This sequence comes from Biomphalaria pfeifferi, assembly GCA_030265305.1. Classification (NCBI taxonomy): domain Eukaryota; kingdom Metazoa; phylum Mollusca; class Gastropoda; family Planorbidae; genus Biomphalaria; species Biomphalaria pfeifferi. The sequence goes on from JASAOG010000076.1 coordinate 339,242, forward strand.
ATTGTTCCCCTGAAGTCATTGTCATCTTGGCAAAGTCGGCAGCTTATTTAATCTTTGAGAAATTTGTGGCACAGTGGTACGACTGAAGAGGCTCCCAGGTGGTGGGTAAATAGAGGACAATAACTTGTTTGACCAAGGACCTTGATGAATGGCTCAATTGTATTCCCGGTAGAGGGACATTCCAGGGGAGGGGCAGGGGCTAGAAAAAATAAAAGATTGAAGATCGCATAAAACCACATCGTTGTTGGAAATGCAACAGTAACAAGAATAATGATGTCACAAGGAGATAGCCACAAGCGATTGGCTGACCTTGTAAAGGGAGGCCTACAACTTTTTTTTACCAAAAGCCTTGTTGAATGGTATTCCGGAGAGGGGGGGGATCATTCAAGGGGAAGAGGAGGGACAAGTACAAGCAAATTGTTGTTGGGGAAGGAAGAGGACCAACGGCCTTGGTGTGACGTCATTTATAAACACAAACATTGTCAACAGCGAAGTGTTAAAAGAAGAAACTGACTCTTATGACGTTATCGAAGTGCTTTCAATGTATTAAAAGTCCATCTATTCTTATTCAGAAAAAAATAAAATTCATAAATGATTAAGACCTCAAAACTGGTTGATTTCAATGTATAAAAAATGCGTTTTAGGTCGCTTAGCTATTTTAATAGCTCCATTCATATTACTTTTAAACATGACGCATTCGCTTTACTTATAACATTACTATTTTGTTTAATTGTTTCTAATACACTATATCAGCGACTATATGAATGGAACAAAAATGAAGACCCGCGGGCAATATAGATCTATGGCTAGTTACTATATTATAAATAATGAATACAAGTCACAAGAGTCAGTAAATCTAATGATAATTTCGTCTTTTTCCTCACGTCTAACCATTCTGGATCTAAAAATGATCAAGTAGAAGTGGATTAGTCTATGTTATATTATCTAGCGATGACAAAGTGGTCATCATCGAACCACGATGGACGAACTATACATATACATATATATATATATATATATATAAGTCACTGATTTCTATGATTCTAGAACTATATAAAATTAAACTGAAAATATTATTTAACCAATAAGATTAACGCATTCAATTTAGTAATTTTTTTAAAATCGCGTTGTCGTCACCTAAATTTATTAAGGCAGCGCGTTATGAGATCATGAGCTTGTAGCGCTTGATAAAAATAAATGTTGACTTTTGACTAATAATATGAATATTGAATAAATAAACTCTATTTTAACTCTATCTTTAATTTTAGATCACTGAGAATTCAATATTTAATATTTTACTCTCTTGTTGTTGTTGTTTTTTTGGCATTACCATCATGATAAGAATACACATTTTAAAAATATTACCTACTTTCATTTCATCAATAAATCTAGATCGATGTAGGCCTATACATATTATATTGGTCTAATCAACTATTTAGTAAGCAATTATATATACAAACTATAAAGTATCAGAGATCATGATCAAACAATAATGTACATCTAGCTCTACATCTATTATAATAGTTTCTAGAGTCTAAATCTAGATGGGCCTATAAATCTATATAAACGTATAATTGTCAAATGTTTTGATAAAAAAAAGTTGCCCAATAACTACATTCATTATATTTTTTCATTCACGTGTTGTTTTTCTTATAACATTATTGTTTCTAATAAACAAGTTCAGTGACTATTTAGTGATACGCAAAGTTGTATGTATATATATATATATATATATATATATATATATATATATATATATATATATATATATATATATATATATATATATATATAACTAGATCTAAAAACACCCCAACTTGAGAATGAGTTCTCTTATTAAAAAATGATAGACGTCCCTTAAAAAGATCAAATAATTCTATTCAATCCTAGGCGTATTATTGCCATCATGTGTTAAATAAATCAAACTAGTTAGAAACATTAACTCTGCAAGTCATTGGTTTGTACTGGGTGATTCAAGCAACCTATTCCAGAAGAAGGAACATTTGTACGAATTGTCCTCACATGAAATTATAAATGTGCCTTATCTTTGTCTCTATCTGATTTATTTTTAAAGACAATTCATCATTAAGAAATGTATGATTTTTTTAAAGCGATGTTTTTACTCTTAATAACAATATAATGATAGGTTTTAAAAAAGGACCAAATTTTACACTTACACCATCCATATACCCCCCCCCCCCCCCAAAAAAAAAAACCCAACAAAAAAACAACTGGTTAAGTGAATTTATAAATTTACTAGTAGTATTAAAAATATAATGTAGGCCTATAAATCCAGATTTACAAGTGTTACAGTTGTATGTGTATTTATGTGTATGTATGTTGTGTGTTTGTGTTTGTTTACTTGTCTCCCTTGTCCTACTGTTCACGTGCTCACACGTTTTTCTCAAGTATGTTATTAGTGTGCATTAAAGTCTGCTGTTAGTTTTTTCACTTTCTTGTCATGACAATAAAATGGAGTTGTAACAGAAACAGCAGTGTTATTATTACATCATAATTGATAATATAACAACAAGATGGTGTGCAAAATGTTCCTGAACGTCTATGTTATTATTTATCTAAATAATTAATAATGAATAAACTCAGGCAATACCTGCTAACGCAAGTGAGCGGCAAGTGTGTTCAAGATATAGAATATAGATTGTACATGGATCTATATACTTCAAGACAAAGTTAAATTATTATTTTTTTAAATTACACTTTGAAAAATTACAACAATCAAACCCGATGTTTCCCTTACCAACCGTGTCCATCCACATAGGTTTTTGTTTATTGCCTAAATAATGAGCGAGCTGAATCGATAAAAAAAACAAATATGGCTTACCTTTTTATGTGTCTAAGATCTAGTCTATATATCTTGAGTCAAGTCAGCAAACACGTGAAGTCCAAACAATTATACAATCCTACTTAATTCTGATGGTTGATGCTGAACTACTACAAGACTTATCCGCATGCTCAAAAAGTCCGACAAAGTTTTCGTTTCGTTTTTCTTAATGATCACCGGAAGTGGACCTGAATGTTGTGTGTGTGTGTGTTGTTGTTTTTTAACCCCTGCAGAAGGAGAACAATCCGATATTTTAAACTCCTAATGAATCTCTTATAGAGGGGACTTGTTCATTCACCAATCGTAAACAAACAACATTAAGTCACGTGCTTCTATATCTCTTCTATACAAATTACGATCAAATTTTAATCAACAATGGTTATCGCGTGACAGTTTTTCCCATTGTTTTATCAATATTATCACGTGACCGTTCAATTTGGTGAATGAGCTAATGTAAAATTAAAGGGGTAGTTTAAAAAAAAAAGTCCCCTTCAGACCGTGCAATTTATTGGGCAGATAATGTAATGGTTTGTCACTGGTTAACGAGGAGGCCGTATTGAAAGAAAAAAATAATTGGCGCGGATACTGTTGTGATAAGCTTCAGTGCCAATAAAATCATGCACAATATTTTTAATCTAATAGTCTATTGCTAATGTTTTAAACAAAGAACGTTAATAAGAGTAAATATGTTGCCGATGTTTACGGTGTTTTAACTTTGGTAGTTAAAGCAGAAATTGAAAAATCCCAGTAGGCCTACGTCATTTGTAATGAAGTTTTATAAGCCGAATTTATGAAACTGAAATATCTGTAACTTCATATTGACAGAAGCATCCGAGCGTTACCGAAAATGATACTTCGTATTTTAGACGATTTTAAACATGCTTTTCTCTTTTCCAAACCTTTGAAACGAATAGAAATATTACAACATGCTATATTTGTGACTTTGATAAAGTTACTTCATTTTCAGAATAGTATAAATTCTCGTGTAAAATAATTGTGATTTTACTGTGATGATATAGTTCTGGATTTTAACATTTGCTACAAAATGAGTCACCAAAAGTCATCGAAACTCATTGTATGTTCATCAACGAATATTAGTATCGAAAACACTGCCACAAAAATTAGAAGAAGCAATTTAAAAAAAAAACAAACTCACTGCAATAATGAAATGTAAGATGACTTGATTTGTCTGAAAATATCCGATCCTTCCAAATAACATTTCAGCTTTGGCAAACAAAATTTGACGAAAAAAAAAATTCCAATATTATCTACTTTCTATGAGGATACAATTATAATTTCTTTATAATAACAATTTGCCCATGCTTGAGGGCGAAATTTCATACTTTTCAAATCTGCCGGACTTACCGTTTACACTTGCTAGGAGTCCATTCACATTCAAAGTGAGAGATTTTACTTAGAAAACTCACTAATAGTGATGCAGCGACAAATGATGTCTCTTCAATGTCAGTTACACAATTCTTGACCTATTTTAATCATATCCCCTTTTGTCTGTGTTGCGCCATTTTCTTTCATTTTCAGTAAAAAAAAAAATTTCGCGAAACAAAGTTTTCCAGCCTGTTAGTTTTCAAGCCTATATACAGAAGCCATGCATGCTTGCCATGGATGTGGCAAAATATGTAAGTCACAGCTGGGACGGCGCAGCCACGGGAAATACTGCATTCCTCACTTATTTTCGGACTCGAAGACTAGCCTTATTATACAGAAGTAGACTTGATGAAGAAGATGGCATTCGTTGTGATATTTCAAAGTCTGCTAAGAGAATTCCTGATCTTATGAAACAAATGGAAAGCCCAACCTTCGCATCGACGTTGCATTTTAGATCTTTCAAAGTTCTGATTTTCTGACGCAACGGCTTTCTAAGAGTGAAACATTTAATTATTAAAATCAAATATGCAAGCATTTTTTTTTTGAAATTTTTATAATTATTTACTATTGCCTTTGAGAATGTAGGGGAGTCAAATTAATAAAGAAGATAATAACTTTGCGCATTGTCACACATTTATGGCGATAGTTTTAGATTTCTTATAAAAAAAAAAAAACAAGGTTACAATACAGTTTGTGTGGAAACAAACTCAAAATAGACCCTCGAAGTGGTCCAGCCAGGCAGGCAAAGAGGCAGGTTTCAATATTTTCAGAAAGAACAGCAGAAAAAAAATTGCTATTACTAAATTACTAGTTTCTATCATATCTGTGGCTTAAATTGTAATCAAAATGTTAACTTAAAAAAAAATCTAATTAGTATGCATACGAGTCGAATATAATTTAAAACAACAATTTATAAGTAGTGTTTCAAAGTAAAGTAAAGTGCAATATTGATCTACAATGTTGATAAAGCCAATTGAGGCTTTAAATGAGAGATTGGCCCTTTACCAAACGATTAAATTAATAAGTTAATCATTCTATAACACCAGTTAGGCCAGGTTCACATTTAACTATATCTTCATTTCAGTTCATTGAATACATATGATTATTAACAATTTAATAAATCTCCGTATCCTGTGGTATCAAGTCGTTAGTCGAACTATCAATACAACAGTATCGGCAACACTTTCGGCACGCGCACGTCTCTTTTCGTATTGATGGATGGGTTGTAGTTTTTCATGGGTTTTAGTTTATTGTTTCTGGTATTCTTTCTGAAAATATTGAAACCTGCCTTTTTACCTGCCTGAGCGTACCACCTGGGGGAGGGCGGTTTTGAGTTTGTTTCCACACAGACTGTCTTTATAACCTTGTTATTATTATTATTTTATGATCTAACCTGACTTATTTCAAAGGTTCATCGGCCGGAGATCTAGATCAGCAGACCCATCTCGCTCTCCAAATATAAATCTATAGTAGGGCCTATTATATTCTATACCTACATTATAATGAACTAGCCACACAGCGTAGTAGGTCTACAGGATACACATGGTTGTCGTATTTGTAGCTTATTTATATTGGGGGTTGGGGAAGAAAGTCCACTTTAAGATTAGTGTTATGAATAGACAGGCTACAGGTGTGAACACGACCAATAGTTCACAGACAATTAGTTCCCCCGACAAACCATTTTGTCTGTAACACATTGTCGTGGAACCGGTCCAGGGAGACAGGAAAACAACTTTTCTGACCAAAGTGACGAATTTGTGTATGGCCATAACTGTAATGAACCACTTGGTCTTCTTACAAAGGAGAGTTGGTGTGGGAGGGGAGAGAGTCAAGAAAAAAGAAAAGCGTGCTGATCGCCTTCGTTTTAAAACAGATTGTACTTCCGATTAGAATGGGTCAAGGACATTAGTGTGACGCAAACAACAAGCAAAATATTTTTTTAAGCTGCCATTTCTAACAATACTTGAGATTAATCCCCGTTTACTATATACAACAAAATAATTGAATTAAATAGCTCATTTGATATTTTTCTATTGATAAATAATAATAATAATAATAATCTTTATTATCCGTATGGAAATTTGTCTTACAATTCGTGCATTACACCAAACAAAAAAGATTATAACTATAAGAAACCAAAGTGTACATTTACACCAGACTCACTCATAATTTACATGTGACAAAGTTTATACCAGATTGTTCTTTTTTAATGATTTGATTGCCAAGGGAACAAAAGAGTGTTTGTGTCTGTTTGTCTTTGCTATCGGTGTCTTGTATCTCTTTTGTGATGGTAAAATCACAAAATCCTGACACAAAGGGTGATTCTTTATTTCGAGGATCTTGTTAGCTTTTTTATAGATGTTTGTCTCAAACAACTGCCCAAATGGGGTTTGTTTTTCGCCAATGATTTGTGTGTGTGCTAAGTCATCGACAATATATAATTGTAGGAAATTTCAGCTTGATCCGAGAATGGGAGGTGGGAGAAATCACGTATACAACATTTGCACCTGACAAGTTGAAACAAGCTTTGTTAAGAAATGCAACAATAATAAGAATAATAATGTCAAAAAGAGATAACCACTAGCGATTAGTTGACTTTGTACAGGGACAGTGGCGTAGCTAGGGTGGGGGGTCCAAATTTGAAAATCCCTCTGAGCCACCACTTGAGGGGGGCCCCCAAATGAGTGTTCGAATTTTTTTTTACATTAATTATTATGCCACTATCTTATTTCATGAAGTTCAATGTCAAAATTCAGGGGCCCCTAAAGAGTTCAAGCTACGCCGTTGTACAAGGTCTGCAATTTTTAGACCATAAGCCTTGCTGAATGGTTGAATGGTATTCCTGGGAGGGGTTCCTTCAAAGAGAAGGGGGGGGGGGGGGGACAGGTACAAGCAGATTGTTGTTGAGAAATTGAGAGGATATGAGACCAACGGCCTTGATGTGACGTCATTTATAAACAGTGAGCGTTCAAAAAATGGACAACACGTTGTCTTAATCTGTTGTAAAAAGAAAATGACCCTATGAGAGGTATGTACATTATATAGTTCGGTGTTTTTTTTAATATACAATTTATATAATGTGTCCAAGTACTTATCAATTTGCTTTAAAATTACTGATGTTCATCTTGGCTATTCTTATTTAGAAAAAAAAGTTTTTGAATTATTAAGACTCCCACTAGTTGATTTCATTTTTTTAAATATCCAAATAAATAAAAGCAACACATTTAAACCCATAGTTAAACCAAAAAAGAAAACAATTTTCAAATAGCTGAGAAGTTATCAATTCTAATATGTTTTCTTCCTACATCTATAACCATTCCCGACAAAAAAATGTGTGAAGTAAAAGTGCAAAAGTGTATTACCTTACCATCTCTAGATACATATTCCTTTTTTTTATTCGGGGAATAGCTACTATTAGGCTTATTTTTTGTGTCTTCTGTCTGTCTGTCCATCCGGTTTAGATCTCGTAAACTAGAAAAAATATTGAAAATCCAACATCATAATATTTTAGACCTTTCAAAGTTCTGATGCAACGGCTACTTTTTTTCTTTTCTGAAAGCGAAAAATTTAATTTTTAAAATCAACTATGAAAGCAGTTTTTCTTTGCCTTTAGAATTTTATTCACCATTCTTTGGTGTAGTCTTCGCATCGCTTTCTCTGTCTTTCTCTTCATATTCTTCCTGGTACTGTTCCACGAAGGAGAGTCTTTGAGAGCCCTGAGGACCATGTGATGTGGCCATAGAGATTGAGTTAACGTTTTTTGACAGTGGTCAGCAGGTCATCGTGGGTCCCATACCTGTATTAATCCTGTTTCTAATTTCTTCATTCGTGATGCGGTCTTTGTAAGTGACACCTTGGATTTAACTTTATCTTCATAACTATCAGTTAATTGAATACACATGAATATTAACAATGTAATAATAATAAGAACATTAATAAACCTCCGTATCCTGGCGTATGAAGTCATTAGTCAAACTAACAATACAACAGTATCGACAACTCTATCGACAAAAGCAAGTCTCTTCTTGTTGTATCGACAGAGATAGGTTTGTAGTTGTTGATAGTTTGTAGTTCATAGTTTCTGATATTTTTTTCAGAAAATATTAAACATTTTTTTAAACACCTGCTTATTTTTATCTGCCGACGCGGACCACTCGGGGGGCCAATTTTGAGTTTGTGTTTCCACACAAACTGTCTTTGTAACCTTGTAAGCTATAGTAATGTGTATTATAACGCACCATAACAACAGTGTAGATTGTTAAGCGCTTCCGCGGTGATGAGTACTTGAAATAGGAGCAAACTCCAATGGAGGTAACACCGAACTAAATGCTGGAACATGAACACCGACGAAAGGCCAACAATCGATAAATGAAGTCGATGCTAGTATTGAACAACAAACACTTTTAATACTCAAAAAGGGAAACCGTCGAATGTCATCTATTACTACCGTCTATATAATGCTTCTTATTCCTCCTGTGCCAAGAAAAGCGTCTTGTTTTTAGCGTCGACAAGAGTGTTCTTACTTTTTAAAGGTATATCACGTCATCGTCGCTAAGTAAAACTTTCCCCCTATTCCCGAAACAAATCGTGTCATAAGATATAGTCATGTGATGTTGATATATATTCTTTTATAGATCTAAATCTTCTTTCTTCTTCGTTCTCAATTTTCGTGTCGAAGGGTTCAGATTAGTAATCCTATATCTGAGACTGAGATTAACAGCGCTGTGGTTTCCAAATCAGTAGGGTTTTGGGGCCTTAGTCTTGTTCGGACTTCTTGATAAGTAGGCTATGCAACTTTAAATGACATGGTCAGCATTTTGCCATTCTCTGATATTGCTCCACAAGGGCAAGTTTCGCTAGTCCCGTCTTTTAGCTTCCGCATCAGATGTCTCATTCTGTTGTGTCCGGATCTAAGGCGAAAAATTATGCGTTGGTCGTGTCGGGATGGCTTATAATAGGTGTCCTTTCTTTTGTAATTGGGATGAAAGCTGGTCCAATTCTCTTTTATTCTACACTCTATCATTTTTATCATTTCTTCTGGATAAGGAGGGATTTTCATTTGTTTGTACCTCTTTGGCTAGTATGTCTGATTTCTCTTTGCCTTCTAATTCAATGTGTCCTGGAATCCATTGAAGAACAGTTTCCTTGCTGTTGATGTTAAGGTGAATAGGAGTTATCCTGAGTTGCTTTATATCAAAAGTATCAGGCTTTAAATGACTGTTTTGCCATAATTTGGCTGTTTGGTGTACATGGGTAGTTTATTAGAGTGGTAGCTGCTAGTTCAAGTGCTTGCTTTTCTGCTCTGTGGTTGTCTGAGAGATTGTCAGTTCCAATTGACTTTTCTGGTCTCTCTCCATTGGGCGATACCATTAGAATGCCAGCTCCTCCGTTTGTGTTGGATTTTTGAGAGGCTCCGACTGTGTAAACTCTGACCCATTCGTTCTTGGGGGTAATGTTTTGTTTTTGTTGGTTTTTTTTTTAAAAAGAGCTCACTAGTTACTTGAGCTCTGTTTGGTTGTGGTCGGATATTTTTGTGTGTGTTACATTTTCGATGCTGTCTCTTATATAAAGGATGGAACTCTGGTCCCGGGAGGGGGGGGGGGGGCAGAAGCATTGTGCTGCTTTGTTGTTATATTTTCTAACTGGTATTTCTTTTTAAGGCTCAGTGATTCCCAAAATAAACGAGTTCTATTTAGCTGGTTTTGAATGACAGACTTGTTGATTTTGGATTTGAGTGGGTGCCTCTCCATTTCCATTTCCAGTCACTGTGAGCTAATTTTTTTTTTCATAAGGGAGAATCTTTGGAGGCCTTTACTTTTTTTTCTGCCCTATAGATCGCAAGTTCTGAAAAGGTGGAACATATGATCTTTCTGTATTCTGCTATCCACCTTTCTCTTCTCCCCCCCCCCCCCTCATTATTGTTTAACTCGGCCCTACTTCCCCTGAAATTTAATTTGTTTTCAATGTCATGTTTGTAAGCATTTAACTTTAATATCAAGTAACAATTACTTTAAGTATATGTCTATTCATTCTTATTTCACATTTTTAAAAGGCTCATTTCAGCATTGTCCTGACCATGCAACTTCACCAACGAGTCTACAGGCAACTGCTCCTCCATCAACGAGTCTACAGGCAACTGCTCCTCCATCAACGAGTCTACAGGCAACTGCTCCTCCATCAACGAGTCTACAGGCAACTGCTCCTCCATCAACGAGTCTACAGGCAACTGCTCCTCCATCAACGAGTCTACAGGCAACTGCTCCTCCATCAACGAGTCTACAGGCAACTGCTCCTCCATCAACGAGTCTACTCCTTCTTTCGCTTTCGACACCTTGTTATCTACCTTGTTCCCCATCCTGTTTATTTGTTCACACATTGCATCATTACCTTCCTGTATCTTGCCAATGAGCTCAACAATACCCAGCTCAATTTCAAATAGGTAGGTCTCCGGATCTTCTTCATCATCGATCAGGGCTTGCCGGAGACAGCTGTAAGCACCTCCTTGCTACCGCCAAGCTTCAAACGTCGGTAGCGAAGTTCTTGCTTAATCTCCTTAATTGAAGGTTGGTCTAGTTGTTTCAAAGATGCCATTGAAATTGAATCCTACGTCCTCTCGTTGAGTCTCCTATAATCCCAATTCCAGACACCAATGTAATAACTTAAGGGAGACAACTCAACGAGATATAGGTGTTTATTTACACGAAGACATCACAAACATGTAGAACATCTGCCTTGAGCACAGCATCTTCATATCGGTTCTAGACTAATGTGGAAATCGTTCTCTCTTCTCTAATGCCAACATCCTTCCAAGTCTAGTCACTAATAGTGCGCAGTATCTTGGATGGCGGTGTGCATGGCGGTGTTATAACAATATGTTTTCAAAATAAATAGATTTTCTATTATATTTAAATATTACACTACTTATATATATTTATTTCTTTGTATTTTTTATTTGTGGAGTTTTGATATATCTATTTATTGTTCACAATGTTTTTTGACATAAGCCACAATATGCTTAGATGTGTATATAAAATTGGAAGCGCAGTGGCTGAGCAGAAAGTTTATGCACATTATTTCTCCTACACCCAATCTTGGATTAAGCTGAAATTTTACACAATTATTCTTTGACCTGTCAAAACAAGAATCAATTAAAAATATTATCCAATTAGTTAATTGACTATTGGTAATTAATTATTTTGTTAGGCATCTTGAACATAGAAAATACGTTGAATTAAGTTCCCTTGAGGATTCTTGAACCCTGAGTGAACATTTTTTACGCATTTAAAACATTCACCAAGATACCCCCTTCTCCTTTCCCAACTGGTCCAGACAAGTGATAGGATCATAGCGAATTGACAAAGCTAAAAGCTAAACAAAAGCCTTTGGTAAAAGTATTTCTAATCGCACAGATAAATGTCTTCGTCTATTATTGCACGAAATTATTAATTACATTTGAAACCATCACATTACTTAAGCACAATACTTAACAAGTAATCTTTTGTTTTTAGATAGAGTTTTATTTATCAAGAAAATCTCAATTTTAAAAATGATGATTTTTGACAATCATTAAAAATAGCATTTCAATGCTAGCTTTTGTACAAATATTCTTAAATTCAATGTTAAAGTTATATATCACAGAGTTGTATAGAATGTAGGCCTTTCATGTTATTGTACATTTACATCTCAATATGTTGTTTTATTTTATGATAAAAATTTAATTTTTCAGCTTACAAATCATGTTGTAAAAAAAATAAAAAATTCTGAATTATTCTTGGACTATTCTAGCTCAAGAAATCAAACAATTTTTCTCATAGACAAACTATTCATTTACACCCACACACACAAAAGGAATTCTTTAAAAACATAAAATGTTTACAAGAAAATAAAGCAGACAAAACAACAACCTGTTAGCAGAGAAGTAAGAAAACAAATTAAAGGTAGCCATTAAAAAAAAGGCCACATGAGATTCTTAAAGTTTTCAGTAAGGAAAACAACTTCAATGTTTTCACTGAGATGCTGATAATATTATTAGTAATATAGAAAAGTGTTTGTTGTCTATTATCCAAGTACTACAGCAGAAACCAATTGTTGTCTAACTATATATTTATATAGAACAGTTCTTCTCATTATTTAAAAACAAAAATTACTGACTATTTAATTTGCTTCTAAGAGGTTCAAGGTTTGTCTGGTAAAATTTTGTTGTTAAAGGTTACTAAGCTATTCCTTTAGTGAACTATTTACTTTCAATGAGGACTAACAATTAAGATCTGAAAACATTCAAGGATCTCGTCATCAAACAATTACAATTTTAAACTCATTACAACCAAATTAGTTATAACCAGAAAGACAATACCACTAATCCTATTAAATAGTTCAAATGTTTGTCAATCTAATCTGTAATTTGAAAATACACAGAAGTAACAAAAACTTCCTTTAAAAAAAAACTTTAAATTAATACATGAATACCACAACATTGTATTTTGTGAAGGTAGAAAACTAACAAAACTTAACATTAAGCCACTGGGTTTTACAATGATGATTATCTATCATTTATTTGGACCAAAGACATACTAAATGCTACTAATGTAATGAATGTGGTTGCCAAGAGTCAACAATCACATAATGGAATGTTACATATGCCAAGTAAGTACATCCAAACATCTATCCAATACAAGTTGATGTGAAGTTTTGTCTAGAGGGTTACATAAAAAGGTTTTGGTTTTGGTTCAGTTTTTGTTTTTACTATTTTGCTTTACTTGTACATAGATACATTTTGATTTGTTCAGTGAAATATTTTGTTTCATTATGCTGGATATAAGAGATTTGACAGACAAAATAAGTATGTCTGACATTCAGAGGAAATTTCTCATAAGATGAAGTTTCTCCCCCAAAATCTCAATAAAACAAATCCATTTATCATTTATAATATTAACAAAATATATTTAGTAATACTGATAGATTTGGACGTCAAATATTTGCAAATAAGGCAAAAAAACAAAAAAAACAATAGAGAATGTAAACAAATAAATAAGTGAAGCATGATGTTTTTTTTTAAAAACAGCAACATTAAAAACAAAATAGTCAAACCCTGGAGTACAAGTAACTTTTATAAGCCATGGACAAAATGTTTTTTTCTTAAACAGACTCAATAAATTAGCAGTTTGGAAAGATATTGCATAATTGAACACAAGTTAACAACTAGGACAATAGTGTTGTTTTTTTTCTTATCAGTCAGTGAATATAAGGTCAGATCTACAACAGCTTGGGGTTAGGATGTGGAGACGAAAGGCCCAGGAGAGATCTGAATGGAGGGATTTGTTGAAGCAGACCAGAGCCCTGCATGGGCTGTAGCGACACTGGGATGGATGGATGGAATATAAGATGTCTGTAGAGGATATGTACTGTGACATTCATTTCATTGCACACTGTGCCTGACCATGTGTGTGACTACATAAATGGTTCATTCACCAACTCATTAAGGCAGAGATTACCTTATATAATAACAAAGCAAATATGTTTTTTATTATGTAATGGTTACATTCTAGAGGAGCAGTGATCCTGCTAGTAATTCAGTTCATTAGGCCTTGCATTGCACTCAGCAACTCAAATATGCAATCTTTCTTTGTAACATTAGATTACTGTTGCTTACATATGGATATTGTAGTATAACTTTTTGTTACAATTTGAAATAAATTATTGTTATATGCAAATAATATAATAGTTTTATTTTCTGTGTTTATCCTATTCTTATGGATATTTTCAAAATGAATCATCATTACTTGTTTTAATATACTTGCATTTTGGATAACCAGTACTAATGAATAAGCATGAAGTTGAGGTTTCATAATTGAAATTTAAATGATTATACAAAAACTGCATCTCAAGCAACTTACAAAGGTGCCAATGAAATTAATTAATTACAATTTTCAATATGTCAATGTATTTATCAAGTGCATGACCCTTAAATTATAATGGTCCCATAAAGAACTTATCTCTAAATGCAATAGAGTGAGCTTATTGCTAATCTATTAAATTCTTCTTAAAACCTAAAATTTTATTGTTATTATTAAAATTATTAAAAAAATGAAGTCATATCAAAGACATAATAGCTACACAATTTTGATACTTGCTTGCCAATGAGATCATAAAATATTGGACAGATATCAAGCTTTAATATGCTTCAAAGTTGAAACAAACCTTTTGAAACATCAACATTAAAGCTTTGCATAAAACATGTTTACCAGTACAACCAAACAACCTTTATTTAGTTTTTCAACAAGTTTATGTTCTCAACATTTCTTCCCTGTATTGGTCCTTGTGTCGAGAATTCTTGAATCTCAACAGAATGAAGACAAAATATTTCTGTAAACCTTACTACTTGTCAAGCAGTATATAAAACAGAAACTTAAGTATGTCTGTCAGACTAATACATTGACAAAGGATGTATGAAAGCTCTCAACAAGAAAAAAATGATAATTGCGTATAAATTATAAAATTGTAATTTTAAAAAAAGTTCACTTTTCAATCGTGATATTTAATGATAACTTCATATCCTAGATAAGTCAGTGACTCTCTTAACATAAAGTAATGAGTTTCATGTGTCCAAAAACTGTTAAGAATTTATCACAAACTTTAAGTTTTTCTTTCTCACTTTTACAGTCAATAAATAAAATGTTGGGTCATGACACACTTGTTCAAAGTTATGTTAGTTTTCAATAATTATCATATAAATTAACATTGAACCTACATACATGACATACTTTAAACTGATTCGTATTCTTTTTGCCAGTCAATATACTTCTGTTTCATTGTCTTAGCAGATGGTTTGGTTCTCTCCAATGCTGCTAACACATCAATGGTTTTAATTTTATCTAACTGTATATGTAAATCTTCACCTGAAAACAAAAAAAAGGAAAGGTTTTGTTTGCCAGTTTAATCTTTACTTTCAAAAGGAGCCTATACTTTAAAAAGCTACATTTACAAAATGTTACCACATAGTATTCAAAAAGTTAATGTAGTCCAAATATAGAAAGTTGAGTGGTATATTATGTTTCTTTTTTTTAAATCTTTTTTTTTTTTAAATCCAATGAAAAAATTCATTCATAGAGAAATACTTTTAAACAGAAATACTTTTAGGATGCTGCATTTTGCTTTTACGGTAAACTTTATATTGTAGCCCTATTTCTAAATGGTGCAAAAACTAATTAACAATGTCAAGAGTTGTAGTCATAGGAAGAGAACTAAGTAATGGAAATTTTTCTGTGTAAACATTTGTTGTGTGATTGTCAATAATAATGGATTATAAAAAAAGACAAAATTTGGAAATCCAAAAGTAAAACTTTTTTTAATTTAAGAGAACAGATTGTTTTTTACTTGCTCTAATATTTCAATATACATAATTTTACACTTTTTCTTTTACTGATGGTAAAAAACAAAATGTATAAAGACTTAATAACCTTCAGTGTGATTTTCAAGAGCAAAGAAAATTTTTCTCACAGGACGCATGGCAGCCTCTTTACAGACAAGTCTTATATCTGAACCAGAGTAGCCATCAGTTTTCTGAAAAGTAAAATTTTGTCAAATTTTTTAATGACAGCCTTTAAACAAAATTTACTGAATGATATTATAAAAGGTAATAAAGTATGGAATGCATTGGAATATGCTAAGATAATTGTTAGTCGACGAATTTTTTTTACATTAGTTATGTTACTTTAAGGATAGATAGATAGCATTGCTTTTATGGGAAATGCAAAAGTATAGATGTTAAAAGCCAGTATATTTGATTCTCCTACCACAGCCAACAAATCATAGTCAAGTTCTGAGAGAAGTTCAAGACCACCACTTTTGGCAGCAACCACAGGGGGCAGATGATGCTTCAACATGGCTCTACGTGCTTCCAGAGTTGGTAAGTCAACTAAAATTCTTTTTTCAAGCCTTCTTAACATTGCATGATCCAACTCCCTATATTGATAAAGAAATAAAGTTATATAGAGATGCAGCTTTGGAAAAATTTCATTAACAAACAATATTAAAGACTACTGTTTTCAAATGCAAGTAAAGAAGATAAAAATACATTTAAAAAAATATGATTGTGATTAAAGATTTATTTCTTAAATTCATTTCTATGGACCAGACTTGCCAAGGTAAATTGGATGCAGCCAGTAGAAATACAAGGTCATCTGTTTTTGACAAGCCATCCATTTGAACCAGAAGTTCTGTTTTCATGCGTCTGCTCCCCTCATGCTCACTAAAATGTAAAAGTTTGAAATGTTTTCTACCTAATGTGCTACATATTTTATAACAAGATCGGACATGTACATTGAACTTAAAAGCAAACATGTAAAATAGTTCTGACATGTCATAACTGTTTTCATTTTTACTTATATTTACTATGCTTCTTTGTTTGAAATATATTTTTGCTATCAGCAATAACAAAGATATGAAAAACTCAAAACCCACTTACCAGTTACTAAAAAGTTGTTTTTTTTGTTTTTTTTTCAGTTTTATTAATTTATTTTTATTTATTATTAACCTTAAGATTTTAATGTTTTGAAAAGAAAATTGAAAAGATTACTTAACACCAAGACAAAGTGAATCAATTAGAACTTTCTGGAATTCTATTTCCAACATAAGTTTAAATTTTCCAATAAAATCTATGATCAAGACTATCATATTCTAGTTCAACAGAATAAATTACATTCTGAAACTGAATTGTCATATTACCTTCCTCCTTGAGATCCTCTTTGACTCATAAGAGATTCTAATTCATCTAAAAATATTGTTGAGGGTGCATGAAACCTTGCTAGCTCAAACAGGACCTAATCACATAGGTAAGAAAAAACAAACAAGACATTAAGAAAGAAATAAAGAGTCAGTAAACAAAAATATTTTAGAACATACAAACAGGAAACTGCTTTTCATTTTTTTTACTGAACCCCCCACATCTTTTTGGCTTAGTTTTTATCCTTACTTTTTTATAACTAAGTGTTAAATCTTACAACATACACATTTATCTAATAAAAGAAGAAAGAAAGAAACTATGGAAGACTTCAAGTTAAAAAGCTTAATGCCTGTTAGCTAATCCAATGTTTTTATACCCTGACAAGTTTCTCAGAATCACCTCTCCACTTGCTAACTATGCTGGAGGCAGAAATGTTGAAAAATGTCGTGTTGCATTCAGTAGCTACAGCTTTAGCTAGTAATGTTTTCCCAGTACCTGTTGAGTATATTCACAGTAACTTCAATGAAGTTATAAAGCTCATATAAGTTTTCTCTTTATAAAGCCTAAGCATTCACACATGACCTACCAGGTGGCCCATATAAAAGTAAACCTTTCCATGGTGATAGTATTCCTTGAAACAATTGTGGATACTGAAACAAACAATTAAGTTATTTAAAAAAAAAGATTTAGTAGATTCAGCAGAATGTCACTAGATAGCAGTGCTTACTTTTAAAACATTTTTTATTTTCAAAATTAGGTACTTGTCAGATGGCTCATAATTATTTTATTCATTTGAGAGTGCACCATTCCTGACCTCTTAAACTTTAAGTGTAATCAAAGCACACACAAACACATAAAGATATACATGGCGATAACAGGAAGTTGCCTGACAAGATGTTATTCAGTTGCCTAAAGCAAATTTTCTGAGACAAAAGAGTTAAAAGAATATAAACCGTTTCTATAAATGATCATAATAATTAGAAGAATAGGGTTTTATTACATTCATTATAATATACTATTACAAATCAAATATTTTTGTTTAACATTTGAGTAAGGATCTAGATCTAATTGTCATCATCATCATCACCAACAAACTAAAATTCTCTCTTGCAAAAGCCCTGGACAGAAACCTTGCTGTCTTGTGTAGTGCATAATGTCACCATGCAGGTTGAGAATTTTTGATTTCCCAGACCTGTCGAGACCGAGATCAGCAAGTCTGGGGAAGTCAAACAGAATATGAGGCACGGTTTCCTCTTCTTTCCCGCAGCGGGGGCACAGTGAATCGAAATTTGGCCATAGCCATAAGAAATATGAGTCAACAGGACAGTGCCTGTCCTGCACTGTGCTATAATAGCTTGCTCAGGCCTGGACAGCCTCCGACACGAGGAAGTGCAGTCAGGGCGCCTCATGTGCTCCCAGGCTCAACGGATTTTTTGGGACTTGTCCCAGCACTCAAACCACTTTTCCATTTCTGTTTTTTTAATTACAGCCAGAGCATGATGAAAACTTGCAGCCTGTTCGGTGGGTGGAATTTGCCCTCCCTGGTGGGCCAAGGAGTCTGCAATAGTGTTGCCAGTCACACATATGTGACTCGGTACCCACTGCATTATTACAGGGGTGCCATAGTGTTGCTTAATGTTGCGTGAAGCCATGATGAAGGTGTCGATATTGGGGGGCCATGGTCCAGGGCTTTGCAAAGCCTGTAAGGTTTTGAGTCAGTGACCACAACAATTTGTGTTGCCCTCAAATGTCCCTCGCTGAGTAGAGAGTAAATGACTATCATCATAGACTGCCATGGCCTCCTCATCAAAACTGCAAACACTACCATATAGTCCAAAGATTTTGACAGAGTAAGAGCCAAGAAAGTCGATAAAGGCTCCATAGCCTGCTCTTCCAGAATCTATCGATGCCGACCCATCAGTATATGCAAAAATGGCATTGGGTTTGAAGGCATTAATGGTCTCCAATGTTAGAATTTGAAGGTCGTTAGATGAACAACTTAGCTTAGTGCCATTAGGGTCTACTAGTTTCAAGCGCATGTCAGGGGTTGTTGGGCGACACCAAGGGGGAAGGGGATGAAAATGTTGAATGTTTTATGAGATGGTGGAGAGGCCAGCTTTATCAGATAGACCAGTGGCATGATGCATAAAAGACTGTATCTGGATACCTCTTCTGCATCTCCAACCATCCACTAGTTTTGGATCTAATTGTCTGGTAAAAGCCTATTTAAAATATCTTATCCTTCTAATAAAATTACAGATGTTCTTTTAAAAAGAAAGATATTTAGTGAGGCCTGAAACATTATTTTACATTACGACAATAGCTTATTTCTTAATTCTTAGAGTGATTCAGGTGAGATATGCTTGTGATGCTTTAATTGGTTTTAAGTTAGTTAGTAGTCTGTGGATTGGTCTTCTATTATGATGTCTTCAGTTTCTGTGTTTTGTCTCCTTCAGCTGAGAATTTGTTTAATATGTTAGCCTTAATTTTATTAGGGCTGATTTTTTAAATTCAGTCCATGAGTATATACCTTTATAGGGTAAACAACAGCTTCTTTGACCAGTCTCTTAGCTTCATCCAGACCAATAATATCATCCCATTTTACATTGGGGTTCTGTGAATATATATCCTGCAAAGAGATATAGACATTTGATATTAAATAAGCCTATCTGAATCTTTAGATACCACACAAAAAGCCTGTACTTTAAAACACACACACACAATGTTCTAAAAGACTGTACCCTTGAGATGACTTGAGCCAGTTCTCTCCATTCACTGTTGTAACCCATGTATCCACCCAGTGGCTTTAATATCTTGTCCTAAAACAAAAATGGACAGCAATTAGTTTTTTGTTTGGAAATAAAGCAACTCATTTATTAGTAATACATTTACTGTAAGAAATAAAGCAACTTATTTATTAGTAATATATTTACTGTAAGAAAATAACTTAGTAAATGACGAAGTTTAAATTACTAAATGCAGAAGATTACATTAATGTCACCAACACTTTTCTAAACTGGTTTAAGCTTTAATACTCTGTCATACTCTGCAAGCACTATTAAAATTGTTGATAATATGCACACAATACTTACAGTATATTATATTATTATATTTCTTGAATATTATGATATGTAAGGAGGTGCAGTGGCTGAGTGGTAAAGCAGTTGGCATCTTAACTGGAATCTTGGTGAAGACTGGGATTTTTAAATTTTATTATCTTCAGGGCACCTCTGAATCCACTCAGCTGTAATTAGTTGGGGAAAAGTAAAGATTGTTGTGCTGGTCACATAGCCCCCTTGTTAACCGTGGGCCATAGAAACATTATCTTCCCCATAGATTGCTAGGTCTGAAAAAGGAGCTTAACTTTTTTTTATGATATGTAAAATCTGACATTTTAACCATATTAATTTTAAAGTCACCCAAAACATTTTTCATTATAGCCTAAAAGGTAGGCCATACTTCAGAAGTCAGTGTAAGAATAGATTTTTTTTAAGACCTAAGGATCTAAAAAGAAGATGAAGTTTAAGAAGCCAACTTTTAGTGCAGTACAATGGCTAAATAACTTGGCTTTCCCACAAAATGTCAGGCACCTAGTAAAGAATGTGGAGTCAATGACATTTGTTAGTCCAGACCTTCACATGGATTTATAATAAAAGTGGTTTAGAACACAAGGGCTTTGGAAACCAAGGGCTTTAGCATTCAGTTTTACTTCTGAACAGTCAATACACCGATTTTTTCAATGTGGTTAAAAACAGGGAATTTAAATTATTGAAGTCTGTTATTTATAAAGAATACAAAATACTTAAGGCTGATAACGCTACAAGTGTAATTTAAAAGAACTTTTAAAAAAGAGTGTAAGAATAATAAATATTTGATGAGAAAGAAGAAATACCTTGTAGAAGGAAAGCCGATATTAATGTTAAAATGCGTAATATTCAAGATAAAACAAAGGAAGGTTACAAATGATGTAATTGTTTGTAGATCTAGGGATAAGGAAATTTTACAAAATAAAAATTTCACTCTTTTTGCATAAAAACTTTGTGCTCTAAGCTTTGTAAAAAATTGGTACTATAAAAATTTTTTATTTTCTTTATACATGTTTAGATCAAAGGTGGGGAAAGGTTAAAAAGATCAGCCATTTAATTATGGCTTTTTTTTTCATATTTTATTTGTTCCTTTTTTCTACTCTTGAACTTAAATGTTCATGACAAAACATACAGAAAACAGGAAAATAACTAGGCACATTTTAAAACTATCCACTGACTATAAAAGATAAATGGTCTTTTGAAAAACACAACAACAATACAACAGCAAATTCACAAACAATGACCTACATTTGTAAAAGAATCAGCACCATCTTCTATATTTAGTTTCGTGTAATCATTTATCATGCTACGAACATCTATGATCTGTCCAAACTGTAAAAAAAAATTTTTCAATTAAGAACATTATTACTGGTTTCATTCATTTAATGTTATAATTTTAAAATGTTTAGTTTACAATTTGAAAAGAGCAATTATTGTACAAAAATGTCATAAAAGGAAGCTCAACAATCTCACCTTAGGTTTCTGTTGTGTCACTGCATACTCAGCAGCACCATTGTGACCCTGGACAGTGATACCTTGCAGTGCAAGCCCCTCCCCACTTCCATTTGCAGCACCAGCATCTTTAACCTTTCAAAAATGAGGTGATGAAAAGTCATTTATGTTATGCTAGGAATCTTTTATTCATATAATATAAACTGTTGAAATCTAATAAATAAGGCAAAATGTAAGATGTGGTGGCTGAATGGTGAAGCATTTGGGCTCAGAACTGAGGGGTCTCGGGTATAAATCCTGGTGAAGTCTGTAATTTTGAATTTCTGGATATTTATTTTACCCTGAGTCCACCCAGCTCTAATGGGTACATGGCATTAGTTGGGTAAAGTAAAGGTGGTTGGTTATTGTGCTGGCCACATAACACCCAACCTTGTTAACCATGGGCAACAAAAACAAATGTCCTTTACGTCATCTGCCCTACAAATTGCAAGGCCTGAATGGGGAACTTTCCTTTCCTTATTAAGCCTTTTAAATCAAGATAGTTTGATGATTCTAGATACGACAAGAATAATAATCCTTAGATATTTTGCAGAACCTTTATATATATATATTATTCTAACTCCACCTGGGGGAACCTTAATTTACAATAAGAAAATCCAAGATTACATGCCAGAAGATGGGCTAAACCTAGGCCAAAAATATCTCTGACTAATTATTTAAAAAAAAATTTTTTACAAGCCTTCAGTATTCTTTAGACCATAACAAAGACCAAAGAGAGTTACACTGCCCAAGTGTTGACCTAGGGAAGGTCCTTTGTTATAATACAATAGGTCTAGATCTGTGGGTATGCATTCCTTATTAATCAAATGTGGAAAAATTGCTGAAGAATTTGATAAAAGTGAATAGTTTTTTTTAATGCATTAGGTTGTAAAACAAAGAACCTTTGTATTTTACAAATTCTTAGTAACAGATTAAAAAAAAATACTATTCTAATAGCTAATTAGAATGAGGCTCTGTATTTTTAGTAATCCTAAGTATATTTAAAGTTAATTATTCAGTTTTATATTTATTTGCAAAAACTTACAAAACTAAAGCAGCTAAAATTCTCATTTAAAAAAAAAAAGATAAATAAACAAGGGGTAATTTCACTAAATTAGATTTGAGGTCGCAGTGACATAATTAAAGTAAAAAATAAAGTTCCCTTTCAGAACTTGTGATCTATAGGACAGATGATAGGCCTATAAAGTTCATCAGTTTCTGTGGCCTAGGATTAAGGGTGTCATGTGGACATCACAATTTACTTTACTAATGTCAGGTACCATTAGTGCAGGGTGGACTCAGAGGTGCCCAACCATTCCAAAATTAAAAATCCCAGTCTTCACCAAGATTCAAACCTGGATATTCCCAGTTCAGAAGCCAAGCGCTTTACCACTCGGCCACTGCATGTTCTAGTGACATAATTACTGAAAGTAACTGAGGTATGACTAAACTTCAGAAGGTTGTAATACAACTGAAACTTTCAATGGTTGTAATGCAACAAAAACTTCAGATGGTTGTAATATTATTGAAACTTTTGAAAGTTGTAATACAACTGAAATTTCAGATAATTGTGCAATGATTTATGTGATATTAAAATATTATGGAAGAGAAGTTTCACAAAATCTCACATTGGAATTTCCATTGACTGCAATTTTTCGAGTTGAAGAGTTTCGTCTGTTTTTGCCAGAACCTGATGATGGTCTTGGAGCTGTGGGCTGAGGCTGCTGTGGGGGAGTTGGTGGTCGAGATGTCTGAGGGATTCTGGGAAGGGATGTAGTATTTGTTTTTACACTGTCAGTTAAAAAAAAAAAGAAAATTGACTACATGGTTTTGCTAAAAAGAAAAAAATACAAAGTTCCTAAAACATACATCTATACAGGTTAGTGTATTGAAATGCAAAATATATTGTGAAGTCAATTTAAGTTTTCACCTGTTAGTTCTGTTTAGTTTTGGTGGTATTCTTTTGTCAACTGCTCCAGCTAATAATAATAAGAAGAAAAAAAAAGTCAAAAAATTAATTCACTATTAAAATTTCTTTTTTTTTTCATCGTAAATAACTTTTAATACCAATCTTTAAGATCTAACCAAAAAAGAAAACTTAAAGTATTTTTTATAAATATAAAAAATTTTTTAAAAATAACATGGATGTAAGTACACACTTTTTTTTCATAATGTTTAATTGAATAAGTAATAGTACAACTTCTTTGTTGAAAATTACATAGATATGAACTTGCTTCATAATATGAAAGGAATTTTAAAACTTGTTACTTTAATAAAGAACAGTGAATTATATGTGCAGGTGGTTAAAAGATAAATTCTTAAAAAGTATTTTTATAAAAATTAAAATCAACACATTTTTTTAAAAAAACAACATGCTTAACTTAACAAGTCCATGGAATATAATGGCTATAAGGGGGAACAAAGTCATATCAACTGTCTGTATGATTTTAACAATACTTGTGTATCATGTAAAACAAAAGCTCCTTATTTCAGTTCCACATTGTCTCAATTCAAAAGTTTTAGAAATAGTAACTAAAGAAATAGGGCCTACAGCAAACAAAAAAATGTAATTAATGTTCACTATTATAGGATCCAACATTTTACATTAACTATTTTTTATCAACAGAGGTAAAGAAAATTTACTATATTTCTGTTCAAAATTTACTACATTCAATTGGGAAAAAAAAGAAAGAAATGTATCATAAGCAGATGAATGCATATATTGTTAGTAAAGTATTGTTTAATTACAGAAAAAACACATTTAAAAAAAAATTAACTCCAAAACTGTGTATTGTTCATCTGAGGGTTTATTTTTATTTTATTTTCAAGCACATCTAAAAATAAAATCTACCTGCCATTCCTGGGTTGAAAAGGTGAAATAAAAAGTGAATATGTTAATAAAATAGTTGTGCAAATTTGTTAATTTATTATTGAGAAAAAAAAACTCCAGAAACTTCATTTTTAATATAAATTTCTTTACATATTCTAAAAGCTTTTTATCATATTATACATACTGAACTTATTATATAAAAAAAAAATAATATAATAAGTTCATCTGGCAAGAAATAATGGATCTGCCCAGAGTTTCCTCTATAGAGCACATTCCTGGGCCTTAGCTAAAAGAATTAGGTCACAATCCATATCTCGACTATGCAAATATATTTGACACAAAATCAGTTACAGAAGCTGTACGAGGGAAAATCCTTAATGATAATATCTAAAAGGCATCAGCAGGCAAAGTGGCTAATGTAGATTTTATTTAGGAATACATTATAGATGATGAGAGTTTATGTGCCATGTTGCCTATATCTAGGTTAATGTGGAAACCATTTAATGTATAGATTTCTACATTATTTGCAATTTAAAAAGTATACCATTTTGTTGTAGACAAAAATGCATTTATATATTATATTGTTAACAGTATAAAGTGCATTCATATAGATAAATAAAGGATAAAATGTGATGTGGTAAAACTAACTTCTAGTTAAAAGCAAAAGAACGTGGGATAAAGGTCTTAAATTATATATTAAATGACTTTGTGCAGCAGCATAATTTCTATATAAAAATTGAAAAATCAAAATGTGTTAAAGTAAATTTCAAATGCAATTATAAATGAGGTCCCACAATTATTACTAGTTTTGTTTTTTTCTAAATTTACTCAGACACATTAACATGACCTTTATTTTGATTTTTTTTTCTACCTACGATAATTATAATTGTGAAATTATTTCAAGAAAAAAATTCACACATATAGTTTTTTTTTAACTTTGCATATCATTTTCTGGGCCATGATAATATTGTTTCAATTATTTCTTCTTCTTCTTCTTCATTCTCCATTTTATTTCAAAAACAGTTTTGTTCTTGGGACTTAAAAGTTAATATTTTAAATCCCTATCTTTTTTTTTACTGCTTTATGACGCAATAGGATTTATGTAAATCTAAGTAAGTAAGTAAGTAAATATATATATATTTGTAAATATACATATAAAGCTCCTCCTTTGTGGTCAAAGACAGGTATAAAGTCATTTACTGTGAGTTCAATAATCATTTTAAATTCAGGGCTTGTTGGTTGGTCCTATAGCTGCTATGTCTACATTTAATGCATTAATGATTGTAGTTTTAAAAAAGGAACTTACCGCTTTGTGGAGAAACTTTTTTTGTAATTTTTGGGTACTTTGAAAATCTAACAAAATAATAAGATTCATATTCCATAAGAATGGTCTCCAGGTCAATATTGTCACACACTTCATAGCGCCTGATGTCCAGATTGGTCTCTTTAGACAAATTTGATGCAGAGTCTAAATATCTATAGTCATAAAAAATGTTTTTTTTATAAAATAACAGCGCATATTTTGCAATACTTAGAATTATATTACTTCTTAGATAATAAAATCTACAAACTTTCCAATCTCTTAATTATACAATAAGAATCAAGGATTTTAGTGAATTTGAGTGATTTTAGTCTTTTAATTCTGTGGCATTTTACATCTCAAGAGATTATCTTTTCCCTTTGCAACTTCTAATGTGACTTGAGAAGGCAATCCTTCATAAAGAGCTGAAGTCACAGGTTTGGCATTTGTAATCTCCAGGTGCACTTTTACCCTTATTTCTACTTCTGGTGGGTAAGCCTTCTGCAATCCAGGATGCTTCCTTTATGCTTTACCTCAATGTGGCTCTATTCAGTGCCTCTTTTCACAATTGTTTGTCAATTGTCTTTTTCAATTTTAATTTGTCTTCTAATTAGTCAAGAATATATCCAGGTTCAACATTAATAAAAACCAATGGAGTTAAAAAACTTCTAATATAAAGAAAAACCTATTTTACATTGGTTATTGATTTTAAACTGTCCTACCCTTCTTCGTTTAAATACTTCAAGACTAGAATAAGAAGATTTTTCTTTCTTGAATCAGTTCGTAGCTCATCCTACAAGGAAAATATCATTACTAAAAGATAATAATAATATGCTGGAATATTAACAAGTATATTATAAATACATCCAACATAATCACCCATACTATACATATACTAATAAAATTTTGTCAAATTCAATTAGGACTGAGTAGGAATGATTTATGCTTCGAAAAATTATATCTTTGCTATCCATATTGTAACGAATCAAAAGTAAGAAAAACAAAAAAGTAAAAAAAAAACAACAAGATATTAAAAGACCACTGCCCCCTACTGGTATGTTTTTTACTCAAGCATGAATTTGCAAACAAACATTCTGAGATGTGAAGTAACGGTGGCCATTGGCAGATCAATATGAACTCCCCATTACATCTTAGAAGTCATCTTGATTGATTCAGGTAAACTGTTCCCTGCTCTAATGATCTAGTAATTTTACTACTGGCACTGTTGTTTGTCTATTGCATCTAGATTTTAAATCTAGTCAAATACTAGCAGCTACAAACCTCAAAGTCAATGTTCTATTTCGCATATATATGTTGTATTATCTCTACATCTAGATCTAGTTTTATATAGATAGATCTGTATTGTTTGACTAAAAAACTTCTAAAACATTTTTAGATTAGTTTGTCATGTTAGCTCTTGTGTTTGTAATGTTATAACAGTGCATTGTGCCTAATTTTGTTTGTTAACAGTGCTTTATAAATATTTTTTTTTCTTACTGTTAAGAACTTCCAAATATTAGGCAAATAGATCAAGATCTAGAACAAAGACCTAGTATTAGATATTATTTATTATTCTGACAGTTTCTGAGCAGTAGATACAGTAACATTGTTCTAACTCTAACAAAGTAAGGTAAAGGTTAAATGGCATTTTCATCATTTTAGTTTTTTGTTCTTGTTTGAATTGTCTTAATTATTTTATTTGGGGATGAAAAATTCTTAGGAAAATCTATGGTGCTATACAAGATGAAACAGGGTGGAGGACCTGCACTAACCATGAGATATATCAATTGTATAAATAAAACCCACCGATAGCAGAGGAGTCAAAATTTTTTACAGGCAAAAACCAAATGGCAGACCCCGAATGCGATGGATTGATGATATGGAAGTAGATCTGCAACAGCTTGGGCTGGGATTAGGCCATTTAGGGCATGGAGACCAAATTCCCAGTATAAACCTTAATGGAGGGATGTGTTGAAGCAGGCCAGAGACCTCCATGCCGCCATGGGCTGTAGCACCACTGGGATGGATGGATGGTGATTCCATGATCATGATAACATGATATGCATCATTCATGATCATAATAATTAGATAGATCTATAGTATATAGACCTACTACTGATGTAGTCAGAGTGTAAATCATAAAATTTATATTTTAGGAGTGATGAAGTCAGAAGAGTAATGACTAGATCTAATGTTCATACAGTAACATCATTCTAATGAGATCTATCAGAGAGGTATTTTACATAGTAACGATACAGTTACACTACAGACAAATAATGAAATATATTTTAATTAATTTTATACCATTTTTTTATAAAATATAGATCTAAATCTATCATCTAGAATAATCTAGATTTTCTGGATCTTATACAGTATACCAATTTCAGAAATAATAAGGCCAAGTAGATATATTTTAAATAAAGACTGATTATTCTTACTGCCTCACGAGCTTGGTTTGCTGTCCTGATTGACTGATAGCTCAGTTCCATTTTGATTTTGTATCATCTCGGTGGCGTCATTAGTAGCGAAGTTGGCTAAGATGGAGGACGCTCTCGCGAGATTCACGAATGTCTCAAGAAAACAACACTGTTACCAATATTATATAGTTTATCTATGTTGGAGGTATTTAGTTAGGCAGTCGTTTTTTTGTAATTAATGTTATATATTTATATAGATCTAGATCTAAATAGTTACTTAGATATCTATAACAAATCAAAAATTTTTATGTTCAAATGTAGATCTAGATCTATCAATAGTATGACTAATAGATCTATAACAATTTTATATTAATTTATAAGGGAAGGCTTGTCTTCGAGTCCGAAGATTAGAGCCAGTGGGGAATACATTTATATTTATTATTATTGGGTCTATCTAATTATACTAGATCTAGATCATGATTATAAAGTATTTCCCGTGGCTGCGCAGCCTCAGCTGTGACCTACAAATTTTGCCACATCCAGGGCAAGCATAGCCATTGTCCACAGGTGGTCGATTTAGATTTTCTTTTCGTCGTCTGCGTTTGTCCTCGGCAGCAGATTTTCTTTTGGTCTCAAATGTGTATCCCGCGGCCTTCGTGAGTGACCTCCAGCTGTCTCGTTCCGACGCCGCATGCAGCCAGGTGCTCTCTTCTATGTCAGCCAAGGAAAGTTGACGCCTAAGCTGGTCTTTGAAGCGTTTTTGTGGGGCGCCTCTATTATGTCGACCACCTTTTAGCTCACCAAAAAAGGCTGCCTTTAGCATACGTTCGTCTCCCATACGGGATACCTGCCCTGCTGTCGGACCATAAGAAGTCCCTCTATACTGTCCATACCGGCGTTCACAAGGACATCGCTGTTTGTAGTGTGGTCCTGCCACCAAATGTCCATGATGGAGCGCAAGCATCTTTCGTGAAAGTGTTCAAGAAGTCTTAGTTGTTTTTTATATAGTGTCCATATCTCAGAGCCATATAGAAGGGTTGAGATAACCACCGCCTGGTAGACATTGATTTTTGTAGGCAGGGGGAGTGATTTGTTCTTCCAAACTCTCGCCTGAAGGCGTCCAAAAGCGCTAGTAGCCCTGACCAGATGGTTATCAACTTCCCTTGAAAGTGAGGCACTATACTACCTAGATATGTGAAGTAGTCTACTAGGTTAAGGCTTAAGGGGCTGTCCGTTTACTGTGATCCTTGGGGCTGAGTATGTTTCATTGGGTGACTTCTGGAACATGACTTCTGTTTTCCCGAGGATTATAGAGGAGGCAGCGTATGCAAATTCGTTTACCGTGTTCTGGAGGTCATGTTCATTGTGAGCTAGCAGGGCGCAGTCATCTGCATAGAGAAGCTCTGTTATGACCATCTCCTTTGTTCTTGTATGGGATAGTAGACGCCGGGAGATTGAACACATTGCCATCAGAACGAAACCGGATGTAGAGATGCGGGTAAAACTTCCCATCGAAGGCCCCTAGTTTTTCAGGTCAATTATTTGGCAGCTGTCTATGACCCATACATATAGATCTATACTCATATAGTCTATAGGAAACCATACATTTGTTTAGCCTCATAAACAAAAAAATTAAAAAAAAAAAAACTTAATTCATTCTTAAAATTTATTTTTATAGCCTTTTATAATACTTTATTATTACATAATAAAGATCCAGAGTTTTCATGTCATTAGAGCATGCATGACTAGATCTATCATGATACTACCAACACCGTCTAGCCGGTAGTGACCTTGTGACCTGATTACCCTAGCGATAGACAGCACAGTGCTGCCACTTGCGTAACATTCTTCAAAAGGGTCCTTTGATGGGAAGTTTTACTTTTGAGTTCTCTTCCATCCCCAGTGCAATAGAATTGGTCCTTAGTCTCATCAACAGATGTTTTGTTTTCCTTCCCTAATGGTCTAATCATCTCCTTTAACAACCTGTAACTATATGCTATGTACCCACATTAAATCTCAGGATATATAAAGATCAAGATGTAGACTAGATATCAAAACTGTTTGACTCTTGTATTAGTGTAGTATACTCTTGTAGAAAAAGCTTTGTAAGATGTGCCCTTTCCCCTCAGTTATTTTTAATTTGAGACAATTTAAATTGAAAAACTGATTTAGAATCTAGCACTCTCAACAAACTTTTTTTTCTAGAAGTAGTTGAGTAGTGTATAATATATAATAGATTTTATACTATAGTATATTAACTAAATATATATATATAGAGAGAGAGAGAGAGACTAAATTATAAAATTAAATGTATTAATTCTTTTTTTTTTCAAAACATATGTTTAAAGGCTGATGGCATGTCACAACTTTAAGCTGAAACTGGACTTAAAAAACTGAACATGTCCTACAACAGAAGACAAATGCATAATATATCTAGAATTCCTTATCAGCCTTTTGAAAAACCAGAAAATCCAAACAGTAATTTGAACTCTGATCAGCATGTTCGTTTTCCTCCTCCTCCTCCTCCACAACTGCAAAATAATTTCCCTCCTCATTTTTTCAACCAAAGGCCAAACGTACCCAATGTTCTTTCACAGCAGCAATGTAGGCCTAATTTTTCTCCCAACATCCCACCTCCCTTCAACCTTGCGCTGCCGCCACCACCACCGAATTTTCAATGTTCAATTCCTCCATTTTTCCCCAACAATCAAGCTTTTCCACCAAGACAACACACTCCTGTAGAATATACTAGGAATCCAGGCCATGGAAATTTTATAAATCTTCATGTTCCGCCACCAAGTTTGAACAACAATGTACCTCGGCCTGTTGGAATGAATTTACCTGCTACAAATGCAACTATTCCTTTACAATCAGAGAAAGACAATGGGACTGTCTTTAGACATGAGCAAGGACCAAAGCAAATAGGTCAACAGTTGTTAGAAAATTGGTTAAAAGATAAATCAAAAGTCAAGAAAGGAACTTGTGATAATCAAAGAAGCAGTGAAGTAAATAATAGTTTTATTTACGTGTATCTTACAAATTACAATTAATAGGCTAAAATTGACCTAAAAATAAATGTACAATATTGTAATTTATATAAATTAAGTCTTAACTTATTTCTAAATATATTTTTTTAATTCATATTTTGTGCATTGTACAGAATAACAAATTATGGACTTGGATGAATCAACTGCGAGAGCTCATGCAAATTTTGACGAGCATGTCAACTCAGGTACAATATTTGAGTGAATCTTATTCATCTATTGATAGATCAAGCTGGGATAAGAGTGTTTGTGACTTTGAAAAATTAAAGGTAAATCATTTATAAATATTAAAATAACTTAAGTTATTCCTAAGATGAACACCATCCCATATAATTTTTTATTGTATTTTGCTTAATATCAAATACATTTAACTATTTTAAGTACATATTTTTATAAGGGGTATTAATTCATTATTATTACTATATACTTGTCAAAGCAATCTCATGAAGTATAATTTTATAAATGTATCTCTGTATTCATATGAGGATGATTTATAACATTAGAACTAATATCTTTCTGTGTAATAATATATGATGGCCAATTGGTAAAGCATATATATGGTTTTTAAACCAGGGTGTTAAGTTTATATCCTGATGAAGGCACACATTTATTTCTTCATTTAAGAGCATTTTAAGCTCATTCAGTTTAGAGGGTTAGGGTTAGAGGTAAATATCATCATGAGAGTTTGAGTTCTCTTTACCTTTTTTTTTTTTTACATGATTCTTTCTTATTAGAAGTTTATCAAATTTGTTTTTACCTCTCTGTGGATGCAATTTATGTTGTAGTAAACCTAATGGAAAAAACAAATGTAATAAATTGTATTTAAACTTATTTATATTTTTTAGAGAGACTATTCTGCTTGTAAAGTTGCTGTTGAAGATGAAGTAGTTGAACAGCATGAAACAGCTTTAAAACAAATCCAGAAAAAAAGGGTAGGTAAAAGTGTATAGGGAAAAAGTATTCACCATTTCATAAATTCGAATTGATCCTGAACTAGAACTTTAAATTTAACCAAACCTGAAATATACTCATTATCAGACCCGAACTCTATAAGATGGGTTTGATTCCCATGTCTACTGTCTATTGATTTAAGTTTACTCAGGTCAAGATGTAAGAGAGAAAATGTTTTGTCCCCCTGTTTTGCTGCCATATATATTAGTTTATGTACAAAGTCTTGTTTAAAATGTTGAGTTGTATGGATGAGTTCATTTTTAAGTAATTTAATTCTTTTTAGTGACTAATAATTTATGTACAATGTTACTAAGGACATGAAATTTTGTTTCTGTAAAAAGTAATTAAGATTTTTTAAAAAATCATTGTTTCATATTTAGAAATAAAAAAAAAAGAAAATATAATTACTATTGACTAAAACAAAAAAATACTTTTTCTTTCAGTAAGTGATTTCTCTAATTTTCTTTCTTTGGCATTGGAAATGGTGATCTCAACAAATATCCTTTTTGTTTTGGCTTTAGCATCTAAGTGTATCCTTTCATGCTATTTAGTGAGCCAATACACTCTATGTAATGATATGTTGTCAATGTGTCATATACAAAAGAGTCATTGAACATTTAAATGTAGACAGAAAAACAAAAATCATATTCTCCTCAAAATAACACTTGAGAATGAAGAACAATCATACGATCATTTTTTTAAATTTATTCCCTAATGAGATTTTATCTATTTTTATTCTCAGTTGTTCTTATGTGATTTTTTTTTCTATGTGTTAAATTTATTCAATGTGATATTAAATGAATACATACAAAAATAGATTTAATTTATCAGTTAAACATGTTTTAAACATTATTTTTTTACCAGTTTAGAAACGGATTTATTTACAATTTGTTTTAAGATGCTTTTGTCCAATTAGAGACCTCACCTCACATTTTTCAGAATTATTGTTTCTTTTGTTTACAGAAAAGACAATCAAGAAAAAGAATGAATGACTTGGATCATCAATTGAATATCTCCAAAGTAAGGGAGGAAAAGAACAAGCAGATAGATCTCTGGCAGGAAAGGATTCAAGCAAAGATCAAAGAAGAAAACTTGGTACATTTCTTATACAAACTAAAACCATTGTTTTAAGCAGCACATTACACATTTTTTTGGTCTTTTAGAGTATTTGCTATGAGGAGATACTATTAGAATGAATCAATTCGCGCTATTGTCTATAGTTAAAACATAAAAGACTCTTTCAAATCAAATTTAAACTTTCTTGTTTAGAGGAAGGCCAGAAAAGAAGCAGCTGATCTCACATTAAGTAAAGTCTCAAAAGAAATTCAAGATGCTACTCGCTTGATTGAAACAATGTTATCACTTAAAAAACTGCGACTTATTAGGCGTGATGCAGCTCAAAAACGAGGTATGAAAATAAAGGAATCTTTTTTTTTTTTTTCATTTTAATGAGTAGAATACACCTATTAAATTATGTTTCTTGCCTTTACTAATTTGTAACTTTGCATGATTTTACTTTTAAAATTATTTAGTGTAAGGAAAGTATGTACCATTTTTTTTATTGCAACTTAATCCTTTTGAAAATTTAAAAGGACTTTGGGACATCACCTTGAGAGCAATGTGCATAACACTTGGCATTGCCTAAGATAAACTTGAGAATATAGTTTCAGAACAGACAGAGAGCTTTGGAAATGTGATGGTCTTTAAAACATTAGCAAAATAGATCTAAATTTGTTAGAGAATTGATAGTGGTGCCATTTAGACTAAATCACTAACACTTTTGAAGTATACATTTATTACAATTTTTAAACAAGTCTAGCAGTATGTCACAGTACCACACTTGGCTAACTTAATATATCTCATGAAATCATTGGATTGCTTTTAAATTCAAATGTATTTCACTTACCACTTTTGTGTCATTTGATATATTATTGACTACTGTAGTGACTAATGTTTTCTTTTTCTCATGCAATCCTGATGGCATCATGACATATTTGAAACTTTCAATGTTTTGCAGTAAATCAGTTTTGTTAAGTAATAATGTCATTATTTGTTCTAAAAATGTCTTTTTCTGTCTTTTCTGTGGCCTGCTTTTGGGTTATGCTTTATTTTGGTAGTTAAGATGTTGCTTTTATTTTATAAATATAAATATATATATCATAAATTTTCTGGGTTAGCAACTGTTCTTAGCAGGATATCAAGAGAGAGGCTGGTCTAATGTCCAGTTATCCAGCCAACTTTTCTTTGGACGACTCTTTCTTCGTGTTCCTTGACTGTATACATTGAAGGATGACTTTTGACAGTGAGTCATATGATATGACCAAACACAGTATTGAGGAGTTCCTCCTTTTTTCCAGCCACAGTAATGACTTGTAAAAGTACCAAGTCATTTGAATTATTTTCCTGGTAGCTGATACCCAGAATTTTTCCTCTCAAGGGCTTGAATGGAAATCTTTAGAAAATAGAAAAATAGGTTACTTGCATTTTAAAAAATCGTATTGACTTAATGTATAACATAAAAGAAATAGTTCTACATATATCTTCATTTAGATCTAGCAACCAAAGAAGAAAAAATTGTCATAGTGACCTGTTTAACTATTGTAAGGCTAGATCTACATACTAGACTAACCAGTGTATTATTTTCTTGCCTGACCACTCAACATACAAAAAAGGAAGAAACATGTGATGTGAAGATATTTTGATCATGGACTACATACTACACAGTTGACTAAAGGCCTACATTCAATCAGTTGTTAAAATCAGTCTGACACACAGTCTATTCACTTTTTGGTGGGGTCTGGATAATTTTTTTTTTTTTCTGGAGCCAGTTATCCTAATGCTCATAGATCTTTATAACTGTAGTTATGGTTGAGACTTACAGGCCTAAATTAATTCACCCACTGACTAAAATATATGTTACGCTTTGGCACCATCTTTCTAAAGTTTAAGCGGTAAAAAAGGTGTACTTGATCTTCCTGCAGTTAATAAATTATCATTTGCCGCTTATAAAGTAATTAAAACCACCAAATATTGTGCTTCATATTCCCAATATAAACTAACAGAAATAAAGCATAGCACGAGATGTAAACAACTCAACCACGTGACTCTCAAGAAATATGGAACAACCCCATTCAGAACAACACTTCATGGATAGTTCTTCCAAAATAAATATGTGATTCTTCCACCGCTCTCCTGAGTACTCTCCATTAGTTCCCTATGATTTCAACAATTAAAAGGTGGCCACATATTGTTATCAGTGCATCTGGAATAATGAAATGCCCTTGTACCTTCAAGACTCACATGTTCAAAAGTGATTAGTTTTTAATGCTGGTTTTATAATAACAGCACTATAAAAATAAAATTATTTTTACATTATTGATAATTACGCAAGTTATAAGTAGTACCAAAAATTACATGTTGTATTTAGTAGAGTCTCTAGGACCTGGTTCTTTAATGCATTTAAAATGGTTCCATCTGAAACGTTTTAGGTCATTTGAAAAGAGAACCACCACCATCTTCATTTCTTACCACACCATATCTAGAAAATCTAGCAAAGTAGGGTCAAGGCAATGCCCCATTGTGCGCTGTGTGTATTAAGCTCCTTTAGAGCCCTGATTAGCTTTTAAAGAAGCTGGGTCTGTGTTTCATTTCCATTTCTTTTTCATAGAGTTTTTATCATGCTTTTTGTTTCAATGATTTCAGGAGACACAGAGCTAGGCGAATCTCGCCAATCATTTGAAGATAAAATTTCTGACATGACCAGACTTGTCCAGGCCCAGTTAGAATGTTACAAAGAAGAAGAAGCAAGACTCAAAGTAGGTTTAAACAATGAAGTATTATGGAAGTATGTGAGCTGTTATTTTTATCTATTACTTATGCCTCCCCCTCTTTTTTCTATATTAATTCTCAGGAAGTCATAAGATCTGAACAAAATGAAAAGCAGGAAAGAGAAAGGTTATTACAAGCCACAAACAAAAAGTTGAAAGAAAAAGAAGAGGAAGACAAGCTTCAGTCTTTACTATTTGGACCAAAACGTATGTTTTAGATTTATATGCATAGCATTGTAAATCAAAGTCATTAATTAATATAGCAGGCTTGTTACTAAATAAATCTCTAGTTGATAGATCTATTGTCATTCACTTACTTAGTGTGATGGAAAAAAAAAGATTTATTATTTAAAAATGATTTTATATTTAATTATTATATTTATACAGTTTTTTGTTTCATGAACAGAAGATGTTTCTACAACAGATCCACTTTATCCATTTATCAAATTTTATTCTCAAGCAGAAGACAATCTCCAAGCTTTCATTCAAATAAGGTTAATAATAGAATGTATTCGTTACTTTGAACATCATCATAACATCATCTTCGCCAGTACATGTGTTCTTATCACTCTAAAGTCTTTACAAATAATTATCTTTATAAACTAAATTTCCTTTTTTTATCTTTCAGACGTGAATGGGACTTATTCATAGTGGCTGACAAAACCCCAGCAT
This sequence comes from Biomphalaria pfeifferi, assembly GCA_030265305.1. Classification (NCBI taxonomy): domain Eukaryota; kingdom Metazoa; phylum Mollusca; class Gastropoda; family Planorbidae; genus Biomphalaria; species Biomphalaria pfeifferi. Next base: position 375,809 of record JASAOG010000076.1, read on the forward strand.
CAAGTGTTGTGCCTATGTCCTGGGTTATTCCTGATGCTCCCAGTAGTCTAGCCTGGGCACAGGCTTTGAAGTAAAATACTAATTCTGAAGGAAAAAAATAATTCTTTGAAGCATTTTGTGCTTAGGAATTACAGTTATGTTTTAAAAATTGTAAAAAAATAAATGTTTTTGTTTTATGATTGTATTTGCTTTTCTTAGTTCTCTGAAATTAACTGTGTTCCAAAAAAAAATGAAATTTTGTATAAATTTACTTAAACAATTGCTATTCATCCTATGCTGACAATTACTTTGATTTCATAGGAAAAATAATCTGTTGTATTTGTAATGTAGCTATAGATTAATTTTGAATATTGATCACGTATATATTACAAATATTTAAAATAAAATTTTAAAAAAATTTATAAAAATATTCAATAATAGTTGCTTTTCACCTTGCAAATTGGACTTTTTACAAAGCTAATATTAACTCATTTTGTCTGTCTAGGTAGAATATTGTACAGATTATGTCTCCAAATTCCTATTCTCATATCAAGTTGAAACTTTGCACAATTTTTTATTGTCAATGAAAACACATGAATAAAAAAAGATAATTAGATAATTAATTCACTTAAATTAAACTAACAATAGTCTATGGAAGTACTTGAATAACTCATCATCACGTCTGCCTTTCATCATGGTAGCTCAAGACCTTTTTTTGAAAAGGCAGCACAGAAACATTTTTGCCAGATGTATAAAATAATTACTAGCTTGTTGGCCAAAGTGGGAAAACCCTAGTTTGACTGCTATAACATTTCAAAGTATAAAAAATGTTTCATTTTTTTAAATTTTTTTTTAAAGTAACACTCAAAAGTTATTAAAAGCAAAATAATTGCTCTATAACATGTAGAAAGGAGGATTTGTCTTTTTTTTTTTTTAAATAGTATTTTTTATATTTTTCTTATAGCACTTAAACATCAAGCATTACCCTCCCTTCTTTCTGCATTCTTTTGACTGTGATGAAATATATGCAACAGACACAGGGAAAAGGCATTTCTGCGGCTCAAAATTCAAGAAATTGTTTGGTACTGGGGCTTTCCTCCCTTATACTACTAGCTGGATAGGGGGCATCAAAAAAAAAGATTGCAAAAAACTGCCTTATACAAGTGATACACCAGTCCTGGCATCTGCACTAACAAGGAAAACTTTTGAACCAATAATCTGGACTACCTATTTCACTAGCCTACACTGCCCTACACTAACATTTAAGTATCTTATATGAAGATGAAAATTATCTTTATCTAAAATAAGCATGAAGTACAAAATATTCAAAACAAAACATTTTATCTACAAATTAAAGAAAAGATTACTTCAATACATTTGTATCTTGCTAAACAAGCTAAAAAGAACTTTATAATAATTCTCCTATGGCAGTCTATGAGAATGTCAAGATCTTTTGGAAAATCTATGAAGTAAAATTATCAGAACCTTATAACATTAGTCATTTGATAACTTCTGCTGCCTGAAATTGGTCATCCTAAAGGCCTAACTTGCTTAGACTTAGAACCTCCTGTGTAGTTCAGTTCATTGTACAGCAAGCTGCAATTCATTTTGTGCAAACCTTAATATTTTTATGCAAATCACTGTAACCTTTTTAAAAGATTTACTGTTGCAGGGGTTAGGGCTGTATAAAAAAAATATTTTTTTCCATTGTTTGGAATATTTAGAAGTAATCTAGTTCATAGTGTTACGCTTTCAAATTTCAAACTATTGTTTTTTAATGCTGTATGAAAAATATATTCCGTTCGGTGACACACAATGCTATGTGACTTCTACTAGTGTGGTTGACCAATCTACCAATCATGAAATTTCACTTCCTAGTTCTACTAAGATGCTTTTTGTTCAAACAAAATGAAGAGAATGTCTTGTCATCTCTGTAAATTATATGCTGGCAGTGGGACCTGGATATAAACACATCTTAGGATGTAACCTAGTAATTTGGCTTGCAGGGATAAAAAGCAACCATTACCAAATGAAAGTTTAATTTACATAATTATTGTGCTTAGCATTCCTCAAAACTTGACCAAAGAGCTAAAATGTCTAGGCCAGAAGGAAAGCACTTGGACATATAGGCTGCAGTGCAAACTAAGCATGAGTCTATTTAGCATTATAGCATAAAGTGATTATGTTATTTAGTGTCTTGGAGATGATTACTTGACATTTTCAAACTCAAGACACTAATTAATAGTTATACCGGTACTTTAAAAATATAAGGTGATTTGAGCATATTGCTACATCTTTGATTAAATTTAGAAGTTGTGTAGCCCACATGACAGATACAAATCAATTTGTTTAAATTGTAAAAACATTTCATTCTGTATTACTACAGGCTAGAAATGTAATAAACTAGGTATTTATAAAGGTATGGTCTTAAGAGAAAAAAAAATTTCATTTGCAACTTCTCTTGACTGAAGATGCCACATCCAGTCATAAGGTATTTTAAATCTTTTTCCAACTTTCAGTGTGGACCCCTCCTTAATGCTTGCTCTCCATGAGTATCTTATCCTGTCTCCAAACTGTTGATGTCGATTATCAGTTTCATATTGCACATGCACTAATCAATGAAGTGGATTACCTGCTGCTTTCCTACCCTCCATTACACCAACTATTTCTAAAGCTAAGATATTCTCAAAGATGCTATTTAATAAACTTTACAGATGTTTCAAAACAATCTTAAACATTAACCAATAAGAAAATATTTGGGGTTTGCTAAATTTGTAAAATAAAATATTACTGTTCTGTAGTGTAGTCCATCTAACAATCTTTAAAATGATTTAATGGAAGATGATATGACCATTGCAGTATACTAGATCATCATTTTCCCATAAAAAAGAAACAAATAAAACAACACAAATATAATAGAGTAAAAACAATTTATTGAAACAAAGTTTTTACCTGAAATAAAACAATATCAACAATGACCTTGTTAAAGTAAAATGCATTAAAAAAAAAAACTTTACTGACATTACACTAATTACAAACTTTTGTTAGTTTCCTATGTTAAATAATGTCATTCTAACTACAAAATTTTATTAGTGTCCTATTAGTTTCTACTAACTACAGCCATAGAGGATGACAGTGCCAAAAATCAGATCTTAAGAAATTATTGTTAATATCTTAAGTTTTTTTTTTTTTTTACATTTGTATAATATAATATAAAACATTTATATATTTATAATACATGCTTATATATAAAACATATATAAATTCATTTAAAAAATGCCACACAATGAAGGCCCAATTCACAAATATGACAAGCCAATACAAATAAAAACTAAATACATATAAAATTTATTATTATTCAAGTAAAAGTCTCTATAACAGGTAAAGTGACCCTGATGACTTGGAACTCCACTTTGTATGGTACTACTGATTCCTAAATTCATTACACAACTATTAATTTACTTATCTGATAAAATCATTCAACAGTATATACATAAAAGAAGAAAGTCATTAAAATATTTTTTTCATCACAGTTCAACTTTTGTTTGTTTTATTTACACTGACTATTTACATAGATGTATCTGTGCTAGGATATACTTTCTGCCATGTCCAACATAGTCTGAGACTTGAGCTGGGGAATGCTGGAGATTTTCATGAACTTTGTACTAGCAAATTTGGTCTTAATGGCCTGCAAGAGAAAAGGAATGGAGTACAGAGTTTCATAGAAGCTTAATAAAAACTAAATTCATACAAGGTAAAAAAAATGATGCACAAGGACTGTAAATTGCTTTAAAGTATCCTAGGAACTTTTACAAAAAGGTGTAGTCCAGTTTAGATGATTGATGGAGTTGTTATATAAGTACCGGTATATAACAAGGTTTCAATCACCACTTTAAAAATTTTTTTTAGACCTAATATACAATATATATATATATATATATATATATATATATATATATATATATATATATATACATACACAAGTTTATCAATAGAATAAAAGTTGGTGTCCAGGTATAATATAGAACTACATTTTTTTCTCTTCAAAGTCATTGGATTATATAAGCAGGAATTATCAACAACAAAAGAAGTGTTTAAAAATCAAATCCTACAGTTATAATGCTTAAGTTTTCAGCTGGATAAGGTGTAACAAGGGGAATAAAATTAAAATATTTACTAACTGAGACAACGGCTCAAATAGAAATATTTGCCTTGACCAGAAGCTCCCAATGTGTGTCTATCAAAAAGTAATACACCCCCCACCCTCAAATTTAATATACTCAATAATAATAATACTCTTGTAAATTCAAAAGAAGAAAATACTTACTGTCAGTTTACTTGTTTCAGCTTTCACTACCAGCTGGGCCAATCTTTTAGATAGAGACTTCAATTCAGTTTCCTCAAATTTGGAGTAATGCTTCAAGGTAGCTGTCTGTAAAACACATTTTGATACACATATTAATAAAGTATGCACTAAAAATGAAGTTCCCTACATCTGGTATTCCAAACCCAATTTATTACTCAGTTCTCTAAAAACAAAATTATGTAGAAAAATTATGTCAAAAAAGAAAGAAAAAAGACAGCATTTTTAGACTAAATGATGGGCAGCACACTAGATTATTATAATCAGTAATACAAACAATAATGGTCAACAGTTTAAGTCACCCTGTTACAAGTGGAGGGCCTATAGGTATGTACATGTTAGGCTTTAATGCTTTAAGCATAGACTATAGACTAGATCTTGCCTGTCTTCAGTTGAAACAATGAGAGGAAACATTTCCTCACTGCCTGAAGTGACATAATGACAGGTGAAATGCTAGCTTGACCACACAAAATGGGTGGTGATCATTAGATCATAATGCCTAGATTTGATTTTTTTCCCAATAAAAAAAATAATATTGGGTAAAAATTTGAGGAGAGGTGAAATTTTAAGAATTCTGGCAAATTTTAGGAGAAATTTTGGAGACTTATTTTTTTAGGTTTTAGGAGTGCTACAAACCATGAAAATTGTTTTAAAAAATATACATATTTAAACATTATTATACCTAAATACACCATGTGCAGTAACACTTACCCATGGAGAATTGTCCAAAACTGTTATGGACAGATATAAAGCTGCAGCTGCCAGATGAGAGGGTCGTAGGTGGGCCATATCATACTCAATGATAGATAATTCCATCAAATATTTGGCCAAAGTGTGCTTCATTGGATCAACCTTCAGAAAAATAATTCTAGTATCTCAATACAACTGATTCATAGATGCCAATAATTTTTCTAATAAACCATTGAATTTGTATAAACCTATAATTTATGTGTAGATATGAATGATACAGTTTATGGTTTTAGACATGAATTTGACAAATAGGATGATCAAAGGTAATCTTGCTGACAATATTTGTCGGATCTATTGTTAAGTGTTGACCTTTGAGTTTTAGCTGTAAACTTTAAGTTGTCTTAAAATAATAGCAACATTCTAAAATATCCATTATAATTAAAGTACTTTCTACTAATTAATTAGTAAATATAGAGAGATTAAGCTAAAAAATTTGTCATAAAGACAACAATATATTCATCTGAATCAACATTTTTTGAAAAAGCTATAAATTTATAAGCTTTTGCCAAAATATCAAATACTTTTCATTTTAGTCACATTCTGACTGAATTGGGAAAAGAAATTGATTTCAATGTAGATCTAAAGGAATGTTAATTTCTTTGCTCAATTCTAAATGTTTCAATGTGCTAGAGTACCTCATCTTCTAACTGCTTTCATCTTCACTTGCTTTTTAACAGTGATGTCCAGGAAATACTTTTCAGTTAAAAAAAAAAACAGTAATTCTACTCAGTGTACATGTAAAGTGAAGGTCTCTATGAACAAGAGGATGTACATATAAATTGTTATTTTACAAGCAGGTATGACTCATACTTACATTTCCAGCTTTTGAAAATCTCCTTAGGAAGTGTAAGCCATGGGGGCGCCCTAACCCAAACTCTAATGTTTTAAGTATGTCCTGTTCCATCTCTCGGACATCTTGTTTAGTATAAGCATTGTCTGTAATGTAGACAAAGTCTGCCACTTCTGGAGCATACTGTTCCTCATACTTGCTAGCCACCAACATGGCACTGACTCCTAACAGTTGAAGCCTTTGTCTTGAAATTGGTTTTTGCTAGAAATGTACAGTCAGTTTTTATTGCATAAACAACTGATTTTAGTATTATACTAATCCATCAATACTATATATCAGTAATGCCCAAGATATGGCCAGGGGGTCAGACATGTTCCATCTGGCCCGCCAAAATGTAACAAAGAGTAGAAAAATGACCCCCCTCCCCCCAAACAGTTTGAAAAATGTATCTTTACCAACATTAGGGCCGTCACTTTTTCTCTGATGGATTGGTACCCGAGTACCATAACCTTTAACATTTGTGTTTTCATAAAATGGGACTATGAATGTAGAATGTACCAGTAAAAGTTTTGTTTAAAAGAAAGTGTGGCTATTTAAAAAAAACAACAACATATAAAACAGCATTATGAACAATTATGAAACAAACATAGAGGCCTTTTTTGTTGAGCTGCAATTAAAAGATTTAAAAAACCTAGAGATTGGAGGATTGATGGGAATATTTACCAAAAAGAGAAAGAAAATGAGTCGGTGGTAATGTTGCTCTAATTGTAAGAGAAATGAAGCAATTTCTGATGCATGAAAAAAAAAAGGATAACTTCAAATATCACATTAATTAATACTAATCAGTACTAGATCCCTACTTGTTTCTAATAAAGTAGTTTCTCAAGTCAATTTCATTTCATTTTTGTACCTATTTTTAGTTGTGGCTACTGACACCAGTGTAAGAAGTTTAAATGGTCTGCAGGTCGAATTAGGTTGGGCACCACTGATATATTATATACACATAAACCAAATAATAAACATTGTAAGAATTAACTTGACATATTCAAAAGTTGTACCTACTATCTTGATACAAAAAAATTTAACACAAAAAGTCTATCAATTCTTGTCATTAAATTGTATAAAACAAACTGGAAAGTTCCATGTGCAGCAATAATTTTTTGTTCATAGTTTTATGAAGCCTGCAACCAAGCTATCAGATATTGTTCAGGGAAAGTAAAGTCTATGGTGTGGACCACAACTGCAGGCCACTGAAACCAGTAAACTTTTACAAACATCAATTACATATAGCTAAAGGTTTCAAAGGATACTTTATCAATTAGCCTCAATGTTTCATTCCAGTAAGTATATATGTTTTTTTTTCTGCAATTTAATCTCATTTAAATATACACATCAGAAAACTTAATTAAGCAACATGAACATGTATTTCAATAAATGTTTCAATCAGTTATTGCATCTTCAAAGAAATAGTTTATACCTGCAAATATCTATCAATAATGGCCACTGTTAGATATAATGTTTCTTGAAGTAAACGGAATCGAGTATGAACCTGACACAACCAATCAATCAAAATTGCTCTCATCTTTCCTGTAAGGTCTGTCCCTTCCAGAAATTTAGGGCGGATGGTGTACTTTTGCTAAAAGATAATAAAAGCTCAGCATGAGTTTAAAAATGAAAAAAAGCTTTTATATTAATATTTGTGCTGTAAACATTTCTTTAAAAAAGCAAATCAGAAAATTAAAATACCTCAAGGTATCTCATGTAATTGTAAATATCCTTTACATAAATGCTAACTAGTTGAGGATTCTGGATGTCTACTGCATCTATATCTTCTATTCCTGCTTTTGAGAAAGGTCCTTCACCATCATCACTAATGTCCATTGGGAGGTGGTTACCAAAGCCGTCAAAGAAAACAATATCGCTTTGCACCATTCTCAAAGCACTAGGCAAAAGATTGTGTCCTGGCATATATTCCACTTTAACTGGAGCTGTATCCTAAACAAGAAAGCATTGATATTATTTTTTTTATGGCAAATGTTTTCAAAGAATGGAACAAAAAGGTAAATAAACAAAAAAAATTTAAAAAAAGGAACAAAAGTAAATGACCATAATAATTATATAAAATCACATTTCTAAACTTACATTTTTAGTTACAAAGACATTAGTTTCAATGGGCTGAAAGTCGACATCAACCTTCTGAAAATTAATGGGCTTGTTGGCAGCTATCTTTGCTTTAGCTCTTGTGACTATTCCATCTGGCTGCAAGATGTCTTTTTTAAAAGCACCTCCTTTTGTGGCATCTATTTGTATTGCTGAGACCCTATTGCCAATTTCACCTAGTGTCAATCTCAAGCTTCCTGCATCTTTAAACTTCATTTTTAAGTCTGCCTCCATGACTTTAGGATTCTACAACAAATTAAATATTGAGAAAAAAATAAATATACAAGAACTATTTCAAATTAAGTTAACACTGTATAAAACGACAGAAGGTTTTCAATGAATTTATCAACAATTTAATTTTATAAGAAGGAATTGTTGGTCAGGCGACATTTAATTTAACAGGAAAGATTTTTGCACATGGCAAAAACTTGAAATAGTAAATATAGTAATAGCATCACATGTGTGACAATGACCAGTTATTTTATTTGTGATGTACTTATGTCTAGCCATTTTCTCTATGAAGTAGACACAAATAGTAGCATGGTGTAGCTCAGGGATTCCCAAAGTGGTCTATGAAGAGTTTCAAGGGGTCTATGAAAGTGAAAAAATAAATTGGGGGTCTATGAGATGTCCAAGGGGGTCTACGAAAATGGATTTCATTTAAGCACATCAATGTAATTATTTCATAACTAATATATGTTATGTACCTTAGTTAAATATTTATCCTGCTATTCTATATATACTCTTCGTCTCACTACAGTTAGAAATTATTTTTTTAAAAGTTAGTGAATTTGCAAAAATGCAGTACTGGTTTAAGTTAAGAAGGAGGGGGTCTACCGAAAACCAGAAAACATAGCAAGGGGTCTATGAGACAAAAACGTTTGGGAACTACTGGTGTAGCTGATAAGCCAAATATTTAATAAATTTAAAAATAAACAAACGATCAGGCTGCAAGTATCACATTACACCGTGGAAGTTCACAGCAAAAAGTTCAAAAAAGGGAGTTTGTTGATTCACAGAATGAAATAGGATTTAATATAAACTGTCACCAAGTGTAGGTAGTACCAATAACATACTCAAATACTATTGATGTGTGGCAAAATAGAGAAAAATATGTTTACGGGGTCACTGATTCGAGCCTCAGTCGGTGCAGTCCCTTTTTTTTTTGTTGTCACATTTAATAAACTATTTTCTCTCATTAAAAATTTGGTCCCTCCTGGGTCTGACTTTAACTCTTGTGAGATGACATGGCCGATCTGATACTACTGATAGTTCAAACCACAGGATTGGCTAGCCAGTGTTTGTAATGTATATAGCTAATCAGATTAATTCTACCTAATTTTACACATTTGTAAACAGTAAGGGCAGCTTCCTTTTTTTTTTAAATTTATATTTATAACTGATTTTAGTGACTCTTATAGCCTTTATAAAATCAGGGCAGTATTGAGGAGGGCTTTAGATCTAGGTCTACACTAGTACTAGATCTATGATCTAGTAGTGTTGACGATGCCCATCCAAAGTAACATGGATTAGAGTTAGGGGTGAGGAGATGGATAATAAGACCTGTAAATGCCCCAAGGGATTAGCACCATGTAGAATTTTTACTGCTTTTTTTTTTTTTTTTTTACTATCAATCTTATTTTATAATCATATATAATATATAATACAGATGTTGCTTCAAAAAGATGATTACGTTCTACACATCATGTATCTATTTAGTCATGCATATTTATCAATGACCTAAATTCTGCTAAGTCACTGGTTTTCCTGGATGGCTCAGGCAACCCATTCCATGCTGTAATAGCACTAGGGAAGAAATTGCATTTGCACAAATTTGTCCAAGCACATGGAACGAGGTTTTTTTATCTTTGTGTCTTTCTGAGTATTTTATTAGATTTTGTTTTTGTATTTGAAGATTATGGTTGTGTTTTATGTATAATTGCTACTTTACTTTTGAGTCTTCTCTCCTGAAGGATTTCTAAATTTACTGATTTTACCTAAGGTGTTACTCTAGTGAAATTGGAATATATATTCCTTTGTAATGAATCTCACTGCTCTATTTTGTGTCTGTTACAGCTTCTTAATGTTCTATTGAGTTGAAGGGTCACATACAAAGGATGCATATATATTCTATTATTGGCCTAACCAAGGTTAATTTTAGCAGATGTTTGTCAGGTAAATTTAAATATGATATCAACTTTCTGACTAAAAAAGCGCTGACAAGAAGATCACTGGGTCTTAAATAGGTGGCTGTCACTCTGGCCAAAATGAATGGGTTAATTTCCATGGTACCACGAGGAAGGAAGAGAGACAAAAGTAGTAAAAGGCACTCTATGTGTGCCTTGTTACCCAAATAACTTATTTTTATAATTATGTTTATTTTAGTTGGATTTTGTAAATAAATTGCATCATTAGTTCATTTATTTCAGATGATTTCTCTTCAATAATATATATATATAGTTTTGTGTGTATGCTTATTTTCAGAATATAAAGAGTATAAACCATACTATCGTATTTTTGTATTCATCTGCATACAAAATACGCAAGATGTGAACTTGTAGGCATCTCTGCTTAGAAACTTTTGATTTGTAAACGTAATTGTCGTAATACAAGTTTCTCTAGATCTAATTGTATCTCTTCATTCTTACAGCAGCTGTTACTACCTGTTAGGCTTAGTGACGGCCTAGTCCAGAGCTATAGTACAGTTATATTTATACATGTATAGATAGATCTAAAAGCATTTGGATAACCGACTCGAGAAAAAATACTCCCCTGTTCCAAGAAGTAAATAGATCGTGTGTCTGACTGGTCAGTGTAAGGCTAGTCGAGACTACATGTAGTCGGCCATGACAAGACAACCAAGCGATAGTGTTTGTTGTGTGTTAGTGGTCTGGCAAGAAAATACACACTGCCGTAGTTACTCATGCATGTAAGTCTAATTTCAACACGCATTTTTTTCTTAGCTTACAAAATCTAGCAGATCTAAATGCAAAGACAAAGATAAATATTTCATTTACGAGAAAGTAAACTTTGCTTTATGGTCTCCCGTTATATTAATACAATAAGTCAATAGATTAAATTAATAGGTTAGTGTGACATCACATAGAAACCCGGTAAAAATCTGATCGTTTTGGATGTGCAGGAAAATTACGGAAAAACATCAATTGCGAAGCCTAAGTTATTGTGAGTACTGTGACTGTACAGTACTAGATCTAATATACAGTAAGTTGAGTAACTCAGTAAGTCTTAGTAATCTAGTCTCTAGTGACCAGTAGAGATGTATATAAGTATTATTATAAGTATCTACTAAAAAATGACTGATCTAAAATTCTAAATCATACTATCTGATCTATATACTAGTATTACTAGATTTAACTAGATCTCTAGAGAGAAGAGTAGAATCTAGAGACTAGCCTGTAGTAGATGATATGATGTATACGACATGATGTCACTATCATGACTATGATATGATGTATATGACATGATGTCATTATCATAGTATCATTAGTAGACTAATTAAAGTAACTAAGTCTAAGTATCAATGACTAGTCACTAGTAGCTAAGTCTAAGTGTAGTACTAGTAGTATATCAGTATTATTTATTATTATTATGAGTACTAGACTCTAGATCTATGACTGAGTCTAAATTAAATCTAGATTCTAAGTAATCTAAATCTAAGACTAAGTCTAAGATTGACTTGATCTGATGATTGATTCAGGGCTCAGTGAGTCAGGGTATACTGCCGTATACCTGATTCAGATTGATCTATCTATTACTATTATCTAGTCTAGATCTAATCTTTTAATCTATACTATGCTTCATTTTTTAATTACCATTGCCGGTAAAGTGAGATGCCTCGTCGTCATCTTAATAGAATCTACTTTAGCCTTGCGGAAATATAGACTCTAGAGATTCTAGATCTAGACATAAACACTTCACTAAACAAGCAAAGACGCGTTTGGACAAGAACTATCCTTAGAATGTCATCAAATTCAATGGGAAATAACCTGAATGGCTGTCGGCCTGTGTGCGGGATTGTTCGAAAAGTAGTAACGAATTTCTTTATTGGTTGAAACTACAATTTATTTATTTTGCCATTGGCTAGTTCAGCTTTTCACTTATCTATATAAATGCACACGCACATTAATTTTTTTGTAATACCATGTTGATGTAGATTTTATTTTTATTATGACATAGACTACTAGACTATTATTAAATAAGTATTTTATCTTTAAAAAATCAAATTTTAAAAGTAATAAAGACTGTAGATATTAGTCATTGTATTAACAAAACATTTTGCGTGCTCCTAACTAAATGGAACTTGAAACGCTTGGGTTTTATCCCGGACCTGTGTTAATTTACTTTTTTTCTGTATAGTGGACAAGTTTTTTTGTTGTTTTAGTATTTACTTTTTTAAATAAAAAAAACAACATTTCACTACATTTTGTAAATTCTTAGTACGGTATTATAAATTAGATATCTATAGTATAATATGACAATAATACATCGGCGTGACAGCTGTTATAGGCCCTATAGGGTAGATAGGCCTATAGATATCGGAAGGTCTAAAAGGGGTAGGCTACTTTACTTTGCTATAGTGCGGCAGCTCCATTTGAGTCCGTCAAAAAAAAAAAAAAAAACCAACAACTAAAAGAATGTGTTATCCAAAAAAATAAAGTTTTTTTTTTATTGCTAATACAATAGGAATACTTTTATAAATGGGCATGTTAGTAGAAATGAATCCTACTTGTTATACATCTTTAAAAGAAGTTACTTCGACTCTATATCGACGACATGCATAAGAAGACATCAACTTATTACTTTTATTGAGACTCTGCGAAAGTAATTAACAAATGGCTATATTATATTGTATTAAAATTTATTTCGATGAAAAAAAAAGAAGTATAGCCTATTTATTGAACAAAATGTATGAACTATTTATTAACTACTACTAGATTTATTTCCCTCGAATTGATTAATTTCAATCAAATAAATAGAACGTTAAACATGAGCATTTGTAAAAATTTGTCCTAGCATATGGAACGAGACAAAATGGAACGAAATAAATATCAATATGGTTTTATTCATTGTAAGCGTTTATTTGATGGATCTATTTTAAACGTAGCGAGATGACAATGCTAGCAAACATCATTCCTCTCTCTCTCTCTCTCTCTCTCTCTCTCTCTCTCTAAAAATATAGGCGTAGGGCCTACTCTAGATCTAGAGCTATCTTCTTGACGCTATTGGGATTAGTTGTTTTTTTTTTTTTTTTTTTTTTAATTTAGCCAGAGTCTAAAGGGAAGCGACGTAAGGCATGTATTTTTTTAAGTTCACTTAGACTCTTAGAGGAAAAGAAGGAAAATACAGAAAGTCCTATTTTGTGCTACATCTATTTGTACTTTGTCCGCCGATGGTCGATTTAGATTTTCTTTCGCCGTCTACGTCTGTCCTCGGCGGCGGATTTTTTTTGGATCTCAAATGTGTATTTCGCGGCCTTTGTAAGTGACCTCCAGCTGTCTCGTTCTGAAGCCGCCTGCAATCAGGTGCTCTCTTCTATGTCAGTTAAAGCAAGTTATGCCCGCGCTGCATGTGGCAAAATTTGTAGGTCGCAGCTGGGGATGCATAGTCACGGGAAATACTGCAATCCTCACTAATCTTCGGACTCGAAAGCAAGCCTTATTAATATAACTTATTATTATTATTTGTTCTTGGGCCTGAGGCGTACCAGCCATGGCGCTAAGGGGTTCATTGAGCATGGGCCAATCATTCGTGTGCAATATGGGCCCACATGAGCTCTTGGAAAATATTAATTTTAAAAGCCGATTTAAACAATTGAATCTAAAAAGGTACAATAGTTGCTTGGAAGTCTTTTGGTAAATATACCGATATCTGAGATGTATATCGGTATGCCATGTATCAGACTTCTTAATTTATTTATATGTCTTATTGGAAGAGAGGGGCACACCAAGATATTCTTGAACCCGAGACCACGGATATATTGCTACGCAACCTTGTTGATGAGGTCTCTTGATCATGCAGTAAGGGATAATTAAAAATGAAATAATAGTTTACTGCCTAGGATTTAGATCTAGTGGCTCATCTAATAAATTGCAAGCCAAGTTTTTAAAAACTAACACTTTTCCCTTTCTTTTAAGGATTTGTTCTCCATTTTATGTCTTCCTTTGGGAGTGCATGCATCTGGTTGCCTGGTTAAGTAGTGGTCGTCGTCTCGATTAACCCGGGTTCGAACCCTATTGCGGCCAAATCTGAAGCAACACCCAAAACATGTAAAACAAACAAACGAAGAAACTCCCTTAATGCTTGCCCTCTATATAGACAAATCCTGTTCTTTTTCTCCCAACTGTTGGTGTCGATCTTAAAGAGCTTCACATCAATCGCGCTTATATGCATACAGTCCATCTGCCCTCTATTGGGTTACAGCAAGGGTGGGCAACTTGTGTTCTATTGAGGGCTGCATTAAAAAATTTGGACGTCGGGGTGTTGCTTCAGTGTGGTTAGTTCAGCGCATTACGACGGTTCGGTTCGGAGTCAAGACACCTCGCGGAGTATGAGACTAAGTCAAGACCTACAATCAAGTTCGGTACAACGAACCCAGTCAGAATTAGAGCTCTAATTACAGAGGGACGTGGTTTGATACGGCGGTATCAACGGTGAAGCCTTTGTACAGTCAGAGTTACATTTTGCCAGTTGTACCGTATTGGCTGTGATTTATTTGGATATTAAATGGTTTCGTTACTTTGGAGCCCTGAGTTGTCAAGTTCTTTGAATTGGTAGTGTCATGTGGTGCAGTTTGCAGAGAACCTGAATAGTGATATATATTTATATATGGACAATATGTACTTACATCTTAGAAAAATACGAAAGCTAACAATGTAATATGTTTTTCAATTCACATTTATACTGTATTTCTTTTTTTTTTTTTTACACTCCCAATAGAGGAATTAAAACAGCAATATCTGGCATTACTTTTACTAATATTTTAAAAATTATATACATATAATCTGTGAGCACACCTAATATTTGGAGTTCGCAGGCCCATAAAATGCTTCGGCGGGACGCATGTGGCCCGCGGATCATAATTTGCCCACCCCTGCTTTACAGCATGTTTTGTTACAATCTTGCGTATATCATAATCCTACAGTGGCGTGTCTAAGGAGGGGGGAGAATTTTAAAATCCCCCCGGGCCACCCACCTGGGGGGGGGGGGGCTAATGGGTGTCCGAAATTGATTTGTAAATACATAAATTAATATATTTGATTGACAAATAGTGTCAACGGGTGTCTTTTTTTTTTCAACATTTATGGATTAAATTTATCACAAAGACTAAACCTAGATCTAGGTCTATCAGTACGTTGACTTTGATGACATTTAAAAAATATTTTTTCCCACAGAGATAATTTTTTTTTAAAAAGTTAGTTTTACATTTAAACTTTGTTGCCACGAATAAAACTGCATGATATACAGCGAATTCCAGGTATCTTTATACCTTTACTAATAATAGATCTAAATGGCGAGTATTTTATGGCTACACTAATAACCTTGAAGCAAAATTTACAGAATCGACTCAATCGAGTATAACAGATCCAATAGTTATTCTTAATAATGCTAGAATAGTCCATTATTCGGGTTTGGCGTCTATAATTTCAGAATTAAACTTCACACTCGAGTTATTACCCCTCTATCCATGCTCTATTCATCTTTCATCAATCCAATGGAAACTCTCTTTTTTTTATTTCCATCTAATCCTTTTGCTTCCGCACAAAACAAAAAACAATGACGTAATATCATATAATATTAGCACATCCTTCCTTTTGAAGTTATTATCACAACCTTCCTTTTAATGTTCTTAAGAGTTATATTTACTAGCAGGCCGGTTAGCTATTTGGGGGTCCCTATGCGAAACGGATCGCGCGGGGCCTAGTCTGGGTAGGGATAAGCAAAATGTCAATTTCGTCTATTCTTCAGGAGATTTGAATAAATTCAAACAAAAGTTCAGGACTTTATCGTATATTTTGCCTTTTCATGATATTTCCTGGAGGCCCTGAAAAATTAGGAGGTCGCGAAAAACCTGTTCTTTTATATACGTTATAATGGTTTAATTTAAAAATGTACACTTAGAATTAGCGCGGGCCTATAAAATGTACACTTAGAATTAGCGCGGGCCTATGAAATGTACACTTAGAATTAGCGCGGGGCCTATGAAATGTACGCTTAGAATTAGCGCGGGGGCTTATGAAATGTACACTTAGAATTAGCGCGGGGCCTATGAAATGTACACTTAGAATTAGCGCGGGGTCTATGAAAGCGCGGGGCCCACTGCGACCGCTTTAACAATTCATCCATTTCTGGTTGTCTTGACTGGCACACAAGTTCTCTAGACGTTGGTCTATACCTGTCTGTTTCGTTTGTTCCAACAGTTTGCAGTTCATTGTTGTCACGAGTCTAGTCTGTGACCTATTTCGACCAGTTTCTAGAAGCTCGTGCAAGTGTCCAGCGTAAACAAGTTAATTTTAGATATCCAATCGAAGAAAGAGGTTAAGGGAAAAAAATAGCACACGTCAGCTTCTAGAAGGTTAAAGTTACTAAAATAATTATCGGAGAAGGTTCCAGGATTATAGAACGTACGATCAAAGAAAGTATAAATTAAGGGAAAGTGAGTTAGACGGGGTCCTCGCATAGTAGTAGTTCTTGTAGAGCGTTGGTCCTCGCTCAGTAATAAGTTATATGTTATTAGCGAATCCATTAAGTACAAGTTTTAGTAGTTGAAGTTGAAGTTATACTAAGTGAAGTTTTATGTATCATTTAAGTTTTATTTATGAAGTATCAAGTCAAGTTGTTATTGAATTAAGAAGTTAATTTGATGTGAAAGTTGAAGAAGTTATTAAAGAAGTTTGAAGAAAATACAGAGAGATGTTTCTTTCTTCATTTCATTGCATTGTCAAGTATTGAGAATATAATCCCCGGCAAATGTGCTCGTCACAATTGTCTTCATCGGTATCTTAGATGTCTTCATTGAAACTCTTATTTAAAAAGCGTTGATTTCTTCTGTATGTTTTCCCATCGTTTGTCTTTACGATGTAAGATCTGGGTGCTGAATGTTTTTTTTATGACAACTGCTTTCTGTCATGTTTGACCTAGACGAACTCTCCGACAGAAAAATCTTTTGGTAGTTTTGCTTTTGCATTGTATTTCACTTTGCTTTTCATCTGTCGTTCGTTGAGAAATGTCTCTGCATTTTCAGCTACTGATATTTTCAATAGTTTGGGATCAGTTGGAATGATTCTTTGAGTCTTCTACTCGCCAGCAGTTGTGATGGTGAATACGGCAGTCCACTTATCGGAGTATTTTTATACTCGAGTATAACGAGATATGGATCTTTCCCACTTTGGTATGCTCTGAATCCTTTTGCTTTCTAACAAAACATAAAAAACCAACAATGACGTAATATCATATAATATTAACACAGAATCTTCTTCATGCAGTGGAAAATTAAGAATTTTTTGCCTATCTGGAATTCTGGTCGCAGTTCCTGCGCCCAATTAATATAGTTCAGAAGTAACTACAAAAATCTGGACTGCATGTACAGGAAGCTGCTAAAAAAATTAGTACCCTTTCATGCTTTTTGCAAAATGATGAGAAACTGACAAAAACCCAATCCATCGAAAAAGCAAAAGAAGGTAGTGAATACTATGGATTCCCTGTAATCAAAACAACCAGAAGAAAGAAAGGACTTGATGGGAAGTTGAGTTCTAATGTACGACTGTCAATAGAACTACAATTCAAACGTGTTGCGACAGAAGTGTTGACATATTTCATATGGAGATGAAGGGCAGATTCCAAAGGCTGGAAAGAAAATGGATACTTTTGGGTTTCTTCTTGAACCAAGACACCTGTTAGATGAAGACACGCTTATGACAAACTGTGCTACTTTTCCTGTTTGTATGATGAAATAAATGTCAAATCGCTTTTTCAATGATGTCATTGATGCACGAGCACTTTTCATCAACAAACCAGTAATACAATCACCAATAGACATATTGAGGAAACAGGCTTCATATGGTAATTACGTGTGCTCAAACCTTGCAACCTCCTCCGAATACCGCTAACTCAGGCCACTTCCATTACGTCATGTGAGAGATCATTCTCAAAGCTCAAATTCATCAAAAACTATCTGAGGAGCACAATGACGCAAGAAAGGCTTATCATAATGTCATTATTAAACTAATAAACAACGGTATTATTCATTAAAAGAGTCTTAATGATTATTTTTTGTTAAGTTTACTGATATACTGAACCAATTTGATTTTGGGCTTATATATTTTTGCGTACATTATCTCATGTCATATGTCGAATGTCAAAATGCAAGGGGACCCCAAAGAGGTCAACCCCCCCGGGCCCCCAAATCACTAGTTACGCCCCTGTAATCATATACAGCCTAAGACCACTTGTAGTAGAGTCACTATTGCGGAACAGCTCGTCGAAATTAGTTAAAATCTACTTTATTTTGAAATTTTCTGCTAAACTACTATAACGGTACTTCTGCGCATAATCCATTTTTCTATATTTCCATATGCGGGTTTTCCTTTCACAGCTGAAGATTAATTTTGACTCCAGGTTAGAGTTGACAGGTATGGAATCGTCCATTATTTTTCACGTAACACGAGAACCGCATAGGTCAGGGCTTTTAAAAAATGATAATGACCCATCGCTTGAAGAGAACCTAATTTTCTGTGGATAAATATATGTGGAAAAACGTCATTTCATAGCCATCTACCAGGAATTGAATTTAAACAAAAATTAGGACGTGTTTACCCAGTTTTTACTTTTTTAAAGATATAGTCACAATTGCGGAACACTATATATAGGTCTTATTATAGACCTGCGCATTGAGCTTAATATTTACATAGTGATTTAGATTATCGGAATTTTAATATGAGTTTGTACTAGTATAGGCCTACACACATTTAAAAACGTTTAGAGAATAACAAAAAAGAGGACATATCCTACGGCAGATATTATAGACCCTAGCTATTGGTACAAAATATTTTTTTTACAGAGTATGATTTAATTATATTTTAAATCAATTAAATTTTTGGCATAGTTTTTTTTTAACATCTTTGTCTTTTTTTAAAAAACATTTATTTATTTATTTGTAATCTAGCCTCATTGAAAGGCTTTGTCCTCCTTATTTAATAAAATATGTGCTTTATATATGCTTTGTTCCGACATTTTTACCGTGTTCCGCTATTGGGACTTCTTAAAAAGTCCTGTCCCGTAATTTTGACAGACCATATCACAGTCGATTTGGATGTAAAATTTGAATATGCGTTGCAAAACTAAAGAATACTTCTATTTTTATCAGAAAATGGATGGGCATTACCTAGATACTTTTAGTTTTTCCATAGGTTTAACCCATAGACACACTCATATATATATATATAGGCCTATATATATATATATATAATTCGTCAATCGTGGTTCGATGATGACCTCTTTGTCATCCAGGGGGCTGAGGGCTTTGCACTTGGGTTTTGTGCCTTCTCATGTGACTGGTGAGACCTATGTAAGCCAGGAATGTTCGGCCGCACACTGGGCAGGTTATTCCAGCTGGAGCTAGTGTCATTGGCCTGGCTTTTCTTCTCTGGCGTTTTCTTCTGCCAGCATTGTTCTTTTTTCCTCAGCAACCTGTGCGCCAGTTTTCACAGCGCGACGCCATGATGCCCTGTCATGTGCCTCTGTCTCCCAGGTGCCTGGGTCTATGCTGAACGCCTTCAGCAAAGCTTTGAGGGTGTCCCTGAAACACTTTCTTTGACCACCTTGCGAGCGCTTTCCTTCGCTTAGTTGGCCATACAAGAGTCTTTTAGGGATGCGGTGGTCTTCCATTCTGCAGACGTGACCTGCCCATCGCAGCTGGGACTGCATCAGGATTGTGTGGATGCTTTGCAGACACGCTCTTCGAAGGACTTCAGAATCTGGTGTTTTGTCTTGCCATTTGACATGCAGTATTTTTCTCAGACTAGTGACTGATTTTTTGCTATGATTTTGTTTATTTTAGGTGAGATTTTAATTCTAAACCAACACTTGCCCCAGCACAGTCAATGGTTTTTGAGCTTAAAACCCTTTACCAGAGGGTTTTGAGTTTAAGACCCCCTACCAGGGGGTATTGATTTTAAAACCCCTACCAGGGATTTTAGCTATTAAATCCCCCTCTTCTATAAAACAAAACAAAAAAAAATGCAAACAATCCCCTAATTTCAAGAGCACATTAATGGAAGATTTTGATTGAAAACCACCCTCCGAAATTTATAATAAACCCTCTCTTCTATATAAAAAAACAAAACAAATTACACACTCAAAATTTGGAAGGGTTTTGAGTTTACTACCCCCCCCCCCCTCTTCAGTAGGGTTGAAGCTAAAAAAATATCTCTTCAATATATAAAAAAGCTAATTACGCACTCGAAATGTTATGAGCGTACCAGAATGGGTTTCGACTCAGTTTTGAGTTTAAACTATTCTTCAGCGGCGTTTGAAGGAAAAAAATACCTCTTTAATATTAAAAACAAAGCAAATTATACACTCAAAATTCTATGAGTGTAGTCAAAGGGGTTTTGAGTTTAAACTCGCCACCAGTGAATTTTAAAGCTAAAAAATACCCTCTCAATATAAAAAAAGCAAATTACACATTCTAAAATCTATGAGCGTAGTCAAAGGGATTTTGAGTTTAAACCCCGCAAGCGGGGTTCAAACTACAGTTACCAAAGTCTATGACCGTAGCTAAATGGGGTTTTGAATTAAAAAAGAACACACAAATTCCAGTGATTTTTTAGTTTAAAACCCCAAACAGATGATTTTGACGATAAAACTTCCCTTTTCGATATAAAATCTAAAGCAAACTTCAGTCACCCAATTCCTAGAGCGTATTCAAGAGAGGTTACACATTTCTACCAGTGGCGGGGCTCCAATAATAAAGTGCAGTAAATAGTCATCTGCGAAATTGAAAAAAAACACTTAATGTGGCTCAACAAATATGGCTAAGACAGATTTTAGGAGTCAGTTATAGAGATGGGGTCTAAATCAAGGAAATCCAATGCTGAACTGGGAGACGACCCCTTAGTAAGATTGTGACAGAGTGTCGCATGAGGTTTGCGGAACAAGTTCTCCGAAAAAATGAACTACGCATAATAGGAGTTGCGATGACAATCCTATTAAGTACAACTTGGCGCCACACATTCATGGAGGTCCTTAGAGCAGGTGGGAAGAGGCTTCAGACTTCAGACATGACCAATGACCGATTTTTGTGGAAACAGCTTGACAGCAAATGCGCCGAACGGCGCCGGAGGGTCTAAGTCAGTACGCACATTAGGTTTTTGAAATAAAACTTTTTAATAGCAGGAAATTGTACTGTAGATACCTCAGAATATGCACTTTGTTGGCTTTCAATACCAGAAATAGTGCTTGGCGGCGGGGTCCACCCCGCGCTGGGGGAGCTCCTAGCGCTCCCCCATACCCCCTTGCTGGCAATGGCGGGGAGTCTACAATTTTCCACTAACTCCAGAAAGAAATTCTAGGGCACAATAAACGTCTTCCGAAAGAATGAAGGGTTAGAATCTAAGAGAGATTATGTTCACACACACACATACATATAAATATATATTTTGTTGCCTGGGGGGGGGCGGGGATAAAGAAAAAAAATCCCCCCAACCGCCCCCCCCCGAAAAAAAATCCTGGCTACGTCCATGATATATATTTATGTCTATGGTCTAACCATTACGGAGCAAAAAATTGAAAACTAAAAGTAGCAGCAAACTGTTCCGCAATAGTGAGTCTACTATATAGATCTGTGATAATAGAGTATAATAGTATGATACGGTGTATGTGGACAGGGTCATAGATCTAGATAAGTCTATGATCTAGATATTAGATTTATATTTTTTAAATAAAAGAGTGCTACTATTCTAAAATAAGCTATGTTTTTCTTGGGGGAACAAAATATGTGTGTAATTTCTTTTGTTAAAACCATTAAAACCTAGAATAACATAGAACTAGTTTTCTCGGACTACAAAGCGAAAACGAAAGGAGGGATAATAGAGTGACGATGATTTCCTACAGTCTAAGTGAAATGGCTGTATAGTTTAGATCTATTTGAGTTTATGAAAAAAGGTTTTAATTAAAATCCTTAACTTTTGGTCTCCACTGCCCACAGGTTGCCACGTCAATGGTCAGTGTAGACTAGAGTTTAGAGGCCTACTTACTACTAGTACTACTAGTAGTAGTAGTACTTACATTACAAGTAGTACTAGAGTCAGAGTTATTCGTTAACTGACTAGACTTAGAGAATAGAGTCTTAGACTGAGTTAGAGTAGTACTACTACTAACTTAAATGACTTAAACTAGCTAGGGCAGTAGGTTTACCGTAAAAGTTGATAATGATATATTATATTTATTTATTGATTTATTTTAGATTCTAGTGAGTCTAGTAGTCTAGTGTAAGTCTTAGGCTCAGGCCCCTACATCTAGATCTAGTTCGTATATAGACATACTAGAGTCTAGACTACTCAATATAGATCTAGATCTATAGAATATGCATATAATAAAATAATAAATAAATATGTATATAGTTATAGTCATTTGTTTAGAGTTAGTCTAGTTAATATTATATTCATAGTTATATATAGTATTGTAACAGTTATGTAGTATATATAATATATATAGATTCTAGTATTTATATAGATAACGAACCATCTCTTATTCATAACTTATCTAAGTCCTAAGTTAATAAAATAATTAATTAATTATTATATTAGTATGGTAGATATGCCTGATTTATTTTTACAATTACATATATCTAGCCTACTACTCATTGACCAGTGGCGTCACTAGGGTCAGTGTCACACGGTGGCCTAAGCTTGGGTTGTCACCCTCCCCACGGAAAAAAATATCTCCTGAAAAAAAACAACTATTATTTATTTCGTTTCTTTTTTCTTTTTTTTTAACAATAAAACGGTAAGCTAATTAAGGAATTTCATTGGTTACACCTGGATTTCAACATATTTTTAAAGAGATTATATAAGAGATCCTTACGGAAAAGGTTTTTAATTATACTAGTGTCTCTCAGCTGCTTCCGAAAAGGATGGTTGCCTGGTCATGCGGTTTGTGTGCTAGACTGTTGTTAGGATTTACCAATGTTCCCGGGTTCAAACCCTGCCTGCTCCCATCTCCTGTCGTCCTGCGGGACGAGTAAATTATCCTCAACTCTGAAGGAACATTCGAAACATGTAAAACAAAACATTTTACAAACAACACAATTCAAGCACTGAACAGGTTCACGTCCTTCAAAACATCGTTGAGCAAACCCTGGAATACCAACAAAGAATGTTGATCAGTTTTGTAGATTTAAAAAAAAGTTTAATGGCGTCCATCGGAATCACTCTAGAAAATAGCAAGAGAATAAGGCATCTAGCAACAATTTGTCCAGATTCAGCGACATGTCTAAAGCAAATCAAGCGGTGGAATTCTTCAACATCGAGACGGATAAGAGATTAGGGTGTATTTTGTCCCCATTTCGCTTTCTTGTAGTCATCGACAATGTCATAAAAACATTAAACATGGTGCATTTGGGTTCCCATGGAATAAAAAGAACTGAGTTTGATTTTGCAGAAGACATTGCATTACTTTAAAATACAATTAAATGTATACACACGAGATGAAGATGATATATAAAGACGGTTTCAAAGTTATGTAGGTTACCCAGTATCCCGATCAACATTGATCATACAGATCTTTAACAAATGGTAAAGTTAACCTATTTAGGCAGTGTTATTTCAAGTGATGGAAATGGGTATCATGTTTTTCGGATTGAAAAGCAGGAGCCATCTTTCAAAAACTTCGGCCTATCTCAACAAACAAATCAATTAGCATAACCCTCATCTACTTAATACAATCATTGTCCTAATGACTAACTATACTTCGAGACTTGGAAGATTTAAAAGAGGCTGAGCAGTGATGTCTGAGAAGGATCCTACAATAACAAGATAATGTTACTTATAGAGAAATCTTTTCCCGCTCATGGAAGTGGCGACTGAACGTCAATTGACATATTTGAGACATCATTAGACAAGACTAAACACGTTTACCAAAATCAGTCTTAACATGAAAGCCGAAAAGAGGAATGCAAAAACATGACTGTCGTCGTCTAACATGGTGTCACACTTTTTTAGAAGTCCTGAATTTCGTGGGCACCAGCTGGTAAGTGGCTGTGAAAGTCGCCTTGGAATGATTTCTGTGGAGAGAGCTTGCAGCCATATGAGTCGAATGGCGTGAGAGGGGGCCACTCAACTGCTTCGATAAGACATTTTTCTACATTTCTGAGCTTCAGAAACTATATCTCCTGGCATCTTGAATGCCTTATATTTCTCATACTAGGAAGATTTCAAGTAAAATTAAATTAAGAAACTGTCAGAGACATTCGGGTAGTAATTTTATTTTTAAAAGTTGCATTTTGGAAAAGTGTATTTTTTCCGCTTGGGTGTCGCCACCTGGTGGGTGTCATCCGGTGCAGCCCGCACCCCCCCCTAGTGACGCCACTGTCAGTGACTACTTTGTCTTCTGTCTTTTCTCAATCAAGTCCAATGTAATATAGATATAATAAATAATGTAATAATGCATAACATGAAAATGGATGAGCTAAAAAAAATTAATCTTAAAATCTTTTTTTTCTCTCAGAATCTCAGTTATTTAGCAATGTTTGTCGAAATCTTGAAATATTTGAAATAATTTTCAATAATATTTCATTTGCTTAATTTGATATTCAGTTATAAAAAGTTAAAAATCTAAATCACTTGTGAGAAGTTTCAAAGCATTTCCTAGCATCTTATTAGTCTTTTGCATCATTTATTCTTATTCAGTCACCAATAGTTGACTGGTTTCCTGATATTATCCCATAGTTAGATACAAAATAAACACTGTTTCTAAGTTTTTTTTTAAACATTATATTAAAGCTTATTGTTGAAGTAAATAGAGTAATCATATTTCTTTATTTCAAGCCATTTTTTTTCTTCGCATTTTCATAAACTCAAATCTTTTTGTTAATAAAAAGTAGATATTATATATCTTTTTAAAGTTTTATAATATATGTTTTATTGTTTTTGTTTCCTCATACAACTTAAGCTTCTAGTATGGATGATTTGAAAAAAAAATTTGAATTTCAAAATAGCACCATCACAGTTCAGGTAAGGTTTACATTTATTGACACTGAAAGCTACAAATTTCAGACCTTTACTGTCCCTTATAAAAGCTTTCTTTAATGGTTTAAGCCTATATATGCTACGAAAAATTTCTCTTCCTGATCATCAAAAGTTGTTAAGTGTACATCAGTATGTCCTCTATTTAAATAATTCTTTCTTAAATATTCTTTCTACCTAATAGTTTGTTTAACTACGGATTGTGCATATATGTATTGTTTAAGCCCTAGCTAACTCAGTCATCTTTTATCATAACACTAGAGGCTAAAAAATTTTTTTAACAAGTTATAATTTACTCTTGAAAAAACTAATTATGTTTCATATTTGAAAAGACTAGCTGCCACTTTTTCACAGATCAGTCATTGTTAACTCATCCTAATACTTTTTAATCAAGACATACTACAAATGTTTAACAGTAAAAAAAATTTTTTTTAATTTTTAAAAAAATTAATGATTTGCTTGCAAACTCCCTATTAGGTATTTCTTTTTTTTCTTTAAAACATGTAATAGCAGTATGAATGTATGTTTGTGTGTACTAACTTATTAAAGTGTGAAAGAAATGTTAAGAGAGTTACATTTACCTCAAGATATAGTATTGAGGAGGTGAAAAATACTCATAGAGGAGGGGGAGGGAAAGAAGGTAAAGGGTATAACAATGTACTAGACAAAAGTATGGTAACGGGAGTGTTTTTTCCATAAGTGGATTTTTAAAACATGTTTTAGTCAAATGGAACAAGATATAGCCTATCAACTATTTTACCTTAGCGAAGCTCGAGGATCCCAAAAATGTACAATTTAATTTCTTGGTTTTAATTATACAAAGCATTCTAACCCTTGAGAAACAGTTCATCAACAACTGTTTGGATTGTGCTGGTCAATGCAGGAATAAAATTATGCTGCACTTTTCATTTCTGAACTATAGAAATTTAGGGTATTAAAAAAAGTATTGAAGAGAATATTTCTTTTTATTACTAGTAAAGACCCTACAATTTTAAAAATTTACTATTTTTAAATTAAACGTTTATGCTTAACCATTTCTATGAATTGTAATTCATTTTGAAATAGTCAAATTGTTATATAAGCTAGCTTTGCATTGAACATTACTACCTGGTCAAGTGATTGGTGCTCTGGACTGTCATTTGATGACCTCAATGGTCCCAGGCTCAAACCCTGCCCGCCGTCATCCCCCATCCTCCTGTGGAAGGTCTGGGGCTAGGATGTTAGTATATTCAAAATCTGAATGAACATCCAAAACATGTACAACATTTTGAATAAAAATAAATCCCAATAGTATCATCTTACTTATAGAAAAAATAAACAGCAGTCTTAGTGCAAACTGTCATGGGAAAGTGTATAATAAGATGAACAAATCTCTGTTGTGTCTAAAGTCTAGGAACATCATGCTGGCGTGTTTGTTTCTCAAAATAAATAACTACCACGTTTTTAGTTCTCTCCAGAATACAAGTGGAATGAAAGCTTTGATAATTAGTTATGTCCAGAGCACTTCTTAATTAGTTATTGCTGTACATGTTTTTACTTGTTTAAAAAAAAATGCAAGAAGACAAATATACATGTACAGTTATCATCTGAAAAATATAAACAAAGTTTGGTAACTCTCTATAAACCAACATTTTTCTTTTACATATATTATCTCCCCTTTTACACACTCTTCCCTTTGATTAAACATGACTTAAAAAAGAAAAAAAGTATTTGTAAGACATGTTTGTAAGTAACTACTAACTAACCCATGTCTGTTTTTTTTCTTCACATTTTTATTTATTTAATTTGAATATTCTACCCTTTTACGATGCAAATGATTCTTTGAAACAGTTTAAATATTGAAAAAGCCTATCAGATTATTTTGCATCCAGTATTTCCCTTACCACTTCTTCGGAATTACTAAGTTCTGTCTCTATTCCATCTTCTTATTTTATTATGTAATGAGAGTGTAAACAATAATATACTATTGAAGTAGAAACGTATTTTGTTGAAAACATTGTTGTTTGAACGCATTTACATTTGAGTGGATTAAAATAATAAAAAGTGAATTTCTGTTCCACTGGAGACTAAATGTGTTCCTACATATAGAGCTAGGATTAACTGTTGGATACGACTTACTATTTAAAGAAGGGTCTATAATGGGCGTCTATAGATATAGGTTGGGCATATGGTCACAGATCGAGAACTGACGAACCAAAGTATATTGTCACTGTATTTTGATGTGTTTGTTCTTATCTTCTTATTATTAAATACAGACGGTACTTTAAAAAAGAAGATGATTACGTCCTACGCGTGTTTTTAGTTATGCATGTTAACCAATGACTTAAATTCTTCCAACTCGTATTCATTTATTATAACACCTTAGACATATGTATTTTGCGCTTTTAGACTGTGCTACTGGTTTACCATGAATAAGATAAATGGAAGTTTGTTTTAGTTTTTTGTTACTCTTAATAGCTGACATTTTTCTGGATGGAAAGACATGCTCCGATTTGATTCCCATTTCAGTAATTCATATAATTCTCTTTTGTAAAATTTCTGTATCTTGTGTTGTTTTTATTGTTCTATATATTGTGCAATCGTCTGCAAATAAACTGACTTTTGTTCCTGAACTAATGCTATTTGGTAAAAGAGTTTCATATCATACTCTTCTATTTGATGAATAAAAGCAATAGCAATACATTCAAAAGAGTTATAACTGACGTAAATGTCGGAGCCTTGGTAAAAAATTCTTTTTTTTTTATGGCTACAAATGATGCGCCGAAAAAATTGTTTGCAAAGTCTAAATTGTGGAAGTTGTGTTCCTCTCAGACTGCTTCATGGGAAGGGAAAAAAATCGTGCCAACAGAAGTAGGAGAAATGCAAATGTAGTTTTTTAGGAAGGGCTACTAGAATTCAAGGGCCAATATAGTGGATAGTTGTGGCCATAATGCTGGCGTTATATCGGAGGATGCAATCTTTGTGTACCTAGCAAAGAACGAACATCAATTAGTCAATTTGAACGTCTGTTATAACAGTTGTGTTTCTGTCCTAAACGATATTGTATATCAATACCGGTAATACAAACGCCATCTTCCCGCCCCCAAAATAGTTCAGAAAAAAGGGGGCAGGGGCGGAGCGGACGAGTTTGATGTTTGCTAATCAGGCAATAGAAAGTTAATTTTAGCATTATTACCAATAGATAGTATTTGTTTTCCAATCAGTTTCGAATTTTGACCCAATTATAATGCATTCGATGCTGGTTTGTGATAATGCAAATCAACATAAACAAAAAAAAAAAAACCCTTGTAAATTTTTGCAATTCATTTCATTTCGCCTGTTTTTTTTTAAGTTTCTCTACAAGGATCCTAGTTTCTCGACAAGTAATATCCAAGCATCAATATTGACTGTCGCCTTAAACTCGAGGAAATTCATTTTGATCTTAAATGTATAGATTCTTTCTTATCTATTTCTGATGTTAATTTTTTTTCTCTATCATAAAAATTTACGTTTTTCTCTAGCACACAATTTTTCTTCAAACTTGACCCTTTTAATTTTTATACAAATGATTATGTTTGTTGGTTGCTGTCCTCTAGTCTCTATTAAGGCAGCCAACAGTCCCCTTTGTGTCACGCTAGACGTGTGCCAAACAAAGAATAGTCGGTCCAAAGAGCTGACTCTATCGAAGTCACAGTGAATCCTCATAGTCGACTCCATCGAATGGTCATAATAACTCCATCGATGTCATAATGGATTGAAGCAGTTGATTCCATTGATGTCATAGTGGATTGAAGCAGTTGATTCTATGGATGTCATAGTGGATTGAAGCAGTTGACTCCATCGATGTCATAGTGGATTGAAGTAGTTGACTTCATCGATGTCAAAGTGGATTGATGCAGTTGACTCCATTGATGTCATAGTGGATTGAAGCAATTGACTCCATCGATGTCATAGTGAATTGAAGCAGTTGATTCTATCGATGTCATAGTGGATTGAAGCAGTTGACTCCATCGATGTCATAGTGGATTGAAGTAGTTGACTTCATCGATGTCAAAGTGGATTGATGCAGTTGACTCCATCGATGTCATAGTGAATTGAAGCAGTTGATTCTATCGATGTCATAGTGGATTGAAGCAGTTGACTCCATCGATGTCATAGTGGACTGAAGCAGTTGACTCAATTGATGTCATAGTGGATTGAAGCAATTGACTCCATTGATGTCATGGCGATTTGGGCTATAGTTAGATAAGCATGTTCATGTACAACCTAGAACAATAGTTGAAAGCCCATTTACTGTGAGTAAATAACTCAACAATTGACCAAAGTTTTGGTCATACTATGAAACGTTCTAGGAAATACGTTTCAAATATAATGGATCATGGAAAGACTCGATACACAACCCTCACGCCCTTACAAGCTGATGTTGTTAATCACTTGACCACTTCCCACTACAACACCGTAATCCATACAGCACGCTGTGTTGCCCCCCCCCCCTTTTTACAATTTATTTGTTCGTATGTCAGTGACATTGTTCTGATGTTTTCGTGGATCAAAACAACTCGGAGATTGTGTTATTACAGCCTCTAGAGGACTGTTTCTTTTATATTCGTTATGTATGGAACACATCGTCGCTGAAACAGTTTGTTAGTTCGAGGCTTCTTTTATTTAACATCCCGCTTTGCCCCCTCTCTTCTCTACCTCTCCCCCCCCTCTTCTTTAGCCCTCATCTTCTTCTCCCTTTAAACTCTCTCTTCTGCCTTTTTGCCGCCTTACTCTCTCTGCATATATGTAGGTAGCAGATATATGTATGTGAGAAAGAGACTGAGAGAGGGAGAGAGAGACAATAAAGAATTGTGAGCAATGGAAGAGGAGAGACGTATTTTTTTTTCTTTCTTTAATGTTCCTCTCCAGTGTCCATACTTCTCTCTCATTGACCTATTGAACTCCATCACTTGATGTCGCAGTTTGCTTACGGCCTTCTCTTGATCTGTGCTCTGCGTTGAAGCCATGCAGCCCGGGGGAAAGGTCTTTTTTTTTTTTTAATTTTGTAAGTCAACACTCGCTGAAAACATAATCTATTTACTTCTTCTGGAAAAACAAGTTCAGTTTATGCTAAAACTTCAGGCTTCTGTCACTATTTTCTGCATTAGATTAGTGTTTTCCAAACTGTGTACTGCGGAACTTTAGTGTTTCGCGAGGCCTGAATAGGTGTTCCAAGAACTACTGGAATAATTGACTTGTAGGCCACCGTGTGAATTAATCTCTCTGACAAAAAAAATAAGCAAAGTTTCCGCTAAATACATTTACTCCAAATGTGTGCAGGGAAAAGTTTGTGAAACACTGCATTAGATCATGCTCTAACCAAACCACCTGGTCCTGCGGTATGCGCTACGAACTGTTATCTGGATGGTGTCCAGTTTGAACCCTGCCTGCTGCCATTCTCTTCCATTCTTTAGTTTAGTTTGGAGGTTATTTGGCTACGACTTATGCATTTCTGAAGGAATGTCTGCTACTTATAAAACCAATCACACCCTTTTTTTTTCTTTCGCTAAGTAGCCAGTGTTATCATTTTTTTACCAAACAGGCGCAGTATAGAGTGCAGTGGCTGAGTGATAAAGTGCTTGGTCCGAACCCAGAAATCGGGTTCGAATCTCTGTGAAGGCTGGCATCTTTTATTTTTTAATTTTTAGGGTGCCCACCCGATTCTAAGGGGAGCCTGACATAAGCAAACAGGATGGATGTTGTGCTGACCATATGACACCATCGTTAACGGTTGGCCATAGAAGCAGATGACCTTTACATCATCTGTCCTATAGATCGCTAGGACCGAAACGTTTACTTGACTTTTTTGAACATACGCCGTGCTACGTTTTATACTTCCGGTACCTTGGAGTCATGCAATCCAAGTGTGTGACAGAGAGAGAGAGAGAGAGAGGAATGGGACTGATAGAGGTGGAGGAAGGGCTAGAGAGGACTGTCTAGTCAAACTATTCAAAACAACAACCACCCCAACACCTGTATCTTTTTACAACGTGTTGCAGTCTACATTATTTAACCCTGTAACTGTTTTAGTTTTGTAACCATGTGTATTTATGTTTTCTTTGAAAAAATTGAACCGTTAAGTTCACTATCAATACAGCCGTGGAACGAAAAGGTTTTTCATGGAAAAAAATATTTAAAAAAGTAACTTTAATAATAATTTGTTTCAGCTGCTAATGTCTATTTCGCCTTATTGTTTAGTTGTAGATCTAAATCCTGTAGTAGTGTACAGAATAGAAATCAATGTTTATTTTCTTGTTAGAAGTATCAATAGTAGAACTTATTAAAACTATACAACAAAATCCTAATTGTTGAACCCTCTGTTATTTGCACTTCCGGACAATATCGTCTGCTCTCACCATTTCAGCATCTCTTAGAAGCAATTTACTCACCTTCTCCTCCCGTTTCCTTTTTTTTTTTTTGTTGGATAAAATATCTGCCGGCAAATTGGAGGGAGCAGCAACATGAAAGTTCCCTAATATTTATCTTTCCCTGGACATAATTAGAAACAGCAGCAGACGAGAATAGCATTCATTTAATTATTGCCATTAACGCACGCAAATGATTGCCCCAGAAAAGAATACAAGTTTTAATCTAACGTTTCTTTTGAATGAAAAGTTTTTTTTGGTGCTAATTAAAAAAAAAAAATAACAAAGATTGTATTTATGTAGACCTCCAACTTTTTTTGTGTGTAGTGAGAAGATGGCGCTATCTTTTGGCGCCAGACTCGTGTTGCTTTGGAATGAAGTAAATATTTATACATGAACATAAATGTAATACATACAGTGCATGTACATTTAGTTTGTAATTTTTTTTTCCTGGTGCAGATTTTTGTTGAATCAACCTCGCCGTTAGATGCAATAAAACGTAGACTGTTTTAACTTCGAAATAAAAAATATATTTCAAAAACGGGTAGATTATCATGGCCTTGCATTCTGGAAGCTGAATGAAGTCTTTGAAATTCAGTTCATTTTTTTTCTTCCGTTTTGAAATGGATGAAAACAAAATTCCGGAAATAAAATTTCAGCAAATTGAAGTGTAATTTTTTTTAACCTCTACATTTTTAGAAATAAGTTTCTTCCTCAATTTCATTGTGTGCCGCACGTCTTTGTTTGATCTTAAGAAAATACGAACATTTCCCACAACTATTGGTAGGACTACGAGTGATAAATAAATAAATATATATATATATATAAAAGCAAGAAATACAAAAAGTATAATATTATATCTTAGAGTAATAGAGTGTTTTTTGTGAGTGTGTGTGTACTGATCTATAACCTTAATAGGCTCTCAAGGCTAGTGCTTTTAGTGATGTTTCCGAATAACGTAAAGCGAGAATAAAGGGACCCCAATGATACTCGGTTTGTCATAGAAGACCTTCACAGTCTCGGGGGTCGCAACCTATAGTTTAGGATTCGCAGTCTTCAAGTTAATGTCAAACATGGCACTGTTGGCCCGAAACTTGCATAGCACAGTCGCTACTCATAACTAATATGCGCAATGGTGAAAAAACAACAGTTGTTTAGAAATAGGATCCCTGTTGTTACAAAATTTATATCAACTCACTCTGTCTGGTAGCAAAAATTTTTACATTTCATTTCTCTAACACCCAATCTCGGATCAAATGAAAACAACCTTGACCCCTACACCACGTGACAAGTTACTCATTTCGTACTTGAAAACGAATTATATTCGAAACATTAATATCGATAATAATTCACTAAACACAACACACACATAAAGAAAATCTGAGAATTGATACATAAAACCATTTCTCAATAGGCCTTACTATAATGTACTGTGACTATTTGTCGCATAGTAGAAATCTGTATTAATTTTAATTGTTAAAAGTCTAAAAAGTTGTATACCGGTAGTTAATTAAGTGCGTCTCAGAGATGAATTCTTCTACTAATGTCTCAAGCATAAATGCACCTGACTTTTTCTGCACTTCACAAAGTCCATGAACTGAAAGTTTTTTTAAAAAAATCTTGATAAAACTGCCAGGTTTTTATATTTTGTTGTGTCCAGAATTCAGTTCTAAAGCCTGCCCTGGAAAAAGAAGCCACGGAAGAGTTACCGGTATTGACATGTACATTTAGATTTAAAACAAGAAAGAACAGTAACTAGGTCTTACCAACCACAAAGACGAAGATATTGGATACACTAAGAAAATATAAAAGACGTCCATTGTTTGTGTACCAATGTCTGCACGACTCATCAAGTGTCGTGCCTTATCAACCGTTTCTTACACTATATAGTCTGAATAATTCTATTTTCATCACAAGCTATATTTGCATAATTACTGCCGTTATATTTCACTAGTGACAGTATCGGGTATGGTTGTTAGGGGTGAAAAATATTTACATTGCATTACAAACCAATGTGATCCAATCATTGCATTACAAACCAATGGGATCCAATCATTACAGTACAAACCAATGGGATCCAATCATTGCATTACAAACCAATGGGATCCAATCATTGCATTACAAACCAATGGGATCCAATCATTGCAGTACAAACCAATGGGATCCAATCATTGCATTACAAACCAATGGGATCCAATCATTGCAGTACAAACCAATGGGATCCAATCATTGCATTACAAACCAATGGGATCCAATCATTGCATTACAAACCAATGGGATCCAATCATTGCAGTACAAACCAATGGGATCCAATCATTGCATTACAAACCAATGGGATCCAATCATTGCAGTACAAACCAATGGGATCCAATCATTGCAGTACAAACCAATGGGATCCAATCATTGCATTACAAACCAATGGGATCCAATCATTGCATTACAAACCAATGGGATCCAATCATATTTCAATTCTAAATCAAGAGATCCAAGACATCGGATGTTGAACTAAAACTTAGTGCATCTGTCACTCAGGACTTCGGAAGGACAGATAGACTAGAGCCAACTAGTTTGACCTATTCATACTTAGAGAAGTTGTTCCCTCTAAATACTTTCACTGTGGACTGTGTCCACACAGCTAATGAGACAAGCACGCAGTGTGTCAATAGAATTTTTGTCTGTATCTTTCTGGCTCGATCAAATTACTAGACTGTTGATAATCAAAAAACATTTTTAAACTAGTAGGCTATGGATGATTTAGTCAAGGGAAGCAACTTTTCAGGCAAAAATTACCAGTTATCAGAAAGTCAGTACTTCTTCCGTGCTGGGTAAAAATACTTAACTTTTAGGCCGGTAGTTTCTTGATTGACTTTTGTTATAACAAAGCTTCTATCTCATTCCGTCTGTCTGGTATACATTTTAAACACGTTATTTCTTCCACGTACCGTTCTCTGATCAAGTGGAAAATTTTTCACGATTATTAATTATCCCTAAGAAAAACCTTAATCAATGAAAAAAACGCTAACCAATTAGTTTATTAAATATCGGTATTTAATTATTTTTTACATTACAATGGGGAAATATATCTTACATTACCGGCATTGAGATATATGACTTTAAATGAGGAGTTCATCCCCATTTCGTACAAAGTATTCTAAAGCTATTTTGCTTGTTGTAAGTGGAGTCTACTGTATATCCAGTGAACATAATTGGGAACTATTGATAAGCTTTGCATTTCAAAAAGCTCATGAAATTTATTTGGCACTTCTAGCATTCACTTTCAGCTCTCCCCTTTGTATTACAAACGTATTGCTTTTTATTGAGCATCATGGGATCTTGGAATATAGCTTCCTTAAGTTTCTAAAAAAAATTTCTTTATTTATTTCAAAACAAAATCTTCTAATCTTTCCCCTTTTATGTTCGTACGTCTTATAGATTTCATTGTATCGCCTTCACATTTCCCCTTATTTTGTTTTCCATCTTACTTGATTTTATTTTTTTGGTTAAAGATTGTACAAAAAGAAAGCTACATTTTGGTCTTCTAAATGGGAATCCTTTTTTTTTTTTTTACATCGACACGGTAACGGTTTATAGTTTATACTATCTTTATACAAAGAAACTGTTTATAAAACGGTTCTAAAATTGTATATAGTTTATATAGTCTAATACTTTTAGGCCTAACTGTTACACATATTTAGCACATTTATTACACTCACACATTTCTATGTAGTTTAAATTTACACGATGATACATGTTTCTGTGTGTGTTAGTTTATTTCTCTTATTTACCAATAATGGCATCAATCATTATACTCCGTTAATGCGATTTAATACTTTAGAATATTTGTTTTAAGTTGTGTATGTGTTTTCTTTAACTAGACCAATAATGCATCTTAGCCCAATAATGGATCTTTCACAATAATATATCCTAGTCCAGTAATATATCCTAGACCAATAATATATCCTAGTAGAATATTTCAAACAAATGTTGGTAGTTAAGTAGCATGAGAAGGAATCTTCCAAAAAATTAAATTATTTAAATACGATTTCGGTTATTTTATGGGGAAAAAAAAAGTAAGAATTTAGAAAAAAAAAGTTTCTAGTATTACAGGCAAGACCGTCAATAACTTAATTATAGCTCCATTTTTCCGATTCTTCCACTTAAAATAGAGGCAAGTTTCTAAAATTAGTCAGCACTCTTTATAAAAAGTCCTAAGTAGAGCGAATGAAAGCCTTTTTTAAATGTCATAAAAATGTTTCTTCGGATTTTTTTTTGGCAAAAGAAAGCTTCTTCGGGAAATGTAAGTCTTCTACTTTAAAGTTTAACATGAAACTCTCTGCTCTGTTTTTTTTTTAACTAGGCGTCCTGACAAACTCATTTTTTGTTTAAAGACTTCAACAAGCAGTTTTATTACTTTATTACCTTATCATGCAAGAATATGTTAGTCAGATAAGTCTTTTATCTTATCTTATCTTATATAATACAGACGTTAATTCAAAAAAGAAGATAATTAAGTCCTACGCGTCATGCATTCAGTCATGCATATTAACCAGTGACTTAAATTCTGCCAAGTCACTGGTTTTCCTGGCTAGCTCAGGCAACCCATTCCATGCTCTAATAGCACTAGGGAAGAAGGAGTATTTGTACAAATTTGTCCTGGCATATGGGATGAGGAATGTGCCTTTATTTTTGTGTCTTTCTGAGTATTTTATTAAATTTTGTTTTTGTATTTGAAGATTATGGTTCAGTGTTTTTTATGTGTAAGTACTAAACATTGAATTTTAGACAAAAAAATGTCCACAGGATTGATCACGAAAAAACATTTTTGTGTATAGATGATTGCTTGTTTTCAGTTTCATGCGAAATAAAAAAGTAAAAATATAATTTTAAGTTTCTTCAAAATTTTTGCTGTAAATTTTAGGACATCGGCGTGGACTAATTTTTTTAGCTCACATGATAAAATAAACTTGAAAAATACAAATCTCTCCCCCCCCCCCCCTTTTTAAAATTTTTTTTTTCAAAGCGAAGGCAATGAAAAAGAAAGAGCTTAAACTAATATTTTTTTAAAAGGCACCGGATGCTTAAATGAAGATGATAACTCACACTGAAACAGAGAAACACATACACACAGACAAATAGACACATCAGCGATAGCAAACATAGTGCCGTGGAGTGAGTTGTCTGAGTCAGGCAGGAAAACCAACGACTTAGCAGAGTTTAAATCATAGATTTACATGCATGACTAAATTGACGTATGAAATGCGCAGGTCGTAATTACCTTATTCTTTGATGTAAGGTCTGGAATTTATAAGATACGATCACAAATAAGGACAGAAAATTAGGACTTTTTTTTCCAGAAAGATTCCTTCTCGTGCCAATGTTAAAACAGAAAAAAGATGTATCACACGAGTTTGTTCTGCTACTTTACCCAGAATTCATATCTCCACACCGTTTTCTCATGAGAATTTACTCCCAGTAAGTCTTCCCCCCCCCCCCCCCCCCCCACCCGTTTGTCATGAAACTCTTGACACTCAAGCAAAAGTTCTTTTCTCTCATCGTTTCTCATTGAAGACTGTGAAACCTTACATCAATCACTTTTTTTTTAAATCCCATAAATTGTTGAAAGTGTTGTGCATTTATAGAGTTAACTGTCAACATGGACATGAAATGTATACATTGATTGGATTTGGGTCAACGTTGATTGCACTGGTGTCGTGGAATGATTGGCTTGAGAATTTTAATCATTCTTAACTGCTGTCATACAGAAGATAAATCATGTCGAACAGAAGATACGTTATTTGCAACAGAAAAAAAGTCATGTCTAAATAGAAGGTCCAATAGAAATAAGTTTTTTTCAACAGAAAAAAAGTCATTTCCGGCAAAAAAGCCATGTCTTGTATAAGGTAAGCCTTGCCCAACAGAAGATAAGTCATGTCTAACAAAAAAAAAAAAAGGCATATCTGACAGAGGAATCATGTCTAACAGAGAAAACACCATGTCCAACTTGAGCCCCATATCGCTACGACGCAGCTGTTGATGTGATATTTAGTCTGACTATGCCATGAAGTAGTCTATACTATTAGATTCACGTTTTTTTTTTAAAAGCACACTTAGTAAAACGCAGCAGGGGAATGAGGTCTTGGTTATTTCGCTCCCGAGTGTTCGGGTCATTTGGCAGATTGTTCGTTTGACATGTCCGATTGGTAAGGGTCGATCACTTGTGGGGACTATTAGGATTGACCATGGCCTGGTAGCTGATGAAGACCAGGGCATGAGAGCTTTTTGATTTAACTGAACGTCCTGAACCTGTCAGGATTGAAGAGAATGAACAGCTGTACTAAATGATACAGAAATTAATGGTTTAGGTATGTTCCAATGCAATTTGTTTTACCAAGTCCATTCTGTTGTATTGTATAAAGCGAGCTCATCCCATCACTGTGGACATCTTGTGTCTCAAAGCATGTAATGGGAGGTTCATAGAAATCATCGGGCATGCTTTCGTTTTAACTGTCCCACGTAATTATTGGGCAAAGTACTAGTCCATTAAATATCTCTGTTGAAATGGAATACATACATGAGCATGTCTTTCGATGCTCCCTTATCACTTTGTACAAAGCTTATATCAACTCCCTCTGCCTGTCTGTCGAGTAAAAAGTTTGTACACGTTATTCACCTAATCTCGAATTAACTCAAAATGTTGCACACATATTTCTTTTACCTGACAACACAAGAATCGATTTTTAAAAAATTCACCCAACAGTTAATTGACTATTGGTAATTAATTATTTTGTTTGGTATTTTGAACAAGGGAAAGAAATCGTACTTGACAGATGTAGTGGTATAATCTGAATTAGTCCCATTGAGGATTCGAGCCCTGAGTGAACATTGTTTTATGCATTTAAAAAAAGCGATCATATAAACATTCACATTCACCCCCTTCTCCCCACCCCCCTTTTTCAAAACTGGTCCAGACAAATGATAGGATCATAGCGCATTGAGAAATTGAGAAAAAAAAACAATAGGTAAAAATATTTTTTAAATCACACAGATTTATTATGTATATGTATATATGTCTATATATATTCTCATATGCTTTTTCTTCTTTTTAAATATAATAACAATGATATTTGTTGGTAAAGCTTCCCCCTGTGAAAGCGAACACATTTTTCTTTTAAAATTATTGTATCCATATACACACGAACTCTTTTTTTAAACTGCGAAATTAACTACATAATATATAAATGAACACAGTGTCTTTTCATATGATGTATATATCTGGCATATAAGATTGATAGATTCTTCCGAAAGAATCCCAATAACTTCGTTCGTCTACTGCAAAGGACACTGGACAACCCAGTGAATTTCAAGTTTGGACAGTTTATGAACAATTTTAACGTGAACTGTTGTGTAAACCTTAAACTTATGTTAGTGCCTAAAGTGTTGTTAGCAAGGTAATTCCTTCAGTACTGAATAAAAAAAAAAGATTCTGTAAAGTGAAATTATTCTTTTAAGAGAGAGTGTTAACTTTATTTATAGCTTTTTGTTCTACATTTTCCTCTTGTAGTTTCCCCTTTCATTATAAACTTGTCACGTGAGCTGTGTTCCGGTCATTAGTCAGACTAAAAAAAAAAGTGTTTTAAAAATTCCGTTCCATTTTAAAAAAAAATGTATATGCGTCACATTCAGATATTGGTTAATTGGTTGTGAAAAAGAAACACTTCATATTCACACCATTATTCATATTTTTTTTGTAGTTCTTTTATAGATCTAAGTAATTGGTCCAGCACTAATTCTCCCTAAAGGGAACTTAGTTGAACAAGAAATAATTTCCACAAAACATGAAATGGACTAAACCCTAGATGAATTTCAATTGTTTATTTTGTTTTGATGTTGTATAAACACGTGAACGAGAGATGGCATGGAAGTAAGTTCATCTGTCTGTCCGTCTGTCTGGTAAAAAGTGCAAAATGACATGTAAATGCTCGGCATTTTGTCATCATGGCTGCAATAACATTTAAAGAAGAACACGGTTGTCTAGCAACAAAGTCACGGCTGACAATGGTACAGTGATTCCAATTTCATACATGTATAGAACAATAACGTTTCTCTCTACGTTGTAAACACAAGTATTAAATCATGAAAACTAGCTGATGAAAACATGACATAAAACAATGGATTTGATATAGAGAGTCTATGTGTGTATAATATTCTGTCTGGTATTGTGCACACCCTCGTCTATCTTAAACAACATTGTCAAAAGAAAATCTTATTTTTTTAAAGCAAATGGAGAAGTCGACTGTCTATAGTGACTTCTTATTTCAGCTAAGACTCATTTTTTTCCCCACTGATTGGGGGGTCTTGTCCATGCTCTGTTTGTTAACACTTCAGCTCGCTTTGCTACTTTTGCTGCCAGGAGTCAATAACTTATGTTGGCTGCGTTGAGAGTTATTTGTCAGGTAGAGTTCAGTCCCTTCCACTGACCCGTTCGAGTCGGTGGACTCTCGAGGAGAGTACTTTGACCTGAGGACTTTCATGTCCAAAGCCACGTCTT
Organism: Biomphalaria pfeifferi; assembly: GCA_030265305.1. Classification (NCBI taxonomy): domain Eukaryota; kingdom Metazoa; phylum Mollusca; class Gastropoda; family Planorbidae; genus Biomphalaria; species Biomphalaria pfeifferi. Next base: position 416,046 of record JASAOG010000076.1, read on the forward strand.
GCTCGCTAGGGGCGTCCGCCCTGCACTGCTTGTATCCCACTTTAGGGTAGCAGTTGCCATTGTTGCTGGATTTGTTTTGTGTGTCTATATTGTGATGGAAACTGAAAGACTGAAAACGACCCGGCAGCCGCCTCATCAGGCACGGACAAAGGGAGCGCACGAAGGTGCGTCGAAATTTCTGCCCTAAAGCGCAGTAGAGGATGAAGTTGATGGCGCTGTTGAGCGTAACCAGGTTGTTCCTTATGTTGCTGAGAATGCTCCAGCTGACCGACTCCGTGACCCTGTTCATGCTGATGCTGTAGGCGATGTTGTAGATGAGGGCCGGCACCTGACAAACTATGAACACCATGACGACGGAGACCAGCATGATGGTGACGTTGTTCTCGCGGGACTGTTTGACGTTCATGTCTCGCCGCTGTCTCTTGGACCGCCGGACCGCTACAATAAGGAATGCGTTGAGGATGGTCAGCGAGCAGATGGGAATGGAGCACATGACGATGAAGTACGACCAGCCGAAATAGATCCGATGGTAGATGGAATCTTCGGCCAGTTGCGTCTTGGCTGGGACCAGGCAGGTGGTGTTAATCGTGTCTGGTAGCTCTAGTACCGTGTATTCAAACCATCTCGGTATATTGTACACGATAGAAATAGCAAGTATGGCAACGACCACGAGTCTGGCCCGGGGTATAGTACACATGCTGGCCGCCCTTAGCGGGTGGCAAACGGCTATGTAGCGCTCCACCGTAAAAGATACTGTCAGCCAGACCGTGGCCGTCTGCGCCACCAACCCCGCGGGGTACACATACACCACAACGTAGGCGAAGATGTATTTTTGAAAAGGCGTAGACAGTTCGGACAGACTGAGGAGGCACAGGCTGTTGGCCAGCACCAAATTGTCCGAGATGGCCAGCGCCGTGAGGAATACGTTAGTGGACGTGTGCATCGTCCGTCGCGTCAGGACAATGATGGCCAGTGTGTTGCCAACGGCTCCTAAGATCACCACCACGGCCATGGTGACGCCGTTGAAGTAAAAGTGTAAATTTTCCAATCCATTGATTGAACGGTCACAGTGGGAAGTGAAATTTGGTGCGAAAGTGCTGTCATCTGAGGTCAGATTGCCTCCCCCTGAGTAGACGTAGAGTGTGTTTACCGCATTGAAATTAAGAAAATTCGTCACATTGATAAGTAATAAAATTTCCGATGTCATAGACATTTTCACATGACACACGCACTAGTAAATATCGATTTTGTGTTTACTTAATTCATTTTACGATGAACTGAACAAAAAAAAAAGAACAGAAAAACAACAAACCATCAGAAAAACGTACAGCCTTAGCCTACGATAGATGCAGGTAATCCATACCGAATAGAGTTTTGCAGGCTTGTTTATTTTCGCCCGTGCAATTACGTCGTTTCAATGTAGCATGCCTTGTTAAGTATCATCAGGAAAGTTTTTCATCTAGATTGTTGAGAAGGAGATTTTTTTCGCTCTCTCTCCTTTTGACTTTTGCGCGTCAATATGTCTGAAGTGACGTTGTGCAAGCGAACTTCTCGCTGGCGTCACTTCGGTCGTGTTTGAAGATTTCAAATTGTTGGCGAAATTCTATTGGCTGCGTCTGATTATCTTGTACGTAAATGACGTCGTAAGTACTTCCAAAGTAAAATGACGTTAGTGTCTTGGTTACAAGGAACAAAAGTACACGTGCTGTGATGCAAAAGCTATCTGGAGTGTGAGATCATGGCTTGACTGTGAGGTCATAACGTTCTTGACTGCAGTCGTGGGGTGAAACTTGTATTTCTTGTCATGGCATTGACTGAAACAAAGTAAAGAAAGACGTTAAATTATTAAAAGTAAAACATGGGACAACCACATCAAACTGAGAAAAAGGAACAACTAATTAAAAAATGTCATTGATAATTTTTTATTTATTTATTTTTTTTGACGTAATTCTTGCTTTGAAATTTTTCTTGTGCAATCGATCAAGAAAAAAATCTTTGAATTTTTTTGGATACACTTGAAGCGTTCTAATGTCGGTAGTTGCCGAGGATAAGAAATCGGACAAAAACAGTAATCTCATATACTTCGGCTTCAGTTTGCTTCCAAGCATTGCCATACATCATTTTTTGTAGTTGTCAAGATCCTTATAAGACGTGAACGTTGATTGTCTTATCTTATCTTGATTGTCTTATCAGCATATAATTATATGTTTTGTTTTTTTATACGAAAAGGACATGAATAAAACGAAAATAGGTCAGCCCAGTTTGAATTTAACTTTCCATATATTCTTTTGCGGTGTTAAGAATGTTTGTGAATGAGATAAAGTAAAGTTCCCCTCTCAGACTTAGGGATATATGGGGTAGATGATGTAAAGGTCATCTGTTTCTGTGGGCCATGGTTAACGAAGGTGTCATGTAGCCAGCACAACGACCAACCTCCTTTATTTTTCCCCAACTATTGCCAGATACCCATTAGGGCAGGGTGGTTTCGGAGGCGCCTAATCTTCACCAGGATTCGAACCAGGGACTTCACTGTTAGAAAGCCAAGCGATTTACCACTTCTTTTTTTTAGTCACAGTTTTATCTTTGTCTGTCAAGAAGAATAGTCAGTTTAAAAATTGTTTTATGTATCAAAGTTTTAAGTAATTAAATTGCCTTTATTATATGTACCGGCATATTTTTTGTTTAAAGTCATTAAGCTTTCTGTGCATTAATAACACTAGAGATGTTATTTTGTTAACAATATCTTTACTACACTACCATGTTAGCCAAATAAAATAAGAAAAACACTTGACTTGCTAAAGCAGAATTTACTTGGCTAAAAAAGATTTCTTTAAAAGATATCAATTAGTAAAAGTAATTACTAGGATTTTATTTTCTTTGAAAATGTAATAAAATAACCCTAAACTACATCTTAACAAGATTAAATACACGGATGCTCCCATGGTTCTGCAATCCTAGTGCACAGACGAATTTCCTTATTTTCATCATGAGTCTCAGAAACTATGAACTGTATCATACCTGGAGTAAGACAGAAGTCTAGAGAAATTCATTATATTATAAACACAGTTGTTGAATCATTGGGAGTCTTTTCTGTAAACTAGAAAATCCTGAAATCTTGAAGTTCTCCACTAACAAAAACGTATTCCAAAAGACCACACACCAAATGAGTTCTACAAAAGAACACGTGAATCAGAGTTTGCTTAAAGAGTCTGTCGAGATGTGCTAGAAACTGTCTACCTAAGAGGTCAGGTTTCTTTCATCGAGCGTGTCGTCAACATTTCATTGGTCGTGAAAGTGGACGTCCTTGCTTTTAATATCATTGGCTTATCTGCTGATTAAACCACGGCGTACACTTTGGTACACTTAGCTACTTCTTACGCCAATGTTGGTACAGCGTCCCCGTTACGTTGTGCTGGATGTATCACTTATTATCATCTTGTTGGTTATCACCGCTACATGGTGATGTACAGTGGGCAGACCTGTTATAAATAGTAGAGGTGTCCAGCAAGATAACCTACCCTATATTTCACCGCCTTCGCTTTACGCTACAGCCATCAACTGCGCACGTAGACGGCTTGTCCGCTTGAGGGGCTGATAAAACTATTAGTCTAAACTGACTTATACCATGACATGATGATTTCTGGTGAAGGCACTTAATTTAAGTGTTGTTTTTTTTTAAGCTTAGAATATCATAGCGGAGGTCGTAGGATATGTAAGAACTCCCGTCTTCATATTGGCGAAGGAGTCCTATACAATTATTTAAGTTCTAATGGTTGTCTGTTACCCTTAGAATTACGACAGACAACGAATAGCATTTCTGTGTAAAATGAACCTGTGTCAGCTTGTTGGGCCGAAGTGTACTGTTGGAAAATGAAACTTGTCCTAGTCTGAGGCTCTGCAAAGTAAGGTTTCATTTTAGGAAAGGAGTTCCTGGCCTGAGTTCATTGCTAACTTCTACTTTAGATCGTAGGGAGTCATGCAAAGTGCAGATATGAATGCTGGTTGCATATGTTTACACACGTTGTTGACATATATGCACTTACAGAGTCTAAATGTTATGTAAATGGGACCATTTCTATGTAGGGATATTAATATATACCAGTGATGCCCAACCTAGTTCGACCTGCGGGCCATTTTAATATCCGACACCCATGACGCGGGCCACATGAACGATACAGTAAAAAAACTAAATGAAATTGACCTGAAACTATTTGGTCAGAAACCCGTGGATCTAGTAATTACATTAATTAATAGGAAGTTTAAAGTTCATCTTTTTTTTTTCAGGCGTCAGAAAATAACTTTATCTCTCTACTTTAAATATGAGCGACATTTTGGCTAGTTTTAGTACTGACTCATTTTGTCTGTTTTTGGTAAATATTCTCATCTATCCTCCAATCTCTAAGCGTAGTTACAACAATCTCTTATTCGCGGCTTAAACGAAGAAAAACGTAATATTTGTTTCATAAAGCCAATTATATGTGTTTTTTTTTGACAGCAACACTTTCTTTATAAAACAAATATGTTGGCTTATTATCATCTTCCACAAAAAGTGAAAGATCTGTACACTTTTCTGGTAGATTCTACATTCAGAGTATCATTTTATAAACGCACATATGTTAAAGGTCATGGTAGCAATCCATCAGAGAAACATTGAGGGTCCTAACGTAGGTAAAGATACATTTTTAAACCTTTTTTTTTTAAATAAGAAGTGGGAGGGGGAGAGTTGCTACACTTTGTGCCTCATTTTAGCGAGCCGGATAAAACCATGTCGCGCGCCGGATATGTCCCGCGGGCCGTATTTCGGGCATCATTTATATATACTAAGAATATGAATGTGCCTTTAATCTAGACTTCGTACAAGTTTTATACCAAAGCGGAAAATTCAAATTTAGGAAGCTAACAGTGGTAGAGCTGCTTGTCATCAAATCAAAGTGTTGACGGATGTCACAGTGATGAGCAGATCTATCAGACTACGAGTTATTGGCGTCTGCAGACATCTAGATATTCCATTATATTTATGTCTAGAAACTCATCATTGGATCTTACCGAAGAAGCATTGCCCGACAGTTTATAACGTCTTTTTATTTTCTAAACCTCATCAAATTGTATTGTTCCATTTCCCACAAGACCTAAAGGGATAAACAGTTTTAAAACAAGCAAAATATAAAAAAAAAAATCATTAAAAAAAAATACTGCTTATGTAAGGGAAATATCTTCGCACTTACCATTATATCTCTCAATTATCTCTCAATAATGTAAACGCTATTTCCCTTATTAAATTTTTAAAAATTATCAATAATTAACTGACAAATTATTTGTTAAAAAAAATTGCTTTATGTACAATGACTAATTAAAGTTTCGAATTGATCCGAGAATAGGTGTCGGAGACATATCGACTACAATATTTTAAGGGGATCAAACCCTTCGTATAAGTCATATCTGTAAATACTGAAGGATTAATTTCCCTTGCTGGTACCAAAAAAAATTAATTACCAGTATTTAAAGGAATAATTAGTTTATATTTTAAAATTGATTCATGTTTTGTCTTCGACAATAAATAATTGTGCGTGGGAAAAAAAACGCTTAGAAACTTTTTACCAGACAGACAGATAAGATAGACAGTCAGGGTGAATTGATATAAGCTTTTAAAAACAACTGATTTTTATTCCTATGTTTGGTATTGTTTTCCATTCGTCTCAAGAATTTAAAATAGAAATCTTGGTTAAAAAAAAATGCCGGTACGTTGAAACGGTAGAACATTAATTAGCAAACCACTTCACAAAACATCTTGCAACGTCATTTAAAAACAAAACAAAACAAGTTAGATACAAGCTCAATGTCCACTCTTAACTGAAAGCGTTCCGTTATCTGCCATTGTCTTAATTGAGAAGTAAATATGAAATGCTTTCGATTTCGTTGTAGATGCAAAGCAAAAGTTGCAGTCCACACACACACACACTCACACGTACTCTTACAAACACCGTAAAGTTTCATATAAGGCAGTTTCTTTTTTCTCTTTTAATTTGATTCCTTTTCAGATAAATATCGTAATCACTGAACTAGGTTTCAAATAAATATTGTAGTCACTAAACTAGGTTTCAAATAAATATCGTAGTCACTGAACTAGGTTTCAAATAAATATTGTAGTCACTGAACTAGGTTTCAAATAAATATTGTAGTCACTGAACTAGGTTTCAGATAAATATTGTAGTCACTGAACTAGGTTTCAAATAAATATTGTAGTCACTGAACTAGGTTTCAAATAAATATCGTAGTCTATGAACTAGGTTTCAAATAAATATCGTAGTCACTGAACAAGGTTTCAAAAAAATATCGTAGTCACTGAACTAGGTTTCAAATAAATATTGTAGTCACTGAGCTAGGTTTCAAATAAATATTGTAGTCACTGAACTTGGTTTCAAATAAATATCGTAGTCACTGAACTAGGTTTCAGATAAATATCGTAGTCACTGAACTAGGTTTCAAATAAATATCGTAGTCACTGAACTAGGTTTCAAATAAATATTGTAGTCACTGAACTAGGTTTCAAATAAATATTGTAGTCACTGAACTAGGTTTCAGATAAATATTGTAGTCACTGAACTAGGTTTCAAATAAATATTGTAGTCACTGAACTAGGTTTCAAATAAATATCGTAGTCTATGAACTAGGTTTCAAATAAATATCGTAGTCACTGAACAAGGTTTCAAAAAAATATCGTAGTCACTGAACTAGGTTTCAAATAAATATTGTAGTCACTGAGCTAGGTTTCAAATAAATATTGTAGTCACTGAACTTGGTTTCAAATAAATATCGTAGTCACTGAACTAGGTTTCAGATAAATATCGTAGTCACTGAACTAGGTTTCAGATAAATATCGTAGTCACTAAACTAGGTTTCAGATAAATATCGTAGTCACTGAACTAGGTTTCAGATAAATATTGTAGTCACTGAACTAGGTTTCAGATAAATATTGTAGTCACTGAACTAGGTTTCAGATAAATATTGTAGTCACTGAACTAGGTTTGCATTGCTCGCTAACAGTGTACAGTTTATTGCAACACACATCACTCTGCTGCCGTTATCTATACCCAATATTACTTTTGCAATTAGTCATGAAAAGAACAACAATGAGAGACTGGTTAAAAGCCATTTTCTTTTTGTTTACACCTCGTGTTTTTTTCTAACAGTCAACCAGATCAGGAGTTAAAAAAAAGGAAAAAAAACATCATCCCATCAAAAGGTGCTGTAAATGAAATTCAAATAATTAGGCGTACACCCGCTGATGAAGTCGAAATTAAAATCGATCTTCTGTGAAAAAATAAAGCAAAATCAAAGGAAACATTATCATTACATCTTTTTTATATTGAATAATGTTTCTTTTAATCACTTTCTCTGGTTAATTCGTACTTGATTGCCCGGTACAGTTTAAGTTGTTCAGCTTGTATAGTCTATAAAGACTCCCCAGAGACATAAGGTACACATTACATAATCACAGGAAGCAACTTGGTTTAATTTTCATTGACATCATTTCAATCCATGATGCAGTACTAGCAATTCTGTTTCTTTGAACTATTATTGCTTACCACGTGATTACTATTTCATACTACATTGAGAAATACATTGGTCTTTTAAAGACGCTGCAATTGAATTTCTAGTACATTTTAAACTTTCCTTTACCAGACACAAAACGTTCGGCCTTATAACAAATTCTTGTCTGAAATATTGACATTGTCCCATTGTGGTGGGGGGGGGGTGGACGTTAGCACGTGGCTGCCACATCAAAACAAAATGCTTTGTAAGTATTCTCTGTGTGCTCTGTTGCCATGAAGCGAGCTTCACAGAAATACCACCTCTCAGTGCTCAATCAGACTTAGGCATTCATACCAAATGCTAAAAATAAATACCATCCTAATGGTACACTGCAATACCGGTACTCAACAGTGACATTTCTAGATGGGCTTTTTAGAAAACGCTGGAACAAAAAAAAATATTTTTTTTATTAGTTTTTTTTTAACTGCCTGATTTCTCAGTTCACCCGCTAAGTACAGCAAAAGTGAGTTGTTCATGCGACGCAGAAGTGAGCTGGTCATGTGACAGCAGAAATGAGCGGTTCATATGGCAGCAGCATTGAGCTGCTCATGTGACTGCAGAAGTGAGCTGGTCATGTGACTGCAGAACTGAGCTGCTCATGTGAAAGTGAGCTATTCATGTAGCGTTGACGTCATACGTACCTCTTCCTGCCTGCAAAGTTTTTGGATTCAGCCGCCTACTGCCGAGTACTGATTGACTTCAGGACTTGAAAGAAGTGAACAGGGGAGAGAGAGATCAGAGAGCCAACTAAGAAAGAGACGAAATAAATGAAACAATGAAACCAACCAACAAGAAACATAAGCTCCTAAATGTGAGACGGGTGTCAGAAATGAGCTTAGAAGCACTTTCGATGACTTATGCTCTAAGAGTAAAGGCGTCGTCCCAATGTATTCACGTAGGCCTAGACAGCCAATATAGGAAAGAAAGAAGTTGTGTAGACGTTTCAAAGCCTTGGACACTTTGATTCTGTATGTTGTCTGTCAGATGAAAAGATCAACCATTATCTACCAAACTTGTACAAGTTATATGGAAAGTGTTGTTTTATGTTGAAAAATGAAAAAATGGAAGTGGGACCATAAAGTGTTTCATTATAGTGTCAATACTCTCCCAGTGTCACATGGTGGTGTAGTGACACGTCACGCGATCTCATCAAGAAAAAGATTTTTCTTTTCTTAAATAATTGTTTCCCTTTGCTGAAAGACCGGGTACTAGAAGAGGTCCTACACACACACACACACACACACACACACACACACTTTCACAAGGCTTATTTTTATTTCAAACACTTTTTTTTAGATCCACAAGCTCCAAGAACTTGAGAGGAAAAACATTTAAAAACAAATATGAAATTACTTTCTAATTTCTAATTATGGAACTTAATCACACATACGATTTGGGGATATTTGATAATAAAACTTAACCAAACTAAACCTGACTTTTAGAATGACAAGAGACAAACGAATTTTTTTTCATTCTAGCGCAAGGAAATATTAAAAAATCAAGCGCCACTAAATCATCACTTAGCGACTTACTTAGCCATTCGTTTTGCAAACTAACACAACAGCCTCACCATGACCTTTAATGTTAGCAAATTTGTGGAAAGTTTTCACCAAGGCAGCCAGTGTTCAGAGGTGAAGGTCGAATTCAAACTGGAACGTCACAGATGATCCACTTAGACGTTCCTCGATTGACTGCGATGCAGATTTGAAAACAACAACAGCGGAACTCAGTCGATACAACGATAATTGGAACTTTTGATTAAAACACTGTCTAAACTACCCAAGGACAATGACTTCTCCAAAGCGCTGGGTTTGAATGCAATACAAGTGTCTTTATACAGAAGTGGATTTAATGTTTATTTTAATTCCAATACAACTCCCTCCACCCGTACGAAGCCGATACTTACTAATCCTACACTTTCGGAAGCAGTACTAATAGAGTCTTTTTTCTAGACTGCCACGACTATTGTATTAGTTTTTTGGAAATGTCCGTTTCCTATTTCTCCGTGTCTGTCATTTCGCTTGAGTATTTGACAGTAAATAGCAGCTTAACAAGTCAGGTGTATATATATGATCAGAACTGCTATTTTTTTTTGTATTGCCCATTTGCTCTGACGCTGGTATTAAGTCATTGAACTGGTAATCCTATTTAATCACAGTCTACGCAATGTACGCAATGTCCCCTTCTTGCCGCCCCTGCCTAAAAACACACACAAAATCTACTTGGTTGTCACGAGATGTACGAAATGTGAGTCCTAAGGTTATTTTAATGCATGCGACGGTAGTCTAAAAAAAAAAGGCATTTAGTCTTGGAAATTGCGGTCACGTGATGTGATCCAGTGAAATATAGTAATGATGTGAAGTATTACTTAGAAGACTTCCCCCCCCCCCCCCCCCCCCCCCTATTATCGGGCTGAGAAAATCCAGTTAAGTATACTAAACTACACCGGGGATTCGCTTTCAATACCCTTTGGTTGAGAAGCCAAGATTACGACCCCCCCCCCCCCCCCCCCCTCGTTGTTGTTAGAGGTCTTACTTAGCCCTTTAAAAGGTCAAATCTACTTAGAAGTCATTTTGACACAATGAGTGTGATTATAATATACTTACATTTGATCTGAACGCGCAATACTAATTTGGCTTAGAAATGTGTGCGTGTAACTGTGTAACTATTTATATTTGCAAATGTGGCATGCGATGTTGTAGAGGAGATGTCAGCTTATCGCCAGGACAACACGTTGATATCTTGACATCTGAATTATCTTTCTGTCTATGGTCGCTACATCGCTGTTGTGTATCATTGTTGTTATGTCAGTGTGTGGTGGTGCCTGCATTGTGCATCTGATAGGAAAAAAAAACAAATTCATTAAACACAGTCTGAGTGGATGCCTTTGTGTGTGTGTGTGTGAGAGAAAGAGAGAGTATGCGTCATCGGTCGTGTTGACATTAATAACACTCTCTGGGCTTCACGTGTAAACTCATTATTTACCTGAGCTTACATGATTGAAGTGCTAGATTATTAGATTGTCGGTGCTAATGATCTCTTCTCTAATTGCAAGTGCCCACCTTGAAAGCAATAAAGCCAAAATCTTAAGCAAACCTTGAGCAGCACACACCACGCTCTCACACGCCTCGGTCTACACACACACACACACACACTCACCACACAACCAATAATAGAAGATAACGTTGTTTTTTTTTTTGTAAATAATTCAGATTTCTAATGTGATAGGTTCAGACTGACATTATTGGAGAAACACAGCACTAGATGTCATTGAGATGGCCAACACAACTGTACTAGTATTAAAGGTATTCGCCTAATCTTACATTCATTCATTTTTTTAGGGGAAAAAATCAGTCGCTCAAGTAAAATCATTTTTAACTAATTTACAACGCAGTGCTCACTTTTTTTAACTTGGATTTTTTTTCAAGATCGGTTATAGTTGACCTCATTCATTTTTCTTTTGCATTACATAAAGCACATTTTGAGTGACCTTGAACTACGATTGAAGGACAATGGCACTGTCACAACTTAATTCTGTTGATTATTTCTGTGCAAAATTTTTTTTTACATTTCCTCTGGACGGACCCATGCAGCGTCAACAAAAACAACCCAGCAGCTAGTTGAATCACCCAGAGTGTATGGTCTCTTATAAAGATGTAACTAAAACACTTGCTTCGCTCGACTGACTGGGAATAGCAAAAGGGATGGGGAATCTACATGCTACAAGCAATCAATGCACGCTGGCATTCTGTGCAAGTTATATCTGTTTATCCTATTACCATTAGTAACCTTTTTTTTGTCCCTTTTTTAACTCTCGGTAGAAAAAAATATAATCAGAGTCGGAAGAACATGGAGAAATAAATTGCTATAATCGGCATCATTATCCTAGGGTTGGGGCAGGCTTTATTGCCTTCCGTTTTTGTACCACACAATGAATGGGTTGACATCGATAGCACAACTTTTGTACACTGCAGGTTCCAAATTATTGACGTAGAAACACCATTTTCTTGTAGATCCTAGTTTGTCATGCCCCTGTACACAGCAGGTAAAACAACATGAAAATAAACGTATCCCCGTATTTTCTAACTGTGGAATCTAAACTTTGGTAGTGCAATCGACAAGCCTTCTCGCTTTGTTTGAGGTCTAAATCACCTTCTTATAGAACCCTTAACCTACAATAGCCAGAAATCACCATGACCCTAAACTTGAGGCACAGTCCCCGATCTATTTAACAAGCCAGAAATCACAATGACCCTAAACTTGAGGCACAGTCCCCGATCTATTTAACAAGCCAGAAATCACAATGACCCTAAACTTGAGGCACAGTTCCCCATCTATTTAACAGACTCACATGTTGACATCTCTTCTCCACGCTCGTGGCACTTTAAAAAAAAGTGGCATGGGTAGACTAGAAGGAGAGATGTTGCGGCCCAGAAGCTAGTCGACCGATATCATTCATCTTCCGGTTCCATAGGTCTGTATAGGTTTTTCTGTGTTTTTGTTGTTGTTGTTTTTTTGCCTCGTGGTCTTAAAGACGTAACATCCGGAATCTCTAATTTGATGAAGCACTTAACTACTAAAGATCAATGTCGGCGTAGGGATTTAAAATGTCGAGAGCCGGGGTGCAGGGATTGATTTATTATACACTACACTTCTGTTTAAGTCCAGTGAAAGTAACAAGGCTTGGTTATAAAGCTTGTCTCAAGACACTCTAGCCAGCGTTGACCACTGGTGAACTTTTGATATTTAAACACACAAGTTGGATAGCTAAGTCTTTTATAAACTTCCATTACATGTATCCCAGTGCTAAAAAGTTAGTTTTAATAAGCTGTAAAGAGGATTGCAAAATGTAATGTTTTATAGATAGATATGAAGTAACTAATAGAATGAACTCATAGGAAAACTGTAATTTTCTTTCAATTATTTTAACAACAACAAGATATTTATAGCTAGCAGTCTTCTCGGAACAATTAGTGCAACGAAACAATTAAAAAAATAATAATAACAAACAAACAAACAAGAAAGTTAGCATGACCTAAATGCATCGAGATTCTAGAGGAATGACCAGAATGAGATAACACATAGCCTGAAAGTGAAAGTACATACAAAGAGTCTCACATCGGGAATGCTGACACTTCATTCATCCCAGATGTGGCGCTGCAGCCCATGGAGGGCTCTATCCTGCTTCAACACATCCCTCCATTCAGATCTCTCCTTTCGTCTCCATGCCATCAATCCATCGCATTTGGGGTCAGCCTTTGGGCCGCCTGCATTTTGTTTGTTGCTCGTATACAATGCTACTCTATAACACGAGGAATGCTGTCCAGTTTGGTCAAATCAGAACGGGAGATAGTCTAAATAACAGTGACAATGAAGATGCTGGTTTATAGAGATGCTGGAATAACAAGGAACATGGATTGTTTAGCAGGAACTCTAACGGGGGTTCGGCATAAGCGACGTTTTGAATAGAATTCGACAAATAGCTTAGTTCCAGCATAACAAATAGTTTGATGACATAACCCTTCACGTTCCGTACAGAATGAGAGTGTGGGTGGGAGGGAAAGAGCTAGTGCATAGAAAACAAGCATTTTTGAAATATATTTACTATATATATATATATATTTGCTTTAATGGCTTCGTATATTCAAACTAACATCTAATTTCAGATGATCTGAAACTAATACAGAAGCTCCAATAAGTTTTTATAGTATAAACTATAAGTCTTATCAACAATGTTATAGTGCTGTCCTACGGTAATAATGTTAGTGACTTATTAGTGGAATGTTCTTGTTCTCAGACAGGTTTACTGCCTTTATTGACTCCTACTTATACAACATTCGAATACAATTTGTTTCTTTTTGTTTTAATATGATTCCGCCGCGATCTCTCTTTAAGTAGCCCTTCTCTTTGCTAAACCTTATCCCAAGTACTTAAGTTTGTTGTTCTCTATTCGTTAGAACTGTAGTCAGCTATTACCATAGTTTCTTATGCCAATCGCCTAGCAGTGTACCTCAGATTATCCCCCCATGTACTGCAGATGTGGATACCTTTTTTTTTAACAATCAACAGTGGAAAATTGTTGTCTAAGGCTGCGAAACAAAAATTGTTTTTTAAGATAGAAAATAAGGAGGGGTTGTGAGGGAGAGGTTGCTAGGACGCACACTTCTGTCCTTTGATACAGGTCGTGTCCCAAACGCCTATAATATAAACTGAATAGCAATAGAAAGACGAAGCATGAAGTGTCAATTATCATTGACTTGAATGATACATTAACATGTCTACCATGAGGTACTGACGTGCTTGTAAATATCAAGCTGCTTTTGGCGTACACTCTGTGCCCGAAGGCGAGATCACTCAGTTCTTTGTTACTGATGGGCACGCTGGGAGCGGAATGTTTTTCACCATTTTCTGAAAATCATTTCCCGCTTAGCATGCATCCAGTCAAAGATCAGATGGAAACTTTCTACACCTCAACCCAACTCCTAAAAAGTCGATTACCAAATATTATACAATTCACAATTTAACTTAGCATCTTTTTTTTTATTTTTTTGTTTACACTTTATAATAGTTACAGTCAATTTAAAGCAAGCAAAATAATATTTTATATATATTTTTGTAGCAGTCATACCTATCTACAGGATAAGAACTTTGTCCTTCAAATTATGTCTACCAACAAATGTACAAGTTATTTCCGTTATTCGATATCAAACAAAATATTTAATTACCAATATAATTAATTGACTAATTCGTCATTTATGTTTATTGATTCATTTTTTGTTTGTTATGTACACAATAAATAATTGTTGAAAGTTGAAAGTATCAACTCAATCGGAGAATACGTGAAGGAGAAATAGCTTTAACAATTATTTAAGGGAACTAAACCCTACAAATTTAACCATATATGTGAATACTGAAGTACTAGTTTCCCTTGTTGTTATTAAACAAAATAATGAATTACCAGTAATTAATTGTCTTATTGGTTACTTTAAAAAAAATTGATTCATGTTTTGTCTAAGTCAATGAATAATTGTGCTAGGTTTCAGCTTGATCCGACTATAGGTGTGAGAAATAACGTGTGCACACTTTTTTTTCCATACAGACAGATAGACAGAGTGAGTCGATATAAGCTTTGTAAAAAAAATCATTTTAATATTGAATCGACTAGATTTGCCATTACTTTAGTAGTTCTGTTTAATAGCAAAAATACACCGGCTAGCTAAAGGTTTTAATTTTATTCAACTACTTTTATCACTATATGGAGTCAGTGGGTAGTCCTACACCATCAACGCCACCAATTTATATCAAATCACCACTGTATACGCCATTAACATAACCAATTCTATTAACACATCACCACTGCATACATGAACACCAACTCTATCAACAATAACCACTACATACATCATCATCACCACCAACCTCTAACTCTTAACAACACACCACCACTGTATACACCATCAACACCACCAACTCAATTAACACATCACCACTGCTGCATACACCATCAACATGACCACATGCACTCACCCCACCCCCCGACATTATGTTGACTTGGATCTGCCGAATGAGTCAGTCAGTCTCAACATATAATCACAAGTACGCGAGACATCTGTTGAACACGACGTTATTAGATGCGATGGACATTATGAACAATAAAATATAGATGAACACTTTACTGTGCTACAAAACCAATCGCTCATATTTGTTTAGAAAATTATTTTTTTTTTTGGGAGGGGGGAACATTTAGTTTTGCAGCTTAAATAAATCGAATAAAACCACCTTTTTGATGCCAACTCTGAGCTATGCTTCTAATATAAATTTCAATTAAAAATAAGCAAAAGAAAAAATACTTTTTTAAACCAGCGCATGTAAGGGGAAATAACACTAATTACTATCATTTATCTGAAAATTTCATGGTTTATTAGTTCCCTTTCTGCTATATTAAAAAAATTGATTAATTAGTACTAAATGATTAATTAATTGGTAATTTTTGGATTGTTTCGTGTATTGTTATCGACCATGGGTAATCATGCCAAAATTTTAACTTGATCCCAGAATAGGAAGTGGGAGAAAAAACTTGTCAAAACGTAATAATCTCTCATTAAGTAGCAGTTAGTAGCTGCCTTATTTCGAAATAAAAAAAAATTACCACCAACAATTAATTAACTGATTGTGTAGTGTTTTTTTTAATATTATTGATTCATGTCTTGTCAGGTTCAATAAATAATTGGGCAAAGTTTTATCTTGATTCGAGAATGGGAAATGGGAGAAAATGCATGTTCAAACTTTTTACCAGACTGAAAGAAACATTGATATAAGCTTTGTAAACATAATCTGTTTCCTTTTTTATGACATATTGCAGGCTTACATGATGCAGAAAAGTTTTTGTTAAAATAAGTATTAAATTAACTTTTTGAAAGCACTGTCACACCGGCTGGTCACACAATGTATATATTCGTTATTTCTGTTGTAATGAATACAGAAGAACAAATCTATTGCACTGTTCAACAAAAGTATACAATGAGTTGGCAATGTAAGCAAGAAGTAGGAGAAAAAAGGGTTGTTGTTGTGTTTTACAGAAAATAGTTTAAACACGGGATCAGAGTCTACATAAAATCTACCCAAACATTTATAACAAACAAACAAACATGATGTCTATAAACACAATGGCTAAACGTTCTTTACAAATACACTTGGACAAATAATAAGAAGAGTATAGAGTTGTAAAGCTACTGACGTAACAATCAAAACACCAGGCTAAGTTCCTGGGCCGAGGCTGCCTTAATAGGGGAAGGGGTGAGGGGTAGGAACCAAAACAAAAGGACAACCAAGTTTGAGTAACCGGGATTACATTTCATTATCCCAGCCGAATTAAAAGCGCTGGTCGTCTGCCGGCCGAGCTGTTAACTGAGAACTTGATCCGATTAGTTGACTCTAGGACCTGGTTAGTCTCATTCATTTTCTCCGTGGCTGTCTCACACTTTCCTCCTCACTTGAAGTCACTATGTTAACTTAGATCTGGGCTTACAGACAGTCTACGAGACTTGAATAGGAATACATGCATTTAGAAAGCTTGGTTCTTGCAGACATAAAGTTATATTGAATACGTGAATTTAGAAAACCTGGTTCTTGCTGACATATAGCTATGTTGAATACATGCGTTTAAAAAGCCTGTTTCTTGCAGACATAAAGCTATGTTGAATACATGCGTTTAGAAAGCCTGTTTCTCGCAGATATAAAGCTATGTTGACTACATGCGTTTAGAAAGCCTGTTTCTTGCAGGCATAAAACTATGATTAATATATGAATATAGAAAGCCTGTTTCTTGCAGAAATAAGTTATGTTTGAACACATGCATTTAGAAAGCCGGTTTCTTGCAGAAATAAGTTACAATGAACACATGCATTTAGAAAGCCTGTTTCTTGCAGAAATAAGTTATGTTGAACACATGCATTTAGAAAGCCTGTTTCTTGCAGAAATAAGCTATGTTGAAGACATGCACTTAGAAAATCTTAAGTTGGACTAGCTGTATGGAGCTACAACAGAATGACCTTGCAAACACAAGAATGCAATGACTATAAATTTCCTTTTACAAACATTCTTTCGGCTCAAACTAATCTGTTCGAATTAGACGACTCTATTGAAAGAGAATGTTTGCATCCAGTAGGTCTAGACTACAGGGTGACCCATTACTTTGGCTTGAAATAGATTTAAAAAAAAGGATGAATACTTTTTTTTCTTTTTTAATTTGTTAGCTAGTTCTCACTCTGTAGTATTAGACCTAGTCGCGATCTTTTCTATGTTGTTTTTCTCTTCCCATGACGTCAACTTTCTTTCACCATCAATAGACCGGATTTTTTTTTTCTGGCCTCGACTTAGCCACATTGGCAGCAGTTTAATGGAATAGCCATAGCGGCTCATTACCTTCATCGCCTGTTGGCCAGGTTTTGTTATCCTTTAATAGGCACAGAAACGAGCTGTTCAATTCAGCTATGTAATGTCCTTGATAGGCCAAAATAATTGTCAATCTTCATTGTTTGAATACCGGGTTGTTGTTTTTTTTAGTTTGAAAATCATAATGAATTTATCTACACTACAACAAGGAAAGCCATATTTTTGGCTTCCACTGTTGAATAGACATTGAAATACATTAAATGTGTGGTCAGAGCCAGCATCTAGCCTTGTTGACATTATACCAGTCTCCTCTGTGTTTTGTGAGCGTCTGTGTAAGTGTTTTCTTTCATGTTTCTTCTAATTTGAATTAAAGACAATTGCGTAAGTTCATTTTAGGTCATGGTATCACATTGATTGTCCAAGTTCGATCAAGTCAGGTTAGGATTTTTCAAGCGCTTTTTTTTTCCCGAGCCGTCCATTTCAAAAATCCAATTTTAAAAGACACATAAAGGTCTATGTAATTGAAAGTGTAAGAAGCGTGTAAGAAATGTTATGTAATGAACTGTTCATCAAATACCATCTCGGTTTGAATTAGCCAATAAAACACTTTGGATGTCTTTGTATTAGTGTGTTTATATTCTAAAGTGTATGTGTATGTGTATATTACCTTAAGTGTGATTATTGTAGAAACAATTTTTGGTGATCTAGATCTTTTTCAACCTTTACATTTGCGACTTATAAAAGACCTTGAACTTCGAAGGAAAGTGTCATTGATAGTTTTCAACAGAGAAGAGTGGCAAACAAAGAAAGAAAGTTTATTTATGTCAATTTATTAAAATTGTATACCGTACAATAAAGCCTCCCTGACTTAATATCATTGGGCAATTTGAAAAAAAAAAATAAACACAATTTGAATTCTCTCCATATTCATCTATGCCTTAAAACAACAACAACAACAAAAATATGATCAAATCTTAAAAAAAAAAACCAATTCGCCGTTTTTATTACGATCAGATGAACAAGTGAAGTATGGGCAAAAGGAGAACTTCATAAAGCATGGTGCGATGTACTAAGACTTCTCTTCACATCGTACCTAGCTCTAGATAATATGCTAATAATTTATAGTTTAGTGCATTGACATGGTTTTTCTATTTGTTTTCTTGACAGTGTCTGTGCAAGCTGTCCCAAGACTTGCTCAAGAAATGTACAACTCGCAACGTGCAGGAAGGCAACCAAGAGGTGAGCACATTTGTGTTTGTTTGTAAGAAAAGAGGTAGATGTAACGTTAGAAAAGAGGTAGATGTAACGTAAGAAAAAAAGTAGATGCAACGTAAGAAAAGAAGTAGATGTAACGTAAGAAAAGAAGTAGATGTAACGTAAGAAAAGAGGTAGATGTAACGTAAGAAAAGAGGTAGATGTAACGTAAGAAAAGAGGTAGATGTAATGTAAGAAAAGATATAGATGTAACATAAGAAAAGAGGTAGATGCAACGTAAGAAAAGAAGTAGATGTAACGTAAGAAAAGAGATAGATGTAAAGTAAGAAAAGAAGTAGATATAACGTAAGAAAAGAGATAGAAAAGAGGTAGATGTAACGTAAGAAAAGAGGTAGATGAAACGTAAGAAAAGAGGTAGATGTAACGTAAGAAAAGAGGTAGATGTAACGTAAGAAAAGAGGTAGATGTAACGTAAGAAAAGAGGTAGATGTAACATAAGAAAAGAGGTAGATGTAACGTAAGAAAAGAAGTAGATGTAACGTAAGAAAAGAGGTAGATGTAACGTAAGAAAAGAGGTAGATGTAACGTAAGAAAAGAGGTAGATGTAACGTAAGAAAAGAGGTAGATGTAACGTAAGAAAAGAGGTAGATGTAACGTAAGAAAAGAGGTAGATGTAACGTAAGAAAAGAAGTAGATGTAACATAAGAAAAGAGGTGGATGTAACGTAAGAAAAGAGGTGGATGCAACGCAAGAAAAGAGGTGGATGCAACGCAAGAAAAGAGGTGGATGCAACGCAAGAAAAGAGGTGGATGCAACGCAAGAAAAGAGGTGGATGCAACGCAAGAAAAGAGGTGGATGCAACGCAAGAAAAGAGGTGGATGCAACGCAAGAAAAGAGGTGGATGCAACGCAAGAAAAGAGGTGGATGCAAGGCAAGAAAAGAGGTGGATGCAACGCAAGAAAAGAGGTGGATGCAACGCAAGAAAAGAGGTGGATGCAACGCAAGAAAAGAGGTGGATGCAACGCAAGAAAAGAGGTGGATGCAACGCAAGAAAAGAGGTGGATGCAACGCAAGAAAAGAGGTGGATGCAACGCAAGAAAAGAGGTGGATGCAACGCAAGAAAAGAGGTGGATGCAACGCAAGAAAAGAGATGGATGCAACGCAAGAAAAGAGATGGATGCAACGCAAGAAAAGAGATGGATGTAAAGTAAGAAAAGAGATGGATGTAAAGTAAGAAAAGAGATGAATGTAAAGTAAGAAAAGTAAGTTAAAAAAAACTTGCGACATCTATACGGCAGATTATGTTAAGCTCATCTGTTTCTATGTCAGACGGTTAAAAAGTTTGTCATGTGGCCAGCACAATGACCAACCGACTTTATTTTCTCCAACTAATTTCAGGTACCAGAGTTGGATGGATTCAGGGGCGTCTTAAGAATCCCGAAATTCAAAGTTAATGGTTTTACCATTTTGCCACCATATCAATTGTTTATGCTTGCTTCGAGACACATGTTACAAATAAGTAACACTTAATGTCACATCATGTATGGATTGAATCCATTTGATTAACTCCATTCAAAGCAACTGAAATTGACAACGTTGGACTATGTTATATACATAAAAAACAAATTCTTGACCAGTTTGTTATCTCTGGGTTACTCCAGGGTATCTGTTTGATCTCAAACTACTTGTAGTAGAATGGGAAAGAAGAATAGTCATCATTTGCATTATTCAGAAATAGTAGATGTTAGTCTTACAACTACACCCAAGTGTTTGTTATGTGGTTTAGATACTAGCTCCGCACTTAGTCACGTAGTATCAACATTGGAGCAGAGGACGTGTTTTTTTTTTTGTTTTGTATATTGTGTTTGGGAACGTCCAGACTTGGATGAAGGGGGGGGGGGAGGGATTGAGGAATATGCGACAAGAAGACAAATAGCTCGATCAGCCTGGTCCCCCCTCTCCCCTTTCCATTCCAG
Source organism: Biomphalaria pfeifferi (assembly GCA_030265305.1). Taxonomy (NCBI): domain Eukaryota; kingdom Metazoa; phylum Mollusca; class Gastropoda; family Planorbidae; genus Biomphalaria; species Biomphalaria pfeifferi. The sequence goes on from JASAOG010000076.1 coordinate 436,724, forward strand.
TACTGCCCATTTCCAATAGGTTGTATCCCTCCCCCCCCCGGCACAGACGGCGCTGTTATTGAAGAAAACAGGTTGTGGATGCCGAACCTGACCCGAGGACCAGTTATTATAGACCCATCTCTGCTTCAACGGCCGCGGGCGATACTCTGTATAGCTAATCAGGGACAAGGATAACTCAGTCGGAGTTTATTTTCTTTTTTTTTTCGTGTTTTAAAATCTTTTTATCTAAGCAGGCAATAATGAGAATTTATTAATTTTTAAGTCTCTTAATATTGTGTATTTTGGAATGCTTATTGTAGTATTGACTTCTTTTTATTGGTCTACGAGCAATAGGTTGGGGGGGGGGGGGGTGATGGCGTTACTGACCTAAATAAATAATCACTACTGTGTCTTGCCTGGCAGACAATACAATTTACGCATTAATTGCTTTCAATGGCGATGAATGTCATCGTAAGAGATCTAGATTTATGTGTGTCATCATAGATTTAAATATACCTTTGTCATAATAGATTTAGACTAGCTATGTCATCACAGAGATCTACTATAACCTGTCGCCACGGAGATTGTGACCTACCTATGTCACAATGCTTGGTTTAATAATTACAAAAAAAAAAAAAAAGGGTTCTTGCCTGATTCTGTCATGGTTAGTGGATATTTATCTTGGCTGCTGGCTGAAACCCGTCGCATATTAAATTCTTATTAAAGATTGATTTTAATTTTTCTCGACGAAGATTTCTAATTGTGACGTTTATAAAACAGACCAAGTTCAGAATTGAATTTTCCTTTGCTAAAGTAAACTTTGAAAGGCTATTTCTCTCAGGCAGTGGTCTGCATTCCTATTGACTTAGAGAGCAACAAAAATTTTAAAAAATTCTTGGAGGGCCAAAACTTTTCTACAACACGTTATTCACCTTGGTCATTTTTGAGTGAGCATACATTTTTAAGGAAAATACTTCTTTACCTTTGTATTAATGATTTTTGTTTAAAAGTAGATCTTTGTACTTTAGGTACTTAGGCTCCTATACTAAAAATATATGTACACTAAAAGTTTTAATATTATTTGTAAGGTCGGCATAAGGGCACAAAGATTAAAGAAAAAAAAATTATAATTCCATTTGCTAGGACTAATTCGTACAAGGGCATGGGACGGGTTGCCTGAATCAGCCAGAAAACCAAAGACTTGGCAGAGTTTAAGTCTCTAATTAACATGTACTACTAGATTGACACACAGATACGCGTAGACAGTATCCTGTCTTAAATCATGACTGTATCTATCAGCTATTAGAAATTTGTCAAATAGCGAATCGGAAAGTTAATGCACTATTTATACGACCAACAATTGATTCCAGCAGTCAGCTTTGCAGGCACCTGTTTAATATATGCATCAAAGTCAATTGACATTTTTCTTTCTTATAAGAACATAGAATATCAACACTCATGCGAAGAAAGAAAACAAGTCAGAAGCTCAAAAACATTTTTTGGTAACACTAAATAAAGCGATGTTTTCAGCAAGCTAGTTGAAATTAGAAGAGAGATAGCGCTGAGTACTTCACATTATCCGCTACTACAATAGACACAGATACATAAACTTCCTGCAGATATCAGCAAACTATTTCATTAATGAAATTCTATAGTTTAGTTAATTGTCTGTGTACATGAGACGATTGAGGTACGTGCTTGCATGCCACTGAGTTCCAAACATTCATCAAAGATCTTTTTCAAAATACACTGGGCCATCCAGGTTTAAATATTGTCCCAAGTCAAATGCATTTACTCAACGGTAAGTGCTGTGGCAAGCTGTAGGTTGAGCTCCTGTGGTCTCAGCTGCAACTAGGCACGAACGAAATCTAAGATTTTAATGAATTCTTTCTCCACTTGACATTTTGTCGAATGCTGAACTTTTTGTTTATTGGCCTAGTCGTGATTGTGATTAAGAGATTTCTGTTTAAGTGTCTGCCTTGAAAAAAGGTAAACGTTGTTAAGGTCTTGATGCAACAAAAAATTGTTATGATGAACAACAATTTTTTCTGTAGTTCCTCACTATCTCCAGTTCAGTCAAGTGGAATGATATTTCTCCAGTCCAAAATAATAATAATAAGACTTGTCTTCGAGCCCGAAGATAAATGAGGAATGCAGTATTTCTCGTGGCAACGCAGCCCTAACATTGGTCCATATTTTTCAAGTAAACAAACTGTTTAGCTTTTACTAACGTATGCATTTAATTATAAGCGTTTATTGAATGTATAGTTTGGAAACTCTAGCTTCCCCCCCCCCCCCCCCCCCCCCCCATGATGAAAAAGGTCATCATTGTATCAACTATATAGTTTTCAAGATAGTCATGCTTATTTTGTTGCGCAACATGGTTTGTGGTTTTAGGTTGCGGTAGTGATCAATTTTGAGGAGGTGGTGGTTGAATGTGTTTCTTCTTTGTGTTAGCAACCTTTTGTCAAGTAGTACTCTTGACTAAATCTAAAATCTAAATTTTGGGTAATCTGGATTCTCCAAAGTTCTTTGATTCATCGTTTCCTCAGTCAAGGTCAAGTGTTTGCAAATCTTTCTAGCACGTTGTCCTGAAGTCTCTTCGCTGCATCCATTAGCTTTTTATTTTACGCTTCTTTATGCTTACATTTTTCAGGCAGCCTTGACGTGCACCCCACGTGACAATTAGTATCACTCCGCCAGCCAAAATTTGATCAACAAACTGTCACAGCAGCAGCTTTCTGGATCAGCTCAATATGTTCAATGTGACATCACTCAAACGTTATTTTGGAACGATAGCGTGTCGCTACAAAATTTTACGAATTCCAAAAATGTATAGTCATTCGTTTGAACCTTTAATTTGTCTTTGCATTTAGTGCCTTTTGCAACCAATAGAAAAAAACAACACGATGTTATTAATGGCAAGGGTTTTTGACACAGGATAGGTCTCTTCTTTACCCCCTCGACGATACAAAACATAAACTGACCGGCATTCTTCACATTTTGACTTTTATGTCACGTTCTGTAAGCGTCAACGTTTTAAGACATGTGTAAACAGAAAGTTTATCTAACAGTGATTTCTAAATAATTCACTATTTTACACAGAAAAGATAAAACGTGTAAGGGGAGATAATTGGTTTCATGTACAGAAAGGTTATAGAAGATTCTATTTCTAGACTTTGCTTGGAAGCCTATACAGGGGGAGACAGGCCTGGGTCCTTCAGTTAATAAGTTACAAGCTTCATGTTTAATACATATGTGAATCTATTACTGACTATAAAATTGTTACTACTGTGTGTTCAATCTTTTCGTGATGTCTACTTGGAGAATGAAAGTGTTTTATTTCGTAAAGAGGATGCCTGCAATCTCTTCCCCGAAATAACTATCTGAAACATAATTTGGGTCATCAGCTCTAACTTCAAAGAATACCTAGACGTCAATTCTATCCTTACACTTTCTTACCACAAATAAAATTGTTTCTAAAACAAAATCAAAATCAATTAAACCATTTGAACATTTTTTAAAATATAATCCTTAAGACACTTATTTATTTAATATCGTATAGATTGATGGATAGGTTCGTTGCGTCTTTGGGCAGTCTTTAAAAGGGCTTAGAAACAATAAACAAGCAAAAGTTATTCTCATAAATCTTCACATTTATTTTGCCTCAGGAAAATCCTTAAGACCGAAGTAACCCCTGAAGGCACATGTCACCTCGGTAATAATAGGTTGTGTCAGATAGGATGTGTTATATAATTAAGATCGCGTCTGAATTGGAACTCTCTCTTCTCTTCCCCAGATTCCAGAACTCAAGCAACTGTTGGACTGTCTGGGGTCAGTGGATAGTCTCGAGTCCCAGCTGTCTGGTCAGGTTATCCTACACCTCGTGGAGACTGACGTCCTAGATTTGACATTGGCGCTCAACTCGACACTTAACAGTGTCCCTTCTTGCAAGTAAGTTGATACTGACACGATTACAGCTTGAGCTAATAGCACTTGCTGAGCCGCTCCTTGCTAGAATTAGTTGGGGAGAGGGGGGGGGGAAGGAAGAAAACGTGGACGGGGCATTAATGGATGCTGACTGTTAGCGAAATAATCCCACACGAAATTCTCAGAAGGAGAAGTTTGCAAGGAAGTAGGAACTAAGTTTGATATGTTAATAACTAGAGACTGGAACAGATAATATTTGAATTATATACAGAGAACAGTTTATACTCAGCAAATGACTTAATGTTATTCCATGAAGAGAGAAACGATTTCAGATTTTTTTTCTCATTGGTATTCAGAATGATTTTCTAAATACCTCTTTAAGTATGACACGTTCGGGCACTTAGCTCTAATGATACATTGATGGATAGTCGAAAAGGATGTACAGATAAGATAAATCTTACATAAAATATGCAGGAAACAATTTATATATAAAATCTTATATATTTATATATATATATATATATATAATATATATATATATATATATATATATATATATATATATATATATATATATATATATATATATATATATATATAAGCGCCAAAGCCCCGACTGACTGTTCCACTTGAAACTAATTCTCACACCTGCGGTGGACGAAAAATATGGAAATTAAGTATGTTCTTACTTACTGTGTACATAGAACAATTAAGCCATTAGTATTACTCCGATCGTTCAGCTCGACTTCTGTTGGAAAGAAGAGATCAAATCACAACAAATCTCGTTATTTTTTCATTTGATCATTATTCTCCACCCATTTCCAGTCTGTGGCTTTTGTTTTTGTTTGAGAGACACTCGAGCGTTGTGTTTGCCACTTGACATCCTACTCGTTAACAGTCATCCACCTTAATAACAGTGTTCACATATTATGGAGAAACATTCTTATTAATACGAGGCGCTTGTGACGATGTTTTTTGTTTCTGCTATGTGGTAGTACAGTTGTTGTAAATACCGTTGAGGGTAGAAATAACACTATCAGATAATGTCGCTTGTACTCAATGTTACATTGTTCATGTAGACGCAATTTTTGATGAACGATAGGAAATTTTTAGATGTGTGAAACCTCTATGCTATGATATTTAAATCCCTCTATTGGTTATTTATATATTCAAGCTTAACGTTGCTCTATTGCAGCGCTACCCTACACATAGCAATACATTATGTTGTCAAATATCGTGCTAGCATATGTTTGTCGTCACGATATATTATGTTCTTCAATGTCATTACAATCTATCACAAGCACAAATATCGTGGACAAAAATATCACCTAATTATTACTCTTTGTAGTGAAATTTATTATTGTAGACAAGACACTATTTTAAATTCCTTAATATGTCTTTTGCTTTGATCTATTTCTGTTTCTAAACAGACTGCAGATAACCTCGCTTCCGGTCAGGTGACTTCAAGTTATACATTTAAAATCCATTTCCATCTGGAAATCTGTCAAGTAAAACTTTCCACTTTCTCCTTCACCAATCCCTTGTGCAGAGGCTTATGTTGAATTAATCCTGTATATTACCTACACCTACATATAAAGCGAATTTATTTTCCGACTCCACTCACACAATATTCTTTCCACACCAGGTTTGAATCGCATGGGGTATGATACACGTACCCCACTGTGAGAAACACACGCCTCTAAACCTGTTTCAATACTGAAGAGAAAAAAAATAATTCATGTCTTGTTTCTTTCCCCACATCTACACTCCCTCGTTTGCCATGGACGTTGGTTTGATACTCATTGAACATAAAGAAAACGAGCAAGCTTGATTTACTTTCATCCATTCTCTCCCCCCCCCCCCCCCCCCCACGCCCTTTCTACGCTTTATCTCAGCAGCAACATTAACAACAAAATAAGCTTGGGTATTGATCTGGTCATTTCTAAACGAGGGGAAAAAATCAAGCAAGAAAAATAAAATGGGAAGGGGGGAAGGGTTTTATAGGTGAGTACAGACAAAACAGCAACGAGTGTCCAGAGTGAAAGGGGAAAAAATGGACATAAGTAGGTGGAGAACGAAGCGAAGTCTGCATACGAGGGCGTGGGAAGTAATGCTGACTTTATTAAATAAAACCAAGTGAACTGAGATTGAACCTCTACGTCTGTGCGAAAGTGCATGCGCCTGTGTGTGTGTGTGACAGAGAAAGAGAGAGAGAGTGAGTATTTCATTACATGTTGGTGAAATAAGAATCTTGTTTGCTTTTATTAATAGCGAAACATCTCGCCCTCCCCCTAACCCCAACAATATGCATGTGTTTTAATGTAGTTGAGTTGGCACTTTGCTTGTAGCTGATGCACAGAGAAGAATTCATCAAAATAATTTACTTTTGAAACTGTCATAACGACAGCGCTATTAACCTTGGAGTATTTGTTAAGCCAAATCAAATATAATTTTTTTTTTTGTAGATACAAGAGAAAACATTTGAAGAATCGCTTTTTAGTCATTCATACGGTTCACTTTTATAAAATTTGATGAACTGCCATCATTGATGTTCTCAAAGGACACTACTCCCATCTATGATATACTCAAAGGACACTACTCCCATCTATGATGTTCTCAAAGGACACTACTCCCATCTATGATGTACTCAAAGGACACTACTCCCATCTATGATGTACTCAAAGGACACTACTCCCATCTATGATGTACTCAAAGGACACTACTCCCATCTATGATGTACTCAAAGGACACTACTCCCATCTATGATGTTCTCAAAGGACACTACTCCCATCTATGATGTTCTCAAAGGACACTACTCCCATCTATGATGTACTCAAAGGACACTACTCCCATCTATGATGTACTCAAAGGACACTACTCCCATCTATGATGTACTCAAAGGACACTACTCCCATCTATGATGTACTCAAAGGACACTACTCCCATCTATGATGTACTCAAAGGACACTACTCCCATCTATGATGTTCTCAAAGGACACTACTCCCATCTATGATGTTCTCAAAGGACACTACTCCCATCTATGATGTACTTAAAGAACACTACTCCCATCTATGATGTACTTAAGAACACAATTGTCATCTATGATGTACTCAAAGGACACAATTGTCATCTATGATGTACTCAAAGGACACAATTGTCATCTATGATGTACACAAAGAACACAATTGCCATCTACGATGTACTCAAAGGACACAATTGTCATCTATGATGTACACAAAGGACACAACGGTCATCTAAGATGTACTCAAAGGACACAATTGTTTTACGCGTTTCGGATGTTCCATCACAATTGAAGATTCTTACATCCTATCACATACAGGACAGCAGGGTTGGTGGGGGCAGGGTTCAAACCTGGTACCATCGAGAGGACTGTCCAGAGCGCATACCACACGACAAGACAGTCATCCATTATGTCATATAACCTGTACAGCACCTGCACCTGAGAGTAGCTGTCGCTTTTAGAAGTGTATTCCTTTTGATTGCAATAAAAAATATTTAAAATATCGAGGAAATGAACCTAGATATATGAAACTACGTAAAGCTAAGCTCGCATTGTTCTCGACACAGAAAGGAGCGGCATATCTATGGATATTCTGGGAATAGTCTAGCCTTAAAGCCACTTTCATTCATGACGTGACTGCATTCCGTCAGTATTTGCATACCTTTGTCTCGATATGTATGCAACTATCTATACGACCATGTGGGTATGTTCTTATGTATGTGTGAAGATATTCTGGTCGCCCAACTTATGCCAATAATTATCTTCCTACTTGTTATCCATTCATCCATTCCACCATCCATCTATTCTATTCTATCTCCTGTCCAATCATTACAACTAATAACTACTTCTCAGGAAACACTACACTCATGCCTTCTCTCTATTAGACTCTACCTTTCAGTCGTATCTATTTGAACTCTCTGTCTTCTGTCACTGCCTTATCATTGCATCTGTCTCTGCCAGCTCCCTCAAACATGCTGATATAGATCAATAAATATCATTTCGGGTTAAAGCAGTGACTTCCCCCCAAATCTTCCCCCCCCCCCCCCTTTGAGAGATAAATGAGATGCTAACCCACATTTCATCCATTTCTTCAAGATCTACATCAAGATGTTACATTTCCATTCTACAACTTCTAAACTTACACACACACACACAAAATTAAAAAAAAAAAATGACACGCAATCTTCATGTTTATCCTCTGAATGTCTGGATGTGAATTGATAGACTTCTACGTTATTATCTTAGGCGTCACTCTCCAATGATCCTACAATACAAATGTCTCAAGTTTGAAAAACCAGTTTGAACTTTAAAGGGAAGGCACTATAACATATTATGCTCAGCCCAACGATGAGTACTCGCCCTTTGAGAGAACAAAAGATTCTTGGTTAATTAAATAGGAAAGCATACATGCGCGTTGAGTATTTATTTCCAATAAGGATGCTCTATATAGAGCTAGCGAGTAGTTATATTTAGTCGACTACGTAGTTTAGTACAGAGTATAGGAAAAGGAGATACAACGATATAGGGGTTCGTGGTGGCGCTACACTGGCATGTAAAGAAGAAAAGTCCTACAATACGAGTAGAATGAGAATGGACTAGACGAACTCTACAATGTCATTAAACACCTAATTGAAACCCAGATTTATACCAACTAAATAATACCAATGAAAAAGAAACAGGTGACCTTAAGATCATCTGCCCTAGAGATTGCAACGCCTGAAAGGCTAACTTTACTTTATTTACTTTTTTACTTTAATAAAACTTACTTTCCGCTACATGCGACAAAGCTTGGAAAGATCCTCTTACAGCGCTAATAAAGGGCACACAATTTATTACATACCATTTAAAAAACATAACTAATCAACACTTTATATATATATATATATATATATTAATTGTAGCTTTTCAGCAATATTGGAAAACGAAAAATAGGTAGCTAATTGGTGTACCTAATTAAATCATACGTAGGCCTTACACATAAAGCAAAATGGTGTCAAGGTTTAGCTCCTTAATGTTCTAACAATCTAACATTTTTTTTTTACATCGTTGGTTACTTTTACCAGCAAGACTTTAGATGTAGAAATAGAAATAGTATTTAGTTTGTTTTGATTTGTAACGAAACCTAAATCGGATTCCTGATGCAGGAGTAAAACTTGTATTCTGACTGTTAAACAGATATTTAGCTTTTTCGATACAGGTGGTTGGTTTGTAGTCATCTAAACCTGTGTAGGCTAATGAAATATTCAATGTAGGAAACTTGAACAAACTTCTTTTTAAATAAAACTGAATATAAGTTTTAATTTCAAATATACACAGCTTTTAGCTTCATTTTAGTTGTATGTACAAATCCACATTTAGCAATAATACTTTCAACAAGACAAATGTCACATAGAATACCGCGTCTTTAAATCACACATCTCTCGCTTGTTCTCCCTTCTTCAACGTTCACACCAATATTTACTAACTCAAACTACAACGGACCACCTTGTGGTTTTATCTCAATTCATTCAGCCTACACAGCCAATCTATCCTCCCACTTTTACTCATAATTACATCAGAAACTGCATAACATGCTCCGGGAACTGGACAGGGTCAAACTAGAGAGCTTGAACATCAACAAGACATTCTGCTCAATCTGGTTTCTTTTATTTATTTAGTTCCTATGTAAATGTCATTAAACAGAGTCATTCGGTTTATGTGTCATGACCTTCTCTGCCGTCTCTCGTTCATTTTTATACAAGGTTGAGAGTGTGAGACCTCGTCGTCAGCCATATCACAGACAGCGGTGTAGCCACGTACTTGTGGACACGGGTAGCACGGTACCTGATGGTTCCTCACAAAGAAGGTTGTGACAAAAAGTTCTAGTCAACCTGTTTGAACCAGCAGTAGAACATTTACGAAGAGACATTCCAATGTTTGTAATATCTATACAAGTAACATGGACACATCTCTCAATCCTTGAACGTCTTCTTGAAAAGTAATACACGACTCCTTTCATGACGCCCACGTGGGTGCTATTATTTATGGACCCGTGCGCAATGAACCCTTTCCCGACATGGTTGCTACACCACTGTAAATTATAACTGGAACATATGAAATACATAGGTCTGTGTCGGTTATCTTGTAAATTGTAACTGGAGCATATGAAATACATAGGTCAGTATCGGTTATCTGTAAATTGTAACTGGAACATATGGAATACATAGGTCAGTGTAAGTTATCTTGTAAATTGTAACTGAAACATATGAAATACACAGGTCAGTGTCGGTGATCTCAAGCCTACTAACATGTTTTTTTTTTGTTTTTTTTCAAACGTAAAATGTTGAATAAATGTGAAGATTTAAACTTTTTAGCCTTTTCTTTTGTGTGCAAGGAAATAGTGATGAACTAGCTTCATTTTTTTTAAAAATGATTTTTGAAAGCCTATTTCAATGAAACACTGGACAATCAATCACCATGACAACGATCCGATGAGAAAGGGAGGGAGAAGAGCTATTAATCGGACCGGAAATAAAGTGTCCCCGATGATTCAATGCGGTCAATGATTCTGTGAATGGGTTACTATTCTTGACGTATTGGGCCTTTCTTCCCGCGATGAGAAATCCACTATATACTACCAAGGGCTTTAGAATCCATTTCTGGTGTATTTGTGTAACGGCTCGTGCCTCAGCTTTCGGATTATATCCAAAGTTTTTTCCCCACTCCATTCTAGTACTTACAAAGACATTCACTAGGAATCAAGCCTCATCTAAACGAATACATAACATGGCTTAGATCTTTTTGTCTTCAATTGTTGTGCCAAGGAGATGCACTCACCTTACACACGTATTTGTCTCCTCGTGCAACATTACATACATTTTGAATTTCCTCTATAATGCATTATTTTCGTTTCTGAAAGTTTGGGAATGATGTTGTAAGTTAAGGGGAGCTATTGACGCGTTCGCAACTTGTACAGATTGATGCAGAAGTGAAAATCCGAAGAAATAAAAAACCCATTGTAACAGAGATATTCAAGGGTGTCATCAAAGCCACTGGAGGACAGATTTAATGGTGTATTCAAACCCACTTATACATTTGAGACACTCCTTCAAAATAGAGACTATTATTACGCCATACTCTTATCCGTTTCATAAACTAGTCGTAATAGGTTATTTTTCTATATTTTAATATAGTCCTTGGCTTTCCTGTCTGATTCAGGCCACCCATTTATGCTTTAATGGCAATTGTAATAAAAAAAAAGAGTTGAACATCTCCTAAAAATTGATTATCAAATATAATTTCTATTTTGTGTTTATTAGAGTAGATTATGTTGGGAAATCAAACGACAAGTATTCTAAAATCGTATAAAAATGTGCAATTTGAACAAACTTCCAGGAGGTATCATTACAACAGAAGATAAGTACTGATTCATGTTTTGAACTACATTTTTGAGCACTGTAAGCAAACATGAAACAGCAAAAGATGAGTACTCGAATTGAGCAATTTAGTGAAGTCAGTTAAAGGAGTAAGACAGTGGAAGTAGTCTGTGAAGTTAGTGGAGGAAGTCATTGGAGTATGGAATAAGTCAATGAAGTTAGTGTAGGAAGTCATTGGAATATGGAATAAGTCAGTGAAGTTAGTGGAGGAAGTCATTGAAGTATGGAATAAGTCAGTGAAATAGTCAGTGGAGGAAGTCAGTGAAATAGTGGAGGAATTCAGTGAAATAGTCAGTGGAGGAAGTAAGTGAAATAGTCAGTGGAGGAAGTCAGTGAAATAGTCAGTGGAGAGTGTTTGATGAATCAATATCACGTGAACACCAAACGTAAGAAGTCTAAAATTGAGATCCTAGAATGAGCTTGGAGACATAGAGAAGTACATATAAGAAAACAATGAGATCCTAGACTGAGCTTGGAGACATAGAGAAGTACATATCAGAAAACATAGAGAAGTACATATCAGAAAACATAGAGATCCTAGAATGAGCTTGGATACATAGAGAAGTACATATAAGAAAACAATGAGATCCTAGACTGAGCTTGGAGACATAGAGAAGTACATATAAGAAAACAATGAGATCCTAGACTGAGCTTGGAGACATAGAGAAGTACATATCAGAAAACAGAGATCCTAGAATGAGCTTGGAGACATAGAGAAGTACATATAAGAAAACAATGAGATCCTAGACTGAGCTTGGAGACATAGAGAAGTACATATCAGAAAACAGAGATCCTAGAATGAGCTTGGATACATAGAGAAGTACATATAAGAAAACATTGAGATCCTAGACTGAGCTTGGAGACATAGAGAAGTACATATCAGAAAACATAGAGATCCTAGAATGAGCTTGGAGACATAGAGAAGTACATATCAGAAAACATTGAGATCCTAGAATGAGCTTGGAGACATAGAGAAGTACATAGTAGAAAACAATGAGATCCTAGACTGAGCTTGGAGACATAGAGAAGTACATATCAGAAAACAGAGATCCTAGAATGAGCTTGGATACATAGAGAAGTACATATAAGAAAACATTGAGATCCTAGACTGAGCTTGGAGACATAGAGAAGTACATATCAGAAAACATAGAGATCCTAGAATGAGCTTGGAGACATAGAGAAGTACATATCAGAAAACATTGAGATCCTAGAATGAGCTTGGAGACATAGAGAAGTACATAGTAGAAAACAACGATGGACGTTTAGGTAAAGTAATTCAAACCAAATACTTACATGTGGTCTGGATGCAGCAAGGCGAATATCAACATTATAGAATCATATTCCTTTAAGTCCGATACCGACACTGAAAAAAAAGGTAATACTTACATAAAACAAAGGCAATAAATCATCCACTGCGCAGATGCAGTGAAACTAACGAAACATATATGGTTGTTTCTTTTGAATTGACAATGTCTGTATTTGTGTGTGCCACTAAGTAGAAGTGCATCGCATGGCTGGGCTAAGTACAAGTGGGTTCTGGTCAACTGATTCTTGCAACTAATTCAGAAAATAACTCCTGGCTATTTAATGAGAGGTTGGATGGGTTAATCTTTGGGGCCAGGTCTGCAAATGCTTTAAATAATTGAGTGCTACTTAAAAGAAGTTTTTCCTAGTATTTTAGGCTCATTAGTAAGTTTTAGAAAATTACATTTTGAGTGCTGTTTTTGGCATCCACATTTAGGTTGAAGAGGACTGTTAGAGGGTGTAGTGCTAATAGTTTTAGCAGTAGCGTAGCTAGAGATTTGAGGGCCCGGGAGGGGTTTGACCTTTTTAGGGGCCCCCTGCATTTTAATTTTCGACATTATGACATGAGATAATGTACTTAATAATAACTATATAAGTCTAAATTCAAATTGGTACAGTATATCAGTATTGTTTAAAAAAAAATCATTAAGAATCTTTTAATGAATAATACCGTTGTTTATTGGTGTGATAATGCACAAGTGACAAATCTCATTTCTTATCGTGCATTCTGTGCAGCCAATGCATCTATAACATCAACTAGATTATTCTCGATCAATGCTGTCTAGTATTTTGACTCCATTTGAATAGCAAGATTACATGGCATTGGCTTAATACTTAAAATTTAATGTAAAAAAAAAATTAGGATATTTTTTTGGGAGCCCAGCTCAAGTGGGGGCCCTGGGGGACTTTCAAATTTGGACCCCTTTTCCCTAGCCACGCCACTGAGTTTTATGATATAGTTGACTAGTAGTAGGGTCTCCGGGTTAGATTGAAATAAGTGTTTGATCGTAATAAAGATTGTCGGCGTTTAGGATTAGGTCAATATGTTTTCAATTTATTTTAGGCTCCCAGTTATTAAAAAGGTATACCATAACTGCATGATTTAAACTCTGGTATTGCTTTATACACCAATGCATCAGCACTTAATGAAGACTTCAGGTGCTCAATTAAATAACACAATGTATTTATATGTATAACATAACATAGGGTGAAGAGAAAAAGCCACCCTGCTTAGTAAAACATCATAAAGCTGAAAACTGCCATTGAAAGGTTTTCTACACATCTAGATCAATCTATCTCAACAGAGTATGCCCCCTTCAGATGTAGATAAAAGGGTATTTTAGCTCTGAGATTGCTCAGATTAACTGCCCCTGAAATGCAGATTTGACAATATGCCTGGCTCCAAGGAAAAAAAAAAACATGTTTTTTTTTTGTTTTTTTCTTTTCTTTTTCTTCTTCCAGAAACTTGATTGGAGCAGTTGAAACAGTTTTTTGTCTTTTGTTGTTGGAGTCTAAAGCTGTGCTAGCCTCGGAAACAGTGTACAGATGTCCTTACACGCTAAGGTAAGGGAGATTATCCTGCTTTGACCACACTCAGACACACACACTGCTACTTATCATAGAGACAAGTTATCGTGTGAGAATGGAGTCGGCTGTCGTCTTCTTTGAACCACAGGCCGACAGACAGCTTATAACCTGTCAAACTCTTTGGTTTTTTTTAAAGAACGGATTTAGCCTACCATGTGTGGGATTCTATAACGTTGAAAACGTTAAAAGTCGTAGTGGATTAGAAGTTGTCATGATGGAAATTTAGAACAAAAAAAAAACAATGTATTGATTTTATTCCTCATTCCCAAATAAAGTCTTCATATACTGTTACTGTTAGCTAACTATTTCATAACAAAGCTGAACTTAAAACAACGGTTCCTATTTTATGTTTTTAGCATCGGGCATGAAATCCGTTGGAGTAATCGAAGAAATGAATGGAAATACTGAGATGAATTTGGTAAAACATGGATCTATGATTCTTTCATCATTTCTCAGGGTTTTTTCCCGCTTTTATGGCCGCTCGCATTATCATTCAATAGAAAGTGTGTTTTCTATTTTAATGGCCCAAGTTTCTAAATCAGTCTGATATACAAACACAAAAGTAAAGCGTCGATCTCCGCCATTTTCTTGTTCATTTTTCTTCCTCCAGCGTCCTACATTACGAGCGTAACGATAAAAGAAGCTGACCGAACTTCCTCCTCCGTTATGCTGCGCTAATGGGCTTGGAAAACATCAAATTAAAAGCTAAGCAAGCCTAACACGTGAAATCTTATTGGATGATGGCCTTGTTGCAGGCTGTAGCAATGTCTTACAGAATATCTTCATTAGCTTCCAGAATTGATTTAGAAGGATCACAACATTGTCCCAAAATACCGCATGCAGATTACAAAGAAACTTTATTTTTAAAGTCTATATATAATCTTGGCTGCGCTTTTCTATAACAAAAATAAAGAGTAATGATCTTTTGTTAGTTTTTTTGTTTGTTTGTTTGTTCGCTCACTAGCAAAGTTTAAGGTTAGATAAGTGAAAAATAAAGTTATAACTTACAAACATTTTAAAAATGGAAAAAATGTGTTCTTGTAGTTAATGTCATTTTAAAATTCATTTCATAATCTACACAATGTCGAACTTTTAAGACGAAAACCACAAAATCCCTAATTTAGAAAAAAACGTGTTCATCGGAATATGTTCGTTAAGTAACAAAATCATTTGGAGAGGAAAGAATTTTGTACAGTTCGAATCTTAGACCGGAAGCTTTTCATTTGTGGGCTACTTGTAAGTATACCTTAGAGTTAATCATACCAGAAGTCTGCCACACAATAAATATCTAGGTCAGTGCTAAAAGAAAATGATGTAATTTATATAACAAGTAGTTGGCAGCTAATGAAATTACTTTCAACAGAACAGATCTGGGTATCCAAGAATTATTTAGAGAGACAAAGAGACATGCCAATGACATTGATCTTAGCCACAGCGTTACTTCAGTGTAAAATCTGATTCTCTCCTTGCAAACATTTAGAATTTAGGCTCATTGACATTTGGAGATTTAGCTTTTGAAGCTACGCTAAGCAACAAATCTTACTATTATTAAGGATTTAGAGTTCTCTTTAGAGTCACGTGCTTTAACTACTATTACTGCTTGAGGTTTACTTTGGGAGATTTTAAATTTTTTGGGAATGCTGTTATGAATACAATGTCAGGGGCAGGTAAGGTGAGAGCATGGTTAGCTTGGTACAACATAGGAAAATGGCGGAGGTTCCCGGTGCACTCGGCCTTCGGCCGTGTCTAGCCCATGCGTTGGGGGCCAGATGCATCGGAAATAGCAATGCTTTGCATAGGCATTGACTTGGGTCTCTTCCAGACAAAACTGTGTGTTCACACAGGTTTTTTTGTTTTTTACTGTTTGACGCTCAAACAGGTTTTTTTTTTCAAACTTAGAGCTCGAAGAGCCTTCGGGTCAGCTCTTAAGACGATCAAACGGTAATGTGAGAGTGAATCTGTTATTTCTTTGTTGATATTTTGGTATAAAAGATTATATCCCTTTGTTTATATCCTCAGGTATGAATGTGAACAGTATAAACGTGATAATTTTGAATGTGAGTTTTTTCTTGTATGATGGAGGAATGTTTGTTATGAATGTGCATATGTTTGGCAAAATATGCAGGTCACAGCTGGGGCTGCACAGCCACGGGAAATACTGTATTCCTCATTAATCTTCCGACTCGAAGACAAGCCTTATTATTATTATATTTGTTAGCAATAATTTTAGAAATTTAAGAGTTAAATATCATTATGTTTTTCTCTCTAGAAAATCAACGCATGTGTAACTATGTGGCAGCTTTCGATTTCTTTAATCATGCCAGAATCTCTCAGTCTCAGGCATCTTGCGTTTATTACATCTATAAGTACTGAAGACAGAGATATAGACGGTGAGAACTCGGCAGAGATTAAGTGGTTTTTTTTTTTTAGTATTCATTTCCTTTTTAGAATATATGGTGGAAATCGGTATAAAAAAATGAGTCATCCACTCAATTTACTGGCGCCATTAGATCGCTATATATAATCGTCCTAGATCTTTATGCTGTTCTCTCTCTCAATAGAATATAGTTCTTCCGCTGTCTATTCACCAGTATCTTTAATTCAATTGACACCATACTTTGAAGAAATAGCTAAACAGAAAACACTTGTAATACTGTTTCATCATGGTGTAGGCCAACTCAGCGGGACATAAAATGGAAATGGTTGATTTCGAGACATTTATTGGTTCAGCATTTTGTTTTAAAATATAAAGTAGATTTGAAGCCACACCCCCACACACTATTGTGTAATGTTTTGTCAAGTTTTACACCTCAGATAAATCATGAGCTGTTGATGTTACCAAGAGAGTGGGTCTGCCAATTGCTGAAGATATGTTTAGATGGTATTGGCACTTCTCTCTTCGGCATGATCTTTTTTTTTTGTCCGAAGCGTTTTAAAAAAAGTGTATGTGGTCTCTCGTGTCCGGTTCAAATGTTGTCTCTCGTGTCCGGTTCAAATGTTGTCTCTTGTGTCGGGTTCAAATGAATTCATGGCAGGAAGAAAACAAGGTTGTTAACCTGAAGGACTAGAAGAAGTTCGGAGTATTGGCCCCAACTCCTTAGTGCCCATGACCATAAAGTTGTCGCAAGAGCGCCCCAGCATACTCGTGTATAGTTGACTAATAAAATATCTTGATGATCACGTAATCTTTTTAGACACTTGAACGACACCACGATCTTCTGTGACCCATGGCACACGATGTGATTGGGTATGTAACACAAGGACATCCACCTTCTCGTGTCCGCATATTCCGATTTCAAACAGCGTAGACATCTTTTCAATGGTAAGGTGAAGTGACAATGCACCTGATACAAATACAGAACTGTGTTACACAATAAGTTCCAGTTCTTAACGTTCTCGCAAAGGAATAAGGCCTGTTTATCTGTTTTGGAACTTTTTGTTAACGGTGAGAGTTATCTTTCAGCTGCTTACTAGATAAAAAAAATACAGACCACATTTTTAAAAAATAGTTTCCCTAAAGAATAATCTCCCTTTCAGCCTTCGTAATCCCACCCACCAACTTGTAACTTGCCCGGAGTAGTTGTCCTTGTTTTATTTTATTTATGGTACTCATTTCCAGAATGAGTGGTTTAAGTGTTCGCGTGTTGGGCATGAGAATTTCTGTTTCAGCATATTGTACCATGGCTCCAACACGCACACGCACACACAAACGTGAGCGCCAAAGTCAACGACTTGACTGAATATTTTGTGTGTATCCAAACATTGTAACATGTAGACACCCCATATAACACCTATTGCTAGAACTGTTGTATTGATAATTAGCCTGTCGGTAAGGACTTAAAAGCTGAAGTGGACTTGTTCATGTTCATTTTTTGAGCGAGACCGTAATGACCTTATGAAAACATGTCCCATCTAATGGATCGACACATATTAACTGATTGGTACGTTATTTAGATTTACCCTGTCCTTCATCTAGGCAGTGTTTCTCAAACTTTTATCATTGGCTCCTTCCCCTCCCACCCCCAACAAAACAAATTCGTTGGCGCCACCTTAGACACAATTTTCCAATTTTTTAATATTTTTTTCTTGCAGAAAGTTACACTATGTTTGGAATCCAAATTTACTATGTTCACTAAAACTAGTCTGTTGAGTTTTCTTTTAAATCCGAAATTTTTTTTTTATATAAAATTTTTACACAGCTTATATCAGCTCTGTTTGTCTGTTTGTCCGTCTGGTACAAAGTTTGAACATGCTATTTCTCTTACACCCATTCTCGGATCAAGTTGAAACTTTACACAATTATTAATGTACCTAATAAAACATGAATCAATATGAATCAAAAAATTAACCAATTAGTCAAATAATTGCTGGTAATTAATTATTCTGTTTGAGACCAAAAAGCGAAATTAATCCGTCCTCTTAGAAAAGTTTTTTTTTTTTTTTTAAAGTATTTGTATATTTTGCTTGTTAAGTCTTTTGTACACTTAAAACAAATCATTTCTGGAGATAGCAGCAGGCTTCCCTTCCAGCCAGCAAGGGATCTGATAAAACACTGTCAGCGTATACCCAAGCTGTAAAAGTCATACTTGAAAGATGAACAACCACCATATACTCAGTCAAGAGAAAGGTCAAGGGAAAAAAAGAATGAATGAATTGAAAGCCAGAATATTGTCTTACACTTTTTTAATCTCATCACATCGTCTTCAACATCTTACTACAGATCGTCTTAGATTAAACTGTCTTGCACATCTAACATCAGGCCGCCTTCTTACACCAGACCGTCTTCTCCATCTTACATCAAATTCATCTTGTTCATCTTACATGAGACCTCCCATTAAGTTATTTAAATCATTTTAGTCAAAACATGATTATTTTTAATAATCAAGTTTTCTTTCATATCATTTATTCAATGCGTATATCTGTGTGTGTGTTATTCTCGTGCCTTTAGTCTTCGTTTCTTTTCAAAAAATAAACTACAAGAAAAGACAACCATCGACTTCCAATATTGGACAAAGCCTGGTCCATGTCTCTTTGAGTTTGCTGGACAGCAAGGAGGACAGATCTAAAACTACGTGTCTGTTCACGACCAGGAATATGGTCTTTGATGTCCAGAAGTGTTTGCACGAGGCCGTCTACTGCGCCCGTGTTTATTATTGGCAAGTCCAGATCACGGCGTAAATATAGACTTGTCAAGGGAGGTAATTGAATTTCTCCGGAGAACCCATGCCGCTTCAGCACTTCCTCATTCCTTAATGCAGTTTCACCATTCACTTGGGTTTTAATTTGTCAGTCTATCTTTTGAAACTGGGTTAAGAAAGAGGTCAAACAAGTAGAGGGGAGAGAGAGATAGAGAGGGTGAAGCAGTCAAATAAAGGATAAAATTTATCGCTTTCCACTTCTTTAACTCTTCCCACCCTGACATTAACTCGCATGGAATCGGGGTTTGATTTGTTCCAACACCACATCATTTTTTTGTACAGATGGTTCGGGGTTCGCAAGGTTAACAGAGCTGACTTCAAAGATTGGCAGATCGTATTGAACGAACTCGCAGTAACATAGTAGTAAGACGATCAAGAGAAACAGATTTCTTCTGACACTATTTAAATACACAGAAACACACACACGTATGTACTCAAGGATTTCTGTTGTTTTTTTGTACTCGACACTGTCTGGACCCAGTTCAGATCTCTGACTAAATAGTATTGAAACTGCAAGCTACTTATTGATTGATTGATTCTCGTAGCACAGAAACAAAGAAGTTTTGGATGCAATTGAAACAAAAACGATAGAGGTTAGGTAGTCTTTATTTATTCAGCTTTCATACAAGTGTAATTGTCTGATCAACTGTTTGAGGCCATGAATGAACTAGTTAGACTAACCTTCCTTGTCATTCTGTTTTAAAGTCGACCTGTTCTAAAATGAATGTTTCAGTCAACAGTCAACATGAACTCAAGCAAACTGATTTTATGTCGTCAGACCAATGCGTCTGTTCTATCCAGTAGAAAAACAGTTCAAAGAACAAGTCTTAAATAGTTTCAATGTTGCTAATTCTGTAAGGAACTTTATCAAAACATGTATCGTTCAAAAGTCAGTTACCTTTATAATTATAACAAAATACACAATTTTAAAATAATACACGTATTTTTTTTTTCTTAAATTAACAGCTCAACGCTCAAGACCAATAGTGCCACTCAAAGAAAAAAAAATGGTTGGTGACTTACACAATTAAATAAACAATGTTAAGGGCGCTAAATTAAATGTCTATGTTGCGTACTAAATTAAAAAAAACAACTTCAAACGACAGAATTGAAAATTAAAAAAATTCTGCAGAGTAAAAAAGTGTACACAATTATGATATACTTTGAGAAAGAATAACTTATTAACACTTCTATTTCCTGTACACCGGATACTCAAAACGAACATTTGTGGAGATAGAGTAGCTCTGGGTTGCAATACCAAAGTGTTATGTTTTGAATTTAAATGTGTAAAATCGGTTGCCGTCGACCATCTTGATGAGTTTCAATAATCTTCTCTTGTAACTCGCTTAAGTTGCAGCCACTTGTTACAGTGATGAGTCTCTGCAGCCACTTGTTACAGTGATGAGTCTCTGCTGGTTTGCTCCATTCTCTTTAGAAACTGTTTCCTTTTTTTTTTTTTAAATATTGGACTACATGGTGAAAGTTATTTTGATCATTGCCGCTGCACTCGTGTCCATGCCATGTAGAAACCAAAGTAGTTTGTGAAAGGAAGACCTCAATGTTAATCTGTTACATCATTTGTGCGTGTTATATTAACTTTGAATCTTCCGTTAATTTTACATGTCATGGTTTCTCCATCTTCGCCCGCCATTTCCTTTTCTGTAATTATTTGAATTTAAAAACCACGTGGGCTAAATGGTAAACACATTCAAGAGAACAGAAAGAGATGTAGTGTGGGACCGTGTGGTTTGCAGCGAGAACCAAGTGGTCCAATACTTGGTGTGACGAATGCTTTCCCTTTCTCTATTTCTCACAATTTCACTAGTAACAGCAAGATGTGTTAACATATTTCATCAACAAACTTTGTGCTTACATTAGTTCACTCTTTCGTCATTGATTAGATCTTAGGAGGATATAGAGCAGGGGTGGGCAAATTACGGACCGCGGGCCACATGCGGCCCGCCGAGGTGTTTTATGCGGCCCGCCGACACCTACAGAAATCAGGGGAACCACAGTGTGTAGATATAAAAATGCAAATATTGAAACTGTCTCATTATAAAATTTTTAAAGTAAACGAGGATTATGCTTATTGGCTATACATCAATCCACTCAATTCAAGACACCATGTCTGAGTGTTGGGTACGCTTGGAGCAAGATGGCTAGTGTAACAACTGATGGAGCTCGATCTTTGACTGATAACCATAAACTTTTAATAAGAAAGTTTGCACAAAGCTGCATATAATTTACACAATAAATTGTCACAATGACACTAGTAATGAAACTTGCTAGAGCTAGGGGAATTAACCACGGGTAGTTCTGATGTATGAATAAATAATCCAATGCGTCTGCTAGCTAAGCATGAGCAAGGCAAAGGAGAAGAACATTAAATCTCAAGGATGAAATTGTTATGTTACGTGAAGGACATTGACTTTGACCTTGTTACCAATATTTCTAAGGAAGAGTGGAAGAAAATTACATGTTTTGTATTATAAATATTGCAATTGATTGTTTACATATGAAATGTAAATGCTTATTACGGTAAATCTTTTCAAACAAGGCTTTCCCATTTCTACAGGCAAGCAAAAAAAAAAGTTTTTTGTCATTTAGGTGAAACTATCTTTAGTGAAATGAATAAAAGTACAATACTTATTAAGAGAAGCCGATTCAGCTCCAGAGGACATAACTCCAATCAAAGAGAAGTTCCAGTCAGTACTACCACGGGAGTTTTATGAGTGCCAGAAGCTGTATTTCCACACTTAAAAAACCTTTGCTGCTGTTCATAGTATTTGGGTACACATACATCTGTTCTTCTTCTTCGTTCTCATTTTACATGTTGAAGGGTTCAGATCAGTAATCCTATATCTGAGAAGAACCGCGCATTGGTTTCCAGATCAGGCAGTTCTCCGAATAGTCTTTGGAGAGTCTTGTTCTGGTCCCTTGATTTAGTAAGCACCATTGAAGGACATCGTCAGCATTCTCTGGTGATGCTCCACAAGGGAAGGCTTCGCTCGTCCCGACATTTAACTTCCGGAATATAAATTGTCTCATTCAGTGAGCAAGCATTTTTTGTGGAAACTAAACAAGTATAATCACTGGTCAATGTTGTTTGACTGTAATTTGACAGCTATCACACACAGGGGTAACAACTAGTAAGATAGTTTCACAGTTAAGAAACATTATGCACGAGTGTAAGAAGTAAAATGCTGCACATTAAGTACACCTGTATATTTGTGGGGATATTGTGATCTAAAAAGACAACAGCAATTTTAACAAAATCGTAATACAGTTATACAGTATATATATACGAATTAAAAGACATTCTACACAGCAAGCTTATCTTTCTTAGAAAAAAAAAAAATATATATATATATATATGCGGCCGCCATTACCCAACTTTTTTTAATGTGGCCCTCGATACAAAAATGTTGCCCACCCCTGATATAGAGAGATTCTAGAGCATTTATTGATACACAATTATGTATTTTTGTCTAGCGCTCTGATAGTGAGGTGACTGAAATAAAGTGTCGGGGAGGGGGGAGTATTTTCAATATTTCCGGGCTGTCTACCCTGTGTGTGTATGAACTCAGAGTCTGTCTGTCTGTTAAAGTTTGTATATTCCATTCTCGGATCGAGTTGAAATTTTGCACAATTATTCATTGTTCCTAACAAAATATGAATTAATAAAACAAAATTAACCATTTCATTAATTAATGAATTAATTAATTTAGTTTGATATTGATTAAGGGAAAATAATAATAATATTACAGTATTGGTAAATGTGTCTATAAACACACAGTTTTTTCCCGCTTGTTAATGTGTTTGGTTATCGGAATACTTTCCTTCCTAAGTAAAGAAGTTTATCTTGTGACATATTTAGCCTCTGTTTCCCCCGAGCTGCCTCAAGACCATTTGACGGGCATGCCATACCATTCTTTTATGTTACGTTTATAGTGTAATATTATACCAACTGTCTGGATAAACTAGTGTAATGGAATACTCTTACTCAACAATACAAAATAGAAGTAGACAAATGCACACAGGCAATACAATCAATCTTTTATTACACGTCTGTACTATTATTGATTGGATAATAAACTGAAGGCTTCAAACAAGACTCGCTTGGAGAGTTTCTTATCAACAAGTCACTTTTGACAAATTCAAATGACGGTTAAAAAACAAGAAGAAGAAGAAGAAGAAGAATGTCTCGCTGTCTAGGTCTCAAAGTTCTCTGGTCTAGAGTCTTCATTTGTAACCATCCTATTCTCAAAGAATTTCTTATAATGGAGTTTTGAAAAGCAAAACTTTGTTAGGCTTCGGAACAAAACAACAAGAAATAAATATTGATCTTTTGTTGATCACAGCCACTCTAACTAATGTTTTACATGGAATAAAATTGTTTCTCTCCTGAATGTTCTGTGTGCCTAAAATGAATGCCTTTGATAAACAAATCGTGCTATACTTTCCCCCCATGCTTCCACTGAGTACTTGAAAGTGAAACAGTTTTCTGTGTCTTGACCTTTCTTTCGTTACTTTAAAAATATATATTTTTTTTTTGCTTTCATTAATTTTTCATCCTAAAAAAGTCTCGCTACTCTCAAACTGATTGCCAAACAACTGATCAAGTCTGACCCTACAGGCTAACTGAACGGCACTCCGGATATTAAAAAGTAAGCCCCATGCTAGGTATCGACGACTCGAAGAAAATTGGAATATGAAATTTTAAAAAAGGTGCAATGTACTTCTGTGATTTTTTTTTTTAAATCTCCAACCTCCCAACATCCCCCTTTCGCTAGGATCTCTTGTCTGGGACTTGTTTGGGCATTTCTCCTCCATTTTCTGCCTCCGTTTCCAATTCCTCTCCACTTTGTCACGCGGCAGGACATTTCATCGTTTATGATCTTCTGAGATGGCACAACCATCTTTTTGTTTCCTGCTCTTTGTGTAACCGACGAGATGGTAGACGTGCTATTCAACATTTCTGTCAGTTAATTTATTGTGAATGTCTTCTGCTGGAGTCAAATAGTTCCTTACAGACCGGGTGCGGACCTTTATATCCATCACTTTGGATTCGAAGCACGTCACTTCCAGAACGGAGGATGAGAAGAATGGCATCAAGGCAGAGACGTCTGCTTACAAAGTAGTCACTTGTTCGTAGCTGTCTGTAGGCCTGCCCGCTAGTGTGTTAGTGCTTTCCTTTGTGTGAGGTCGCCTTTGTCCTAGTTGAGTTTTACTGGTGTAATTGTAGATATTTTGTACATCGTCTTTGTGGACCGTCATTGCTAATCGCTTCTGTCAACGGCACATGTAATTTGGTTGACTTCCCAGCAGTCAATGACCTGACCCAAGTCTTCTGTAGCTAAGCACAAAAATCGTTTTAAAAGACCACTTCCCTAGTCCATGAAGCTGACGCGTGTTTCGGAATACAAACAAACGGA
Organism: Biomphalaria pfeifferi; assembly: GCA_030265305.1. Lineage (NCBI taxonomy): Eukaryota > Metazoa > Mollusca > Gastropoda > Planorbidae > Biomphalaria > Biomphalaria pfeifferi. The sequence continues at coordinate 461,596 of JASAOG010000076.1, forward strand.
AATCTACTTTTTCATGATTCAATTTTCTTTTTTTTTTCCCTATAGCTTTTCAAGATCGATGCTTCCGCCTATCTTTCCGAGTGCTATTGTGTTTAGTCATGTTGTCTATACGCCTCATTCATTACACAAGGTATAGCAATGCACAGTCAATGTGGAATAGCCGTCCATAAAGGCGAAGAGGTCACGTCTTAAACGTCCAGAAAAGTGCCGTGTCAACTGAAAGAACAACATTAGCGTATGCAGTCACAACTTCATTCGGAGTTCTCTGGACCATTCGTCGATTATTCTTATCTTTATATCTATTGGAAGCTCAGAATAAGGATCAAATTGGACTATTCAGAGGCGATTTCGTCTGAGTACTTCAACCTTTAGAAAGTTTTAATCTATATTTTGGCCTAGAAAAAAAAATGGCCACAAAACTGAAATCGAAAATGTGATGCCTTTGGTCGTCCAGCTGGTCAGTGAATCAAGTCAAAAGTCGAGCTGATAGAAGTGGAATAAAATATCCCAGATGCTGTTCGGGCATCATGACTGTATTAACAGACGTCATTCAACTAGACTGACTAAATGTCCATAGCTAATATAATTGAAGCAAAACTAACCGTGAGAAAAAAAATTGTATCGCTTTGAAAATAGTGTTTCTTTTTTTTCAAGTGTGTAACAAGTGTAATGTTACCAACATCGACTTTGTGACAAGCAGGACGTCTTGTAAAGGGCATATTTTTGTCATGCAAAACTTGTCAATGGACATCAAAGAATGGTCGGGACTGTCATTGAAAGAGATTCTATTCAAGGCAAAACAAAAAAAAACAGAGAGGAATGGGAAAACATTGTCGACACATCGTGCGTGGTGCACCAACGGTTCAACAGACTAAAGTCACTAAAGGATAGGTGAAGTTCTCACGTGTAAATAAACTCACAACTAAGGAACGCACTAGTTCAACTACTTGCCTCACTAAGTCCAGAAATTTTAATGAAACAAACTCAACTACGATCACGACACTGGTTAATGATTAGCCCTACTGATAGGTGTACATGGCTAGTATTAGGTGCTTCCCCTCCCGGGTTCGCTGTTCTGCCTCATCGTGGCACCCGGGTGGAAACGGCTATTTGAGGAGATAGCTAGGCAAAATGAATGGCAAAACATAACTCCCGTGGGGATGCCCATGGGTAGACGAGAGTCCACCCCTTACACGGGCGGGGTTGTGAAAAAGTCCTCACAAAAACTGTCACACATCCATGCGCCGTTCCTCAAAGGACCGTTCCATAAATGGCGGTTCCCCCACGGTTAGCTTGGTACAAAGAAGGAAGATGACGGAGGCTCCCAGTGCTCCTAGGCCTTCGCCCATGTGTCGGAGGCTGAAGACATTATATACAGCAATGCTTTATATAGGCATTGACTAGGGTCGCTCTCAAACAGAACTGTGTTCCACAGGTTTGTTTTTCGTTTTTTACTGTTACGGCTGGACGACCTAACAGGTTTTTTTCTTTTCAAACTTTGAGCTCGAAGAGCCTTCGGCTCAGCTCAGAAGACAATCAAACGGTGCTTCCCCTGAAAGAAACAACCTGTACATTGAAACTGAAATTTCTACCTTTCCATGTTATCTCCCCCATTTCCTGAAGTGTTTACTGTTTCCACTCTAGTGTTGATGAAGATGTTGATGCGAATGACACATTTACACTGGCCAATGGTTCACCTTCCACCACATGTGTACATTTGAAATAAAGCTGCTGATTGATGAAGTATGCACATAACATTAGCTGTCAGAGCAGACATTCACTTGAACACTAGCAAGTATTCTCATACCACAAAAATCTTATTTTATCAAATGATATATTCACATATAGTCACATATGGACCTTGGTTATTTACAATGGAGAGCGACGAGTTCCTTGTATCATGATGGCATATAATTCAATTCTTTCATCTCCTTCTCACTCTCTCCTTTGCATTGTTTGTCAACCTTTTACCTGTGACGTGCATCATTCATTCTAGATGACTAAGAAAAAAAGCCCAGCTCTAATTAAGTCATAGAAAGAAGGAGACTACATTGGTGGATACAACGAGCCACTTTCGAGGTAAATGTAAATAACATACGAACGCCTGGGCTTAATCTTCATAAGATTAACTTGGTGCTAAGAAAGACGTCTTGTTAGGGCATACTTGGTGCCAAGCAGGACGTCTTGTTAGGGCATACTTGGTGCCAAGCAGGACGTCTTGTTGGGGCATACATGGTTCCAAGCAGGACGTCTTGTTGGGGCATATTTGGTACTACCAAGCAGGACGTCTTGGGGCTAACTTGGTACTACCAAGCAGGACGTCGGGAAAATGTCAACCTACCTTGGCGAAGGCGTATTGCAATAACTGTTAATAAAATTCAAAAACACTTTTGGAATAGCTCCTAATGCAGACGCCTATCATGAAAACTGTATAGACCGGATAAAAAAAACTGTTCTCTTATAATTCGTTCTGAGCTTTTCAATTTTTTATTTAATTTATAATTTCATTCAAAGATTACAAGCTTCTTGCCTTAGCTTAGCTTAAAACGACCAAAGACATAATTTTAAGAATAAATAGAGCCCCTAAGTTCAGTGTTTGGTGTATAGAGTGGGCCTCACTACACATTTACTGTGGGCCTCACTACACATTTACTGTGGGCCTCACTACACATTTACTGTGGGCCTCACTACACATTTACGTATTGGTTACCTCATGAGGTTATACATTTGACAACGCAATATTAGACTGACACTAGCTGTCGTTTAGTAGTTGATACTGCACAGCATGGCTTCGACCTTTGTATGATAAATATTGAAACGCCAGTTTTAATCCACTTGGATATTATACCCATACCAACATAGTAACACTCTTCTCATCAGTCTGACAAAAAGCTTCGCTCGTTAGAGTAAGACTATATTTAGAGTAAGACTATATTTAGAGTAAGACTACATGTATACTTTGAAACATTCCCTGACTGGTTCCGGACAAACTAGCGAAAGTTATCTTTATGGAACGTAATCTATTTTATTTTGGATGTCGGCTACCCTGTTTCCGTCAGAGTGTCGGCTTTGAAAGTCAAGCGTCATTGCTGACGTTTATTACAAGGCTTATATCAACTCACTCTGTATGTATGGTAAAAAGTATGTATAAGCTATTTCTCCCACACCCAATCTCGGATTAAGCTGAAATTTCGCACAATTTTTTCTTTTACCTGACAATACAAGAAACAATAAAAAAAAACAACAACAATTAGTCAATAAACTATTGGTAATTAATTATTTGCTTGGTATCTTGAACAAGGGAAAGAAATCGTACTTGCCAGATGTGGTGGTATAAAGTGAATTAGTCCCCTTGAGGACAAACATTTTTGTATGGACTTAACAAGCAATCATTTAAACATTCACCAAGATACCCCCTTCTTCCCTTCCCCTTTAACAGTCAGGTGATAGGATCATAGTGCACTGAGAAAGCTAGAAGCTAAACAAAAACAATTGATAAAAATATTTCTAATCGCACAGATTTTTAAAAATTATAACTAGGTCTAAAGTACATATAATTACATGATCCAAACTACAATTACACTTAGTATGCGTTTTTTTTTTTTTTAAAGTATTTTTTTTGTTTTTCTTGTTTTTGGTTTGTTTGTTATTTTTTTAAGTTGTGCAGCACAAAGTTGTATTGAAGAGTATTTTCCTATGGTGTCATAGTTCATTTTGATGACTTTGCTAGGGCTCTTCCATTACTGAAACTTGATCTGATAACAATCTAGAGATGAATGAGACAAAGTCTTGATTATCAAGTCAACATTTGGTTAGTGTGCTTTATACAGTTGAATATATGGTTGTACCGAAAATGTCAAGTTCTAATGAAGACCATCAACATGTTTGTTTAACTGAAAAAGACATAAATCTAGCTATGCAAGATAGATCTGCTGAAACTCTATTCATCAACTGCTTAAAGTGCATAAAACGATGTCAGACATCTCAGGATGTCATGCCAAAGAAATAGATTAGTTGCTGATGGTCGAAAGAAGCAGAAAGGGTCAGAGAATGGAGGAGTAAAAAATTTGTTGAGGAAGGAGATTATAATGTTCCAGATCAGCAAATACAATATAAAATGTCACGCCGACCGCTCGACTCTACATTAGTTCTAACCTTTAGTTTTATTTTACTAGACCGACTATATGACTTTTTTTTGTAATCACCACAAAGAAGATTGGTGTGTGCCTGTAATACAAATGTGAGGATTGATTTGAATCTTACTTCAGCATCGATAACTGTAATAAGCTTCAAGAGTCAAGGAATAACTGCTTAGCTTTTGAAACAGAATCGATACTGGCAATCTTGTCTTCTATCAAGGTATTTTCTTCTATCTAAAAGGCCAGCACTTTTATGTTTATGTCTCAAAAAGAATATTAACAATAGATTTATCTGTATGTTTAATCGAACAATTCTTTTCGTTTATTCCATCTTTACGACCTGGTTGCTATGGAATTCAAGCTGTAGTGTGTTGGTCTTGTAGTAATGACGTAACGAGGGAGAGACCGTCGAAAGAAGATGAAGTAGAAAAATAAAATCATATGATGGGTGATGAGTTTTAAAATTGAGTGACCAGTTAACCCTTGAACTTATATTTCCATTATTAATAAATGAGACTAATAAACTCGTTGAGATCACTGATGATGTGAAGAAACACGTTTCAGTTGTGATCATCAATATTCAGACTACCTATCGCGTCGCATGTTGCTAATTACACCGGAAGTTGTTCTGTGACATTTGGCCTTTCTACATTCCTAAAACCATATTTCTTCCAGGAAAGCTAAACAATATAACAGTTAGTTAGATTTGAACATTTTGTGTGGAAGATAATGCTATTTGAAATTCGGACACACTATCATTTCATATTAAACTAAAATAATACCTATTCTTTGTTCAACCATATCTCTCTTGGGCTCTAGATCTTACTGCGTGTAAATATGATTTAACTTTGGCTTTTATTTCAATACAAATTAATACCTATTCTTTGTTCAACCATATCTCTCTTGGGCTCTAGATCTTACTGCGTGTAAATATGATTTAACTTTGGCTTTTATTTCAATACAGATGATTCCAAGGTGACCTTGAAGTCTCTTGACTGACACTCATTAACATTTAATGTACGAGAGAGCATATTGTTTGTATCCTTCCACCAATAAACCACCTGTGGTAAATTCTTAACCCTAAGTGCAGTGATTTAACTCTTTTTTAATCACATCTAAAGACTTAGATAAAGTCCAAGTAGGATAATGAAACTAAACCATGTCAACACTCTCAGCCTGGAACATGAGCTCCAACGGGAATTTTCAGTTACTGGGTTGATTTATTTTGTTTCGTTTACTTTTAAATGAACTAGAACTAGATTCTTTTTTAAAGACCTGACCTTAAGAACCACTGTATTTTTCAGTTCTGTTTTAATTCATTCCCGTCTCAAACACCTGCTTAGTCTGTGCTCTGTGTGTGTGTGTGTTATTGTATGTTTTTGTGTGTTATTGTATGTTTTATTTCTTGTCATTAACACCTGTTAACTCCAAAAGTCGATTTGAATACTGAAGCACTCACGTTTGTGATGTAGAAATATAAAGGGAGTTCTTGCCTTGGTGTTATTGCCAACATGATTACCTTATTGAAAAACTCCAGAGATCAACCCAAACGTTTGAACATAACAAGAAGGCAATGACGTAACTAGACAGAATACTTCACAATAATTTCCCGAGGAATTAGTTCCTTCAACGTACTCTTACGATAGGCACCTTGGGAAGTGTTTGCATGTCAAGTGGGTCAGATAGTTCTTGAAGTATTCACTTTAGTACTTGGTGGATGTGAGGACAGGTACATGTGGCTTTCTAGTCGTCTTGACAGTTTACTTGGACCTCATTTAACTATTAGGCTTCGTCCTTGTTTTACTGCTAAGTCTAGTCTGTTAACTTGGTCCTTTTTTAGCCTGCCCCGAAAGGGGAAAAGACGCTATTAGTTTTGTGTGGCCTGTCTGTACTTCTGTCCTTCCGTCAAGTTTAGATCTCAGAAACTAGAAGAGAAAATGAAAATCGAACATCATGATATTTTAGATCATTCAACGTTCTGATGCAACGGCTACTTTTTCTTTTCCGAAATTGAACCATCTAATTTTTAAAATTATATAGGCCTCTGCAAGCCTATTTTTTAAAAAAATTACACTACTTTTCAATGAAAAACTTCAGGGGAGGTAACTTTTTTTTTTTTTAAAAAAGGTCATGGACTTCTTCATTAATAACTCAAGCTTCATTCATAGGTTCACGCTTTGGTACAAATTTGCATCTAAGGTCACAATGGTAAAAGTGTCAATGGTTCATTATAAAATATATTTTCCATTTATTAACTCATTGAATAGAATACTGATTCAAATGTTGTTTTAAAAAAAGAATTTTGATACGAACTTCATTTTAGTTACACGTTTCAAAAATACTATTTTTATAGCGCGCAGTTATGATGTATACAAACAACAGGGTCCCACACTTAACAGTCTCCATAGGACTAAATAGTGCCCAGGTCTAGATATATTTATAATAAATAAATTTTTAATTATTAAGGCAATAACTATCTTCTGACAGCTTAGGGGTGCCGATTTATTTGTTATGTAAACAATGGTATCACTTTAAGAAATGAATCGGATACGAACAGCATAGTACACCATTAGTAATGGCAGTACCCGGTAACCATTGGCCTACTATTCATGATCATAACATTCGCCTAGGTCTAGTAATTTTAAGATTAAACGTGTAAATTCATACGAGTTCTAGTCTAGTTATAGTAGATTTTATATCAAGATTCTATATCTAGTTCTAGATCTAGATCTATCTAGACTTAGATCTAATTCTTGACTAGACTTAGATCTATTTCTAGATCTAAAACTAGGTCTAGATCTAGCTATATCTATGTCTTGTTTGTATGACAGATGACAATGGAGATATTAATTTTTATTTTGCTAGGGGAATGTGACTGAATGTCTGTTCCAAGTAGACCTACTCCAAGTCTTTCAAGTCATTTCTAGCTAGTTCACTACCTAACTAAAATCGGTTAAGAATGTTGTTTTTTTCGTGTCGCCAATTTATCAAATTTTGTAAGAAGATAAAATATTTTTTAGTTTCTCTATATTACATGTAACATGTTATTAATTTTGAATGTATGGATAAGGTTAATAATTATTATTTTAAAAAATATAACTGTACGCTAAATGAATGTATGGAGATGCTGTGGCTGATTGGTAAAGCACTTGGAACCAGAAGTCTCGTGTTCGAATCCTAGTGAAACTCTAGGTAGACTACTTCAGGGGTCGATTTTGAGTTTGTGTTTCCACACAAACTGTCATTGTAACCTTGTTAAATGCTAGGTCTAGTCTGTTAACTTGATCTTTGTTTTTACTGCTAGGTCTAGTCTGTTAACTTAGACCTTGTTTTACTATAACTATATAAAGTTCATCATAGATTTATTTGCAATGTTCACTCCACTGCCATCTAAGTATTCATAGAACATGAGATTGTGGTCATCCTACCACGAAAGAGCCTCTTTTGATTTCTATTTATAATTTGTAGCCCATGTCGTTATCAGTTGTGTATCTATGTTGTTCTTCGCCTTAATCAGCATCGCGTCAAATACATGCCCAGCTTTATTCTTTTACTCTAATTATAAGCAAGTTCTTTATCTACATCCAAGATCTATTGGCTTTGGCGCGTGCGTGAGTCTGCGTCTCCTTCATCAATCTTTGGTCTGTAAATTTCGTTCTAAACAGACCAGAATGTCGGCAGATGTTATGGAGAAGTTTCTACCAGTTTGTCACTGTCAGCTTCCGGTCTAAGATATAAAAGGTCATTGTCTAGCAAGTTGCATTCTTCTCACCATGATTTATAGCGTCCTGATCCAGACACTAATAACTCCTCCTTGTAGTGAATTATGATCAGCGCCCAGCTTGAGTCATTCTTCCCTTTCGGAGTCAGCATTTCTATAGTTCAGTTTTCAAGAGTAATAGGTGGGCGCATTAGTAGCTACTCAGAATGACTACAAACAGCTGCTACACTTGCTACGTCATTTGTTTATTTAGACAAGGTATTATTAACGTAGGACAGAATCTCAGTGGCTTTTAGTCGTTGTCAATTCCAGTTGGTCTGAGACACCGCACAGTTCCTGCTTTAGAATTAGGTCACAGAACGCATATAGTAATGGGCCTGACTGAACTTTGATTTGGAAGCTCTACAAGCCGAGAAACTTACTAGTAGGAGTAGAAGAGGTGCTGATGTTGTTAGTCGAAAGCAGCATCACGAGAAGTTAGAAGTGTAACAACGTATGTCATTCTTTGGATCACGTGTCATAAACTATAAGCCAACCCAAATTAAATATTTTCCTAGTCAATGATGATATGAAAGAAAAAAAAATCTTTTGTATTCGCATTCTATAAACTTTAACATTTCATTCAGTCAATTAATAATGAAGTTTTTTTTCACATTTGAAATGCAAGATCATATGAAATCACAGAAATGTCTTCATAATTCCTAGACACTTTTTTAGCGCCCCCGTAAGGTGAAAAAGCCGCTATTAGGTTTGTGCAAAATGTCCGTCTGTCACACTCAGATCTCGAAAACTAGAAGAGATATGAAAAATATTATTTCATCATTAAATGCGGCTTGAAAAGTTTAGGTGCAACGGCTACTTTTGGTTTTCTAAAAGCAAACCATTTAATTTATAAAATTAATTATGCAAGCAATTTTTTCATCAAAATACACCAATTCTAAAACAATTACGTACATGTAAGGGAGGCAATGTTACAATATGCTAACTGTCACGATAAAATTAACAAATAACACTAGAAGCTATTGTAAATCTGATTTAACCTTTAATGTCCAGAAACATGTCTTACGAAGACTTACAGACAGAACTCGCTGCTCCATAGACGGTGGATAAGACAAAGTCAACTCAGAAATCAATGCTTGCATGGTCGGGTCTGGATGTGGAATAGACCCACGTACTTTTGAGGCTAATTTGCATCTGGTTAAAGCACCCAAACATGCTACTTGTGTGCCCGATCAATGAGGCATGAAAAGGTCACGCTGGGAGTGACAAGCCAGTAACCAGTTGAAATCACAAACCTACTTTTTTTTTTTTTTTTTTTTTTTTTTTTGAAGTCTCAAGGGATTCTCAAACTGAACGAAATTTGTGCTTCGTTTTGGATTTTTTTTGTTGTTTTATAACTCAGCGAGTGTTTGGAAGCTCTAATAGAGTAATCACAACTAACATAGGAGACTCTAATCCTACATATAAAAAATTAGGGTACACATTTTAATTTAGACATAAATATCTATTGACGTGTTTTAATGAAAACACAAATCATTACGACATGCTTCTGTTCAACTTGATTGGTGACGCCCTGATCATATCTTGCAATGAATGAAATCGATGCTATTGTTTTATGCAAGTGTGTCATACAAGACAATGGATACAGTTCCATCTAATTACAGCAAGATATTGATAATAAATAGATTTGTCTATACAATACTCGATTGGTCACTACATACAGTCAAGAAAAGAAGAGACAACGAGCACCTTACTGAACTCGTGACTAAAATAGAGCAACAGCATTTTCACAAATGTTGGCCATTATGTGTAGGAAATCTAGAAGCTTGGAAAACCTTGCGTTTAAATACAATTATTGATAATATCATTACGATTTATACAATATTGTGATTTAATATTTGTCTTTGAACAGATTTGAATGTAAGTCATAACACCGATGTTTCAAATTAAATGTCTATGTACGATCCATTGAAATTGTATACATCAGGATTCAATAAGGAATTTTATTGGCACTTTGAGCATTTTGTAGGTTTTTTTTTGTGTGGATTTTTTTTTTTTTTGAGTTTCTTTTATCGATGTTCTCTTTACTGTTTTGTTTGAAGTATAAATTATCAAAGATTGTAAGAACCTTTGAAAGTCACTATTCGTTTATTTATTTCAATGGATATCTTCTTTTGTTCTGCCAATATAAGTAGCTTTATCGACGAGTCTAGAGAGTTTAGAAAAAAAATAGTGATGATCAAACTATACCATAATATTGTAATATTATTGTAAATATTATAAGTAATAGTTTTGTTTATAAGTAAGGTAACACTGAAGATTGTGTTAATTTTGAGGAAAAAAGAAAAGAATCTTCTGCTTGCGATAGTCTACGGTGTTTTAAAAAGACAACACAAAGTACTCTTGTTAGATTTACCAATGAAGGATTCTTGAGTAGATACATACAAACACAAATCTTAGCATTTTCTTCTTGTAAAATAACAAGGGCCATAACCGACGAACAAACTCTAGTTACGTTATATGTTGTATGTGTCGTTGGGTCTGGGGTTGGGATGGGGCCGATAGTTCTAAGCTAACAGTTGTCAGTGTCAGTCTTATTGCCTGATTCATGGACACTGCTGGGAGGAAGATCAAATTTGGCTTGAGACAGATCATTAAGCTGGGGCATGGAGCTAGGTCCTTGCGATGTGAAGCACTCTGTCTCTATCACATTGTCCTAAACACTAGCCTTTCATTCTACCAGCTTAAACTATCACATTGACCTAAACACTAGCCTTTCATTCCAACAGCATACACTATCACATTGACCTAAACACTAACCTTACATTCTACCAGCTTACACTATCACATTGACCTAAACACTAACCTTTCATTCTACCAGCTGACACTATCACATTGAACTAAACACTAGCCTTTCATTCCAACAGCATACACTATCACATTGACCTAAACACTAACCTTTCATTCTACCAGCTTATACTATCACATTGACCTAAACACTAGCCTTTCATTCTACCAGCTTAAACTATCACATTGACCTAAACACTAGCCTTTCATTCCAACAGCATACACTATCACATTGACCTAAACACTAACCTTACATTCTACCAGCTTACACTATCACATTGACCTAAACACTAACCTTTCATTCTACCAGCTGACACTATCACATTGAACTAAACACTAGCCTTTCATTCCAACAGCATACACTATCACATTGACCTAAACACTAACCTTTCATTCTACCAGCTTATACTATCACATTGACCTAAACACTAGCTTTTCATTCTACAAGCTTACACTGTCACATTGACCTAAACACTAACCTTTCATTCTAACAGCATACACTATCACATTGACCTAAACACTAACCTTACATTCTACCAGCTTACACTATCACATTGACCTAAACACTAACCTTTCATTCTACCAGCTGACACTATCACATTGACCTAAACACTAGCCTTTCATTCCAACAGCTTACACTATCACATTGACCTAAACACTAGCCTTACATTCTACCAGCTTACACTATCACATTGACCTAAACACTAGCCTTTCATTCTACCAGCTTACACTATCACATTGACCTAAACACTAACCTTTCATTCTACCAGCTTATACTATCACATTGACTAAACACTAGCTTTTCATTCTACAAGCTTACACTATCACATTGACCTAAACACTAGCCTTTCATTCTAACAGCTTACACTATCACATTGACCTAAACACTAGCCTTACATTCTACCAGCTTACACTATCACATTGACCTAAACACTAACCTTTCATTCTACCAGCTTACACTATCACATTGATAAAACAAAATCAAAGCCCATGACTAATTACAATGTTTGACTTTATTAAGGAAACTAAACTTGTTGCTCGGAATTAGTCGGAATCATCCGGCAGCGCAGTTCTAAACTAAATATAGAGGAAAAGGGTCATTTCTAATCTACATACAGACTACATACACACACTCATCATTATTTCACTAGGTCATTTGTTTCCTTTCGTCGAGAGTTCTTGAAGAACAACACAGCAATGTATCCTGAAGCACGAAACATTTATTTTTGTCTTTTTAAATTTTGATAGTACTTATGTATGATAGGTATAATAGTCTTTCTCTCTCCTCTCTACTCACCAACACACGACAGGTAAAGTAATCTCCCCTCTTCCTACGACAGGTAATCTCCCAAGGTAGGTACCGTTGTCGAAGCTCAGTCTCGCCCATCAGATCAAATGTTACCAATATTTCCACTTGATCGCTAAACCGCTCTTTTTTTCTTTTACTTTCCCTATAAGATATTCTGTGAGTTTTCAACTCGGAGACATGAAGAGAGAAACAAACGGAGGACATGAAGAGATAAACAAACGGAGGACATGAAAAGAGAAACAAACGGAGGACATGAAGAGAGAAACAAACGGAGGACATGAAGAGAGAAACAAACGGAGGACATGAAGAGAGAAACAAACGGAGGACATGAAGAGAGAAACAAACGGAGGACATGAAGAGAGAAACAAACGGAGGACATGAAGAGAGAAACAAACGGAGGACATGAAGAGAGAAACAAACGGAGGACATGAAGAGAGAAACAAACGGAGGACATGAAGAGAGAAACAAACGGAGGACATGAAGAGAGAAACAAACGGAGGACATGAAGAGAGAAACAAACGGAGGACATTTTTTGAAAAGATTGATACGTTTCATTTGTCACAGCAATCCAGATTTTTGTGTAAACGTCTGGGATTTTTTTTTTTTTTTTTAAATTCCGTCCATTTGCATTTCCCAATTTTGTAAAATCCAATTTTTTTGTGCTGGGCTTTATTTGTTCTTTCTGGTCAAATTTAGTTGCATGCTAAGATTATTATTCATCTAACTTTTAAAAATCTGTAGCTCATCCGTATACAAAAACGCAGTCTATGACTTAATCTACTCTCGTCTTGTTGAGTACCGGTATGTGGAGTCTTAATGGATTGAATGCATTTAGTTTTGATAGATGTAAAGACAGATAGGTACTTACATAGATGTTCGTCTATCTATCTATCTATCTATCTATCTATCTATCTATCTATCTATCTATCTATCTATCTATCTATCTATCTGTCTATCTTTCTGTCTGTCTGATGTATGTGTGTCTGTCCGTCTATCTAAGACAGATAGATAGACTAGATAGATATATTAGATAGAAAGATAGTAAATCGAGTAATATATAGTTATAGTAATAAAATGATACTGATATCTTCAGACAACTGCTTTGCTTACGCTAATCAGAACTACTTATTATGGTCACACCTGAGTTGTCATGTTCTCTTGCACGTCTACCATCTTCCATAAGTATCGGACTCGAAGACAAAACCCTTATTCAAATAGTTTTCATTTGTACTTACCAACTATAAGAATGTGTTTACTCCAAGACAGGAAGATTGTATACTACACGAAAACACTTACTAGTTCTAGACACAGAACACTTGACAACTCTAAGTCTATAGATCATAAGTTCTGTTCGTTGATTTAGTCACTATGCTGACTGACTTCTCAGGCTAGCAATAGTCCTTTCAATAATCTGCTGGCCTCGAGTGACCTGTATTTCAGCACTACGGAGCAAAGGTCAATTGGGTAGTTGGTTAAGTCAATGGCACTCTCTTGATTTTTTTTTCCTTAACCCATAATCTTTTTAACGACTGATATTTTAGTACATTTCGTCGTACCACTTTTAGAACAAGCATGGTGGGAAAAAAGGAGGAAAATATAACACGTTTTTCAAACTAAATATGTAACAAACATGTACTTACAAAGATTTGTGAAGAGAAATCCCCTTCCCCAAAATCCCTTTATTTATTTTTTATTTTTTTATTAGTCTGTCAGGAGTGTCATAATTTACTAAAGAAAGTAGATATTTTAAATATTTGAACCATAGCTCAAATGATCCAACTATTTGTCAGCTCATACTACCACATGTTAGATAGCCAGTTGTTGTTTGTCTATAAAGCTTTGAATGAATTTGTTCCAGGACTTGAGTCGTCAGCACGTTGAATTTGACTCTTTCTTACATCGATCCACCTCGACAAGAGTTATTACTCTTTTATCATGTTCTGAATGCAAGGTGCAGAAACAAAAAAAAAAAAGACTTGACAGAAGTTGAGGAGGGAGGGGGTACTTGATAATAGAAAAAAAAAGTTGGTGTGGGTGGGGGGGGGGGGGACTCCAGTCATCCTTGTAAGATAGTGACTTCCTATCATCATTGATTTGCATTTCTTTCAAGTCTTAGTGAAGAGCAGAAGTCGCCGTCTGTTTGGTTTGATCCTAGATGCTGAGATATGTGTTGTTAAATGAAAACGGAGATGCTGAAACACTGCCCCAGTTCGTTGGCAAAGGGGTGTTGGCTTAAGTGAGAGGGTGGTGGTGGCAGAAAATAATGCAATACATTAAGTTTACTTCATGGCGCACTGACATCCGCTCACAAACAAAAGGGAAAATAGGAGGCAACCTACTGATGTGAATGTTAGGTCCAATGTCGTAACTGAAGAGGCAACCTACTGATGTGAATGTTAGGTCCATGTCATAACTGAAGATTTCTCATGGTACATTTCAAGGTTGTCTCTTCTAGTTCAGACAACGATATATTGCGAGAATGTCACACAGAAAGAAAGCTTTTGGTTTGTCCCAGCAAGGTTGTCGAGTTTTCTACCTGTAGGTCAATGTGAGGTTACTTTAGTATCTATCATCTAGATCTATAGAGTTTGATTGTTTAAAAACATTTTCTTGTTTAGAACGTCTTATACTCCTAACCGAACAATTCTTGTATGTAGATATATATATATTTATAGATACATTTCAATAGGAAACGGCACTAACGATGTCATTAAAATTTCAAGGTATATGTATATAAATCTCAACACATTGATCACATCGCGAAAACTCGAGGTCGATGTCAATGTGACCCTAAATTTGTTTTTTTATATTGTGTTTGATATAACCCTCCCTGCCCCCCGTTTCCCCCCAAAAAAATTCAATTCATGATTTTGTCATTTAACGTTTGACCAGGATCCGAAAAATAGCAAGAACATTGCAAGAGTTGCATAATATATATATCTGTTTAATATAAAGAATTCTGATTTGATACCTCAGTATGTTTCTTTCCCATCTTCATTTGTACTACTTCATTTATGCCGTACACAACAGCAGCGCCTGGTGATTACATGTGCCCAACCTGTGACCGCGGCTGTGTATCAAGGATTGGCCTCTTTAGTCACACAAGAAGATGCAAAAGGAAAAGATCATCTCCCCAGAAGTAAAGTGCCACGTACATTATCGTAGTATTATTTGAATGCACATGAGCAAAGGTACTATTGGAGATTTTCATAATAGACTAAACAATGTCAAGGACGATTCATTGTACTCTAATGTTGGCAACTAAATAAAAGCTACAAAAGGAAAAACTCAAAAGTCCACACACAAAAAATCATCGAAAAACTGAAAAAATACAACAAACAAAGAAACAACATTTCTTATCAGCACTTCCTTATTCTGCACACAGGAAACACCAAATTAAACAAAAAACTTGCTATATATGGATTGGCCTCCATGTATGATAATCTCTACTACGGAGCTAGTCTGGGAAGTTTCCGACCTACTTAGAATGAAACGTGTAATTTATTTTCCTTCTAATTAATTTTCATTTCTTTCCCTATTCTTCTTTAAGATCTATGCACTTCTCCCAGCGATCTCTTCCCTCTCTAAACCGTTCCAAATAGTAGGCCTATATAGATTATAGACCTAAACCAAATAGTGCACTCGGAGGATGGAGTTGTTCCCCCTAATGTGTGAACAACTAGTGTGTGGAAACAAGACGATACATACTAATTAGCAGTTAGAGACGGGAGCATATATCTATAAGGAAACTATGTTGAGAATAAAAAAATACATTAGAAGAAAAACTAGGAAACATTTTAGTCTATCCATATACTGATATTTAGTATTACCGGATATAGTCGATATGAAAGGATTCTTTACCAAGGCTTTATGTAGGCTGTGTTTTGTTTTTCATTTAGTATTGCCGAATAGTGTCTATATGAAGAGAGTCTTTACTAAGGTTTTGTAAATCTTGTCACATTCCTCCCCCCCCCCCCCCAACACAAGCAAGACCCGGTGCGGTATGCACCTCTCACAACCCCCTCCCCATTATTGATGCCACTGTCTCTGATCTAAATTTTTAGTAATTGGGTCTTTTAAGAATGGGATAAAAAGACGTATTACTCGATGTTCTATTAAGCTTTGTGGGTAATGGTTAATCTGAATAATGAATGCGGAAATTGAACCCGGTTAAAACTGAACACCATTTCCATTGTTGTATATTTTTAGACAGTTTTACTCCTCGACATGAGGAGGTAATTATTTTGAAATCAGAATTATTCTCTCTTCTTATTATTGAGAAGCGCCTACTGAAATAGACAGCTGTTGACCCTATTATCTGGGAGATTGATGAGTCCTGGGGAGAAGTGCATGCATTTTTTAAAAGCCTGTCTCCTTCTGGTCAGACTAATGACACTATGATAGCTTCGGTCAATTGTCAGTGGAGTTGGGCTTAAGTTGCCCATTAGCCTATTTTTTTGGGGTCAAATTTAGGTTTTCTTTGATCCATTAAACATGACTTAATGCGAAGCAGATATTTAAAAAAAAGCTTGCCTGTAAAGCTATTTCACCAGTGAGTGAGTACTCTGGGGTCGAGATTCTGAAACTGGCTTAAAATGTGTTTTATTTTTAGCAAAGGCGTTAGAGAATTAAAAAAAGGAAGACAATCGCCACAAGCTGCAGCTGAAATATCTTGCCCAGTGTGTCTCCGAACATTCCGGGCTTACATAGGTCTCAGCAGCCACACAAGGAGACTCAAAACTGCAGCGTAAAGCCATCATCTATCTGGATCACAAATGTTGGCATCATCACATCACGTTGGAGAAGCTATCTATCTATTTATCTATCGATCTATCTATCTATCTATCTGTCTGTCTGTCTGTCTAGCGATTTATTTATTTATTTACTTAAGCGATAGAAGACTTAATGTATGCTTTGAAAGAAATCTAGATACATCGTACATCGTTCAGTAACAAACAAAATAGAAATGAAAAAACGTTTTTATTAGTAATTATTGTAATAGATCTAGACTAACAATAAGAAATCTGTGCGTTTTGATTGATTTTTACAATTGTTTTTGTTTAGCGAAATTTCATGTTTTTAGCTTTCTCAATATGTTATGATCCTATCACTTGTCTGGACCAGTTGGAAACGTTGTATGAAGGGATAGAGCAAGAAGTGGGTATTTGGGTGATTGCTTTTAAAAAGTAATTATATAAAAAAAAAAAGAGCAAACTGAATTTGAACTCGAGGGCTAAAGCCTCCTAAAGCCAACACGCTAATCTCCGTGCTAAGGAGCTGCTTATGAAAATAGGTTTCATAGCTATTTATAGTTGTTTGAAAACTTTTCTATCTACAATTCATAAAGGGGACTAATTCAACTTGTACCACCTTATCATTTTAGTAACATGTAACATTTCTTTCCCTTGTTCGAGATACCAAACAAAATAATTAATTACCAATATTTAATTAAATTTAACTAATTAGTTGTTGTTTTTTTTTTTAAATTGATTCTTGTATTGGCTTGTAAATAGTTGAGCAAAATTTCATCTTGATCCGAGATTGGGTGTGGGAGAAATAACGTGTACAAACTGTTTACCAGACAGACAGAGAGAGTGAGTTGATATAAGCTTTGTAAAATAACAAATATACAATTAGATGTTGACACACCATTAAACTAAAAGATCGGATACGTTCATCCTATTAGTATCGCGATTAAATTACCCTCCCCACCTCTTTTTTTATTTTTAGAGTATGAGGTATATATATATATATATATAAAAGAGAGATTTGAACCAATTTTTGGATACGAGAATATTGAAATACTATCGATCAGCCCTAGGAACCAATTAACGCGACACGACATAGGTCACGTGCTAGCGGCAATCAATCAAACATTTGAGATCAACCGGCTTCAACCCCAATCGCAATGGTATCAATGTCTTACTCATTGGATGGCGATCTCCAGGCTAAAATTGGACCCCCAATGAAATGAGAACCACAGGATTCAAAGTCTCAAGTACTTGCATTATAGACAGGATTTTTTTTTAAAATTTGACGTAATGTTAAAGCTCCCTGAATGACGTCCGCTTTTTAAATTTTTCCTTTTGGGTCGAACGTTGCGTGAGTCTTTAGCAACTGTGGATACTGTAAACCTTATTTTTTAAAAATCACTATTGAAATATAACCCGTTAACTAGTATATATGTCCTCCTTCGGATAATTCCCTATAGATAAGGTGAACGTTTTGGCACTAGCTATGGTGGGAACGTGTCGCTCACACAACAATTTCCCCCTCTTCACGTAGCTGATGTGTTCAAAGGAACGGCAAGTGCTGATACAGTTTGAAATCAGCGGCGTCGCAGGCTCTGCCAGGGTGTGGCGTTGTGTGCTGCAAGCTTCCTAACGGTCACCGGCTTCTGAATTTTTCCTCCGAGTTGACGCTCGAAGCTAATTCCGTGTTTGGGTATAACTGCAAGGTGGGTAACCAGCCAATTCCTGACCCTCACATGCGACTCAACTATTGGGTTCAGCGAACTGCTCTCAACGAGAAGGAGCAAAAGCGTGTAAGTGGCCCGTAAACCAGTAAGCCTATAAGGCAGGAGTTACCAACGAAGGAAATATTAGACTGATCTCGGTGTTTGACTTTTACAGCACAAGATAGAAATCTGAAAACGTTGTATAAATGACCATACACACTATTGCTCAGTGTATAAGGTTACCGACTGAATCTTCAATGGGTATCCCCCATGTGAACTAAACTCGTTTACAATGAGTTATTTTCTATGGTTCTCTCCTATGTTCAGAAGGCAACACAGACAGTAAACCTTGCTCAAACTATTGCTTGCATTACAAACAATGTGTTTGTGTGTGGGAGGGGATGGTAAGTTATTGTTTGTTTTTTTCTTATTGAATACGAAACTGTGGAAATAAATGTCTTACGAGAACCTATCCATCGCCTGTGGTCTCATTGTTTTATTGTGTAATCTCCTAGTCGGAGATAAAAGATGTCTCTTGCAGATTACCCGGATGTATATCTTTCAAGTAATGCTCAGGGTCACGAAGAGTTAGCTTTTCGGAAAATATGGCCCTAGAATGGATATGTGGTGCAACTTGGACATATTGTTTATCTTGGAAATATGAACAACTTGTAGGCCTATATATATATATAATTCTGTATATAATTCTCACTTGGACCTACCACTCTTTTATTCGTTTCCCCTTTATTTTCCCTGGCCATTTTCTGGCGCTATTGATTGTAATTAAAAAAAATGATTTTTTGGGGGGGATGGGGGGTGGGGGGAGATGAAGTTCAGAGAAAGAACAATATTTTCCTCCATCTGTTTCTCGACAAGTCTGAGTGTGTAAGTCTTTATGTGCGTGTATGTGTGTGTGTGTGTGTATGCTGTGTGTGTGTGAACAAGCTAACGACGTCCCTACAAGTTCTATAATTATTGTCAAAGCTTTTAGTTGAAAACCTCCGCAACATTTTTTGGTTGTTGTACTAGTGAAAATGTCCTTCATTTTCTCTGAAAGAGGCTTTTTATAATATCATTTCTTTTCCATACTCCCCCCCTCTCCCCTCCCCTCCCCCCCCCCCACTTAAAAAAAAAGAAATGTAACTTTGTTTAAAATTTCTTTAGACATAGATGCTAGACGGTTTTTTACCGAGTACTTTGAGTAGTCATCTAACTAATAAATAAACAGTAGTTTTTAAAATCACTTTTGGTCTTCAACCTAGATATGCAAATTTAACTAATAGCGAATCTTATAATATTTATATTATTTAAGTTTAAGTTTTAAAATTGATCTAAAAATTCCATTTCTTCAAGCGAATTCGGTGCGAACAGTTAGTTAGGGGCGGCTAATACCTTCACAGCACCATTGGATGCGGAATGCCCTGCGGTGAACGGACTTTCTTACAATTGTCAGCCGTTGCTAGAACTGTTCACGAAACAAAACTCTTGCAGTGCATCATAAAAACAGAAACGAGGAATTACTAGGTCTTTAAGTGAACATTTTTTGTCTAATGTCAATCCAATCGACCCCCGTCATTTCCATTTCTCTTGAAGGCTGGAAACACCTCTGGCTAATTGCACTGGACAGATGACACTTGTAACTGTTCCCTCTTTTCCAATCGTATTGATCCACTCACACTTGTCTGGTCGATCTACGGAGCGCATAGAAAACACAAAAAAACGTGGGACCGATTGGATGATGGGCCGGTGAAGTGGTATCGATATCATTTCGCGATACCGATGGGCACACTGGTCCTGGTTTTTTTTTATTGTCTGGACTTCGGACACCAGTCATGTCTTTGGAGTTTCATTCCCTCCCCCCAAATTTTAATGAATCTGTGTCTGCCAGTCTGTCTGCATGATTTAATAGACTTCATTACACACGTGCTCAGCGATTAGAAGCTAATCTCCACCTATTTTTGACACTGAGAAACTGTTAGGATTCTGATCATTAAACCCTAAAGTATCTTGTTGATCTATTGATCAGTTTGTCAACTTTCTGATTAGAGGTAAACTCTCACTTTCTCTTGTTAGAAATTGGACTCGTCATTTTCTAATTAGACCTTGACTTTCACATTTTGTTCATGGTCGTTTAGCCCAAAACTCCGCTTAATTGTCACCATTCTGTTTGTAGGAGTCGCATCTTATAGGTTTACCTGCACATGCTACATTGATCTATTATAGACGCGTTTTTTTTTACTCATTCTCATTTTTTATCTGAAGTTTTAGCCCACTATATGTAACGAAATGTAGAAACAGGATTAACTTTGCAATTGGACCCCACATTACCTGCTAACCACTGTCAAAAAACGCAAACTTTAACTCTACTGCCACATTATAAGGTTCTTAGGGCTTGCTAAGACCTTCCTTCAGGGAACAGTACCAGAAAAATAAAGAGGAAGACAGAGAAAGCGATGGGAAGAAAACAGAAAAGAATGGACAGGCCTGTCATTAAATGAAATTCTATCCAAGACAAAAGACAGAGAGGAGTGGAGCATGACAGTCAACAGATCTTACATGGTACTCCAACGGTTCGACAGACTAAGGGAGAGGTGGTGAACGTGAAGGTAAGCAAAATGAGGGGGCAATCAGAACAAAACCTTTCGGAATAAGAATAGAACAAAAGGCATTTCAATTCATATGTTGTTTTATGCCTCTCTGTTTAATTATCTGTATGCATTATAATTATCTATGCGGGACATAAAGACAGTCTTTTAAAAAAGAAAACAAACCTGACGTTGACCTAGCCAACTCTTTATGTTCCCTAACTAAATCTAAAAATCATCAAAATGTTCAGTTCCAGCACAAACCTACCACGTGACTATGTTTCAGTGATCAGGGCAGTTGTTCTTCGACAACGGGCTGACAACGACACAGTTTATTGCAAAATAAAAGTCAGTCAAGCAGCGCAAATGTCTTAGTAACAGAAGAACTTAACGCCTTTACTGGGATTTTATTTCAGGACAGATTCTATTGATCTAAGCCCATCATGGTCATGTTTATATCTGTCCGCCCCCCTCACTTCTGTCGCTTAGTTTAATAGCCATGTCCTAGAGAACGAATAAAAGATTGTAAAAATAAAACCAAAATAATGTTGTTTGTATTTCCTTTTTGAATACACATATCATTGTTATTGTTATTGTTTTCTAAACCGGACGGTCGGACGGAGAGACAAACCACACAAAACTAATAGCGTCATTTACCCTTACGGAGCCGCTAAAAAGGTATACTAAACAAAATCCAACTCACTACAATAACACGTCTTTTCAGTCTGGTAGTATGGAGTCGTCTGTCGTATCTAAGACCTCTTACGATAATGCCGTTTATCTTGCATCATTCACAACCAATCGCTAACCTCTTACCACCGTCACCACAGAAATACACATACACAGTCCATAACAGTCTGTTATAGAGTTTCTTTAGTTTCTTCAGCTGACAGATCCCTAATAGGGGATGCAAATTCGCGTATCGGTCTACGTTTATAACATTCTATAGCGTGTTGGTTAAGTCTCATATCTAGATGAAGTCCTGAAGTGATTCATTGGTAGGTAGTTTTGAGATGACTAAAATAATTCACTGTCTTTTTTCAATTTTTTTTTAAATCACTTTTTATTCTGACTTTTTCTTTTGACTCAGACAATGTCTTCTCTTACTGAGGCAATGTCTTCTCTTACTAAGACAATGTCTTCTCTTATACAGACAATGTCTTCTCTTACTCAGACAATGCCTTTTCTTTCTTAGGCTATGCCTCTTTTACATCTCCGACACTATCGCTTTCAAATCAGACCGGGAGGGGGGGGGGGGGGTCGCTTTCCGATCTTTGTTGTAATCATTTATTTTGTAAGTTTCCTTCAGGAAATAAGCTAAAAACAAAATGTACATCTCACTTGCGTCAGCAGACTAATTCCCAATTAACAAGACGCGTCTGTTCCTTTGTAATTTGTTCATTCGGATGTCGGAAACTTCACTCTGTTTTTTCGAGATAATCAGAACTCGATGATGTATGAAGTGCATCATGTAAATCTGACAGGTCACGACAACCCTCGCCCAAAGACTCGATTTTGTTATGTTCTTGTTCTGCTACCCCCCCCCCCCCTTTCCCATGATGCCTCCTCTTTATCTTGACATGCGCCATGTAACATCTACATACACTATGCCTTCTTTCTTTGGTCTCAACCAAATGGTAAAGGACAACATTGCTCATTGGTAGAGCACAACAAGAGAACGTCTGCAGAGAATGGTGTCGGGAAGTAACTATCTGACTACAAACATAACTCGAGCTAGCGAGCTTCTTGTCCATCAAAAACATCTGCTTTCTCCAATCTGAAATGAAGTGACTTGAATGCTATCAACATGTTTGCCATACACAATTAATGCCAATCTCGAAGAGACACAATTGCCGTCATCAATCAATTCGACACACTATCTGTTTGCCTTCTGTTGATATTGACTTGTTGGGTTACAGACTTAAGACTGGTTGATATATCCTAGTGGAGACTTGTTGTGATTACAAGCTTTCTTCAATGAAAAACAAAAAACAACACAATTTTAGAGAAGAAAAGAGAGACAAAAACACAGAGAAGTTCATTGAGTGACTACACACAGACCTCTGGCTCTTTTATCTCCAGACAGTTTGTACAACAAGACCATTGTAGTTCTATTATTTTCTTAAAGTGGAACATGAATAAAAGTGGAACAAAGTTCTTTTTAAAAACAGCAACAATAAGTAACTTTTATTAACAAAATATTACCAGCTTTCAACTTCAATGTAGATGTTTCTGAGAAAAAATTCAATTGAAATATTATCTTGAATAATTGAAACAAAATACAAATCCATGTAAAAAATACACGTCTTTTTGTCACTCTTCTCTCTCTTGTCCTATCCACTTTCACTCCCCTATTAGTCATCTCAACTCCGATAGACTTCTTCATGGTTACATCAGAATCTATTGAGGCAATACAAACTAAGTATCTCATGGTTACACAGA
The DNA here is from genome assembly GCA_030265305.1 of Biomphalaria pfeifferi. Lineage (NCBI taxonomy): Eukaryota > Metazoa > Mollusca > Gastropoda > Planorbidae > Biomphalaria > Biomphalaria pfeifferi. The sequence continues at coordinate 485,096 of JASAOG010000076.1, forward strand.
AACAAGTACACACACTCCATACTCCATAACACATGTAGGATTTGAAACATTTATCTTTAGGTTTTGTGTATGTTCTTTTTTTTCTGCTGTTTAGTTCGATGGCATTATTAGACTGATTGAGATTAGTGTTATCTCTACATCAATTGTTTTAAATCGATATCTGCAACCACTTCGTTCGCTTGATCAGTTTCAACATTTCCGTAATAAAACTGTTTTCCTATCATTTTAAAGTTTGCACTTTGCAACTAATTAGGTTATTTTATAAAGTCTTTCACGGCGTGAGGATATGATTTAGAAGAGTGAGAGGGATAAGATAGTGAGAGATACAAATATATATTGCTGATTCATTGGTCTCGAATGCAGATCCAGGCTCATATTTTTCATTCAGATTCTAGGACTTTATGCTGTTGATCTCTGAGCTGAACACACAAAATGATATGTACACAAAATGTTGGTCAAACTTTACCACGTCAGTTCTTTGAGCTGCTAAGAGATGGAAACGAAACTCAGAAAGTCAAATGCATGTTGTTGTTTTTTTATTTTTATTTTCTCTTGTTAAGTGTTGATTATCACAAGAAGACTTTGCACGTAAACGATTATTAAAAAAAAAACCATCTAGACACAAAACAACAATTACTTGAAGAAGCCTCATGACAAAACAATGCTTTCGAAATTCTTCTTAGACAATAGAGCCTTATATGTGTTTGTGTGTGTGTGTTTGATAGCATGCTGTTAATACACCATTGTACTAATGTTGATACTTGACTTTGTGTCTCTGTTTTTTAAATGTAGTTTACAAGAATGATTGATGAGCGAAGTTGTTGCACCATAAAAAAGTTACGTGATCAGAATGGTTTGAGGTTAGAATAGTAATGAACAAAAAGGGTGTCACGCATCAGTAGTATGAAGATAGCTATCTCAAACAGTTCAGTACGTCGCAACGTCACTACAGAGCACAACAAAACAAACGAGGACTAAATCTATGTACTGTTGAGTTTCACCAAGAATTAAACAATGTCAAGAACTCTTTAAAAAAAAACAAACCAACTACACTTCTGCCAACTAGATATGATCTCTTCTTTTGACAGCACTAGCGGTGGTTCAACAAACTATATATAAAAAAAGCTGTTTTTGTGTGTTTCTTTACAACTTTTCTCCACACCGCTGACAAATATGTTACGCTACAAACGGAAGAGATTTGAACATTTGATTTTGAAGTTTTTCATTGACTTATTAGTTGAATGCTTCGTCTCTCAGGCCGTGCTTTAGTCCCTGCACGGTTGGAACAATCTGATCTTATATAATACAGACGTTACTTCAAAAAAGAAGATGATTACGTCCTACGCGTCATGCATTTAGTCATGCATATTAACCAATGACCTACATTCTGCCAAGTCACTGGTTTTCCTGGCTAGCTCAGGCAACACATTCCATGCTCTAATAGCACTAGGGAATAAGGAGTATTTGTACAAATTTGTTCTAGCATAGGGGACAAGGAATGTGCCTTTATTTTTGTGTCTTTCAGAGTATTTTATTAAATTTTGTTTTTGTATTTGAAGATTATGGTTCAGTGTTTTATGTATAATTGCTACTTTACTTTTAAGTCTTCTGTCCTGAAGGCTTTCTAAATTTAGTGATTTTACTAAAGGTGTTACTCTAGTCAAATGTGAATATTCATTTGTTATGAATCTCACTGCTCTATTTTGTGTCTGTTCCAGTTAATTAATGTTTTCTTGAGTTGAGGGGTCCCAAACGGAGGATGCATATTCTATTATTGGCCTAACCAAGGTTAAATAACATTTTAGTTTTATGTTCTTTTTTGATTTATAGAAATTTCTCTTAATAAATCCTAATGCATTGTTTGATTTTTTTTATAGTTAATATATGTGGATTCCATGACAGTTTTTCATTTATTATAACACCTAGGTATTGTGCGTTTTTAGCCTGTGTTACTGGTTTGCCATGAATAAGATAAGTGGAATTAATTTGTTTTAGTTTTTTTGTTACTCTTAACAACTGACATTTTTCTGGGTGGAAAGACATGCTCCAATTTGATTCCCATTTCTGTAATTCATCTAATTCTCTTTGTAAAATATCTGTGTCTTGTGTTGTTTTTATTGTTCTATATATTATGCAATCGTCTGTAAATAATCTGACTTTTGTTCCTGAAGTAATGCAATTTGGTAAATCAATTATGTAAATTAAAAATAGTAGTGGACCCAAGACTGTTTTTTCAGGTACACCTGAGTTTACTGTTATCGGTGTTGATTTAGAGCCATTTATTATTACAGTTTGTTCTCTCCCTATCAGAAAATCTTTGATCCACTGATGCAGGGACCATTAATGCCAAAATATTTTAATTTTAATGGTGGTGAACTTTGTCAAAAGCCTACAAAAAAACTAGTAAAATAGCATCTATGTGTTCACTATTATCTAAACCTTTAGAAAAATCATCAATTAGTCCTATTAGTTGTGTTTCACATGATCTATATTTCCTAAAGTCATGTTGGTATGGTGTGAGGACATTTTGTTAGTCTAAGTGGTTTATAATATAATATAATTTAGTTAATTCAGTTTCCCGCCCCTCTTCTTTTTCTCACGTTTGCGCCCCTGGTACAGGAAGCTGTTGTTTCTATTGCCTGCATCCATTATCTCATTGAGCACTTCAAAGTTTGTATTTATAGCAGTCCCTCATCCAGACATTTCTCTTGGGACCTGGCAGTCGCTTATAAATCTCCCGCTGACTATTTCACTAATGAAAGCTGGAATCAGCTCCTATCACTCTGGCGGCCCTTGAGATAACATCCGAGTGAATGAACTTTTAACAGAAAGCTGTAATTACATTTTCTCTCTAGTTCGTTCATTTGATAAATAAATAAAAAAAAACATTGTAGATTACACTGTTTGTCTCTCAAAAAGTAGATTACACTGTTTGTCTCTCAAAAAGTAGATTACACTGTTTGTCTCTCAAAAAGTAGATTACACTGTTTGTCTCTCAAAAATTAGATTACACTGTTTGTCTCTCAAAAAGTAGATTACACTGTTTGTCTCTCAAAAAGTAGATTACACTGTTTGTCTCTCAAAAGAAAAAAGAATATGATTATTGCTCTTTCAATTCACAATAATGTATTCCAGGTTACAGTAATATTATCATACTAGACTTGATAACATTTTTTTTTAGAAATATGGTGTAAAACAGTTTGCAAATATATTTTTAAAAAAACAAACAACAAAGTTCGTTTTCAGAAGATCTAATGTAGCCGTATTTATTTTGTGCATGATACAGGCGAGGTTTAGACAAAATTTGCAAAGACGCTTTAGTTATTGAGCTATAAACATGACAGACGGGCATACAGCCACTACACAAGTCGTCTTAGAAGGCCTGAACACTGACCTGCAACGTAACAACCTGTGGGCATTTTAGACCAATAGCTCGTTGCCACATACATCTGTACGACTTGGCAATGAGCTATTGGTCTCCACTACCCACAGGCCGTGACGTCGCAGGTCAATGTTTTTGTAACCATTGGTCGTAGTGAAATTCGTTGGTCTCCAGATGATGTTATAAAGACTTCATTCCTCAGAGCTAACATGTACACACACATTCTCATGTCACTTTTCTAAACGTCAACACTTCCTTCATGTTGTACGCCGGATATATACAACAAAATAGATGTTTTATACTTAGTTTGAAATCTGTATCTGCATAGTGCTACACTACCCAAGTCAACATAGTAAGTACTATTACAGCATGGACTGGGTTGCCTGAATCAGCAAGGAAAACCAACGAAGTTTCATATAGGGCATCATGATCTACATACATGAATACATTAACAAAGTAATCATCTTGTAGCGTTTTTTATAAGATAAGATTCTGATGAATGTTTGATACACTCAATTGGGAAATAAACAAATTGTTTTAAAATAACGTCAATGGCCGATATTTTTCTGCACCAAAACTTTGTAACAAGTTTCTCTTCCGCAGACTTCTCAATAAACAGCTATCTTATTAACACTGAACTGACACTATGTCCCCTACATTTATTGTGGGAGTAACCTCCACTTAGTTTTGAAAAGAACACAAAACTATGTTAGAGAGAACCAGTTGTAGAGTTATTTTTGTCTTTTATAATTACCTCTATCTACGCCCCAGAGTCTATCATCTGTACGGTAGATATATCTGCTTGACAACTTTTGCTTTGATCTGTATTGTAATGTTGGATACTCATCCCAAGAGAGAAACCGTGCCTTGCAGAAATACTTTCATTGAAACTCGTAGATAAAAATGAATTCTGTCATCTATCTATTATTTGATTGGCCTATCTTATTGAATATCCTTTTAGATAATGGTTTTTGTCGTCTAGAACTTGGCGCTTTACGTCTGCAGTGTCATTCTCTTAATGATTTTTGCCTTCCCCCCAATCTTCTCGTCTGTTTCTTTCACATGAACATCCTGGGAATGCTAGAGCTTCATTGAAAACTCTGCTTCGTTGCCTTGTACGCTCGATGTATAGTAGTGTAGACATTGTTTCATTGCCATCTTTCTCTCGCGTCTCTTTCTCTCCTCACGTTCTCGGCCAGGCTGTGACGTCATACACTTCCTTCTCATCTGCTGTTTGAAACGAATTGATTGCACGCTTCATTGGATCTGGAATGAGCTTTCTTTGCATTACGGCCCCGCGGATTGCATCCTTGGAAGAGCAGTAATACTTAGCGTCTAGAGTCAAGTTTTATTGCGATAGATGTGGGGGGGGGGGGAAGTAAAGTGCTGGGTTGTTTTTAGAAAGCTCCTATGTTCTGTGTCATGGTACAGGTCTTGGACACGTTATTTCTCCAACTTCTCATTCTCGGATCAAGTTGAAACTTGACACTATTATTCATAGTCGAAGACAATACAGGAGTCAATAAAAAAATGAACAAAGTAGATAATTAATTAGTGGTAATCGATTAATTTTTTAAATAGAAAAAGGAGAAGTCGTGCAGTATTGGGCAACATGGCAGTGATTGTGCGTTTCTTTCCCTTATATAAGCTTCTTTTTTTTTTTAAAGTCTTTTTTTTTTAATTTGCTTGTTTCATCTTGAACTAAAACAAGAAAGTTGGGTTAAATAAGAGAAAGTTCTCACGTAGAAAATTCGTTGATACAATTGTCCTAGTTTATGATACCGGTACAGATTTTCATGTCCTATGCATTAATCAAACTGCACATTTCTATGAGGATCTTAGCCATGGTATTGTGATGCTACAGAAAGATCCGTGATACCATATTCTAAGACCACAGAGATTAGAAACTTGATTAATACAAGTGGACCCCAAAATGACCTGTTAACTACTGCCAAAAAAAAAGCAAAACTATATGGCCATATCACAGGTCCTCTAGTCTATCAAAGACCTTCTTTCAGGGAAATGTACCAGGGAAAAGGAAATAGGCAGACAGAGAAAGCGATAGGAAGACAACATAAAAGAATGGACAGAATGGAATTGAAAGAGATTCTATACAAGACAAAAGAAAAAGGAGAATGGAGAAAGACAGTTCAAAGATCTTGCTTGGCGCCCCAACGATCCAACAGCGTAAAGGATGTGAAAGTGATGAGGAACTTTGTACATTTTAAAAGTATTTAATAATAATCTGTCCTGAACGATTTTCGCTATACACTTTGCATTGTTTGTTTTCTTCTTCTTCTGTATTGTCCTAAGAGTTGGGTTTAAGATTCTTAAAACTGTAGACATAGGAAAGCTTGCTCCCATCTGTCTATCTGAACATTGCTTCCATCTGTCTGTCTGAACATTGCGTCCATCTGTCTGTCTGAACATTGCTTCCATCTGTCTGTCTGAACATTGTTTACATCTGAAATGCGTTGAGTCGTTCTACGACTGAAGGAGGCCAATGAATGAATGAAGTGTCAAAACATGTGACAGAGGAGAAAGTTGAGGAAATGAGTTGTTTACAAGAGAACACCAGCATTACTGTTGGCATTTTAACACCACCATGACATGTTGACATTACAACACCACCATGACATGTGGACATTACAACACCACCATGACATGTTGACATTACAACACCACCATGACATGTGGACATTACAACACCACCATGACATGTGGACATTACAACACCACCATGACATGTTGACGTTGTAACACCACCATGACATGTTGACGTTGCAACACCGCCATGACATGTTGACATTGCAACACCACCATGACATGTTGACGTTGCAACACCACCATCCCATGTTCGCCATAAATACAAACGCTGATATTCTATGTGCTCAAACGGTATTACTATCAGCCGGGAAACTTGGCTGACTCTTGTAATATATTATTGAAAAGCAGACAAAATCTTTGGGGGGTAATAACTAGGAAACTATGCTATTTGTATTCAACGTTTCGCATACACATAGAAGGAAATATCCATATTTGTTTCTGGCGGTATTTTCTGAATGTAAATACAAAACATTGTAGTTAGTATGCGGTCTAGACATAAGTAAATCGTTCTCGTACTCTCTTAGACCTTTGGGAAATCTCCTGAGATTCGCTGACGAGTTCTTTCCTTTCCCTCACTATTTGCCATTTTGAAAGTTTGAATTTCATTGACATCTGTCATTTCATTGGCGTTGTTCTTCCACACATTCTTCAAGTCTGTATCTCTTTGGGTTTTCCTTGAACTGGGCCTAAGTCTTTTTCAGAACTGATGATTTTGTTGCATTACCGATTACGATTTGTTACATTTTTTTTTAATGGCCTGAAGGGCATCATAAGACTTAATCGACCATTCGATTCTGTCGCGTTCTTCCATTCACAAGATGCGGCGTCTGTAGTTACAACAAGTTTAGTAACTGGCTAAAATATCCTCACGACCTTTTTCTTTCCTGTCAGCTCCCAGATTGCTAGATCCAATTGCACAGTGTATGAAAGGATCGTATTAGTATGAACGTTGTATGGAGCGGTCTAGAAAATCTATAGTTGTGTTAGTTATTCCAACTTGTTTCGCGCTTTGCTTATGCTCTTTTAGGCAAGTCAATCTGGACCTTGTATTTAATCCACGTGTAACATGTATTACGATCAAGCTATTAGACTATTCGTCGTCGACAAGATTAATACACCAATTGGACCCTACGTTGACCTGCTAACGACTGTCAAATACGTAAACTCAAACTATATGGCCACATCACAAGGTCGCAAAGACCTTCCTTCAGGGAACAGTACCAGGATGAAGAAAAAGAGGAAGACAGAGAAATCGATGGGGAGACAAAATCAAAGAATGGTCAGGCATGTCAGTGAATGAAATTCTATCCAAGGCAAAGGACAGAGAGGAACGGAGATAGATGGTTGGCAGTTCTTGAATGGTGCCCCAACGGTTCAACAGACTAAGGGATAGGTGAAAGTGAGGCGTCGACATATTTGTATAGGCATCTGAAGAGTAATTTTAAGTCAGCCAACTAGTTTTTTTTTTTCCTTTTTTTTTTTTGTAATTTATTAATACGACACATTTTGTTAAACAAAGAAATAAATTGAAATCTAAATTGCATAAACCAAATGACATTTTAAAATGAGTATGCTTATCGCACTGACACATCTTCATGACCTTGAGGTGCCAGGTGGTCGTATATTCACATCTCTATGGCCTTGAAAGGCCATCGGGTCTTATAGTCGTATAGTCACACATTTATGACCGAATGGGTCAGGTCATCTTTTTCTAACATTTCTATGACATAAAAGGGCCAGCCGGTCGTATTGTCACATCATAATACATAATTTAAAAACAAAAGGCTCTGTTAGTTCTATTGTTACATTATCACAATGTCAAATAAGAACTGCTAGACCATGAACTTGAAATCCATCGTTGAGACATTCCAAAACGAGTGGATCTGTATTATTAATAAGAAAACCGATAGACAATAGCCCATAAGGGAAGTGGAGCTAAAAGGAATTAGTCGATTTAACATTCGCTAATGAACCCAACAAGTTTCTCTCAAAGTGACCAAAATTGATTTTTCTTTTCTGCGCGTTTAAAAGCTGATTAGGCCAAGCTGACGGTGAATCAATAGAACAATGTATATTGTATTCTATTTGAGGACTGCTCGCACTGACCGACCCATTGTGTCCAGAACTGCGTATCTACTAGAATCTATAACTATTTCATTATTGAACTTGAAAAGAAATATATTGAAAAATATTACAAAGTATATGAAAAAGCTTATTTAGTTGAGAGGACAGAGTCAAAATCACTGTCAGGCTTTGTTTACGTGATACTTCGATACCAATAGGTGTTAGGGGCGAGATACCTTTGTCTTCATTGAAGTCTATATTGTAGTTCAAAGTGCCGGATCTACGATAGTGCAAGTCTTTGCGGCAGCCCTAATCCTCACCTTTTTACACGATCTCCACATTTACATTTTTTTTACCCTCCCCCTCCGCACTTATATTTATATAAGAAATAGAAATAAATACGGAAAATAATAATAAATCTACAAGTACTCTCTTTCAAAACTCTAGATTTATTAAAATATTTGCATTTCAAATAAAGCCTGAAGAGGGCTGAGACTTCCTCAAAAATTCCTCCACTTATTAAAATACTTCACTGTCGCTAGCGCTGGTCTCGAGGTCAAACTTCTACATGTAGTTTTATCTAGAATACAATCTTCTTCAGAAAGCTTAAACTTATTCAGACGGATCGTATTTTTTGTTCCGATTTCAAATTGAATGTAAACAACTTCGCTACCTTGGTAAAGAGTCAACATGAGCTGTCATATCCTTACATAATCACCATTTTGTCTGTTGCTAATAACCTATTCTTCAAGGTACAGTGGAGGGAGCAGGAAGTGGCTGGAGAACATACAAGAATGGAGCGGCCTTTCTCTCTTGATATGCTGCTCAAAACAGCTGCTAAACGAGACAAAGTGGAGGGAGCAGGAAGTGGCTGGAGAACATACAAGAATGGAGCGGCCTTTCTCTCTTGATATGCTGCTCAAAACAGCTGCTAAACGAGACAAAGTGGAGGGAGCACGAATTGGCTGGAGAACATACAAGAATGGAGCGGCCTTTCTCTCTTGATATGCTGCTCAAAACAGCTGCCAAACGAGACAAAGTGGAGGGATTCAGTCACGCGAACTGTCACAGCATCCTTACGACGTAAGTCTAGAGACAGATGATGATGACTTATTTAGTGACATTTTCTTGTTTTCGTTTGTTTTCTCCAATGTCTGACTTGTTTTCTTATGTTTAGTCAGTTACTTTTAATACTTCATACTTAACCAATATCTTTATCAGTTTTATACATTATACATCTAAGTGTTTATTTGTTAGATAATGGCATATAACTTCCTATTTAACAGTTACGTACACACACACACATGCACGCACTCACACACACACAAACACACATACTTTAATTATCCATTATGATTTACGTATTTACGCATTTCAAATATAAATTTGTACCCAAAGTCGCCGCCTTCTTTTTGTATTTACAAATTCCTGTATCAATATTTCTTGTATCAATTATCCATTATTCCCTGCGTCAATTGATATGTTACTTTATAACAGACCTTCATTTTTCCACCAAACAGATTACCCTCATATAGTTTACAGTGGTGCAGACAGCCAGCCGTCGAAATCGAAGCCTTTTCCTGTCAATAATTACCCCCCCCCCCCCCAACCCTTTTATTTTTTTTTTTTTTTCTATTCTTAACCAAGTCATTCATATTTCCATTTGACTCGCATGCTAGCAGACGGTTTTGAAGTAACTGTAAAGATTGACCTTTCCTAACCTTCAACTTAAGTATATGACAGATACTCGGAAAGCTTGTCTATATATAGCCCGTGACTGTGTCACTTGTCAAAACACGCTCTAGCCCATAATCCGGTTGGAAGCAACCCATAGATTCCATTGTTTTGAGTCCATTGTTTCCTAAAGCAGCCCACAGATTCCATTGTTTCCTAAAGCAACCCACAGATTCATTTTCTTTCGGCCCATACACTGCATGTTTACTTTCACTGAGAGATTTATTCACTAAGCAGTAATCTATGAGACCAAAAAAATGTACAAAGGGTGTGCGTGTGTGTGTGAGAGAGAGAGAAAGAGAAAACGATAGTAATAAGCAAAAGAGACAAAGAAAATAAAAGAATTAGGGTGACTGAAACGGGAAATTTGGTAAACATAAAGTATTTATAATCATAAAAAATAATGATATAATTAAGAAAATGTTATACGTTTTTTTTATAAGTTGCTTTCAAAATGAGATCTCGATTCCTTCAGAAAACTTCAACACGCTATCTTTAGACTAGCCAGTTCTATTTGCCTAGACACATACTCTTGTTAAAATAGATTTTATGAAGTGATGGCACCATGCGCTCAAGTCCAATCTTGGATTTCAATACATCTTTCTTCTTCTATGTTTAAATTCGCCTGTCGCGATCCACCCTGTTTGATATCTTTAGAAAATTTAATTTGGCAGAAGATTTATAGAGGCCCGCCTCCCGAAGGATTCATAGTTTATTTTATTGGATGGAATTGGTTTTACTTCAGGATTTGTGCCCCCTTTCTTGTTCGACTCCAAGTAACATCATTAGACTTATACGTTATTTGACTCTAGGGCCTGGGTACAAGGCGATAAAACAGGTCCAGTAAATAGTGAAGGAGAATATCTAAATCTTCACTGGTCGACACCGTAGACAGAGCAGATACTTCGTCACTATGGGCAGCATGTTGGTCATTGCACTTAAAATTTGGGTTAGCTCATTGGACAATGACTGGCAAAGTTACCTTCATGAATGAATACCCCATCCCTTCCCCGCCATCGGTATCAGTATGCAGCCTACTGATATTGCTGTAGCCTAGTGATATTGCTGTAGCCTACTGATATTGCTGTAGCCTAGTGATATTGCTGTAGCCTAGTGATATTGCTGTAGCCTAGTGATATTGCTGTAGCCTAGTGATATTGCTGTAGCCTAGTGATATTGCTGTAGCCTACTGATATTGCTGTAGCCTAGTGATATTGCTGTAGCCTACTGATATTGCTGTAGCCTAGTGATATTGCTGTAGCCTAGTGATATTGCTGTAGCCTAGTGATATTGCTGTAGCCTAGTGATATTGCTGTAGCCTAGTGATATTGCTGTAGCCTACTGATATTGCTGTAGCCTAGTGATATTGCTGTAGCCTACTGATATTGCTGTAGCCTAGTGAAAAGCTCAACCACAGAACCTCAAGGAGACGGTGTAGTAATAAAAGCAATGTATGAACAACTGGGTCAGGTAAGGCGAAAAGAAACAACCAATACTCTTAGTTCAGCCTCTTGTTTTCACCTTCAGGTTCAAGTCAATAGCCTTTTTAGTGTGTATCCAAGCGTTTGACATAGTAGGCAAGGCGACTGCAATTAGAATGTGATCACTAATTCAGTTTTCTAATTAAGAGACAATTGTGAATAAGGTTTGAATGTAAACAATGTCATTGTCAATGCTTTACCTCATATTATTATCATAAATCTGTTTTTTTAGAAATCAGTTCTCTTTCGTTTAAATAGCATCAGTGAGTATCATTTACTTAATTAAATTTCGTTGTTTTTTTTAAATTAAAACTCAAACCGGAAAGCAAGTTGAAGGAACAAAATTTGATAAGACTCTCCCTAAATGTATAATGGGCCGTCAAGATAGGCAGTGATTAGAAGAGCTCCGGGCTCTGCTTGTCAATCCAGTGTCCAAGTACACGTATCTTCTTGTCCTCGGCTTAAAGTAACTGCCTTCAAAGTATTAGTCCTTCACCGATCTCTGGTTATTGAACTCGAAGTGCTTAACATAGGCTGGCCAATGACTATCTCTCACTTGGGACCCAAGGCTATGGAATCCCTGTTTCTGGCTCCAAGACTAATAACTATTCATGATAGGATCTGTAACTTCCGGCTTAATTCCCAAGATTTCTCGAGTAAATTTGTTCCAGGACTCAGCCCGTTAACCCTTGGAGCCCCAGCACGTAGATAAAATGTAGGTGGAGTGGGGTGCAAAGGTTGAGCTATCAAACTACTCATCCTCTGCCTGGCGATCATGTGACTGGTACAGACATGTGATCATGTGACTGGATAGCTGGTAGAGCAATGATTTGACCAGCGCTTTGATGACTGAATGGGGTTGAGACGAATGACTGGCGTGGAGTGATTTGACTTGGACATTTGTGTAACATACATCGATATTGTTATTCTTGTATATTGACTTGGACATTGGTGTAACATACATCGATATTGCTATACATGTATATTGACTTGGACATTGGTGTAACATACATCGATATTGTTATACATGCATATTGACTTGGACATTGGTGTAACATACATCGATATTGTTATACATGTATATTGACTTGGACATTGGTGTAACATACATCGATATTGTTAAACATGTATATTGACTTGGACATTGGTGTAACATACATCGATATTGTTATACATGTATATTGATTTGGACATTGGTCCAACATACATCGATATTGTTATACACGTATATTGTAACTTCCATGATATTTGTGAAAGATTCAGGACATAATTGAACGAGACTTGCAGAAAATAAAACTTTGATATGGTTTCGGAAAGGAAAAGACTGGAGTTGGGGGGAGATTGTAAAAAAATAAAAAAGAGAGATAATAATAAAAATAATAAACATAATAATAATCAAATAACAATGTGAGCCGTCAAGGAGGACGTGTGTGGAGAGTGCTATTAATAAACATAAAGGAATCGCGTTTTGCTGAGTATTACAAGAATCGCGAAGTAGACGTCTAAAACCTTAACAACTTTTTCTACTGGACACTGTCACGTTGTGATTACATTGTTTCCTTACCCGAATGTTATGTCACGGTTAACGTCATTGCATGCTACTGTCTCTAGGATCATGATTGCATCCTATCACTGAGGACCTCAGACCAATAGGCTTTCGTTGTTCTTATTCCACAATCTCCTAGTTAACGATGTTCTCTATACTCTCTACTTTTGGAGGTTTCATCTGTACATAAACTTTATTTTTAAAGGTTGATTCAATGGCTATTAAAAGAAAGGTCATTGAATTGATTAATTTACTTTTTTTATATTGGTGATGTCTTAATTATCTCTGACAGAATGGATGTGTTGTCTCTGCTGCCCTACGCAAGAAACTTGTCACAGAGTGGAGGCTGGGAGCTGTCCAGATTTTTTGACATAACAATGTACATGGAATTTCCATTCATTTATATTTTTTTTAATTTTTATATATATTTTTAGAGAGCTAAGGACAAGTTGGTCCACATATCCACACACTCCTATAACCGAGATCGTTGCATGAGATTCTAATGGTCATTTCCCACAGAAAGATTCGCTTACTGCTTGGCAAAAGCTGCGTAGCTTTTTGTGTTGGTTTGCATGTCTGACATCATTAAATTACTAGTCTCCAGTTTCAGACGTCACGCGCGGGACAATTTGAAGAAAAGTCGAGACAACCTGACACCTGTGGTGTCATTATTGAGTTGTCAAGTCCGCAATGTGGGATGTCAGACTGACATAAATGACATTGCCTTTTTTTTAAGAAGGAAAAAATTATATCTTGTGGAGGAAAAAAGAGGTTGTGGAGGAAAAAAAAGGTAGCGGACTTAACGTGTATTTCCAGAAACACTATTGCAATTGATATTGAATTTTCATTATCTTTTCTACCTTTTACTATCCAAACGGGACTGAGGGACAGAGAGACTGACAGACCACACGAAACTTATTGCGTCTACTCTCAAAATGTGAAAAATGCCTTTACCAGCGTACCTATCAAGGGTCGCTTGTCCAATTTTTTTAATAAAAAGAAAAAAAAAGTTTTTCTGAAACTAACACAGCGGCTTGAAATGCACATAAGTAGAGCTCTTGTTAAAATAAAAATACAATTAGAAATGATGTCTTATGAAGTGCTTGTCATAAGCCCAGATTTTTAAATCATAACCATCATCATTAAACTCTATTTTGAGTGAGGGCTTGAAAGGCTCAAATCCTCTCCTGCAAAGGCCCAGGACAGAAACCCTGTTTTTTGCGTAGTGCATGCATGTCACCATACAGGTCGAGAATTATTGGTTTCCCAGATCTGTCGAGACTGAGATCAAGTTTGGGACAGTCAAAAGAATACGAGACTCGGTTTCCTCTTCTTCCCCGCAGCGGGGGCACCGTGAGTCGAATTTTGGCCATAGCCGTAAGAAATATGAGCCAATAGGACAGTGGCTGTCCTGCACTGTTCTATAATAGCTTGCTCAGGCTTGGACAGCCTCCACCATGTGGAAGTGCGGTCAGGGCGCCTAATGCGCTCCCAGGCTCCACGGGCTTTTTGGGACTTGTCCCAGCAATCAAACCACTTTTCCATTTCAATTTTTTGAATTATAACCAGAGCATGGTGAAAACTCACAGCCTTTTCGGTGGGTGGTGTTTGCCTTCCTGGTGGGCCAAAGAGTCTGCAATAGTATTGCCAGTCACACTGCATTTTTACAGGGGTACCATAGCGTTGCTTTATGTTGTGTGAAGCCATGATGACAGTGTCAATTTTTGGGAGTCATGGTCCAGGGCTTTGCAAAGTACAAGTTTTGAGTCAGTGACCAAAACAATCTGTGTTGCCCTCAAATGTCCTTCGCCGAGTTGAGAGTCAATGAATTTTAAGGCTTCACAGACTGCCATGGCCTCCGCATCAAAACTGCGAACACTTCCAAATGTTCCAAAGATTTTGACTGAGTCAGAGCCAAGTAACTCGATGTAGGCTCCATAGCCTGCTCTTTCAGAGTCTATCGATGGCGACCCATCAGTATATGCTTGAAGGCATTAATCGTTTCCAGTGCTAGAATTTGAAGTTCGTTAGATTAGTAAGCTTACTTAGAAGTACCTCTACTTATCTTGAATGGATCAATGATCGATTAATCAGATTATCAGTGGCTACAATAAAACAACATGAATTAAGGTTATTCTATGATTTTCTTTTTGTTCAAATGATTTAATTAAAAAACAACAACAAATGCTGGTATTTAATCCCGATATGAATAGCCACTCAGGCTGCCTTTTGACAGCACGCCTTGCGGGCCATCACTGTAGCATTTGATTATGAAAAGCAGGAGAGCTCTTATTGCCAGTTAATGTTGTTTGCTTGATGTGTTCAATGCGATAGTTTGACCAGAAGATTGGGAATAGCATGCTAACTAAATTAGAATGGCGTGATCAAAGGAAATTTAAAAAATGCGGAAGTGAGCTCATTCTTAGAATAGTGTTTGCTCATCCAAAATGTAGGATGCTTGGAGACATAGTTAATTTTTTTTT
Source organism: Biomphalaria pfeifferi (assembly GCA_030265305.1). Lineage (NCBI taxonomy): Eukaryota > Metazoa > Mollusca > Gastropoda > Planorbidae > Biomphalaria > Biomphalaria pfeifferi. The sequence goes on from JASAOG010000076.1 coordinate 500,393, forward strand.
CGTGCTTTGCAGGTTTTGACAATAAAATTAATTTGTTTCTGGTCTTCTATTTGTTTGAAGAAAAAAAAAATAGGTAAAAAATAAATCATTCGCCTGTTGAAAGTGTGTCTTTTCATTCTTTCTTTTTATTTCTCTCACAAGTTTCAGCATCTTTTCCCATTCTCTCTCTCTCTTTCTTTCTTTCTTTTTTTTCTTTCTCTCTCTCTCTCTCTCTCTCTCTTGATCTTTCAATGCGTATTAAGCTGTGGTCATTGTCAACAATGTCACATGTCAGGGTTCTATTTCTTGTTTGGCCCAAACGCTCCAATACTATTCATTAATACTTGCTTATTCTTTGCTTTGGCTTGGATCGTAATGGGATTATTACTATTAAGAACAATTACTATTAAGAACAATTGCTACAAAACACACTCCAACTCCAATGGAAATATTGATAATCCTTTAATATTCGATAGAGCACAAAATGACATCCACTCTCAAGAAATATATGTACATAAACTTCAGTCCAGGAATAAAACAACTGACTACCAATTTCACTCTATCTAACAAGGAAAAGTTATTTTGAAAACCATCGCGTGTGTACATTTATATCTGGAGATATAAAACAAAGGGGTACAACTCTTACATATCGGATCACAAACAAAGAAAGAACACATTCACTCACCATACCTGCCCCTGACATCACATACTTCTCTGTTGATTAATGTTGTTGCTTTTGTTTGTACAAAGCTCCTATCAACTCACTATGTCCCCCGTCTATCTGGACCACGTTATTTCTCCCACGTCCCATTCTCGGATCAAGTTGTCACTTTTCACAATTATTCCTTGTCCTTAACTAAAACATGAGTCAATAAAAAAAAATTAAGTAACTATTAAATTTAATGATATAGAAATGGGGAAATAAGTCTTATAGATATTCAGATATATTACTGTAAATGTACAGTTCTTACCCAGTATGAATTTTTTTTTTTTAATTAAATTTTTAAATGGTATTTTAAAATATATTTTTTAAAATCTTTTTGAGCATGAACTGTCTACATGGATATACCCTAAAATGTAGATCTCTCCATGAACTGTCTACTGGGATATACCCTCATATGTAGATCTCTCCATGAACTGTCTACTGGGATATACCCTGAAATGTAGATCTCTCCATGAACTGTCTACTGGGATATACCCTAAAATGTAGATCTCTCCATGAACTGTCTACTGGGATATACCCTCAAATGTAGATCTCTCCATGAACTGTCTACTGGGATATACCCTCAAATGTAGATCTCTCCATGAACTGTCTACTGGGATATACCCTCAAATGTAGATCTCTCCATGAACTGTCTACTGGGATATACCCTAAAATGTAGATCTCTCCATGAACTGTCTACTGGGATATACCCTCAAATGTAGATCTCTCTCTACACTCTAGACACAGAGAGAAGACGTTGGCTAAAGTCAAATAGGATTTGTTGGAGATGGACTGACATCTCACAATATTGTATATCTCTCGATCAGCGTATGTGACCAAGTTGTATAAAACGCTTGACTGCCTTGTGGGAAAGGGAGGAGGAGGCTAGATCATGACGTAGATTAGGGAATTCAAATTTAGATTTAGCTCGAGTTAAATTGTGAATATTGGTTGAGCGTCTAAACGCAGCACGGACATTTCTCACAGAAACCTTTGACTTCTGAATAAAAGAGATTGGAGAAGGAACGAACGCGCTCTGACGCTGAGCATACTTTAGTAACATGGAAGAAGTAATAACAATAGTTTATAATGAGCCCATACCTCAGTGAGTGTCCATTAAGGGATAGAAAAGAAAGATGGCTTTTCACCATTCCCTGTGTCCAGAGGTTCCTTATCAACTAGATGATCATTTCATCACAACCGCTAGCTTGAGACACGACTCCTTGAGACACGTTTAGGGCTTCCTAGGTGTACATATAATGTACTGCCAGTAGCCGTGAGAGGGCCTTCATCACCTGTATGACCTCCATTAAGAATTGGCGTGGCGGATCGAACTAGTTGGCGGAGCCGTTTTTTCATCCTCTCCACGTGCAATACTTGTTCGCTAGATCGTGCTGCGGAATCCCACTGTAGTCTGTAGGTGACCCCATTCTTGTGAAAATGTCCCCAGCTCTTGGGATATATATTTATATACATTCCATCATAATAAGTGATCTATACAGGTAAATTAGTCATAACAGACCATGAGATCTATACAGGTACACTAGTCATAACAAACTATGAGATCTATATAACAGGTGACTACAAAAACAATGCCAAAAACAAAAAATAAATCTCGAGCTGGACATCTCCCAAGCCTTAATTTGCGAGCACTGAAATTAAGACCTCGTGAAATATCCATACAGTTTTAGTATGCTTCATCATGAAGCCATTGTTTAGAATGATTGTAATCCTGTTTCGCATTTCTTCTTATGTGATGTGGTGTTTGTATATGATACCTAAGAAAGGATCCTTTTATAACATCTCTATTCCATGGCTAGAATCCTCCCATATAATTCTGTAGTTAGCTTCCAGGATTTCCTTAGTATATAAGAATGTAGCCCTGACCAATGAGAGCATCACTCTGATTTTAATGCCTATAGTTATGCTTTTATCCGTAATATGCTTTACATGTTTCAGATGTTTCTTATGAGTTAATCTACTTCCTAGTCCGCAAGACGACTAGGATGGTAGCGGGCAGGCTACTATCTAATATCTTATATATTACAGACGTTATTTCAGAAAAAGAAGATAATTACGTCCTACGAATTTATCTCTACGTTCATAGGAAATGAGATTGGACATAATTATCTTCGTGTTCATAGGAAATGAGATTGGACTTATCTTCGTGTTCATAGGAAATGAGATTGGACTTAATTATCTTCGTGTTCATAGGAAATGAGATTGGACTTATCTTCGTGTTCATAGGAAATAAGATTGGACTTATCTTCGTGTTCATAGGAAATGAGATTGGACTTATCTTCGTGTTCATAGGAAATGAGATTGGACATAATTATCTTCGTGTTCATAGGAAATGAGATTGGACTTATCTTCGTGTTCATAGGAAATGAGATTGGACTTATCTTCGTGTTCATAGGAAATGAGATTGGACTTATCTTCGTGTTCATAGGAAATGAGATTGGACTTATCTTCGTGTTCATAGGAAATGAGATTGGACTTATCTTCGTGTTCATAGGAAATGAGATTGGACTTATCTTTGACCACTATGGAGGAGCTGCTTCTTATTGTCTTTTTGATTCCCCAGCCCTTGATAATGTTGTTTGATTGTGTGCCAGTGTGTCTGTTTGACTGTAACTGGTGTGAATTGGTTGGCTAAACAATCCCTAAACTGTCAATCAGTCTCAATGACTCTACTTCAAAACGAACTTAATCAATTTTATCCGGAGAACATCGCAGACGATGCTATCTTTTCCACACGACCTGATAAAGTAAAAGGCTTTAAACAAACAATACCGTATGAAAGATTTGATTCGTTCAATTACGAGGATATATTTTGTTGTATTTGAAGTTCATTAGTAGCTAACGACCAGTTACCAATCTTGTGCTTCTTCGCTTTTCTTTGCTTGGCACTTCCTCTAAATGCAGGGATTCCTGGTAGGTCTGTTTTGTAGAGGAATTTATTGGTGACTATTTCGCCGCAAAACTAATTTAAAATTTTGACTGTCATTGACACCAAGACTGAAACAAAACGTGCGGTTATGGGTTTTTTTTTGTTGCATGTATATATATATATATATTAAGTTTATATTTATTTTATATATATAGTCTAAATTGACATTATGGAAGATACTACTACTACTAAAGACTCGATGCAGAGCGCAACAAGCGCATTGTTTCTGAAGACGATATGATAGATGCAATCTCAAGCACGACAACAGAAGCACATAGATACCAAAGATCCATAACTATCCCTGTCACATTTTGTTCATTATGAGAGAGTAACAATTGCATGCATTTAAGTTAACAACATGGTGATAATTAGCGATCTTGGTCAATTAACAATAGAAACTTGTTGAGTAGATCATAGAGAAATCTGATAAGGATGAGATGGGATTGATTCCAATAGAGACTCTTTTTGTGTCTCAAGCAGTTTATCTGGCTAAGCATTTTGATACAAGAATAAATTAAATAAAATGAATGCTGGCCAATGAAAGCGCTAAATATTTTGTATTTCTGTAATGTCGTTACTTGTAGTGAGTAGCGATGATCTGAGAAAACAGAAAAGGCCATGTGTGGTGTCGACGAAAGAAAAAGAATTAACATTTGTGACTGATGTTGGGCGGATGATGTACCTCAATCTCGGGAAAATGAAACAATACATCGCACCTTTAGTTTTGCACGGCAGTTCTTGTTAATATCGTAAAACTTTCACTGACCAAATATTGTCTTCATCTCGACAATGAACAAATGAAAAAAAAAATTGCTCTCTCAATTTAATCCAGTTCAGATTTTTGAAAGGGTATTGTTGCGATCTGTGTGCAGAGTGGTGCGAATGCATGTATTGAATGGAAGTGACGTCACTGAGAGGAACCGAAAAGTGTGTGGCCATGAACTACCATAAGTATAATAGTAATATTCTTTAAAACTTGATTAAATTTCTTATTAATTACAATCTCACAGTTGTGTTTTTACTTACCACCAGATAGTCACTTGGTTAAACAGATCAACGAAAATTAAGTCTGCATTTCCCTCTCTAACAATTTATTTCTCAATTTTTTATGTCCATTTGCTATTTTTCCGCACATACATCTTTACATATTTATGAACATTTTATGAAGATTTTTATTTCTTTTGTGTTTTTAACAACTCTCTCTCTCTCTCTCTCTCTCTCTCTCTTTCGCTTTCGTTCTATTTCTTTCTTTGTCTTCTTGACCCTCCCCGTTCTTATATTTCTCGGTGTGGCCCGCCCGACAGCTCCGACTAAAACATCAGACCCAACCAATGAACATCTTTGACAGCCAATCACCATGCCGTGCCATTCTAAGCTTTTTGGAACTGTGTAGTGTACTTGAGTCACATCAAACTTAGTCATTAATGGATTTTTTTGCTCTGTCTATTAACTCATGCTACAATTATAAATATGTTTCATTAAAAATCATTACCGCACCTTTATTTGATAACAAAACAATATTGTAGCCTCGTTTGCATTATTTTATAATCAATGTTTTTTGTTCTGGCGCTTCATTACAAGTTTAAAATTAAATAGAGTTTGGACATAAACATTAGTGAGCGTTAACAAATTTCAGGTGACGGTTTTGAACTAACGAGGCTTCGTGAGCTAGGCATCGTGCTACACCAGCAGATATTTACCAGCTTCGAATAAAGAACCTCGTTTGGTTGTCGCATCATCTAATTTGATAATTATCCAACCCTGCTAAGAAGCTAAGCCTCCGACTAGGTTGTGCTTCGCCTCATTGCTGTGTTATTGTAAGATAGGATTATTCAAAACCAAGCTGTAGCAAACTACGTCCATTTAGCACTAAATAACACAGAGACTCCAGGTCACGTCAATCTAAGTAATTAAACTACGTTTAGTCTTTTAGTATTTACTTTTTCAAGTTTGATGGATATTTGTCTCGAAGTCTTGACTCATTATGGTATTTAAGAAAGTTCAAACATAAAGGACTTTAAAGCTTTACGGAGTTACAACAAAATTACTATAAATATATTTTACAATTATCATTTGAATGGCAGAGATTCATGACACATCGAGGGTAATTATACAAAGTATTGAAGAAAAAGGATTATAAAGATTATTATTTTTTTCTATAATATATATATATTTACTTATATTTATAAAGGAAATTCATATAAGTTCAAGCATGGTATAACTAAGACATTGACGATGCCAGGACGTTACCAGTTGTATTTTTTCCATTTAGATTTCAATTTTCATTTGAGTTCCTTTATTTTTATGACCTACAAACTTTAAAAAACTGTTTTAATGGTTGACAAAAAAGAAAAATTACGTTTCTTGTTCTTATGACTTGGTCTTTGAAGTCTTACCTTAAGTCTGTTTGATCCCATCACGGGGCGGTGATAACGTTGTTGAAAGCCTGTACTCTGTGACAACTACGTCACAATCCAAGGAACCATAACTCTCCAAGGGAAAGAACACCACTGAATGACACGGTGTAACAGAAAGACGAAACCTGACCACACTCACGTGGGGCCCGCTGCGGGGAGAACTTACTTCACCTCTAGTCCACCCGTCTGAGGAGGTGAGGGCGGGGGGGGGGGGGGAATGAATCGTTGCGGAGCCCTGGCCGACTCCCGCATGAAGCTGAGCGAGACACAATTGTAAGCAAGAGAGAGAGAGAGGGAGGGAGAAATGTCATTACTCGTTGACTCTAAATGCTCAGACACATAAAACATTTTTACACAAGAGATAGACATAAAAAAAACAACAAAAAAAAAACAACAACAAAAAAAAAAAAAAAAATAACAACAAATGCAAAACTACGTTTTAAGAAATAAAATGAAAAAACAAAAAAGAAACATTTATTTTAGCATTTAAAAAAAATGTTTGTGAATTGAAATTTGTGTTTCAGTTTCCATCAAATACTGACATGGGAAATAAGCCGTGCTAATGTATATCGTGCATACAATTAATTAGTTCAAATGATAGGATTCCAAGTGTATTTGTAAACAATATCAATGTCGCTGGCAATTCAACAGAAGAATTTTCTAATATAATGATTTTATGGGCTTATAAAAGTGTATATTTCGATAACATAAGTTTTCATTCATCATGTTAGAGCCACTTATATGTAAGGTTTTAGAGCAGGGGTTCTCAACCTGTGAGTCGCGACCCCCTTGAGGGTCGATTGACGATTAGCCAGGGGTCGCCAAAGACCATTGAAAAAATGGATTGTTATTGTCTATTCTTCTATTGCTGTGTGTGTGTGGGGGGGGGGGGGGGGGGGGTAGCGGCTAAGTGGGGGGTTGTAAAAAGGGGTCGCCGAGCATAAAAGGTTAAGAACCGCTGTTTTAGAGCCACCTATATGTTTCGAGCTACTTGTATGTAGGGCTTTACCTTTTTCGCGTACATCAATTCTTATCTATAAGTAGTTACAACGCAGGAGTTGAAAGGTGCCTGCAATACTTCACTGTAAATAAAGTATCAGTAATTCACCTCCACCATCACTTATCCCTTAGTCTGTTGAACAGTTGGGGCACGACCAATGATCTGTTGACCACCCCTCTCCGTCTCACGCGTATAGTTTAGAGATATTGATGTTCATTCAGATTACATGTTGCTCTCAACAATTAGAAACATCGATGTAGTGGACTAGGAATATGCCGAGGACCCATGTGTTGTTGTTTTTTTTCAAGTTTCCTAAAGCTGTGGGCGCTACAGAGGAAACAGTTTTCTCACGCGTTTTTTTTTTTTTTTTTTTCATGATTTATTACTCATGTTTGAGACAGAGAATTGAATAGACATCTTCTTATCTTATACAATACTGACGTTACTTCATGCATTTAGTCAAGCATATTAACTAATGACCTAAATTCTGGTTTTCCTGGTTAGCTCAGGCAACCCATTCCGTGCTCTAATAGCGCTAAGGAAGAAAGAGCATTTATACATATTTGTCATAGCATATGGAACTAGGAATGTGCCTTTGTCTTTGTGTCTTTCTGAGTATTTTTATTAAATTTTGTTTTTGTATAGACATTGTTTTCATAACTCTTGTTTGAGACAGAAATTTGCCTACATTAAATAGTGTTTTTACGACTCTTGTTTGAGACGCTGGCCTAGGATTTCAAAGGTCGAGAAGGTTTTTGCATGCAAACCTGGGTTTTGTTGCTAAGTCCGCCTTTTAATTTTATAAATAAGAAGCTTTTGAGTCGTACATTTTGATCAATCACATCATTTGTAAGTTTTTTTTAAAGAGTTTTTTTTCTAACTCTTGGATTTAAGTGTTTGTTTTTCATGTTGTATACGCATCCATGAGTTTACAAACAGCAACCTACTTTTCCGACGTACACAGTTTTTAAACACAAACCAAGGCTTTTACACTTAGAGCTAGATTTTGACCTGTTTATCTTGTTTATTTTATTGTATTTGTTTTCTTTACTTCTTGAGATGTTTTTACATACAGACCTTTTTTTTTTTTTAACATGAGGCGTAGGTTTCAAGCCTGATTGGTCGGTGACTTTTTAATGTTGAACATCAAATGTAGAGGAAAAATCCTTGTTGCATGAGTTTATTAAGTTACAAACACTTCCTCTTTTTAAGGGGAAGTTTTATGAATGGAAGAAGTTTTCCCTTTTTTTGTCCTAGAGTAACGTGAACAAAAATGAATTTGATAGTACTTTTTGTACTGTTTGTCGGAACTAACTGTAGCATTGACTTTTCGTTCTAGTTTATAAAAGAATAAATGTTTTTTTTTTGTTTGTTTTTTTCAAAAATTCTAACCTAATAAGACCAACTTATGGGGCAAAGCAAGTTCTAACAAAATAACACATCACATGGAGGGCCCCCACATATCCATCTGGATAGGGTTCTATAAATGGATGTTACACATTTAATTACAACTCTATCAGACTAAGATTGTACTCCTGAGATTCAGTGTGTGATTTAGACTGACACAGAATCAATACGAACACGTGCAAGGGAAAGTCTCGTGCGGCGAATTGATTGCCGAGAAATTAGTCGCTAACATCTTCGTACTTCTGGGATGTTGATTTTACGGTTCACTGATTATTGCAGGTTTCAGGTCATTGACCTGCTTTCACACCAAGTACTTCTTTGCACTTCCACCATGCGTGCTCCTAATGAGCTCCTGGTTCTTCTGTTTCAGCATGTTGAGATATTCGCCCTCCCCCAGACATTAGAAGATTCAAATATGCTTGGTCTGGCAAGCATGACCTTTTTCATGATATCTACAATACTTGAAAAACAAATTATTCATTTTCCATTGCTAGTTGAAGTGAAATTAAACCAAGTTAATTGATGTTTAGAAAGTTGACTTGGATAGTGTCAGGCCCTGACCCACAAAAAAAAAAAAAAACATCTTTGTTATTTTTATTCTAAGTGATTAAGACTCTTTGCCAAGTCTTATGTACTTAAGTCATTTTATCTAGTCAATGTTTTGGGAATGCATTACGTCTGAACCTAAAATAAAAAGAAAAAGAAAAGAATCTCTCGCCAGATGTTTGATTCCAGGTTTTTCATAAACATTCGTAGAATATACTTCTTTCACTGAGAGTGACCATTGCAAGATAACAAATGTCAATAATGACAATATTAAGCTGCTAATTATTGTATTTGTCGAGTATGTTCTTCCAGCGTCAGTTGACATGTTTGTTTTTGTCTAATTTTGAAATATTTGGTGAACATTGAAATGAAGTTACTGAGTAAACTGACTAAATGGTGAGTCATAGATTGTTAAGTCTCAATGCCGTTATTTGGTAGTCCTAACGTAACAGATTACTTTACTAAAATCATTACCGAGATTTTATTATAAAGCAGTCTCGCGATGTAGTCTATTGTCTTACTATCAAATCAAATACATCATTGACTAAGAATATGTTGTCGTACAGACTGCTAAATATGATTTTGTACTAACTATACGAAGTGCGACAATTTTAAATCTCTTGTTTATTTTCCATTGATGTTTTAATGAATTTTTTTCGGAACCTAATCCAGAATATTTAGTTGTATATGTAATGTAATTAAATGTAGATGTATGTGTTTAAAGAGAGTTCTGTTCAGCTTCTACGTTTTCATTGACAGAGAATGAGCGATAGAGAGAACTATACAACTCCTACAACTAATAATACAGTTTGGTGCTATACTTTGAGAAATATACAACTCCTACAACTAATAATACAGTTTGGTGCTATACTTTGAGAAATATATACCTCCTACAATTAATTATACAGTTTGGTGCTATACTTCCTATTAGCACTGAATTAAATAAAATCCAAATATTGAGGCTATTGGTTAGTTGGATCTTTGAATAGTTTCCAGTTTCTATTCTTACTTTTATCGTTACGCTTTGTTGCCTGTGTACTTTATAACGTCTTTATAACAATTAACCTTTTGCCCTTTTTTTAAATGAAGATATTTTTAGCCCAGCGTTTGGTTAGCGAGCGTTTGAGGGTTAAATCTTTGAAAACAAATGACACGGAGCGCTATAAAAAATCATTCTCAAATGAAACCAAACAATGCTTAATGATCTTAGAACTATCTTTAATGTGTATGCATGAAGAAGACAAAATGGAAGGCGTTGCAAAAATATGAAGTATCAATCTTGATCACACGATCAGCTGTTAAGTGCTACATTTGAAATCAATGGCAGGGTTTGTTGAGGAGGCCGGAACACCTTGATGCCCATGGAAGCGAAAAAAGTTTTCAGGATCTGTTTATTGCAGGTTAATTTTTATAATCTGGATTGATTTTGTCCTTGGTGTCTTCGTGGTGTCAGGTGTTCAGAGATTGAATAGACACCCCAGGTGTCATTGACGGGAGGTTACAATCGGGTCAATGACCCGTAATGTTGCGTTTGACGTGTTTTTGACCATCATCGCAGTGGCATTAGTGTTAGTTCATTTTATTCTTACTTGACACTGATAAGCATAAACAGTGCTTTTAAGTTAAAAATATTGCCATAAAAGTTTAACTTTTTAAGTTAAAGTTTAAGTTTAAGGCATTAACACTGTTACACTTGGCTTTATGTTTTAGTGCAAACTTTGCAATAATGAAAAATGTCATAAAGAAGAGATTTTAATAAAGTATTAGGAAATAAAATACAGATCATCAAAGTATAAACAATCCATTGGTACTATTGTCAATACTCAGATCATGCATTGCATATTTTTAGCGGTACCGAAGAGAAAAAGCCGCTTTTAGATTTCTGTGGCTACTTTTTTGTTTTCTGAAAGCGTCCTTTTTAAATTTCAAAAGTTAATATCCAAGCAGTTTTTTTTTTAATATTCGTATTACTAAATTAAGAGACTTCTGTTTCATTTGCTACTTTTATTTTAAATAGAATTTAATTTAATACAATTTTTACTTTTGGCTTAAAAGGGAAAAAAATATTTTGTATGTATATAAGTCAAATTTAATGTACATTATTTAATAAGCAGTGTTTCAGATTGGTCAAATGGTTTTGATTTCTATGCAGGACATACATACAGACATACTCCTTACATTCTGCTTTATCTATATATATACAGGGATTTTTGCTGACGGTACAAAAAAAGCAAAAAACATATATATAAATATATATTATATATTAGCGATTTTTTAGCGGCCCCCGAAAGGAGAAAAGACGCTATTAGTTTTGTGCGAAATGTCTGTCCGTCTGTCCGTCCGTCCCGTTTAGATCTCGTAAACTGGAAAAGATATTGAAAATCCGACATCACAATATTTTAGACCATTCAAAGTTCTGATGCAACGGCTACTTTTTTTTTCCTGAAAGCGAAAAATCTAATTTTTGAAATCAGTTATGCAAACAGATTTTTAAAGAGAAAAAGCTAATTAGTATGCATTATAAGTTAGGCCTAATTTAAAACGAATAGTAATTATCACAGCCTGGTTCTTAATATAGGCGTGATGACGCGAATGTCATTTGTTGTAGATACCTCTTCTGGTACTACTATAATGTCTTTCTCAACTAAATACTCTCTCACGCGCACTAGATTTGCAGGTGCGTGAGAACACTAACATGCTGAACTCTCCGACCACAACATTTAGAATTATTAATGGACTCACTGGTAGCAGACATGGTTTTTATTACATAAAATATAAATGAAATAATTCACAAAAGATATTGGCGACTTCAGCCATCCGAAATTATACATCCAAGGAAATATGTCTGAATACAAATCAATTATAATAACTTCAATACTTGTACATTGCTCTACTGTAAAAGATATCCATAACACTCCTCTCTCTACAAGAGTCTAAGATCAACTGTGGTGTCCACCTCGTGGTCAGTCCTCAACCAGGAGAAATCTCGTGCTAACTGCACGGAATAGTTCAATGACAACTAGTCACCAAATGTTGCAAGGGTTCTAAAACTGATATATGACAGTAACCTTATAAACTTCATTTTCTTGAACATTTTTTTTTATTGGGGAAAAGTAAAGGCGGTTGGTCGTAGTGCTGGCTACATGACACCCTCGTTAACCGTAGGCCACAAAAATAGATGAACTTTACATCATCTGCCCTATAGACCACAAGGTCTGAAAGGGGAACTAGTTAGGCCAGGTTCACATCTAACTTTGCATTCACTTGCACCTATCCTTTGATCTGCTGCACCATTGGGGCACTACACAAGATCTGTCAACCTTCTTTCTCCATTCTTATCTCTCATTTGTCTTTGATATACACACTCTACTTTCATTTTCTTGGCAAAATTCTTTTTTTAAATGTTAAATGTTTAAATGTTAAATCTCTCTCTCTCTCTCTCTCTTTATATATATATATCATATTTTTGCGATTCTTCTTTTACTGGTAATACTAATAAATTTATGACCAAATTTTTTTTTGACCTACGGTAGAAACATATTATCTCGATGACCAGTCTACAATGTTTACATCAATATTTCTTCGTAACAGAACTGTTATGTCTGCGTGAAGTACAATTACTATTGAAATACCTAACACCAGCGGTTCTCAACCTTTTTAGCTCCACGACCCCCTAATACCAGTCGCTGGGCTCCATTAATAAAGTGCAGTGAATGGCGAATTTGGTTTTTGAACAAAATTATTTTAATAGCAGGATAATGCACTGTTGATACCTCAGAATATGCATTTTTTTTTTGTTTTAAATACCGGAAATTGTTCTTGGACTGAAACGCTCAAGTACAGATAGGTTGGCTCCATCATTTTTCCCGTTTCCAAGATTGGACACTCCTTTGGCCCATTAGCTCCAACGAAATGGAAATAGCTCAGTGAAATACAATTAGAAGCAGGAGGACGCATCACCACACAGTGAATGTTAATCATCGTCTGCTCGCTTTTTCACTTCTGCTTACAATTCATTGGAAACTTTTTTTTTTCATGTATGTTCAAATCTTGTTCGTTTTTCTTAGGTGCTCTCAGATGATATCTTTGTTTTCTTTTTCTTGTGTGTGTGTGTGTGTGTTGACCTTTTTATATGTAACAATCCCAGCTCATTCTCCATTTGTAAGACGTCCCTGAGAGAGGATAGAGCGAATTAGAAACTTGCCAGTCTTCTGGCAGAGTTTAAAATTTTCATAGACATGCGCACTTCATCACTAGATGCCAGTTAGCCATAGCAGCAGACGTCATTCATTTCACTAGCATCTCGTGCATTGACATCTATCCAGTTTTATTTAACCCAGGAACTTCCATTTCAAATTAGTACAATAAGGTTAAATATTTTTAGCATTATTAGTTTGGTCTGAAACATGTCTTGAACTTAAATATTGTTATAAACCTGGTGGTGGCACAGATGGGAGTAGTGGTGTGAGTGTAGTCAGCCGACGTAAATCGCCCCAGGCCAGCGCTAGACGAGCGGTCAACCGTGACGAGTTACGACGATCGGCCGAGACAAGTGTCAACATGATGGTTCGGGAAGGATCTTATCTTATCTTATATAATACAGACGTTACTTCAAAAAAGAAGATGATTACGTCCTACGCGTCATGCATTTAGTCATGCATATTAACCAATAACTTAAATTCTGCCAAGTCACTGGTTTTTCTGGCTAGCTCAGGCAACCCATTCCATGCTCTAATAGCACTAGGGAAGAAGGAGTATTTGTACAAATTTGTCCTAGCATAGGGGACGAGGAATGTGCCTTTATTTTTGTGTCTTTCAGAGTATTTTATTAAGTTTTGTTTTTGTATTTGAAGATTATGGTTCAGTGTTTTATGTATAATTGCTACTTTACTTTTGAGTCTTCTGTCCTGAAGGCTTTCTAAATTTAGTGATTTTACTAATGGTGTTACTCTAGTCAAATGTGAATATTCGTTTGTTATGAATCTCACTGCTCTATTTTGTGTTTGTTCCAGTTTCTTGTTTTCTTGAGTTGAGGGGTCCCAAACGGTGGATGCATATTCTATTATTGGCCTAACCAAGGTTAAATAACATTTTAGTTTTATGTTCTTATTTGATTTATAGAAATTTCTTTTAATAAACCCTAATGCTTTGTTGGATTTTTTTGTAGTTTCATCAATATGTGGATTCCATGACAGTTTTTCATTTATTATAGCACCTAGTTATTTTGCGTTTTTAGTCTGTGTTACTGGTTTGCCATGAATAAGATAAGTGGAATTAATTTGTTTTAGTTTTTTTGTTACTCTTAACAACTGACATTTTTCTGGGTGGAAAGACATGCTCCAATTTGATTCCAATTTCTGTAATTCATCTAATTCTCTTTGTAAAATATCTGTGTCTTGTGTTGTTTTTATTGTACTATATATTATGCAATCATCTGCAAATAATCTGACTTTTGTCCCTGAACTAATGCAATTTGGTAAATCATTTATGTAAATTAAAAATAGTAGTGGACCCAAGACTGTTCCTTGAGGTACACCTGAGTTTACTGTTATTGGTGTTGATTTAGAGCCATTTATTATTACAGTTTGTTCTCTCCCTATCAGAAAATCTTTAATCCACTGATGCAGTGGACCATTAATGCCGAAATATTTTAATTTTTTAAGCAAACTATGGTGGTGAACTTTGTCAAAAGCCTTGGAAAAATCTAGTAAAATAGCATCTATTTGTTCACTATTATCTAAACCTTTTGAAAAATCATCAATTAGTCCTATTAGTTGTGTTTCACATGATCTATATTTCCTAAAGCCATGTTGGTATGGGTTGATAACATTATGTTTGTCTAAGTGGTTTATGATGTTGCTACATATTATGTGTTCTAGGATTTTGCTGGTAAGTGATACTGGTCTGTAGTTTCCTGGATCAGATTTTTCTCCTTTTTTAAATAGGGGGGTGACATTAGCTTCTTTCCAGTCCTTTGGTACTCTGCCCTGGTTAAGCGATGCCTGAAAGAGTATTTTGAACACTGGGGCTAGCTCATTGCTTAGTTCTTTGAGTAATCTAGCTGGAATACCATCAGGTCCAGATGCTTTATTTGGTTTGGTGTTGGATAATAGTTTTTGAATTCCATTTTCTTGTACTACTAAATCTTCTATGTTGTCAACTTGGTTCAAATTAAGTAATATGTCTTTGTCTCCTGGGGCTGAGAATGCTGATGCAAAGTATTTGTTTAGGATGTTTGCTTTAGTTTCATTATCATTATGTATTATGTTATGTTCATTTTTTAATGGCGCTATGCCTGTTGTTTCCATTTTCTTAGACTTAATGTATGACCATAGGTTTTGACCATAGGATCGACGTCGTGAACAGAGCTCAGGAGCGTCACGAGGGTTGTAGTCATCTGACCACCCAGATTGGTCCAGCGACGTTCTGCCCGGTTCTAGAAGGCCAACAGGGACCCTATATAAAGAGTGGAGGTGACACAGTCAAAAGGGCTTCACGACAGGTTCACGACAGGGGTTCAGAACACGGTCGACTACAGCACAGTTCAACGGTGTGGTTCTGTACGGGAGCATTACGACGGTTTAGTGCGGAGTACTGTCAAGTACAGTTGAGACGACTGGCGTCTTGATCTTGGTCTGCGATCGAGTCCGACACAACGAGCCTAGTGTGTGAAGTCAGTCCTGAACTGTTGAACCCAGTGCAAGCCCGGAACGAGACGGAGAGGCCAGTGCAAGAGTTGATACGGCGGTACGGTGTTATCGGAGAGATATTTGTACAGTGTACGTGTTGCCTATTGTACAGTATTAACTTTTATTTATCCAACCATTAAAGTGTTACGTTATTTTAGAGCCCTGAGTTGTCAAGTTCTTTAAGTTGGTGGTGTAAGGTGCAGTTTACAGAGAGCCTGGATAGTGAGATTCGTAACAATATATTTACACGCAGTTAACCCCTTTTTAAGTCTAAATATTTCAAACATTTAAACCGCTACGAAAGACATAAAGATAAGTCAACCATATTATTACTAAAATCCAGGGGGGGGGGGGGGGTCCTCCCCCACTCAAGAAAAATAAAAATGTCTTTTCATGATATTAAGTGGCTGCCTGGTCGTGCGGCCTGCGCGCTGGACTGTCGTTCGGTTGTCTAGACTGTCCCGAGTTCATACCCTGCTCGCTACCATCCCCCGTGGTTTGGACTTGGAAGTAGGTTATCATCAACTCTGAAGGAACATCCGAAACATGTCAAACATTTTACAAACATTCTAGCATCAAAATAATTTAGTTTGTTTAATGTTTCTGTATGAAGCTATTTAAAAACTATTATAATTAAATCAAAAAAATAAGTATGAAATAGTAAAAGTCTACAGAAGAATGGGAGCGATCATGTACTCAGACAATGTTTCTATTTTACTCTTAAATTCGTGTTTTATTAAGAAATTTTAACATACAAAGAAATAAGTCAAGGTCGCCAAATGAGAGGGAAAAAAAATTATTTGATTTCTTCAACTCGTACAAGGATCCCCCTGTCTCTCTTTCCAATCTATTTCGTTTTACGCGGCTGTTGAAGTCAGTTGTTCAATAGTTAGATCACAAGTGAGTCGATCTAGCCACTTGAAATATTGCAAGCTTTCTTAATCCTTAGACTCAAAAACACACATTTTGTTTTTCAACGATTGTAAAAAAAATCGGTAAAATTCAAACTGCTTTGAAAGTGAAAAAACTTAATTGGCAGATAAAAAGTTGCACAGCCTCCGTCCCATCACGTGACATCACGTAGCGTGCAACATTTATTTGGATTTCCTGGCACCATTTGTTCTTTGTAAACACGCTCTGGTCTCTTTTTGAGTTTCTCTCATTAAACCAGACACGGTGCTGACAGAACTGAGTAACAGGAACTACTATTAGTGGCTGGAGTGTTCTAGAGCACAAGAGCATCTTTTTTTTTTTGGGGGGGGGGGGGGGAGTTCTGTATTCCAACTAGGTGATGTTAAATGGATTTTTTTTTTTAAATTTTAAGATTAGTTGGATAGCCATAGAAAACATTTCTTAAAACAAAAAAGATTTTGTCTCAACTATTTAAAAAATTGATACCATATGAAACGAAATCAGATATTGTGAAACTAATTGAATAAGTTAGAAGGAGTCTATGTTAAGCTAATTTGGTGACTGTACATGTGTTGGCTTCATTGTTTTGTTATAGTTTAATTTGATTGACTTAATGTTATATTGGTTTACAGCACTCTGTAAGTGTGTGTGGTTCTTGTTTGCCTGGGTGTGCGTGATTGTGTGCGCGCGTGTGTCATGTGATCTACAGACCAGGGTTCTGCGGAACATAGTTTTGGAAAACACTGACCTAAATAAATTAAAACGAAACACAAAAAAAATATATATTTCAAACCCCCTCACTGACTATGACTATGGTGCATTAAAGTGAGGAAATACAGAGGCACTGTCTAGATGCTAAAAGTCTAGACACATGCTAATTACATTGAGTAGGCAAAACATGGAGCTCATAGAAATGCATCGTTCCAGTTTGCTGACCCTTTTATTCTTTTACATTTATCGTCATTGGTACACACAATAAGCTTTTTGCGCGACACCCTTAGTATATATTTATGTTAGACTTTAGAATCAGTCATAAACTTACAGTGGATAGAAACTTTCTTAGGAAAAAAGAAGGGGTGGGGGAGGGTGGTTTTATGACAGCGTAGAAAGCATGGTCGAGAGGCCAAATTGCGCTTGAGGTTCGACACCCGACTCGGGCAGAGTTGTGTTTACTGAGCGCCTAAAGTCAGCGCGGAAAAACCTTCTCCTAGATTTGGTTGAAAGACTTTTCGTACTTTCTTTGTGGTAATGGGAATTTCTCGTGGCCACCCAACATTGCCCCGCTGAAGCCTTACTTTGCTCAATTTCTCGTGGCCACCCTAAATTGACCCTCTGAAGCCTTACTTTGGTCAATTTCTCGTGGCCACCCAACACTGCCCCTCTGAAGCCTAACTTTGCTCAATTTCTCGTGGCCACCCAACATTGCCCCGCTGAAACCTTACTTTGCTCAATTTCTCGTGGCCACCCAACATTGCCCCGCTGAAGCCTTACTTTGACAAATTTCCTTTCCTTCATTGTAGGGAGTCAGAGCACAGTTGTGGCAAATCTTGCATAATTATCCACAGCTCTTGGATCTAGGGTAGAGGAGACTGGTTACTAGATTTATAGGGGACCTATGAGGTATTACACCATTTCTTTTCGTAGCACTTCGGGAGGTGTTTTCTTTCCTGCTCTTTTGCTGATCGAAGTTCATCTCTCTTAATTTTTTACATAGCTTATATCAACTCACTCTAGTCTCTCAGTCTTGTAAATAGTTTGCAAACATTATTTCTCCGACACCTACTCTCGTATCAAGCTGAAATTTTCACAATTATTTCTTCTACCTGACAGCACAAGAATCAACTTTTAATAATGAACCAATTAGTTCATTTACTATAGGTAATTAATTATTTTGTTTTGTATCTCGAACAAAGGCAAGAAATTGTATAAGCTGAATTATTATCCTTTGCAGGTCGCCGCTTTAAAGTAAGTTTGTAACAAACAATAGATAACTATACAATCTTCTATTTTCGTAGGATTCTTGCTAGCAGAGTGGTTAGTATGTTGGCTTGAATTCAGGTCTTTTTTCATATAAAAGCTTTTAAACTGCGAAAACGGTAAAAGATTCTCCAAGCTATCCATTTCTTTCTCCACTCTCCCCTCCCCCATTTTCACCACTAGCCATGAAATAGCGCTAACAAAAAATATGACTGATCCAAACTAATTGATACAATTACACTTCGTATAAGCGTTGTTTTTTGTGGTTTTTTTTAAATATCTTTGTAAAAATGTTTTTCTTGTTTAAAACATACAATAATCGAAGTGTGGTGATTTGCTTGTATTGCCAAGTGGCTATTAGTCATTAATGAACCGATCGATCTCAGAAATGTTTGACCTTCACAGGCTTCACCTCACCTTCATCTAATGATATTTCTTTAACTTCTGATTCTTGAGGATCATCTGGTTCATCCAGATTAAATTGTAAGAACACACAATACTTTCAGATCTAGTTTTTGTACCAGACACGCGTCTCTTTTGTCTGCTACGTCCACCAAATAACTTCAGACTTTAATTAAAGTTAATCTGGTTCTATATAGTGACCTACTTAATAAGAGTACCTCCCACCTCTGTCTGCTGTCTTTGTCTGATGTCAAAGAAAGTTTTCGAAGGACAAAATAATTCAATAGATACAGTGTCTCACACAATTGGCTTAGCTATCCATTTGTTAGGTAAGAAAAAAATCCTGGCTCATATCTAAAATCTAAAGCCTATTAAGATTGAAAAACCTTTTTTTTTTTCAAGAGATCTTGTTTCTGGTTTGTAGTTTGGCTCATAACTTCCTGCTTGTCAAAGAAGAAATAGAAATCAGACCAAATATCGTTCAAGTTTCTGTAGATGTCGGGGGCGGGAACTGTGGATGTGTTTGTTTTTTTCGGAAATCTTCTGTGAACCAGTTTACCTTTAGTCTTTAGTCAATGTTCTTGTGAGTATTGCGTGGGAGTGACATTACTGCTAATAGATTCATTTCCCATTGGGGTTGGGGGTGAACGCTAAGTCGACACTTTTTATCAAAATTGAGCCGCAGACAGTGAGTAAAAGAAACATCTGGAAATGCTTTGCAAAGCTTGTCAGCACTGATTCTGTTCGCTTCGTCAAAAACGTGGGACATGTCGATGAGATGATATACTCCAATGACATGTCCATGAAATGATATACTCCAATGACATGTCCATGAAATGATATACTATAATGACATGTCGATGAGATGATATACTCCAATGACATGTCTATGAAATGATATACTTTAATGACATGTCTATGAAATGATAGACTCCAATGACATATCGATGAAATGATAGACTCCAATGACATGTCGATGAAATGATAGACTCCAATGACATGTCCATGAAATGATATACTCCAATGACATGATTATGAAATATTATACTCCAATGACATGTCCATGAAATAATATACTTCAATGACATGTCCATGAAATGATATACTTCAATGACATGTCCATGAAATGATACACTCCAATGACATGACTATGAAATGATATACTCCAATGCCATGTCCATGAAATAATATACTTCAATGACATGTCCATGAAATGATATACTCCAATGACATGACTATGAAATGATATACTCCAATGACATGTCGATGAAATAGTAGACTCCAATGACATGTCTTTGAAATAATATACTCCAATGACATGTCGATGAAATGATATACTCCAATGACATGTCCATAAAATGATATAATGCAATGACATGTCGATGAAATGATATACTCCAATGACATGTCGATGAAATGATATACTCCAATGACATTTCGATGAAATGATATACTCCAATGACATGTCCATGAAATGATATACTCCAATGACATGTCCATGAAATGATATACTATAATGACATGTCGATGAGATGATAGACTCCAATGACATGTCGATGAAATGCTATACTCCAATGACATATCTGGATGTGGATACGCATTGTATGTACATAGTGTTACAAATGAACATTGACAAGTAGAGGTTAACGTGTGACCCCAACGAGATGACACATTAGCCAGTGTTCTCTGGAATCTACGCGTAAAAACAAAGACAGGATGTGACGTGCCCTCACGTGTTGTTCCAGAGGACGAACAGATCTACGAAGGGGGCAGTGTTACGAATGAACTATAACAGTTAGAGGTCACTACGTGTGACCTCGGCGAGATGACACTGCAGCAAGTGTTCTCTGGAATCGACATGTATAAACAACGTCAGGATGTAATGTATCCTTCCGTGTTGTTCCAGAGGATACTATCAGTGTTTTTGCAACAATGGACAAGCGATTAGGGACTCAATATAAGCCAGAGAGTTAATGTGAAAGTCAGTCGTGAGTGAGTCGTGAGTGAACCGTTACAGTCGATACAGACGATGTAAAACGTGTGCGGCTCTGATTCGGTAGACTTGAGTACGACTTGGTTCAGCTTTGGGAGACCTGGAGCGACACTGGAAAGTGTGTCGTTGGTCTGTTCTGTGGAATACGGCTCGATGCAAATTGTTAGAGTTAATAGTCATTAAATTATATGAAGCTGAAAGTTTAGTCGTCAAGTTCTTTACATTGTTTTTATTTGTGTGCCTACTAGTACATTTAGCCAGAAGATTCAGAAATAAGTAACAATATTGTATTCAAAAAGATTAAGGAGTGTATAAGAAATGGTTGCCAAGACTGCCAGAACAAATCATTTTTTTATATTATGCCTATTTTATTTTTGCAACACATTCATCACATCGATTTAATTGAAATAGATAACTTCAGATTTAATTAAACGATAAATCGTTGACACTAGTAAAATTCTGAGTGATATTTGTTTTCCAGTTCAATTCCCGCTGCCAACATCTCAACACTTCAATGAGCACACACCAACCAATACATTGGAAACCATTCAAGACTTGAACCCAGAGATGCAAGAATGTTTTTAAGGTCAAATGACCAACACTTTCAAGGGATCGTGCTTTGTCAAAGGAGCTTTTGTATCACGTGACCTCAGTCTGGTATCCCGGGGCAATTCTTCCTTTGTAGTTCCCTTAGTCTCTTGTTTTTGACATTCGTAAAATGTAATTTAGACCTCGACTTCCTTTGAGTTTTAAAACCTGGTTCTGTGTTGTTGTTTTTTTAACTTGATGAAAATAAAATTGTAACTCAGGTTGCCAATGTTCTCAAGAATAGAAGAGCACCATTGGAATGGGACATTGATCTTAAAACGTGTCTCGGCATCTTAAAAGAAAGGGTTTGGCTTCACAAGTAGAAACATTTTCAGATCTATGAACGTAACATTTTGTTTATTAGACTCGACTTTCAACAAATAGTATACTTAGACAGCTTTTTTTCTTCTTTTTTTTAATTACTCAGTGTTCGTAGATTGATAGTCTTTCTGTAAGTCATTATATTCATTTCAAATGGAATCGGGCGTGAAAACTGAATCCTATGTATAAAGTCTTGTCAGTAATCCTACCTTATAGAATACGGAAAGCTCCTTCGTTTCAGATCGTCACATCTATTTTGTTGTCAATCTAGTTATGCATTTAGAGTCTTATACTGTTCTCAGTTTTCCTGCCTGATTCAGACAACCCGTTCCTTGCTCTAATGGCACTACCCATGGCATTATGAAAACTTCTTTTTATAAATTATTACTTGCTGAACTCATATAACTTATAACTAACAATTAATATGTAATTAACTTTTTTTTTTGGTCAATTATTTAAAATGTGAAAAAGAACAGTAAAAATGTTGAACTCCCTTCACCTAGTACGTAGATGAGAGAGCCATAATCTCTCGTTTTACTTATTTTCTTGTATGCATAAAGAAATACAAATGTGCATCTACTATTTTTCCTTTCCCCTCTATACAGGTAGGATTAATATTTAAATCATGTAATGTTTCACACTTGCAGAAAGTTGGACGCTGGCAAAATTTCTATAATCAAAACTTTAACTATTTTGCTTTCGTTGTGTGTGTCAGCAATCAATAGTGTCCTAACTGTTGTTTCTCTTAAGGATTTTAGCAAATTAAAATTATTTTAGCTTTTATTGTACTGCCACTTTGGTTGGTTTGAACGATGAAGCATTTTGTTTTTAAAACCTTTAGTTTCACTCCCTTAGAATAATGAGTCAATACTGTCATTTTAATCTTTGAAGCCCAGGGGCTTCATTGTGGGCGTGTTTATTAAGAAAACGACATGCCGCCAATTGCGCTGATTCTCAGGTATATGATATTTGAACGTTGCCTTCCGTGTTATGAAATGATGGAAAGTAGTTGGCATCTGTAGAAAATGGTGTAGAGCAGATATGTTCCAGGTTCTATATTGCTGTTGAAAGATAAACTGTTTTAAATCTCAGTCCATGTTTACTGGGTTACATCAATGACCATTATATTAACGATACAGTACGTAAAATAAATTTTTAGTGGCCTTATACTTAAATCTACAGATCCAGATGACAAAAAAAAATTTTTTGTTCAAATCCCATAACATAAGACCCTCAAGTGTTTTAAAAGAATCACCTGTAGCAAGGTTAATACATGGATACGAGTAATATTTGTTTTTTTAAGAAGAAATGTCCGTAATTTTTACATGATTATTATTTCTGTTATAAGCCAACCCATTGAAAAAAGGGAAAGTAAATCTCTGGTGTCTTACGTATTACAAGAGTTGCGATGACATGGAGGTCAATAAATACATTTGTTTTAAATTGAAAAAACGGAACAATTTGATTTCGAAAAATAAACTATAGCATCGTATTGTCAAAGAATATAAGTGTAAAATTAGTCAATTGTGCGATTTCAAACAATCATTTGACTTAATTTATTTTGTATAAAAACAATATCCACTAGTCAGTATAGAGATTTTCATTTAGCATTTATATGCTATTTACATTACCGGAACAACAGGTTATTGATCATGTGCTTTTGCAACGTTTAAGCATGGAAATTAAATTTAAGTTAGAAGAGCAAACACACATTGGTTGGCATTGATTTTTTTTTTTTGAGATGTTTCGGAAGGAACATTAAAGGTTAAATCAGATTTTCAATAGCTTTAAGAGTTGTTTTTTTTATCTAAACGTGACAGACAGACCGACCGGCAAACAAAACGCATAAAAATAAGCGTATTTTATTCTGATGTGGGCACTAAACCAAAAATAAATAGAATCTGATTATTTAAAAAATTTTGAGGAAACTGATTAGTATCATGTTTCGTCGCTACTCGTTATGCTACTGCACGAAAGTTGCTGCTTAAAAAGTCCATTTTAAAAAGTGGGCGTGATATTTACATACAAAGTGCATTCTCAGCCTTTTTAAACAAACATAAATGTTTTCTTTTAAATTTAATAGCTAGTTGACCAGAAAAACACCTCTAACTAATATTTATATTTGTTGTGAACATGTATTGTACATTTTGTAACTATATTTGACCTAGTGATAAAGAAAATACACAAAAAGTTGTCTTTCTTTCTTAACATATTGTAACATTACCACCCTTACATTTATGTAATTGTTTTAGAATTTTATGAAAAAAATTGTTGTTTTTTTTTGTCTGCAGTTTCACAGTTTTTACTCCAACTACCATGCTCTACTGTGAGCATGCATTCATAAGTCTAAACGTATCACGTATGACTCACAAGATATAATCAGTGTCGTCATGTTATCAATCTTTCCTATACACTGACCATAATACCACATATCCATATTTGCAGCTCCATTGCCACTTCCTTTACAAGCTCGCATATTCATAGATGATAATGTGTTGGCTCCGATTTACACCGTGGTGGGTCTTCATCTATGTCAATACCCAGGGAGGTAATCTATTCGTCTCCCTTATATAACACCATGTTAATGTTTGATCTTATTTCTTATCAGCGATTCTTTTAAGGGAAAAGCAGCTTCACGTTATGTACTGTCCGTCTATTGAATTGTTTTGTCTTTTCAATAGGTTTTACCAACTCATTTTCCCCCTGCGTTTTAGAAAAATTTTCAGAAACTTGCATGAAATGTAATTCACACATAGGCCTACTACGCCCGTTGATTGGTTCCTTGGCTTTATAGTGTTTAATATAGCCGTAACACCGCTTTTTTTTTTCAAAGGTGTCATATTTTAAAGATCAACCTAACATACTTTTTTAGTGTACGTGTTACAATGAAATTTCACGGCCTGCTGCATATCTTTCCCTCTCTCTCTCTTCTCTCTCAGGAACCACCTTTTGTTTTTAACCTGCGCATTTTAAATGTAGCGAATGACAATAGAACTAGATTGATCTTTTCAATGCTAATTGTATTTAGTTGCTGATTTGTTTTTTCGACAGTGCTACCAAGTATCATTCCTTGCTCTCTCTCTCTCTCTCTCTCTCTCTCTCTCGAAAAAAAAAGAATAAGAATTTAAGTCATTGGTTAATATGCATGACTAATTGCATGACGCGTAGGACGTAATCATCTTCTTTTTTGAAGTAACGTCTGTATTATATAAGATAAGATAAGATAAGATCTATCGTAGTAATGCTATTCGGATTTGTTTTTTTTTTTTTTTATTTAGACCTCGACTCAAAGGAAGCGGACATAACGAAAAGCAAATTAAACATAAGTAGACTGAGGAAAAAATGTAAAAAAGGGTTTAAAAATACAGAATTTGAGATTAAACAAAAATGCTTTATATGTAGACTGCGTCCTTTTGGGCAAATTTCTAAAATAAAATGTAATGATTTGATAGAAAGCTTGCGTTTTTTTCGTGAATAGCAGTCGCCGAGTTTGCGAACATGTCAAATCAGGTTCTTAGTGAGCGTCTAGGATGTAAAAGAACCTGTGTACGAAATTTCATGCGTGTCTGTACAACATTTTAAAAGATCTCTTGATCAATGAGTCTGTGAGATATTTTATTGTAGCCAGACTATGAGGTCTATTAATTGCATGAAATGATGTCTAAGATTTAGTCGAGCATGCGTGTAAATAAATTACTTACACAATATGTGATGATTGAACTATTACTACTCATGTAAAATGCATCAATGAAGCTCCTTTATCCTTCGCAGTACTATCTCACTACCTGTCAACACTAAGATGAGCCCAATCTTATTACCTGAATACGATGATCTCATACTATGAATACAAAGATAATCTTCGTTTTAAAAAAAACAACTATTTCTTTCTTTCTTTCTACATGTATACCGAGAAGAGGTAGAAGGAAGACGCTGGGACTAGATAGCTGAAATGGACACAAGTGTTGGCTCAATATTACCCTTACAGATTAGTTGTTTTAACTTTGTTTAGGTCTCATCGATTATTTGTCTCTCTCTCTACTTCGTGTACTACTTATTTGTCCTCTCGATCCCGCTTTAAGAGTATTCTAGAATGAAATAGTTGCCTCTATGACAGCCAGATATTAATTGATATTCCCAGAATAAATCAAGTAGCTGTATTTAGAGGGCCATCGTGGCTGACGGCGCGTTCCCTTTATAACTCTTTGATCTCTTCTATTTACGGTAATGGCCTTGGCCAGTTTATACATATCAACTCTCAGCAGACGAGTGTCGTAGGACTGAGTGGTCTGGATATTGACCTCAATCAAAATGGCCCGTGCCGAAGGTCACTATATTAATCACAATAAGTCTCGCCTACTGCTTCCATACAATCTGAATATTGCATCTTGACTTAGCTCGGCAGAATAGACGACTAGCCTTCTTCATTATAGAGAAAGGTTGTTGTTTTTTTTTTAGCGGCCTTCGAAATGGCTGTGTTGTTTGTCTGTCCATCCATCCGTCCGTCCCGTTTAGATCTTAAAAACTCGAAAAGATATTGAAAATCTGATTTCATGTTACGTTCTGATGCAGTGTCTGCTTTTTTTTATTTTCTGAGAGCGCAAAGTTTAATTTTTAACTTTAACTATGCAAGAAGTGTTGTTTTTTTTAATAACCCATTTCTTTACAATTATTTATTATTGATAGTAAATGGGAAAGTATTTTAATAAGGGAAGCAGTTGTTCAGTATATATTTAACATTATGTTTAATTCGGTGTTGTTGTATTTTTAACTAATAATATTCTAAAAAAATTGTATTACTAAATTAATTATTACTGTCATAGTAGCTACTTAAATTTTAAATAAAATATTTGCTTTTTTTTTTCAAATAGAAAGAAATGCATTTAGTATACATATAAGTCGAATGTAATTTAAAACAACAATTAATAAGAAAATAGTACATGTACATATATACAATGGAAATATAATTTCGTACCTGCAATGGCAATAGATAAGTATATATAATATAATCATTCATCAACACTGCATTGAACCATATTTTTTATAACTATCAGTTCATTGGGTACATATGAATATTAACAATGTAATAATAGTAATAAATCTCCCAATCGTTTTGGTACGTCGCCATTCGGACTAGTAATACGTTTTTTGTTGTTGCTGTGAACTTGATTTAATAATCGCAAACTAAAAAAGCCCACCGCAAGGTTTCTATTTTATTATCATGGCGTATAGCGACTTCTGTCAAGATGTTACAGCACGGCGACTGATATAACAAAAAATAATAACATCACAAAATGTGGCTGCAGCTGCAACATGATACAGAAACATTATCTAGTCGTATTGTTGCTGTTCGTAATCATATCACGTGATATAAATTTATCTAGAAAAAAGATGACATAACTTGGTCCAGTAAGACTCCAGTAACATGATATAAAGTAATCCAGTAAAACGATACATCATTCAGTAGCATCCACAAGCATGATACAACCTAGTCTTGTAACATGATACATTTAATTCCAGTAATCATGTGATATAACCTAATATAGTCGCATGATGCAACTAGTCTTGTAACATGATACATTTAATCCAGTAATCATGTGAGATAACCTAATACAATAGCATGATGCAATTAGTCTTGTAACATGATACATTTAATCCTGTAATCATGTGATATAACCTAATACAGTAGCATGATGCAACTAGTCTTGTAACATGATACATTTAATCCTGTAATCATGTGATATAACCTAATACAGTAGCATGATGCAACTAGTCTTGTAACATGATACATTTAATCCTGTTATCATGTGATATAACCTAATACAGTAGCATGATGCAACTAGTCTTGTAACATGATACATTTAATCCTGTTATCATGTGATATAACCTAATACAGTAGCATGATGCAGTTAACGCAGTAATATAAACCACACAGTAGCATGATTCAAACTTATCCAGAAAAAATTCTACAACTTTACTCCGTAACCTGATACAATATCGTTCAGTTACATGATACAACATCATGCAGTGACATAATACAATATTATCCTGTAACACTTCAGCCGGGCTGCTATACATCTGTGAGTTCATCGAACTTAATGATTTCCCACGTGTCTTGAGCTACCAGGTACAAGTCTGCTGGGCATGCACTCGAGTTATTCAACTGCTGTTATTTTTTCTGTTTGCTGACATTGTGCTGATTCTCCAAGTCTGCTACTTGTGTAATAGAGAGTTATGGGTCTTGCTCACCATGAAACCTTAGGCTCAAACAATTAGGACAGCGTTAAAAACTGAACAATTAAGTAATGAGTCAGCTGGTACTCCATTTATTCCCGACACTCTTCTTTTTTTTATTCTCTTCGTCGATCTTCTAAGATCTTTACAAATACATTCACGATAATGGACTTGAAAGATGGATTTTGGCTAAACAGAGATTTAGTGTGTCGGAGTAGTATAGACCTCTTAGCTAACCATTAAATCTGAGTAGTATAGACCTCTTAGCTAACCATTAAATCTGAGTAGTATAGACCTCTTAGCTAACCATTAAATCTGAGTAGTATAGACCTCTTAGCTAACCATTAAATCTGAGTAGTATAGACCTCTTAGCTAACCATTAAATCTGAGTAGTATAGACCTCTTGGCTAACCATTAAATCTGAGTAGTATAGACCTCTTGGCTAACCATTAAATCTGAGTAGTATAGACCTCTTGGCTAACCATTTAATGGCTTGGAATTTGTGATTGCTGGGTTCCTAAAGGAAGCACGTAAACACATATATGTGTGTATATATAATGGTGTATATAATGTGTGATCTATAATGTGTGTACATATAATATATAATGTGTACACATAATGTGTGTATATATATAATGTATATATATATATATATATATATATATATATAGATAGATTAGATAGACAGATAGATATAGATATGATGTTTGCACATATAATGTGTTCATGTATAATAATAAGTCTTGTCTTCGAGTCCGAAGATTAGTAAGGAATGCAGTATTTCCCGTGGCTGCGCAGCCCCAGCTGTGGCCTACATACTTTGCCACATCCAGGGCAAGCATAACCATTGTCCGCAGGTGGTCGATTTAGATTTCCGTTTCGCCGTCTGCGTTTGTCCTCGGCAGCGGATTTTCTTTTGGTCTTAAATGTGTATCCCGTGGCCTTCGTGAGTGACCTCCAGCTGTCTCGTATCGAGACCACGTGCAAACAGGTGCTCTCTTCTATGTCAGCTAAGGAAAGTTTACCCCTAAGCTAGTCTTTGAAGCGTTTCCGTGGGGCGCCTCTGTTACGTCGACCACCTTTTAACTTAACAAAAAGATTGCTTTTGGCATACGTTCGTCTCCCATACGGGATACGTGCCCTACCCAGCGTAACTGCGGGACTATAAGAAGTCCCTCTATATCATGCTAACATTAATGATTGAATCAACACTTGCATATATTTTTGGATATCTAGAAATTGTGATCAATTATTTTTGTCTGAAAGAAAAAAATAATCAAATTGCATGTATTAATATGAATCCTCTTTTAGAAACTTACCACACATCCTAGTTGTGGTCATTGCTGGTCTTCCTACCAGTATTGTCTATGTAATTCAGATCTAAAAAAAAAAGGTTGTTAATGTATTTGTCTCTCTTTCTGATATGTGCTTCCATGTTCTATGGAAAATGTTGGTACGGTCAATTTCGAATTAGTCAAGATCTTAGTCACGAAAGGTCACCCAGGGGAGCATGACATATCAGCGAGGTACTGGACGACGGTCAGGAGTTGTTCGTAGATCTTCGCTAACAAGATCAAGTTTCCGGCAGAGAAATTCACTCATTCTTGATATTCCTGTCAGGGAGACAGACGAGGATAGTATGTTACCCGGTGCAATTAGCCAGCTTTCTGAATCGTTCGTACGCCTGGCGGTACTTCTGGCGAGCTATTGGAAATCAATGGCCTAAAGATGAAGTAGTAGAGTGGTGTGGGTCGGCGTATTGTGGGTATGAGCGCCGCCAAGGATAAAAACTGCTGGTTAGATAATTCATTTTCTTGTCTTGTCCCTAGTTGTACACCGTAATGAAGCTGATTGAGGAGACAGTTAATGGTTGTCAAGTGTTTGTGCTGATCTTATCTCTATAGTCTATTAGTTTCATTTACCTCAAGGGCCTCGCATCTTTCAGTGTGTTAAAACTCTGGCAACTGATTCATTGCTAGCACAAAGAACTTTTTTGTTTTTCTTTGGTCTTCTTTACTTATATTTTATCATTTTATTTTAGTCCCACGTTTTGTCTCATAAATAGATGACGGAAGTGTACAAATCGAACTGTTTGATAGACTCAGTGATATACTGTTTGATAGACTTAGTGATATACTGTTTGATAGACTCAATGATATACTGTTTGATAGACTCAATGATATACTGTTTGATAGACTCAATGATATACTGTTTGATAGACTTAGTGATATACTGTTTGATAGACTCAATGATATACTGTTTGATAGACTCAATGATATACTGTTTGATAGACTCAGTGATATACTGTTTGATAGACTCAGTGATATACTGTTTGATAGACTCAATGATATACTGTTTGATAGACTCAATGATATACTGTTTGATAGACTCAATGATATACTGTTTGATAGACTCAATGATATACTGTTTGATAGACTTAGTGATATACTGTTTGATAGACTCAATGATATACTGTTTGATAGACTCAATGATATACTGTTTGATAGACTTAGTGATATACTGTTTGATAGACTCAATGATATACTGTTTGATAGACTCAGTGATATACTGTTTGATAGACTCAGTGATATACTGTTTGATAGACTCAGTGATATACTGTTTGATAGACTCAGTGATATACTGTTTGATAGACTCAATGATATACTGTTTGATAGAAATATTCTGCCAGAACATTGGCCAAACAGAATAAAACACGATGTATGTCAGAGTGACCCAAGGCAACGTCATGCAGTGTGTAAAAAAACAAATCCCAGAAGTAAAAGTCTGCTGTCAAAGACAATGGGCAGTTCTGAAGCAAAGAGTGGTAATGAGCTTCTCTGTACTTATCTCACCTGTTGCTAATTAACCCCCAATGTTTTATTCATGTAAATACTGATGTGAAGCTAAGTACTGAAACAATGAAGATATACTACATACAAAAAAGTATGACTAGGGACCAAATTTTAAACAGCGAAGATGGTGAATATGAGATATATATATTCAGTTCCAATAGAGTCTAACATTGACCTAACAGCTCTCTGAGTCGACTCTGTTCAGAATAGTGATGAAAGCGGGTATAGCGAGGCGTGGCGGGACTGGGTGGTTCACGTGACCGTTGACCTGTCGGGCTGGCGAAACACGAACGATTGAGTTTTGTTTTTTATAAGCTTATATCAACTCCGTCTGTCTGTCTTTTGATCAAAGTCTTTTTACATTATTTCTCCCACTTCCTATTCTCGAATCAAGTTGAAACAATTATTCATTGTCAATGAATAAATCAATCCAAAAATTAACCAGTTAGATAACTAGTTAGTCGTAGTTAATTAGTTTTTAAAATTGTTTTATATGGACTTTTGTCATAGTTCGTCGCCTAAAATTTTAAGCTAACAATAGAATGAATCCTCAAACCTTCTGTTTTTATAGTTAGTTGAACAGCTCAGTCACGTCGCCTTCGAGTTAGAGGCTCGAGTTGCAATTCAAATACATTTTTTTAATTGCTTTTGAAAAGGCCATACAGAAACCTTCTTAATAGCCTCCAACTGATGATCTGGTTTATAAAAGCCCGAGCGATTGCGCCGTCACTGCACAAGCAGGAACATGGGCGACAACATGGAATAGAAATATGTCCAATTCAAAATGTATCCTTGTTTGTCTAGATCTATTTACAATTAGTTGCATCCTGGGTTCAAAATAATTAATGCAATGTCACTTATTAAAAAGCGAAGTTTTTAAAAGATATTTGTTTGGGAATCTGGATGGTTGGCTGGTTTGTTTGCTTGGTACTGTGTTGCTGCTAAGTGGAACTCTCGAATGGAGGATCCAAGATTTGTGCCCTGCTCAGGAGTCTCCTTTTTTTGTTTCTATATTTCATTTGCGATTACCTCTCATACAAATGTGCTTTTATTCAAGTTCTAATGACTTTGTAATTCAACGTTATGATCATGTATTTCGACAGTCCAACAACAACCAACTTCAGTTAGTCATTAAATCTCTCGCTCTATTCAAATATTTTCTACCTCGGGTGCGATAATCTGTCCATATTATATCAGCTAGATATCTCTATGATCAGAAATTGACCCTCCAGATTTACAGCGGTCTAATGGCGGCTAGTCTTTACATTTCATCAAAGTTTCTGGGCTTTTTAAGCGGCCCCCGAAAGGGGAAAAGACGCTATTAGTTTTGTGTGGCCTGTCTGTCCGTTTGACCGTCCGTCCCGTTTAGATCTCGTAAACTAGAAAAGATAGTGAAAATCCGACATGACAATATTTTAGAGCAGCGATGCCCAAACTACGGCCCGCGGGCCAGCTTCGGCCCGCGACGTGTGCTTCTATCCGGCCCGCGAAAACATTGGAAAAAAATGTAAAAAAAAAATTTAAAAAATTAGAGTGTTGAAAAATATTCTCTTTAAGTTAGGATTCTCAATCATTCTTTGATGGATTCATCTTTATGCTTGGTATTCTAATATTCATAGTAAATATTTTTTTTATTGTAAGAACGCAATGGCTATAAAACTTGACAGCTATTTTTAATTCTTGGAAAATTCCGCTACCGTCTAAGCTAGCCGTGTCCTTGACAGAGCATCATTGATGCATCGTTTTGGGTCGTTTTCTTTTTTATATCAAAAGTGATTGGTACCGTATTGTTTAATGTTTGTGATTTAATGAAATGGGAGAGCCTAAGAAACGAAAACGTAGACTCTGAATGTAGAAACTTTCAAGAAAAGTAGACAGATCTTTACTTTTTTTGTAAAATATGATAGTAAGCCAACATGTTTGATTTTTAAAGAAAGTGTGGCTGTTTTTAAAAGAACATAACATTAAAAGGCATTATGAAGCCAAACACATAAACACATGGTGGCATTCTTGGTTTGAGCCTCGAAGACAAGATTGTCAAGTTACGACTAGAGATTGGGGGATTGACAAGAATATTTAACAAAAAGAGACAAGAAAATGAATCGGCTATAAGGGCCAGCTAGAGTAGAACAATGAAGCCTTTTTCCGATGGCGAATGTGTAAAAAAGTACTTGCTAGCAGTGATGGAAAAAATGTGTCCTGAAAAGAAGAATACAGTAGAAGCTGTGAGCCTTTCTCGAATGACAATTACAAGGAGAGTGGAAGATATGAGTGAAAATCTCCATTCACAATTACAAGAAAGAGCAGCAGAATGCGAAATGTTTTCTATTGCCGCTGATGAGTCCACTGTCATAACTGATACCGATCATACCGCGCAACTCTTGGTATTTATTCGCGGTACAAACAGCAATTTTGATATAACAGAAGAGTTAGCAGCTATGCCGAGCATGCATGGGTCTACAACTGGAGAAGACCTGTTCAAAGAAGTGTCAACCATCATATAGGACCTTGCTCTTCCTTGGAATAAATTAGTTGGAGTGACTACTGATGGCGCTAGAAATATGGTTGGATGTCAAAGCTATGACAGCAAGAGTTATTTAAATGTTGTTGAGTCAGAACCCCTGCGGCTTCACTGCATCATTCACCAACTCTCTGTGGAAAGGTTTGAATCTGGATCATGTGATGATGATTGTGCTCAACACTGTACATTTCATCAATGCACAAGAAAGTTGAATCACAGAACTTTCAAAGATTTTCTGACAGAAATAGAGTCTGAATATGAAGAAGTTCTATTTCCCAGTCAAGTGCCGGGGGGGGGGGGAGGCTGGTTAAGCCGAGGAAAGGTATTAAAACATGTTTTTGATTTGAGACACGAAATTGAAATATTTATGACGGAAAAATCAAAAGTAGTGCCACAACTGAACGACCCGTCATGGTTCTGGGATTTGGCTATTTTATGCGACATCACATCACATCTAAATGAACTCAACACAAAACTATAAGGGAAAGACAAATTGATTTCACGTGTGTATGCAGACATAAGCGCTTTCCAATCAAAATTGCAACTCTTTATTCAACAGGCGGAAAGGGTGCATCTTGTCCACTTTCCAACCTGTACTGCCACTCTACAAAATGTTAAGCAGCTAAATACGTCTTTCCCAATAGAAAGAATGATCCAACTTCTAAGGCTCTTGATGAATAATTGCAGTGAAAGATTTGTGGATTTTCAGAATTTAAAAAATGATATCCGTCTTTTTGAAAATCCGTTTGCTGCTGATGTACCAAGTGCCCCGACAGATCTGCAACTGGAACTGATTAACTTACAAAGCCAGACATTCCTGCTTGACAAATTTAAAGTGATGCAAACTGATGACTTCTATTCCGTGTTACCTGCAGAAAATTTTCCAAATCTTCGAAAACAAGCGCTAAGGATGATCACAATGTTTTCAAATACTTATTTCGGAATCGGAAAATTAAAATGGTCCGCAGAACAAATAAGGTTGGGCATCACTGTTTTAGAGCATTCAAAGTTCTGATGCAGCGGCTACTTTTTTTCTTTTCCAAAGCGAAGAATCTAATTTTTTAAATCACTTATGCAAGCAGTTTTTTCATAATAATACACCACTTTTACAACTATTCACTATTAATTGTAATAAACACTTCGACTCTTTATTGGGGGTGACTAGTATGTACCATATTTGTAACACATTTATGTATATGGTTGTAGATTTTTTGTCAGAATTTTTTATATTTTCACAATCATCAATTAGTGGATGTCGGATGTCTATGAAGATGCAATGATAGATGTCACGTTGAAGATTATCTTAGTCTACATCACACTAACAATGTTCGTGATTGCCGAGGATCTTGAAATCTTCTTTTAATAAGATGATCGTATAGAAGTAGCTAGATCTAGTTGATAATACGATCATTCAAAATGTTGCCAGTTGATCATCTAGAAGTTGTCTATCGCTAAGTCGATCTAAATATATTACTGTATTCAATGAAGAAACTTTTCTTCGTCTAAAACAATTACTTTAATTCAGAACTTGAAAAAGCTATTCACAAATAATTACAATGGTTAAACGTACTTGAATAAAATGATAGATCTACACAATAATATAATTGAGTTCTAATACCAAGCTTTAGTAGATGTTTCACTTCCAAGTTCCACACAATGACTGCCTAATTAAACCAGAACTTTTCCCGGGTCCAGCACTGTCACGTGTCCCACGCAGCTCATTGCAACCAATAAATGCAGCCCAAGTTACACTAATTAACATATCTCCGCGTGAGAAATTACCTGAGGTTGCTGACGAGCTAAATATAGATACTGTGTACGTGACATATATATATATATATATATATATTTGTATTGTTAAGTTATGTAAGTTCTGTAATACTAAATACTATATTTACACACAAATTACACACTATTTTAAAGAGAAAAAATCTATTTAGTATGCATAGAAGTCAGACATAATTTAAAACAACAATTAATTAGTAGTTTTTCATATTATCCCGTGAACTGCAATATAACAATACTAGGATGGGAAACATAACCAAAGAATTTTTTTTTTATTTCGGAAATGTTTTATTGTTGAGGAATAAGAGATTGGCCCTTTACAAAACAATTAGATCAATTAGATATTCATTATAAGACATCAGTTTGGCCAGGTTCACATCTAACTTCACATTCACTTTCACCTATCCTTTGGTCTGCTGGACCGCTGGGGCGCCACACAAGATCTGTTAACCTTTTTTTCTCCATTATTTTCTGTCATTTGTGCTTGGTAGAATTTTATTGTGATAATATTGAAACCTGCCTTTTTACCTGCCTGGGTGGACCACTTCGGGGGCCGATTTTCAGTTTGTGTTTCCACACAAACTGTCTTTGTAATCTTGTTTTGTGTGTGTGTGTGTTCCAATTCTATTGCTCGGTTGATTTCCTGGTTTGATGTTTAATACAGGTAGTTAAGTATTTTAGAAATGCTTTTGTCGAATTTTGTCTTTCTAAGCCGACTAAACGTGGGACATTCAATACATTGTATACAGAGGTACGATATTTATTCCTGAACAAAAACATTTAATATTCACATCGGTATTCTAAATGTTTCTCAGAGAAGTGTACAAGCAATTAATACTTTAATAGCTCTTTTCAAAAGAAAAACATGACGGATGACCAAAAAGAAGACAGAAAAAGTTCTCTACATTTAGAGTCACCAATCCTATAGAACTGACCCAGTAAATAGACTTGAGCATGCATTGTACCATTCAATACTCCTGATTGTATTGACTGCAGATAATACCCAAACGCGGATGCGATAGCACATGTTTGAATGACAAATCCTGATGGAAAATAATGTTTCTATAGAACAGAAGTTTTTTTTTTTATATGTCAGGCACATGGCACAGCTCTCTGGTCTCTGCTGTTACTGATAGAAACTTGGTAGAGACTCAACTGGAATTGACCCAATGACCAGACGTTTCTAAGATGACGAACTAGACTAAAAGAAAAGATCTTTTTCTACTTTAATAAGACGCAAAGAGAGAGAGAGAGAGAGTGACAAAATCAATTACATGGAAATTGTTCTGCCAATCAAAAAGGTTTCCATTCAGTCGCGTGACATGATAAGTATCGCTCAAATGCTAAAACTCATCTTTTCAGTCATAAAGAAAAAAAATGACCTCTCGACCTAGCAGTCGTTGTAGAGATGTTAAGGTTTGGAGAGCGAGGACGTCACGCTGTCAGCACAACAACCCATGCGGAGTGTCCAAATCAAGTCTCCTTCTTCCTTGTTAGAAGTTTTGCATACTTTCATTCCTCCCAACCCTACCCAGCATCTTAACTAATGTTACCCAGCTTTGACAACAATGAAACCCAGCTTTGACAACAATGAAACCCAGCTTTGACAACAATGAAACCCAGCTTTGAAACCGATGTAACCCAGCTTAGACAACAATGAAACCAAGCTTTGACAACAATGTAACCAAGCGTTGACAACAATGTAACCCAGCTTTGACAACAATGTAACCAAGCTTTGAGAACAATGTAACCCAGCTTTGACAACAATGTAACCAAGCTTTGACAACAAGGTAACCAAGCTTTGACAACAATGTAACCAAGCTTTGACAACAATGTAGCCCAGATTTGAAAACAATGTAGCCCAGCTGTGAAAACAATGTAGCCCAGATTTGAAAACAATGTAGCCCAGCTGTGAAAACAATGTCAATCAGCTTTAGAAGAATATTATACCAGCTCATGTTGTATAATGTCACATAGGAATGCATCTACAAATGAATGTAGGTTTCCGACATGTAATATTTCTTCAGAAAGGCCAACATAATATGTCTAGTTTGAATATCTTCACATTTTGATATTTACCCTACTTAGAATAAAAGAAGGGTCGATTGACAGAGAAGTCCACTAAAATAACAATTTCTAAAACTGGCTAGAAAGTTCTCAAAAGCTTTGATAAGCTGTATTCTAATCTTGCATAAACCAAAGAATGGAAATGTTGTTGTCTTCCTTTGAAACGTACGTGTTTATTTTTGTAGCAACATTTCATAAGTCCAAATAACTACTAGTCGAAATAGAGAGGTTGACAGAGAGAGAGAGTGACATTCATGCATCTATATACTTTGGAATCTGTTGAAGGATAATTATGTAGTTTGTTGTTTTATGACGTGGTCATTCAGGTCGGTCAGTAACTTTAGGAGAGACAGAGAAAGTATTTCTATTGAACCAGTTTTGATTGGGACTGCAAATGTCAACTAATTCCATATGTTTCGTGCCTTTGTGTGTCTGAATGTGAACTAATTCTGTATGTGTGTCTCGTGTAGGTGTTTATTTCTATAGCAACGATGCATCAGCAATATGATTCTTGAATTTTCTTTAATCCTTTCTCGCAGACTGTTTCTGGGTTGCTGTTTTGGTTAAGACTTGATGCAACATCTTTCAATATGGAGCCAAAAAAATGTATCTAAGTATAAATTAAACCTTTGGAAGCATGTTGCTGTCTTAGAGTGTCTACTGGCTGATCAAGTTGATCATACTTGTTCGTTGGTGTTGTTATTAGGTTTTTATGACTAGATTTATCTTAAGAGAATCTAGACATTGACTAGACCAACCCAAACGTAAATAATGATGCGAGCTAGTTATATATAGACGGCCTGTTGTTTTTCAGCTGAACTCATAAGTCATTAAATCTGTCCCTTGACTTTCGTCAATGAGGTCTTGTGACAGTTCACGTAATCCCTCCACTTTTTCTTATCAGAATATCAAAAGAGAAGCCGGTTCATTTTTTGTACGTTGTCAGGTCAGCTTTTCTTAGGGCGACCCTATCTTCATGCTCCCTTCACTGTACATTGATGGATGACTTTAGACAGTGAGTCATGCTTTACAATATGACTTTTTTTTTACCAGGCAGAATGTTGACTTGTAACAGTACAAACTCATTTGTCTTCATTTTCCTGGTATCTGATACCCAGCAGTTGTCTATAGCATTTGTTCTCAACTCATATAATAAGTTGGAATTATTCCTTTTTTATCTTTAGCCAAATGTTTTATTTTGACTGATAACAATGTTGTCACGTGGAAGACTGCTAAAAGCTGTGAAAGAAAACAAAAGTCGAGCATTTGAAGGTCTGTATCACACAGATCTAATTCGTGCTCTGGCGAGAAGATCGGTCATTTTCTTCCTTCTGATTGGATTGATGCCAACAAGTCATGATACAAAGATGGTCCCAACATTCGACATTTTCTTCTTTGAGGTTTCCATCATTCACTAAAGATTAGGATAATCCCAAAATAGCTTGCCATCTATTTATTCCTCCTGTTTATTTTCTTCTTACCACCGCTAGCACATCTTCTTGCCTAGGAGGTAAAGGGAATGTGTTTCCGTTGTTGGACGAAACCTTCTAATCAAAGGGTGTGCCTTCTTTCTTTTCATAGCATTTTTTAAAAGCATGAAGGTTAAAGTTTTTATTTCCCTGAGGAGGTGTCAGCGATTCAAATTAAAACTACTGAATGGTCGTAGGGACATTGATCACTTACCAAAGAGTTCCTCTCTCTCTCTTCCTTTCTCTTTACTTCTCCCTTCCTCCTCCCAGACATTGAGGTATTGAAAGTTTAGCCCCCCCCCCCCCATTTGTTGCTTGTGGTTTTGAGTGGAAGTATTAAAAGTCGCTGCCAGTCTTTCATCACCTACCCCCCACCGCTGGACCATTCATTGAACTTTGGTAATGTTCCTGAGCAGACTTGCTCTCTCAGGGACGCGCTGACACGCTCACACACACACGTAGGATCTGATACAGAGAGTGATCTTCATTACTACATGATCTAGCTTTACGCTCACAATTAAATGTTACCTGGTTACTGTAGGCGTGGCAGTTCCCATCCTGCTCCGTCTTGATAACCTACAACAGGAGACTGGCGGCTCTTATCTTTATTTTGTCCATGTAGCGGGCTCTTCTCCCTCCCCCGCTCTGCAGCTCATGGCATGCTTTAACTTCCTTTTTCTTCTTCTTTTGTGGTCTCTTTTTGTGTTGTTGCCTTGTTGAAGTTTTACTTTTTACCCCCTTCCTCCCGCCTCATCTTCCCAGAGTTAGTCAATTTTAACTTTACGATTCCCCAACCCAATTCAATAACAGCGTCACTATTGTTTTTTACCAATCGTGTTTGTTGTTAGTGATGCCAAGAAACACATTGGGTAGGTTGTGGCTCAATACTTTATAGAAGCACAGTCTCAACGACAGATGTAGAGATGTAATTAGAAACAGAAAAGTCAAACATACAGGCACAGAAATAGCTTAAGACATTTTTTTAGTGATTTTTAAGTCGCTAGAAGAATGTTCTTATAGTAATAAAAAAAAAACATACTGACAGCAAATAAATATGAAAATTTTCTGTCAAACTAAAATACACAAGCATTGAATCAAAGTTTGCAAATTTAGAATAACCCTTGAGTCTCTTTATTATTAATCTGCCAGTGTGTGCCACTAAATTTGATAACAAGAGATTCTTATCTAACAGGCATTAACTCGGTCATATCAAAAATCAATAGACCAATATCAAAACTTAAGAATATAAATGAACTTTCTAAGGGCCTTATAAGAAAATCTATCTATTACAAAATCTAAGTCTGGAGAGAATAAAAAGCACATGAAATCAAACAGCACCTTTGACTTATTACAAATCTTATAGTAACTCACTCTGTCTGGTCAAAAGTTTGAACACGTTATTTCTCCCACACACATTCACGGATCAAGCTGAAATTGTGCACAATTCTAAGATTTGTATATAAAATAGAATGACACAATAATGAGGACACAGTTCTTATATTCATCTGCTCTTCAACAGGCTTCTATAATAATAATTTCTTCCTAGTGTCACAGGACGCAATGAAAAGCAAAGATTTAATAGAGTTTCAGTGTCAAAATGCAAGACTACTTGAACACATGGATACGAGTAGGACGTAATCATCTTCTATTTTATAGGAACTTGTCATTCTAATGATAACATTGAAAATGGCATGTTTTTTATTGCTAGAGAATCGCTTGAAATACGTAAATACCTTGCTAGCTCTGTTTATGAGATTGACCAATGCGAATATACAAAATATGAAAAATGGGCATGCCTGGTATGCCATTAAGCCAATAATGTAATTAAGAGGTTTGCAGTTAAGCGTGTTTCTCTTTGCAAACTTTGCACTTTTAAGACTTTTCTTCCCGTCTAATTATAAAATAACAACCTCAGAATGATCTAAAAACTGGTTTCGGAAGCTCTAAGTTTCTCGAGTAATGAAAGTGTAAATAATTAAAGATTAAGTTATTGTTAGGAATTGCATATGAAATGTTTAGCTGGATATTTCTTGTTTATTTTGGCCGGCTTATGTGTGGATGTTTGAGGTATAACTTTTATGTGTCCGAGGTGAATCTCTGCCAATTTCATGTCCTGCTAAACACAAGATACACAATTTCTGGACCCTAGTTATTTCACCATCAGCAACGTCAATGCTTGATATTTCTGGTTTATTTTGCCTGAAAACTGGTAGTTTCTTTTTTTTATACTCTTCATGCTTTTTTTTTAAAGCATTGTGCCATGTCTCGGTCTCTATGTCTCGGTCTCTTTGTCTTGGTCTCTATGTCTCGGTCTCTTTGTCTTGGTCTCTATGTCTCGGTCTCTATGTCTCGGTCTCTATGTCTCGGTCTCTTTGTCTTGGTCTCTTTGTCTCGGTCTCTTTGTCTTGGTCTCTATGTCTCGGTCTCTATGTCTCGGTCTCTATGTCTCGGTCTCTTTGTCTTGGTCTCTTTGTCTCGGTCTCTTTGTCTTGGTCTCTATGTCTCGGTCTCTTTGTCTTGGTCTCTATGTCTCGGTCTCTTTGTCTTGGTCTCTATGTCTCGGTCTCTTTGTCTTGGTCTCTATGTCTCGGTCTCTTTGTCTTGGTCTCTATGTCTCGGTCTCTTTGTCTTGGTCTCTATGTCTCGGTCTACTCTGTCGTGTCTTTCCCCCTTTGGCCTTTTTTACTTAATTATCTGCATACGTCCCTCTCCCTCTCTCTGTGTCTCTCTTACACACACACACACTCAAGAAAAGATTAAGAAACTGGAACAGACACAAAATAAAGCAGTGAGATTCATAACAAACGAATATTCACATTTGACTAGAGTAACACCTTTAGTATAATCACTAAATTTAGAAAGCCTTCAGGACAGAAGACTCAAAAGTAAAGAAGCAATTATACATAAAACACTGAACCATTATCTTCAACTACAAAAACAAAATTTAATAAAATACTCAGAAAGACACAAAAATAATGGCATATTTCTCCTTCCATATACTAGGACAAATTTGTACAAATGCTCCTTATTCCCTAGTGCTATTAGAGCATGGAATGGGTTGCCTGAGCTAGCCAGGAAAACCAATGACTTGGCAGATTTTAGGTCATTGGTTAATATGCATGACTAAATGCATGACGCGTATAACGTATTCATCTTCTTTTTTGAAGTAACGTCTGTAATATATAACAAGATAATATAAGAATGGTGCACTTAGAGCTAGTATCATAGTGCTAGTACAATAAAGCAAATATCATAGAGCTAGTACCATAAGCTAGCATGATAGAGGTAGTATTATACAGCTAGTATAATACAACTAGTATCATACAGCTAGTACCATAGAGGCGTTATAGATCTAGCTGGTATCATAGACCTATCTAGTATCATAGAGTTAGCACCATGGAGCTAGTAACATAAGAGTTAGTATCATCATCTTCAACTCGAGTCTGTGTGTGCATTCTATGGTTTGAGAAAACAAATTGAGGAAGGGGGGAGAAACCAAGCAAGTGATTTACATTCATGCGTACATTCACATTTGTCCTAATGGTATTTAGTGCCCGATCAAACGTTCTGACTGACTAAACCCATCGGCTCGGTAGTTGACCTTTATTGATTCCATGGTTCGCTATTGATTAGTGTTTTAAGAGTAGGCCCCTTATAGTAAGAAGTATTGTGTATAGCGAAACCCTGCGATTCTTAGTCTTGTTACTACCAACAACCAGTATAGGAGCGTTGAAGTACAGCAAACGATTCTTAGCGGAGCAAAGTATGGTTTCCAGACGTTTGCCAAAAGAAAACATGTCCTCCTATCTGAGGCTGCGTTCACCGACCAGCTGGCTTTGACCTAAAGTGTTAAAATGTCATACTTTCAATCTTTCACTCATAATAATGTAATGTCATGAATGTATTACTGTCTTAGGGAATCGCGTATTGATGTGAACGGTGCAGTTATTTGAACAGTACCTGAAATCATTTGCAGAACTGAAAGATCTTTATGAAAAGGCTGTCCAAACGAAGTCGGAATTCTTGAAGACTTTAAAAAAAAATCTTTTCCCGCACAGAAAAGACTAAAGTTGGCAGCAACAAAGAATCCGATCTTCAAGGTAGCGCTGAACACAAGTCTAAAATAGGAACGTCTTTAAACATTTCTCATTTCTACCAATCGTAAAAGATCTCTAACTAGTATATTAACCCAGAGTGCCAACTCACTGCTACATTTCTACGTCTACTTGTACTATATATAGAAACAGAAGCTGAATCAATAGAACGACTTGAGTCGCATATGCGTGACAATTTTCCTTGTTGACCTCTATCAGACATTTAGAACAAGTGGCCAAGTAGGCTGTACATTTTAAGGTATACAGTGTGTGTGTGAGTGCAATGTTTCGTAAACATCTACATTGGCCAGAGGGTGTACATTGTGTGTTAGTTTACCTAACCATTACCGGTATGTTATTTCTACATCACCAAGAACCTGACCAAAGGACTGTCTTGAGTTCGTCTCCTTGCTTTGGTTGGGATTTCGAATTTCAGGGTTCTGTGTTAACCAAAGCTATTGAGGATCCATCGCCTACTTAAGATTAGTTTGAAACCAAAGTGGATTGATCTTTGAACTCATTGATAGTCACTGCAACTGGTACAGTTTAATGTTACACATCTCGCGGAGGTCGCTTCAGTACATGAGCGTAGCCAGGGGGGGGGGGTTGGGGGTTCAAACTCCCCCCCCCCCCGAAATGAAATCCCCCCCTCGGGGGGGATCGGAATTAAGTGACTGATTTTCTTCTTTGATTTTGTTTATTTTAGGTGAGATTTTAATACTAAACCATCACTTGCCCTAGCATAGCCAATGTTTTTGAGATTAAAATCCCCTACCAGGGGGGTTTGAGTTTAAAACCCCCTACCAGTGGTTTTTACAGTTAAATCCCCCTCTTCTATAAAACAAGACAAAAAAAGGCAAACGACAATTCCCAAATTCCAAGAGCACAGTTAAGGAAGATTTTGATTTTAAAACCCCCTCCAAAAATTACGATAAACCCCCTCTTCGATATGAAAAGGAAATTACGCACTCAAAATGTTACGAGCGTAGCTAAATGGGTTTTGACTCAGTTTTGAGTCCAAACCCCCATTCAGAGGGGTTTGAAGCTAAAAATACCTCTTCAATATGAAAAACAAAAGCAAATTATGCACTCAAAATGTTATGAGCCTTCCCAAAAGAGGTTTTGAGTTTAAATCCCCTTCAGAGGGGTTTGATGCTAAAAAATACCTCTGCAATATAAAAAAAAAGCAAATTACACACTAAAATTATTTGAGCATAGCCAAGCCAATTGGGGGTTTTGAGTTTAAACCCCTCTCCAATAGATGGCTTTTTTAAAAAGTTTAAAACCCCTCCAGATGGTTTTGAGTTTAAAATCCCCTTACAGAACGTTTTGAGGTGGAAAACCTCTATCCTCAATATTATTCTAAAGCAAACTACAGTTACCAAAATCTATGACCGTAGCTAAATGGGGTATTGAATTTTTAAAAAGTACAATAACTCCAGAGAATTTTAGTTTAAAACCCCCAACAGATGATTTTAACGATAAAACATCTCTTTTCGATATAGAATCTAAAACAAACTACAGTCACTGTCAGGTTCTTGTGTTCTTGTACTTATCAAACTATTATTAGATATTTCAAATGTGAATATTTATTTAAAATTAATATTATTTCAATGTGTGTTATTGTTATTTTTTTCTGAACTTGTAATATTTTGACCCAAGTTCAGCCTGACAGCACACCATACACATGCAGTTGTATAATAAATTAATAAACTAAGTGTATGATGTTAAATAACAATAAAAAAAATTTCCAGTGATATATTTACAAATGAACTGATGTATGATGAATGATAATAATAGTATCAATATCAATAGATATATGTGTAATAATATGCAATCTAAAATGATCCAGTTATTTTCTTTGTGACATATAAATGATCATTATTTGAACAATATCATTATCATAATATATTCATTACAAGTTGTTCAAATAGACTTCCAACACAACAACTGGTAA
Source organism: Biomphalaria pfeifferi (assembly GCA_030265305.1). Taxonomy (NCBI): domain Eukaryota; kingdom Metazoa; phylum Mollusca; class Gastropoda; family Planorbidae; genus Biomphalaria; species Biomphalaria pfeifferi. The sequence goes on from JASAOG010000076.1 coordinate 545,253, forward strand.
TCCACATAGATCTGGCCTCTAGATCCGATACTGTTCACTTACGACAATTCTAAAAGTTTATAGTTCATACTATAACATCAGGTCTGACCAAGGCAACCCGCAGTCTGGAATCTTGAACCTCAGACTCATGAAAAAACAACTTGAACACCAGACGACCAACTGAGATTAGTGAGATGAAGACCTCAGTCCTGTAGATTGTAGACCTAAAGTTGTACTCTCAATATAGAAAATTGAGACTGGATAAACAAGTCTTGACACCAAGACTTTACACTGAGTCTAACACATAGACTTGACTCCAAGCTAAGATCACTACTTAGACTTGAAGCTAAAACTTGAAATAGAGTCTTGAACTGAGACTACGACCAAAACTTAGACTTGTCGCTAAAACCCCTAAACAGGGGTCAAGATAATCCAACAAGAAAATGTCCAATGCAAATGTTAAGGCTATCCAGTAACAATAACCAAGGAGAAATTCAAGAGCTCTCAAGACATGTCTATCTGTACCAACCTACAAAACAATGGAGAGACTGTACTAGACGATAAATGACGCAAACCACACACACACACCTAACTTTACGTCACTAGAAGTTGTGACAAGCAACAAAAGCTCAGTCCCCTAGTCTACAAAGTAAAATATTAATAGTGTAATGACGTCATCAATATAGTGATCAACGCCGCACTATCAATTAGAGAAATAATTCTACTATACAGTTACATAGATAACTGCGACAGTCACCTAATTCCAAGAGCGTATACAAGAGAGGTTAGACATTTCTACTAGTGGCGGGGCTCCATTAATAAACTGCAGTGAATAGTCATCTGCCGAAATTGAAAAACACTAAATGTGGCTCAACAAAGATGGCTAAGAACGATTTTAGGAGTCAGTTATAGAGATCGGATCTAAATCAAGGACATCCTATGACGAACTTGGAGTCGACCCCTTGGTAAGATTGTGACAGAGCGTCGCATGAGGTTTGCGGGACATGTTCTCCGACAAAATGAATTACGCATAAGAAGAGATGCGATGACATCCTAATACAACTTGGCTCGTCACATTCATGGAGGTCCTAAGAGCAGGTGGGAAGAGGCTTCAGACATTACCAGTGACAGATTTTTGTGGAGAAAGCATGACGGCAAATGCGCCGAACGGCGCGGGAGGGTCTAAGTCAGTAAGAATAGCACATTAAGTTTTGCAATAAAACTTTCTAATAGCAGGAAAATGCACTGTAGATACCTCAGAATATGCATTTTGCTGGCTTTTAATACCAGAAATAGTGTTTGGCGGCGGGGCTTCGCCCCGCGCTGGGGGAGCTCCTAACGCTCACCCAGGCCCCTTGCTAGCAATGGCGGAGAATCAAAAAATTTCCTACTAACTACAGGAAGAACCTATTCTAGGACACAATAAACGAAAGAATGAAAGGTCAGAATGTAATCAAGATTATGTACACACACACATACATACATATAAATATTTTTTTTCGCGAGGGGGGGAAGGGATTTCCCCCCCGAAAAAAATCCTGGCTACGCCCATGCTTCAGTACATTCACTTGTCTATATTATAAGTCATAGATATTAAACACTTGTGCAAGAAATAGCATCCATTTGTTTATGCCATTTATAAATACCTAGATGGCGTATGAATGAACCGCTGAGTAGTCGGCTACAGCCAACACAAAGAGTTTTGTCATTGATCATTAATGATCATTAATAATTTTGATGGGCTTAATCATATCTTAACAATTATAAAAGTGCTGCATATTTAATAGATCTAGTTGAATACGAAATGAATATAACATTGAATTAAATTATTCCTAAATGTAACTATTAATTATAAGTATCATTCCGTTCATCCGGCAGGAATAGAATTATAAAACAAATTTGATTATAAAAACATTATCTGAGGGTTCTTTGAAAAGCTGCAAATGTTTTGAATAGAATTAATCCTTCCTCTACACTTTTATAATATCAATAAGGCTTGCAAGATTTTCACTCACCAAAGAGGTTATCTAAATAAAAAAAAATCTATCTCGTTAAAGGTGATGGTTAAAGGTTGGCTAGTAATTTTTTTGTACAACTTTCAAACCAGACTTAATTTGATGAATACATTGAGAACTTTGTTGCCTTAAGCGAATATTGTTTGGGTTTATATTTAGCTCCAATAGTGAAAGTTCAGTTTCATTTTACACACAGAGCAAGTTAAAAACAATGTCCGTTTGAGACGCTGGAAATAGAACTCAGGGTCTAAAACTGCTTTCAATTATCTGCTCTAGTTTGCCTGATGTGTTTGTGTCATTTATGTAGGAGATGTGCGTGTTTTAAAATCATTCTGGTAGATGTCAATCACTTGTAAAATATAAGAAAACTCAATATATTATTTTTGTAGACTATTATAATTTATCTTTATTCTTTTATTTTGCTCTCTCTCTTTCTCTCCCTCATTCATTCCCGCTCTCCGGCTTACTCTGTATTTCAAATTGACCTTCAAAATGTGAGAGATGTGTTCAATAATTAAACATAATAATAAGAATAAAGCGAATGTCTTAAAGTCCGTAGATTAAAGAAGCGTGCAGCGTTTCCCATTTCTATACAGACCCGGCTGTGTCCTACTTATGATAATCCTCTTTATTTGCATATTACTGTTAAAAGTGCCTATCCAATTTACATTTCCGTACTGGCTTATAGAACGAGTTTCTTATATTTTTGTTTTGTATAAGGCTGCTTCATTTCCAGTGCAATATCAAATCACAGCTACTTCCAAAACTTTGAGCGACTTGGTGACATTCTAATCACCAATGATGGAACCTGAAACTTTTGTCTCGCCAAACGACCTGTCACAAGTCGCATAATTTCATGTCACAAGACTGGAATGGCCAGGGGGAATCTTAGCTGTTAACATGGCACTGTGTATACTATAACACTGTCACTGTGCTAAAGAATCACTGTGTCTTTGTGCTCATGTGTCACTGTCACTGCGCTCATTTATCATCGTATTCACTGCGCTACTCACACTATGTTAATGTGTGACTGTCACGGTACTCGTGTCACTGTCACTGTGTTCATTTGTCACTGTCACTGCGTTTATTTGTCACTGTATTCACTGCTTTATTCACACTTTGTTCACGTGTGACTGTCAATGCATTCGTGTCATTGTCACTGTGTTCATGTGTCACTGTTCTCATGTACCACTGTGCTCAAGTGCAACTGTGTTCATGTGTCACCAAACTCTGACCTATGACCAATCTCTGCCCTATGACCAAACTCTGCCCTATGACCCGACTCTGCTTGCTTTCTGACTACTGCTAATATCTCACCTTGGTTTCCTCCATCAAGGCGTTACAAGAGTCAGTTCTTCATGTCAGTCATTGGTAGGGGCTGCTAAATGTATTTTGGAGACTGTGTCTCTTTAACCAGATCGAATCGGGCGACCTTTAGCGAGACGTTTGCGAGAGACACTCAAGTGCTTCTTCTCATTACTAAATCTGGTGACCTGAAAACAACAACAACAAAAAAAAAGAATTCAAACTATCTCTCGTATGTTTCAGACCTGGTGAAGAATAAGGTCGCCTGTACCTCTAGGGAAGGAAGACGGACAACTGTTAATAGACAGGATATCTTTATATACATACTGTGCTAACTTTTGTTACTAAAGACTAAAACCAATCACATTTGGTTCTAAATTAGGTTACAAATATAATAGTTTAGTCATTTGTTGACTAGAGCAGTTTTTTTTTAGTGTAGTCCAACCCAATTGAAATATGTGTCCAAGCTTAAAATCTAGAGCAGCAGCTAGTCTAAAGTTGTTTTTGTTTGTTTTTTTAAAGTTATATCATCTCTGTCTGTGTACATACTCACATACTCGGATCAAGTTGACACTTTGCACAATTATTCGCTGTTCATAATAAAACATAAATCAATTTTTACAAAATCAATACATTAGTTAATTAATAGTGGTAATAAATTAATTAAAATCTTAATGTATTGAGAGATATGGCTATAAATGTAGAGACGCTTTTAAAGTATTTTCTAATAGTTGGTGTTAACCCTCTGGTACACATTTATTTGGGTGGTAGCTCAATAAAGTAAAAACAATGACTTTGTAATCGACCTAATAGACCTAACACTTGCTGGTATTCAGTGAACCTTGCAACCATTTTCATTGGCATGACAACTTCTGTATTCATCTGTAAACTAATTAAATCTAGGAGTAGGCCTCTGTCTTTCTAGAAACCATTCATTCCATTTCATCATCGATTGATGTGAAGCTAATCTCTTTAGGATAAATAGTTTTATATATATTGTTCTTAAAAATTGTCTTGAGTTGGACTCGTCAAACTAGAAACAGACATTCTTCTTAAGAAAATTAAGATTTGTTTCTTAGCTTAGTTAACACTATCCGTCAAAGATTTCAACTGATTTGTTATTGCACAATTTGAAATTCTTAGTATCGTGTTGATTATTTGTTTGCTAGATAATGTTTGACTGTAAAAAGGAAAACAGATACATAACTTTTTACTGGTAAAAAAAAAGTATGCAGTCTAAAGGGCTAATGATGTAAAGTTTATCTGTTTTTGTGGCCAACGGTTAACTAGGGTGTCATGTGATCAGCATAACTACCAACTGCCTTTTCTTTTCCACAACTAAAGTCAGGTACCCATTAGAGGTGGGTGGACTCTGAGGCGCCTTAAAGATCCCGAAATTAAAAATTCCAGTTTTTCACAGGATTAGAACCCGGGACCCTCCGGTTCGGAAGCCGAGCGCTACATTACTAGGCCACCGCGCCTCTTTTCTTACTGGTAGTATTTCATTAGTTTTATTAGTTTCACTCCTGAATAAACTTTTCTCTAACTTCATATTCGCAGCCAATTAGGAGCTGGAGAAATCTTCACGTGGCCTTCACCTGTCCTTTAGGTCTGTTTGACCGTTTGGGTAGCACACACATGATCTGTCGATCGTCTTTCTCCATTTCTTTCTGTCTTTTCCCAGGCTAAGATTTTCTTTCATAGAGAGGCCCATAATGTGGTTCTGCAATCGATACTTTTGTCTGCCTCTCCTTCTTTTTCCTGTTCCTTGTACAAAAGTCTTTGCGAGCACCTAACTTTGAAATTCAGAACAAAAAATCTCGAGGCCTGGGGCAGAAAACATTAAAAACTTAAATCAACAGTGCTTTTTTTAAAACTTTGCACATAAAGATCACCTTTTCCATGAAATGTATGTCTGGGTCTAGATCTATATTCTCATTGGATATTTAGACCAAGAAGGCATTATCAAACTCCAAGTGAGTATTATCTATAAAATAATGCAGTGATTAGCGAAATAAATATCGGAAATCCAACGGGAGCAATTTCAGGAAACAGATGAACATCTTATCGGAAATCGCCGGCAACTACGACCGGAAGCTTATCTAGACGTGCATGACGTCATTTGGCCGTTTAAAATGTCACCACTTCGAATTCAATAATAATTTTAAGAATAGAAAAAAAAAGTCAACTCTTTATCAATAGCTGCTCGGTTCTGTCTGACAACAGAGACAGAAATAAGTTTGCCTGACAGGACTACCGAAATGGCTATTACCATAGTCATTCTAATCCCTGGTCAGGAAACTCAACACAAAGCCGGGAATAGACAGTAACCCAAAACAGTTATAGAATGGCAGCGGAAAGCGCTTTTGAGTTCTTGCCCCCTACGTGCATAGCAAAACAATGAATCTTAGTTAGTTCCCTTCGTTGTTTTTTTTGTTTTTTTTAAAGCGATTTTTGTTTTGTTTTTAAGATACTCAGTGCTAGGGCAGGGGTCTCGAAATGTTTTGTTGTCACAGAAGGCAAGTCTGAGGACCTCGTTAGCCATTAGCATGACGACAGTTTGTGTCATATTTAACGTGGATCTGTTTGATATTTCAATGTAGACTTAATGTATCATACAAATAAATTTATACAAAGGATTATACTTAATTCAATTTCAATTATAACCAAATGATGTCATTCTGATGAAAGCAGAAATAGTTTAAGCTTGCGTTAATCTTACTTAATCACACTCAATGTCGGCCATTCGGCGCGGTAGCTTCAAATACTACAATGCGACTCAAGAATCAGTCACGGCGTCAGGGGCGAGCTCAAAACTACATCTCTACATCATAGCCCCAAGCCTAACAACCTGAAACATAGAACAACTTAGTCTTAGATCTAGCGATGCCTCTAACTTTCATTAACGACACCCGCACCGAAATATCCACTTGATTACTACATTTATGTACTTACGTACCGTTAAAACGGGGAAACAGCGAGACTGTAGCGTAACCAGATTCTACAGATAGAAAGCTCTCTCCGCTACAAGAACAATACGGGAACTAAGTGTGACGTAAACACACACAATATTCTTGACACTATAACGCGCCCAATACAAACTACTTCCTAGACATAAAAACACAACTAGTAATCAAGAAAAGAAAACTTCACGCGCACACGACAATCAAGGAGTTATGTTGGTTCTTTAGCTATACTAGAATTCCCGCCTTACAATTGGATATTGGGTCATCAAACTCAACTTCTTAAAAAAAAAATTAACAAGAAATATTGACCATTCAAAACTATTGTAGCATTAGTCTTCGTTAAAAGAAAGTCATCTAATCTTTTCTTACTTCCCTTGATCAAATGAATATTGAATTGTATTATCTCTTCATTGCTTTGAATGTTTAAAATCTCTGAAAAGTAGAAAGAAGATAAACAAAAGGAACTGTTCAACTCTCCCAACACATAAAATAATTATATCTCTTTATTCTCTCTACATTTCTATGTCTACCTCATCGCAATTCAGTTTGTTTTAAGCCTTACATCTTAATCCATCTAATTTCAGCATCTCATTTCACGGAGATCGAGTTTTAGCGTTTCCTTAGAATTAAAGAAACAAATAGAAAGAGACAAAAAAAGTGCAGCTCTATTGATGAAATTCGTTAAAAGAAAAAAAAAGATGTAATTGTGTTTAAGCTCTGCGATATCTCCACGAATAAGCCGATGATACAATCTACACAAGGGGATTGGGGGGGGGGGGGGAATTGAAAATGATTGAACAGAGCGATGTGGGAGAAAGTTCTTGATGGTATGTTGGCCGCAGTCTCAGTTTTGTTTTTTTACACATTGCGTTGAATCATGTTGGATCAAATACAGCGAATCATGCTCTTTGCATGTTATTATGCCATGTCATGTACAAATATGTCTATGTTATAAAATTCACATTTTCAGGTAAACTATTATGAAATCAATTTTTTTTTACAACAAATGAAATATAGCTTTGAAAATGTCAGTTATATAGGTTTATTTATTATACTGCAGAGGACATAGAGTGTTTACCATGAAAAAGGGAGTTAACCCACAATACCCTCATTAGGAAAGGTCCCGACTGTTTATCTTGTATTTCGAAACATTTCAGTTGGACTAACGCTCGGGTCGCTTTAAGAAGACTGCAATATGCAAGGTATGAGATGTTATATAACATTTCGAGATTGAATGGATGAATAGCCAGAGAGAATGGATGTAGGACTAGAAGCTGGGACAGTGGGAGAGAGAGAAAAGTGAAACTGTAATTCACGGGCCGAAAGTATGTTTGCGTGTGTGAGAGAGGAGTGGGCATTATAAAGCGGGCCGTTTCAATTCAACAAACACTAGAATTCAACAGGGGAGAGAGTCAGTTATAATGCGAGTCGTTGTATTGAAAGTGCAAAAACAATGAAGGGAAATTCCGGTGAGAATAATCAACGGGCGTAGCCGATGGGTAATGTATTAATGGAGAAACCAATGCCGGATGCTGAGTCGTGGCTGAAATGACCAATGAAAGTGACCAGATCTGCTACTTCTAAAACAGTATTCTATCAACGTGTGTTTTTCCCCTTAGAATTGAGAACAAACTAAATCAGTAACACCATATTTGTAAAATCACTAAACTGAGAGACCCTTCAGGACAGAAGAATATAAAGTAAAGTAGCTATAATACATAAAAAACTAAATCGTAATTTACAAATAGAAAAACAAAACCTAATGAAATACTCAGAAAGACACAAAGATAGGGGCACATTTCTTATTCCATACGCTATAACAAATTCGTACAAGTGCTCCTTCTTCCATAGTGCTAGTAGAGAATAAAATGGGTTGCCTGAATCAGCCAGGAAAACAAACGACTTAGAAGAGGTTAAGTCATTGATTAACATGCATGACTAGATTGACACATGAAATGCGTAGGACGCAATAATCTTTTCTTTTTTTTTTTTTTATTTGAAAAATGTGAATAATTCCGTCCAATCATCTCTCTGCCTACATTCAAAGACACTCAACTTTCACTCAAGTTTTCATTGCACACAAGATGAAACTCGTAGTTCATTTCCAACGTAAATAAATTATGCTGGGACCACCAAACAAAAATACCAACACAGTGAAAGCAGTCATGTGTACTCAGATAATGAGGAGTTGGTAGGAAAAAATTAGACTTTATAATTGTCTTGTTTGTTTTTGACTGATTAGCTTTTTTTTTTTAGATCTTGTTTATTCAAGTTGTAGTTCCTATTGAAATGTATACCCAGAGATAGTTGCAGAGTCAGCTGTCTAGACTTAGGTCTACTTTCAAATCTTTGCCATTTCACCAGAGACGGTTGAGATAACTCCTTGAGGGCCTTGTTGGCTTTAGAACAGGGGAGTGGTGTTGAATTAAATCCTTTCCTGCATTCAGTTGTTGTTTTTTTTTCAAATATAGTAACAGAACTTAAATACAGATATTCAGAGAATCTTTTATCTAGGTCAGACTTGTCTTGTTCAAAGTTTGAGTGAAAATAAGTGAATTTAAATTCTACAAATATGAGTGTGTTTGGATATATGTGTGTGCGTACGTATGTCTTTGTGTGGGTCTTTTCGCGTGCGTGTGTGTGTGTGTACTATCATTGGATCTTTTTAAAGGCCATGGTAATGATGAAAAAGAAAATCGCAGAAAAACCGTTTTGTATAAGAAGTTAATAGACTCTAGCTTCAGGACTGTTTCAACTGACAAGCTTTCACTTTGTTCAACTGTTGATCTGAAGAAAGATGACTGAGACACTTAGTAAATAAACATTATCCTTGGTCCACTTGACTCCACCTGTTAATGAGCGCACTGAGCTCTTTTCTTCTGCCCACTTCCTTCTTCTAGTGGCCTAGCAATGTCATTGTTAATTGTAACGATGGAATTGTGTGATAAAGACACAACGTTGTATCTGCTCCAGTCATGTCAGAGATGTTCAACAATAGTTGAGTTTTGTTCAAACACCATTGTATTCCCTGATAGACTAGTTCAAGTATCAACTCAAACACCATTGTATTACCTGATAGACTAGTTCAAGTAGGAACTCAAACACCATTGTATTACCTGATAGACTAGTTCAAGTAGGAACTCAAACACCATTGTATTAAGTGATAGACTAGTTCAAGTAGGAACTCAAACAGAAATTAAAATTTATTCTAGAACTTGGAATCACTATACAAAATGATGAACACACTTCATAACTGAACAATACAATCTTATTTCAATAAATCTACAACAGTCATTGAGGTCCAGAATCTGTTGATGCATTTCCCAATATAGTCTCTACAACATAAGTCTTTCCCCTGTTGCTGGGACCATAATCTTTTTGGAACGTATGGAAAATTTAATGTCTTAGTTTTATTTTAACTAATGTAAACATTTTCTTGCTGCGCCATTACTCTATGTTATAGAAATACCAGTGACATCTACAATAAAACAAGCTACCTTTGCTTGTTAAATGACGTCTTTAACTTGTTAAATGACGTCCCTAGCTCGTTTTAAAATGTCCTTTTGTTGTTTAATGACGTCCCTTGCTTGTTTAATGACGTCCCTTGCTTGTTTAATGACGTCCCTTGCTTATTTAATGATGTCCCTTGCTTGTTTGATTAGTTCCTTTGCTTGTTTAATGACGTCCCTTGCTTGTTTAATTAGTTCCTTAGCTAGTTAAAAGCGTTGCTAGCTCATGCACTAAACGTTTGATTTCTTTTTTTTTTTTCTATTTCCAGAGGCCCCACTCATCCTTTGATTAGTGTACTGATCAATCGACCAGACTCTTGGCCATTCCTTGTAGAGAACACAGCGTCGCTGCTCAGTCATAAGGAGAAGAGGCAAGTCTATAGACGGGCAGTAAGAGTGGGGCAAACAATCACGATCTAGCCTGACATTTCTAGCTTTAAGGCATTGTGGACAGTTTTTTTTTCTTTCACATTCTGTGTGACATTTGTGGGCACCAAACATCCAGAGGGCTTAGGAATGTTCTCTTCTCATAGTCTGAAAAACCTTGATGAAAGATCTCGTCTGAGTTTAGTAGGTCACACTTAGTACTGAGTTTCGCAAAAATAATACTACGGAATCGTAAGCGATTCTATAAAAACAAACTCGATGCTGGTCTCCCATATTTTTTTTTGTTTAGAGAAAGGTTACTTAGGTGTGACAGTAGTGTTCCAAGTGATGACTTAGGACTGAGTTTTTTGTTAATATAGATAGTAGTTGAAAAGCATGCAAAACTGATTTGTTTATTTTTTAAATCTATAAACATTTTGATGCAAAACTTCGTCGTTCTTAAGGCGAAGATACATTGACATTTAGTTCTCTCATGTCTTGTGTAGACTAGTGAATAAGTCACTTGGTTCATCTATGACGAACAATGTCTTGTGCAGAGAGTCTGAAGGATCATACAAGCCACTTGAATAGTTCAAAGGTTAGGTCTCCAGAACTGGGACATATTCATTAAGTTCATTCATGCCCGAAATTTCTGTGCCGCCAAATTAAAAAACAAAAACGAAGCCACTTCTTTTGCGAGTTTTATTTCTTTGGCTAATGAACTTGCCGAGTTCTTCATGAACGCTCTAAATCAGTACGTTAAACGCATGACTCAACTGGGTGAATAATTAACCAACACAAAACAAGAATAAAAATACTAACTTCAAACTTTTAGATGATCTGAACTCTTGGAGTTCCTTGGAGCGTTTGCGTAAGACAAACATGAAATGGTTGAACCACGTGAAAGGGGTGCCACGGTCCCTCACTCTTCCTCTTTATCGCGCCCCGGTCCTAAATCCTACCAAGAAATAGCCAGTGCAGTTTTTATTGCGGGGGGGGGGGGGGGAGATGTTACTTGAACCCTACTTTCTTTACTCTGCCCTCCCCACCCCCCCACCCCCGCAATAAAAACGTTCTTCAATATTATTAATAGACTTTAGAGAGTGATGGAAAGATAACTTGTTCAAACATCATCTTGGGTACGGCTGATTACTAAGATCGATACTTCTGTATCAAATAAAAGTAATCGAATACTGTAATATGACGAATAATTGCAAATAATTTTGAAAAAGGAAATTATTTTTAAAACAAAAATGAACTATTTAATTGTTTTATTTTTTTTTTAATGTTTGGAATTCGAAAGAATTCCATCGAAAAAAGTAAAGATTTACTTAGCCTACTTTTTGTTATTACAAATAGTTTAATTTAATCTAACCCAGAAAGCAGAAAAACAACTATAAAGTGGACCACTATATGCAAAACTATTTTTTTTTATATAAATCGAAAATCCCAACATCCAATCACTATACACAGGAAACTATATTACTACAACATTCGATCGCTGTAAATTATATGCAAACTATGCTAGGACAATGAAATCATCACTTCTAAGTAGCTAGGACAATGAAATCATCACTTCTAAGTAGCTAGGACAATGAAATCATCACTTCTAAGTAGCTAGGACAATGAAATCATCACTTCTAAGTAGCTAGGACAATGATATCATCACTTCTAAGTAGCTAGGACAATGAAATCATCACTTCTAAGTAGATAGGACAATGAAATCAGCACTTCTAAGTAGATAGGACAATGAAATCATCACTTCTAAGTAGCTAGGACAATGAAATCATCACTTCTAAGTAGATAGGACAATGAAATCATCACTTCTAAGTAGATAGGACAATGAAATCATCACTTCTAAGTAGATAGGACAATGAAATCAGCACTTCTAAGTAGATAGGACAATGAAATCAGCACTTCTAAGGCAAAGCCTAAGAATACTATTAATTTTTGAAGGAAAGTCAAGATGTGATACAATGGTCAGTCTCCAGAATGCGAAAGTCTGAGCACGAAGCCTGTTATCTCATTGTAACAAGTCTGGCTATATTTGAAACATTTTTATGTTGCGTAATTTCTGGGAAAGTTGAAGACAAATATGATCACACATTTAGCCAATACAATTGAACAGCTTTATTTCATTCTCAAATTGAATTCAATTATAAATAGAATGAAAAAGAGATGGTAACAGTTTCCATGATGCTATTAGATCTTGTTTATTTGGACGTTGTATTCATTCGGCCAATGTTTTAATTTAATGTGAATAATGTTATGCATATGATGCCATTTGTTTGTTATTTTGTTAATGATTGTGAAACTGTATTACGGCCATGTAGGATGTTATTTGGAGTGAAATCTTTATCATCTTTTTGTTGTTTCAATTTTAGTTTTATAAATGTGATTATTAATGACACTTCCTGCAACAATTCAGATCTAGACTCTATGTCTTCAAGTAATTCATCAATAGGAAATGTCACAATGATTGCATTTCAAAGATGTTATGTCGGCCATTTAGTCAACTTTTACAAATTAACTTTCTTTTCCTAAACTTGCACTCAAATATATGTTTTACTTCGTCTACATACAATAAATTAGACATAGAAATTAGACTGGGTAATTCTCGGTAGAAAAATACCTAGAATTTTGGTATTTAAAGCAAGACGTCTCCATATTGTTTCTGAGGGCATTAAGCTCTAGTTGAGATGTACTGGGCCGAACCTGTCATTCACTAGACCAAAGTGGAATTGATTTATACCATTGGCTCGCACCTTATATTGACGCTGTCCAAGTCTGGGGTCTCCGTTTTGTCTGAGGGATATGATTAGTGTCGAGGTTTCTGGGTCAATTCAACTTCTGGTCATGGTGAGTGCTAGTCCTAAAATGTCGCAACGTTTTAGTGAGCATTGTTATAATTGTAAGGGTCGCGGTAAAGTGCTTGTATTCCTAATGGACAGGCTACTAGTTCGATCCCCGGTGATAACTGTCATTTTAAATTTATTTTTTACTTCGTTCCTGAGCAAACCTACGAGTACAATATTATAATATAGACACAGTGTCAGTTATCCATATCTTTTTTCTAAATAGAGGATTTATTTGACTGTATAAATTTTAAAGCCTTAGAAGTGCAGCCTAAAATATTTTACAATACACTTATTCAAGTCACACATTCGGAGTGGGGCGAAACCTGGAACCTTCTAAGTGACAGGTTTCTCGAAAACGGCTCTTAAGAATTTCCTAGAAATTTGACAGTTGACGTAAATCTTTGAGAAAAGAATGACTAACTCGTTGGCCACACTAGGGAAACTCTAGTTTGACCGTTATAATTTTTCAAACTATAACAAGCAATAGAAAAATAGAATACTTTTTAAAAACAAAGTTTATCTAAGGTAAGGAACCGTTAATTACTACCATTTATCCGAAAATTAGGGTGTTTATTTCCCTTTGACCTGTATAAAACAAAATTAATTAATTAGTAATAAATGATTAAATAATCGATTAAAATCCGGATTGAATCGTGTAACTTTATCGACTGTGTATGATTATGCAAAATTTCAACTTGATTGGAAAGTTGGAGATAAAACGTGTCAAAACGTCATAAGGGGACTGTATTTTGTTGACGGCAATACTCCATGCATTTGTATATACACACACACACACAGAATTTACACACAATGTAGGCCTACACACACAATAATTTAAATCATTACAGGCTTTCTGAAACGTTTTCCAAGCTATAACATATTTCTGTGCGATCCATCAGAAAGCGTGAACTTGTCGATTCAGCCGCTTCCTTCTCTGAAATACTCGGCAAAATTTTCGTATCAGTTTACGGTTGTCGCTGCTGCTACATCACCTTTTTTTTATAATCAACCTGCGTCATCGAACTATGAAGTCGCATGCGTACTGCTTTAGGGAGGAACGTTTTCAAGTTTTCATGCTTCTTTTCGTATATTTGTGAATGAAATATTCAATGGCTGAAGATACTTCAAGAAACATTGTATTGTAGTAACGTTTAAGTTGGTGAAAGCTGTATTGTTTCAAAAACTTAAAGTATATGTTTTCGCTCCCCAAATATATCGTCACCTAAAACAGCCACCTTACACAGTTGCATACATCCTGTTGTTTGTATTAAAGTGGGTACAAAAAAAGGTTATTCTAAGAAAGTAAAAAAAAAATGATAACAATAATAAAGCCCGCTTCGCACTTTATGTCTCCGCCAAGACGTTGAATTAAATTATTATTTTATTAAATTTACTTCTGTGAAGATATAATCCTAACACTTTTAAGAAAGCTTAAAGATCCCCATTCACAACAACAGATTTTTAAAGTTGTTTTTTCTTTGATTGTACTTTTTATGAACTAGGTTTATATTTGTATGCAAAGTGTGTGTGTGTGTGTGAGAGAGAGAGAGAGAGAGACTAGATACAGCTAGCAAGATTCAGATCTACATTTATTGAGTTACTTTGAAAGTGAAAATTTAGGATATTTAGATCTAAATTCTCGTTTTTAGCGGACTTCGAAAGCGAAAAGCCGCTCTATTATTATCCGTCCGTCCGTTCATCTGTCAAGCAGGGCCTTGCTAATTCTTGGTGTAAATTATTAAATCAAATCATAACTTATTTATAATAACAAGGTTTCCGCGGCATCTTGATTTTCCAGAGCCTCCTTGGAATCTCCATAAATTGCGAAATAGATGAAAAAGTCCTGGAAATCTCCTGAAATCATTAAAATCTCCTGAAAACTCATGAAAATAGACAAAATTGTCATTATGAGATGCCAATAGTACGCACGATTAAAAAAAAAAGTAATTGGCAGCTTTCATTTAATAAAATTTATTGCAAAGACTAATCTATTTTCTAATAAAATTGTGACATTATGCTTATCCTTACCCACACTTGGCCCGTGCAATCTGTTTCGCCCCGCTATTGTTAGGGCCGGCCATGCTGTCAAGAAAAGAGATTGAAAATCCGAGATCATGACATTTTAAATCTTCTAAAGATCTGGTGACACGGCAGTATGTATTTTCTGAAAATAAACAGTTTTGTTTTTAAAATTAATTATTCATGGAGTTGTTGTTTTTTTTTCCCATAAAAATACATCAAGGGAGGTAAGTCCTTATAATAAGTCACAGGCTTCTCCATTGATAACTCCATTCATGGATTCGCGCATTAGTAAAAATAAGAATAAACTAAGGTCACAATTAAATTACTAATGGCTCATTACTAAACATTTTTTAGTTTAATTCTAATTTACTATATCAAATTTTTTTTTTAGACTTTGTATCGTACATTCGTTTTAATATTTTAAGACTATTAGTTCTGTGTATCTCTTTAGGCTTCGCACCTGCAGCAAGCTCATGTATCCGATTTTATCGAGTCGCAAGTGCATGATAAATGTTGGCCTATATATAATTTGGGTAAATTGCGAGTGTGGCATGTATACTTTATACTTCAGCCTATACGAGAACAATTGTTAAACCATGAAACAATGAACATTGAATAATTTTAAGATTAAAAGTAGCTAAGGTGGTCAAGGATATATTTCATTTTGACCAGTGATCTCTGCTTAAATTGTTTAAGTATGATCTGTTTAACAAATCGATGTTAACCAGGTAAACATTGTCAAACATTCTGTTCCCATCACATAGGATACATAGTTCCAATACCAATCTACATTTCAAGTTTTATGCCAATCTGTAGTAACAATCTACACCTCTTTAAATTATTGTGACCATTCTAAACTTTATCTGAACACATTTTACACACACACTAATTTGATCTATAACATTTGTAACACTAACTTTTTATTCCTGTAATAATATGGAACTCTTGCTATGAAAATAAAAACAAACTTGAGATTAGCCAATGTCTTAAAAGACGTCCAGTCCTTGACCAAAGTCCAATTCCGCTAACCCCTATCATTATCATCATTATCTAGTAGTCTACTACTTTCAGGCGAAAATGACCTGGAGCCTGAGCTTGACCCTAGAGTTCAGATCTATGTCAAGACAGATTTTCTTGTCTATCAAGGGCATCAAACGGGACATTTAAAGTTGAGTACAACTCTGTAATGTTTGGTCGAGGGAGAACTAAGAAAGGGGGGGAGGAGGAACATTGATCTACTTGCAGTTCATTTCAAAATCTTTTTTTAGCATCAAACTCAACGTCTGGGATTTGTTTTCCCCTGTCACGATTATCTTTTGTTTCATTGCTGATAAATATTTACCCAAAAAAATCTGGTGTGAAATTTTAAGTCATATTCTAAGTTGCGGGTGTGGGTGAGGGCGACACCAATCGTTATAGAATGGCCTGCAACGTCAGAACCAGTTGGCAGTTTAGATCAGTAGCTGTGACGTGGCAAGGATCTATTGGTCTGAACTGCCCACAGAGTGTGACGTTGCAGGTCAGTGTTGAGGCCTTCTATAACGATTGGTATCGGTGAGGGTTAAGAGAACGTTCTGGCAATCTTCTATTTAAATTGAACTTACAGTTATAATGGACTTAGAAAGTAATTGGTCTAGCTAACGAATTGGGTATTTCCACCATAAACTGAACCTACACCCTTTTTAATAGGATTGGTAAGTTAGCTTTAGACGTCTGGAGGATGCGTTTGTGCATTGTCGCGTAGTATAGACAAGTGTCTTTTTCTTTCTCCTAACTCTGTTTGTTTTTATTTCCTCTAGTCGTAGTCGTAGTCGTAGTCGTAGTACTTGTACGGGGCGAGAGTGTCTTGTATTTTTTTGTTTTGAATTGTTTTGCTACGTCACAAAGTCCGGTGACATGTATTGGTCATTCTTTTGTCATGAGGCAGTTCACCCTCTTTGGTTGAAACGGACGGTGTGTTGGCCCGTAAAACGTTCTTTGTCTGTACTAGTTTCTCGGACTTGTTATTCAGTAGGATTTTTGGGACCCCTGTTTAGGGTGAGTTATTCGTTTGTGATATCTATTATTGGATGTTGTATGAGGTTGTCACTATTTCTATTTTTAGTATAGAAGTTGAGAGTATTGTGTTTATTTTGTTTATAGGGTGCCAGTGTTGGAGTTGTGGGCGTCGCTTGCCGTCTCAGAAATATATATTACAGTTTTTCAGTGTCATTGTCAAATTGGCGATCATCTGAGGTCTAACTTAGAGCATGGAATGGGTTGCCTGAGCTAGCCAGAAAAACCAGTGACTTGGCAGAATTTAAGTCATTGGTTAATATGCATGACTAAATGCATGACGCGTAGGACGTAATCATCTTCTTTTTTGAAGTAACGTCTGTATTATATAAGATAAGATAACTTTACTATTACCGAGGTTGGCAGTTTTGTGACGCCAGTCGGTCATAGTCTGGTGGACTATGTAACCAGGGTGACAAGTTGATAGCAGTATCAAAGGTGCTTAAATTAATTATTGAATAATATCTTTATATATACCTATTATATATATATATATATATATATATATATATATATATATATATATATATATATATATATATATATATAATATATATATTGTCTATTTATCATCCTCATTGTACATACACATATATCAGTTTCATACAATTAAATTCATTTATTTTTGTTGTTATTTAAACTATTCACCTAGTTGGTTATTGTATGTACGACTGTGTGTGAGTGATGTTCTTGTCAGGTTGAGCCCCGGGACCTTAATAGTATACGGCTAGTTAACAACCCTAATAAATCCTAAACCTGACATGCATCTAAGAATGCAAGACAACGAACGCTTGGCGACAGGGACCCGAACCCGCTGATGGAGCTTACACGGTCTTAGCTTATAGCGCTCCCGAATAGCTCCTAATTTTTGAAGAGGCGAGACATTAAGTTTTTTTGTTGTTTTTTTTTCGCCGAAGATTGAGAAAAGCTGCTTTAAATTCTAATATAGACCACGTTTTTTTTTTTTTAAATTGTTCTCTGCACGTTTGTGTTTATCTATCTATCTATCTATAAATCTATCTATATATATATATATATATATATCGGCCTATCTATCTATCTGTCTGTATGTCTGTGCGTGTGTGTGTGTATTAAGGTTTGGGAAAAGAAATGGCCTCCCCACCTCCAAAGTGAAAGCCTTATATTTTGTACAATGTCATCGCTATGCACTGACCTACGCCGCGAGGTAGCCAAATAAATTCATGACTTAATTCAGTCATTCTTTTTTGTTTTTTTGTGTTTTTTTTTTCAGTATTTCCGCCATCTCACGGTCTGGACAGAAGTAACTCGTCCTGTACCAGTAGCCCTTATTACTGCCAGTGTTGGTCAATTTCGGCCCCGGGGGGAAAGATCTGTAACTTTTATAACCAATGAACATTAAGGATAAGGTCTCTCTCTTCCTCTCTCTCTCCCTCTCTCTCTCCCTCTCTCTTCCCAGCTCTTCCGCAGGCCACTCGTTTGGATTTCTTAAAGTACATGAGCTGTTTTCTCGGTCTTCATGTGTTTTTGTAACGTCAATATCTAAAGAGATATTTATGTTATTACACATGGAACAAATTATTTCTCACATCTAGACCTATGATCTTAAAATTTAATTTAGAATTTCAACCATATTTTTTTTTTTTTAAAAGTAAAACATTCTATTCCTATATGACAAAGTACATTTCATGTCTGAAGATGTATAAAGGAGACATTGTCTTATATATATATATGCCTCTATTCAACTCGTAACTTCTGGGTGGGAAAACCTTATGGTTGGAACCTGGACACGGATTTCGCAAACAGCTCTAACTATTTTCTTAGAAATTGTACAGCTGGTCTATATAGCCTGGAAAAGAATTGCTAGCTAGTTAGACTCACTAGTCTAGTTTGAGAGTTGTAATTTTTCAAAGTAAACAAAATTAATTTAAATGTAACTAGAGAACGAGAAACTATTACTAGTCTAGTTTGAGAGTTGTAATTTTTCAAAGTAAACAAAATTAATTTAAATGTAACTAGAGAACGAGAAACTATTGATCAAGAACTGTATTTCCTCGTTCGTTCAAGACTTTTATAAATGAATGTTCAGGAACATTTTGTGCATCGTCTTCTACATCTAGATCTAAAAGCCTGTCATTGTTATAGTATAAAGTCTTGTAGATCTCTATTCGCTTAACCAAAGTTCTTTCTCGGATTGGATGGGGGGGGGGGGGGGCGGAGTAAATAATTTTTCTTTTTTTTTTAAAGGTATTGTATCTTGTACAAAAAATAACGTAATTTTAGAGAGAGAAGAGCATGAGAGAGAGAGAGAGAGAGAAGAGCATGAGAGATGAGAAGAAGAGATGGGGGAGAAAGAGGGGAAGAGTGGGAATAAAGAGATATTTGGAATATTAGACGTCTGAACAATGTCCGTTGGCTTAACTGTCGTGTCCATTATGCCCGCGGGAAAAACCGTGAACTTCCTGTGAATCGTCCATCCCAATCAATGACCATTGTAGATCAACTGCGCGTTGATCCTTGTCAGTCTTGCGATCCAGATCCAGCGGCAGTCCAAGCATGTACTGACCAATTAGCTGTCTTGTGTTTGGAGACATTTGTATCAAGGACCCACAAGGTCAATAAGCTCACAGGATCAATGTCTGTTTCGTATCCCCATTTCCCTTTACTTTCTTCTACTAGAAGCAGTTGTTGTTGTTTTTTAGGTCGAGTCCCTCGCGGGCGTCGATTTATGTTTCAAGCTAGCTTTTTGATCAAGTAACCTTCATAGTCGGACTTTCTTTCTCAATGAGCTTTCTATCTGATTTTTAAAAAAAGTTTAAGGAATTGATTTAGCACCTGTACATGTTGCGACGTTACGCTACTGCACGAAAGACGCTGCATAAAAAGTCCATTTTAAACAATGTGCGTGATATTTACATACAAAGTGCATTATTAGCCTTTATAAACAAACAGAATTGTTTTCTTTTAATTTTAGCAGCTAGTTAACCAGAAAAAAAACATCTTTAACTATTATTTATATTTGTTGTAAACATTTCCTGTACATTTTATAAATATATTTGACTAAGTGATACTGAAAATGCACAACAGCTATGTTACTTTGTATATTAACTTATGAAAAAAAAACGCTTGCATAATTAATTTTATAAATTAAACGGTTGGCTTTTAGAAAACCAAAAGTAGCCGTTGCACCTAAACTTTTCAAGCCGCATTTAATGATGAAATAATATTTTTCATATCTCTTCTAGTTTTCGAGATCTGAGTGTGACAGACGGACATTTTGCACAAACCTAATAGCGGCTTTTTCCCCTTACGGTGGCCGCTAAGAAACGTTGAAAAGTAGAATTACGAAAGGTCTAAAACAAAAACAAAATTCTTAGCCCCAAAGAAAGCAGAATGTGAACGGACGCGTTTAAAGAAGTCTTGGTATGTACATCTCGTATCATACTATATAGAGGTGTTTGAACTCGGCAAACTAAAGGCTCAAGACTGCATCAATTTTATATAACACTAACATTTAGCAACACAATACTAAAAAACAAGCAAAATATACAAATACTTTTTAACTAGTTTTAACTAGTTTCGAGAATGGATGTGGGATAAATAACGTGTACAAGTATCCAAGGGGACAGAATCCTACATATTTAGCCATATAATGTGAATACTGATGGATTGATTTCCCTTGTTGGTATCAAAAAAAAATTAATTACCAGTAATTAATTGGCTATTTTTTTTTTCATTCATTTACTGTCTTCGATAATGAATAATTGTGCAAAGTTTCAACTTGATCCAGGAATGGGTGTGGTAAAAATAATGTGTACAAACTTTTCACCAGACCGACAGAGTGAGTTGATAAATGTTTTGTAAAAATCTTTCTTCACAACACCATGTTAAACTTGAGGTCTTTTCGTCAACATGGAACAGTATGCCCCAGACACAAAAAGGATTAAACCTGAAATCTTTATAAATACTCAGCGACTGGAAAAAAAAAAAGAATCATCTCAGTGAGTGCCAAACTTGAAAAAAAAAGTTCATTCCAAACGTTTTACTTGACCTTGCAGTGTTGCTTTCGGGAAACTATCAAGAAGTCTGGCCAAGAAGAAGGCCTAAGCGTCTCAATAGAGCTAAATATCTATTGCACAATAGTTTGAATCTTGCTATGTCTCTATTATTGTTTTTTTCTACATGCTGCTTTTTGCACTATTATTGATTATGGCCTCAGGCGATGCTAGAGTATCTCAGTTGCAAAGGTCCACTTAAAATAATTTAGAGATACTGGGCTGAGCAATTTTATAGATTTCTCTCTTAAGTTCTTTAATGTGCATGTGTGTGTATGTTTGTGTCTTCTCGTACATGTATGACGTGATCTTGTTTTTGTGACAGTTCGTTGAAAGACTTGACCCGCTCATGTGGTGACGTGTCTTGCTGAATTGCGACACGATGAAATGTCAGAATACATATCAAGCTGTTTTTTTTGTGTTTAGTCGAACGATGAATTTCGACCTTCTGTTTGTATTAAGTATTCTATTTTTTTCATCTTCACTATAAAGAAAAGTCCATGCTTCATTTCGACTTTTTCATAGCTGCCTACTTTAAATCTGTATCAGTTTTCTCTGCCATTTCACAGTCTCTGTGGTCTCGATCAGGTTAGACGCTCCCATAGTCTTCATACACTTCTATTTCCTGGAGTTTCCGAGCCAGTCGGTGAACACTTTCCTAACGCTAAACAAGTTAGTCTAACTCGTTGCATGCGATACCACACCTGGAAGAACACGTCTTCCTTAAGACAGACACACAAACAGACAAAATGAGAAGGCAACAAGTTGTTGTAGTGAAGAGAATTGTGACCATGGAAACTTGTTTTGTTTTCACCGTGCACTTGGAATAAGTATTGATGGATAGAAGAGCAATACATTCTCTTAGTCTCTCAGTCTCTTAGTCTCTTAGTCTCTTAGTCTCAGTCTCTTAGTCTCTTAGTCTCTGTCTTTTAGTCTCTTAGTCTCAGTCTCTTAGTCTCAGTCTCTTACTCGTAGATTTCTTGATGCAATCATTCTTTTGCTTGACAGGGTGAGAGGCAAACCTCGTTTATCTGCTTATCAAGGGGGCTGGAGTTCGAATCCTGTCTCGAGCATAGTTATGTTTGCTGAGCGCCCAAAGGCAGCACAGAAATATTCTCCCAGAGGACCTATCCTTCCCTTCCCCCCCCCCCCCCTCCCTCAAGGAGATTGACCAGAGCGAACTGAGTTTTTAAAGGTGTGTTATACAAAAGCAATTAAAAGGACAAAAAAACTTGCAAACAACGTTTTCTACTGACCTTTGCCAGACTGATGTGTACAAGATGTTACCTTAATTGAATGTGCATGACACTAATGCATCATGAGAACTAGAAGTGCACACGTTTTTCATTACAGCAGAAAAGAAAAAAAAATTGTATCATAGAAGAGCTACATAATCAACTTTTGTAAATAATTATGAAAAAAAAAAAGTCTCATCAATTAAAACGAATTTTTTTTAGCTTCGTAATTGAGTAACATGAAAACTTATTAACCAATCAGTTTTAATGTTTACAAACCCTTCTATTATCTTGCAAACTCTTCATGATTGGACCGGTATCTCGAAAACAACTCTAACGATTTTCCTAGAAATTTGACAGTTATGTAGATCTTGATTGAAAAACAACAGAACTTTTGGTTCGTTTTATACGTTTCGGATGTTACTTAAGATTTGAAAACAAAAAACTACAACCGGAGGATGACGGCAGGGCTCGAAACAAGGACCCTTGTTATCATTGAACAAACAGCCCAGAGCGCATACCACACGACCAGGCAGCTGAAATGTGCATTACACAAACTAACAAACCTACATTATTAACTGGAGGGTTTACTAGATGAACTTAACTGTGCAGAACTCACTGGAAAGACTCCTTGCAACAATGAAGCATGAATCCAAACGTTAAAAAAAATTATAAAGATGTAAATTAATAAATGTATCAGTAGCGTCTGTGTTAGACTCAGTCGTATAGAGACACACATTATGCGTTACATGCATTCTGTTTCCGGTGTTTTCCAAACTTTTCTAACAAAATGTTCTTGCCCAATCCCTAGACCAATGTATGTAATTGTGAGTTGAAACTCTTGGCCATGAAAGGTTCCTTCCACTGGCCTTGTCTGAACAATTGTTCGGTCTGAGAGGGATCCAAGCAGATGCAAATTGATTACACCTGTTTCCAGGGGCGCATGTCACTCGGGACTAGAGACGAAGCCGAAGAGCGAGCATTCCAGGGAAACCACGCCATTATTGTACTCTATACCACACCGACCTATGCGGGTGACCGTCATAAAACTGCCCCTTGAGGAACGGCGCATGGATCGTGACTGGACTGTTGGCGCTCTCTTCCATTCCCGCCAGTTCCTTGGCACCCCAACGGGGATCTTGTTTTTCTTCCTTCTTGACCTGTTCGTCTACCCTAACGAACAATTCCACCACGTTGATGCCGAGAAAAGTTGTACCTGACCTTGAGAACGTGATTTGTCTCGGCCCTTGCTTTCAAAATGCTGAAGTCTAATCTATATGTAGGCTCTTTCTAAGCCACTTCTGTTAATTGCTTTCTGCTTAGACTTTGTTAATAATATGTTCACGTTAGTTGGTCCTGTTTTTAATATGAATGGCCGTATCGAATATCGGATATATCAAACAAATCGAATCCGTTCGTGATTAGGCCGCATATTGTTGTGTTCAAATATATCTGGGTTACTTTCAAGCGTGTCAGAGTGCGGAGAGGTTGTATTGTTATAATTGGTCGTAAAGCAACGCCCAATAAATAAATAGTTCAATTAGTAGATCATTAATGCATCCCACGTCCCAATGTTCGGTTTCAACAGATGTCCTTGGTAATGACATATACGGTAATACAAATATACGGTAATAATGGATGTGTTAGACTGTCAAGTATTCAGGTTGACCATCGAAAATGTCTACTTTACTTTTTGTATTTGTCGAGTTTATAAAACAAAAAAAAATTGAATGATGGTTTTTTTGTCCGTTTTTAGTTCAGCTCTTAATTCCATAAAATGTATCCACAACTTATGAAACTCCAAAGAAAAGAGATTCGCAGAGTTCCGTTCTATTTTGTACCATGTCTAGAGACAGAAATGTTTGAAATAAACACTTAAGCTCTTGGATTAATTATTTAAATAGATAATAATACGAATAATTTTAGCTATTACTTTAGAATATATTGTAGGAGGTTACTTGTATAGCAACATGACATGCCTTGATATTAAGTTTAGGTGAAATATATTTCTAGTCAAACCTGGTATCAATATTGCATATATCTAGGCGATTATTTTAAAGTGCATGCTAAATTCGGATTACATACAAGATAACATCTTTATATATATATATATATATATATATATATATATATATATATATATATTGAAGCTATCAAGAAAGTTAGTAGGAAATTTAATTGATCGAATGTGGTTTTTATGTAATTAGTAAAGTGAATATGTCTGGCTAAAAATTAAAATCCTTAAGTCTTATTCTGAGAGATTGAGTGTCATTCTTAAGTTAAGATCAGTTCTTGCCATATAATGAAATGTAAATTTAGAGCCTCTACCGCCGTAATTGATTGGTGCGATATCCTACAATTGGTAAACGTCCCACCTTGGTGGGAGGGGAACATTTACATTTCCTTTCCGGGCCACAGCATTGCGTGGAATCGAATGACCTTGAGTCTCGGCAGCTTAATTCTGTGGCCCTCGGGTCCTAGATTGAACGTCACGTATCAGTTACTGGGTCAAAAACAGAATGTGAAGAACTATAAATAAATAAACGTTCTTCAAGAAACTGATTTTCTTTTTTTTAACAAACTTTGTAAGTGTCATCAAAATAACAGTTAAAGAAGGCAGAGGGAGGGGGTGGGAGGAGAAGAAAGAGTGCAGTGGAGATTTGTTGTTGTTTCATTCATAGTCGAACAGCCGGTGAACCAGGTGGGTAACAATCTCTAAACAATTTGTTCCCATCATGCAATGGATATAACGTAACTTATAATGTAATCTAACGTATTTTCACAATATTTATAGTTTCTATACTATATAAAGTGTATAATTATAGTACTTTTGTTTTTACAGTTGGAGTGAACTTCGTGTGTGATAGTGAGTGGTACTTTCAACTGGGATTTATCCCCCCCCCCCCCCCCCCCCCAGTGTGCAAAAGCCCCCCTCCGCCTTCCTACCCTGTCCTTTTTCCCTCCATCGATCTTGGAACATCTCAATATTTCCCAGTGTCTCTCTAAATGAAAAGAATGCTGAAAGCGACGCACTGAAGGATGGTGTGCTGTCTCGTGCTCCGAAGTGAGGGGACAAAATAATGGTCGTTGTTAGCTGGGAGTCCTTAACTGTCAGTTGGAATTGAAAGTGAGAGAGAGAGAGAAAGATGTACGACGAAACATTCAAACTTGTGGACACCCTTCCAGTGAAAGCCTTTACAACATGGTTCCCTTATATAAATGTTCTCCCTGAACAAATGTGGGGGTTTTGAGAAAATGTCGCTGAAGATGGATGGCTATTTGTATGTTCGTTCACGTTTTGTCTATTTGCTGTCTGTTGCTAATGTAAACTTCCCAGATTTATTCCTTGAGTTCAAGTATCTTACGACACTCGTTTTCTTCCTTTAAAACAAAATGTTTAGGGAAAATCCGGTTGTCCAGAATGAGTGCTTCCTGGAAACCAGACTCCTCGACTCGTTTCAAATATTCGTTGGAGAAGATGTTGTTGTTTTTTTTAAGAAACAAAAATTCCTTGGCATCGTTTTCATGATTATTCGAACATTATATAGTTCCACTTTGCGTTCGACGTAGAATATTGATTGAAATTTTAGAAAACAAAAATTCCTTCTAAATTATAAACACTGTAATTTAAGAAAACCCATCATTGGAGAGTACAAATGGTATGGATCAGAGGTTGAGATCTCAGTTTTATCTTCGACTTTTGAAAGTAGAGTTCATTACATTTAAATATGATTCAGTAAAGTAGAAAAGAAGGTGACCGTAAATGACTATTGCAACGATTTACTAAGCTTCATTCAGAGATTTAGCTAGATTGGTTGAAAAGTGTAGTCTCTCCCTTTGTAGGAAACTTTTAAACAAAAGGAACGTATACAATTCTTATTTATGACTACTTTCCGCACCACATTTAGTGCATGAATCCTTGAAGTAAAACCATTGTTTTGTGCTACTCAATAATAATTTAAACAAATGCACTACTCTCCTTGATTGAGAATCCTTGCACTAAGACATTCTGAATTGAAAACCACTAGTAAATGATACGCAGACATGCCCCAGATGTTAAGAACATAGTGAAATAATTAGACATCTATAAATAGAAGTATAGACTATGGAGCTCTGCAGTAATTTATTCCTTCGGCTTAGTTTGATTCCTTCCCATCGCCCATCTGTTGTCCCACGTTTTTAGAGCTTCTGATTGGCTGGAGATGTCATTAGCTTGATTCTGATTGGCTGGAGATGTCATTGGCTTAATTAGTTATTCATGTAGCGGAGTGAACTCTGAGCCGTGTCACCGACACCTCAACGTATTGATATTAGATTATTTAGTACACTTAGTGACTTTCATTGTGTGGGAGGAAAAACGGTTTTATGTTATTACAAAGTATGAAGGGTCAAGGTTTTCTCAAATCTTCCGGATCTAAACTGGTCTTCCCCCCACGCCACTTTCGGGGATGAAGCCCTCCCCATCCGAACAAGTCTTAAAATGTGAAACTCATTTTTTTTTTTTTTGGTTTTAAGAGAATCATTTTTTTTTTTATTTTAACAGCTGTTACACACACACACACACTATGAATGTGGATTCATGAATAATAGGAACAAAACTTCCAATTTCCATCGAAACAAACTTCCGCATATACCACACTGTAGACGTTTTTCTTATCCACGTGACACTGCCTGTAACCGCCCCCCCCCCCACACACACACACACCTGAAACACTTTGAATAAACTGTTTTCACCTACATTTTAAATAATTGGATCGCTTTAAATTTGATTTAGTGTCTATATTTTTTCAGGACATGTTTCTTGTACAGTAAAGTTTAGTCAACAGTCACTATGGTATTGTGGAGAAAATGAACAGAAAGGCGCTAACAAATATCTGTTTTAGTAGTCTACATTTCTGTCTACAGCCCAGATATCTGTTTGTGAAGCGTACATTTCTGTATAGCCTACATCCCAGAAGCAAATGCTGACTAGATAACGTCTCTTGTTTTTTCTTTCCGGCGCCCTGTGTACTAGAAATGATTATCACACAAAACAGAGTCGCACTAGGCACACCTCGTTTCCCCCTTTTGGTCCGTCGTGCCAAGTCTGATGCGCTCTCTCATTAGGCTTCATCAAGAAGTCGGGCCACATGTTCGGGTCGTAGACGTCATAGGCGGTAACCTTTTTAATTTCTCCTCTCCGCTCCTGTTAGCTCTGCCAGTCTTTAATATTCATCAGTGCTGCTATTCCCGAGGGTCTTATTATCTCCCTTTTTTTCCCCACTCTTGCATTGCTGAAGTGATACAAGAATTCTATAAGAAATAAAGCATATGTATATTCAATGACAAAGTGAAGGTGCGGAGATACATCAATACAGTGTAGGTTTTACGATAACAGTCCAGCTTTGAATGTAGTCTCTCGCTCTAAAGGTTTTGTATGGTCGGGGAGCTAAACCTGGCTAATAAATACCATCAAAATGGCAAGGTCAACTAGGTTGTGTCCTTGACTTGCTAATAACAAAAAAAAAAGCGAAAAGGAAAATAATAGAACTTTGAGTAGTGGAGATCTAAACAAAATGAAATAGAAAAGTAAAATAGAAAGAAAAACAAATATTATATATATATTAACTAGCCAAGAATTGGGCAAATTATTTGATGTTATCAAATGCACTAGACAGACATCAAAATAAAATCATATTCTTTGGGCTGGTCAGACGTTATGTTATTCAGCAATTTGGAAGATTGCTTTGATCAGACGCCGAGATAATTGTGTCATATAAAATATTATAAAGCGTGGTTGTTGTGTTATGAAGAAAAGATGTCCTCGATGTTTGATGTTTAAACTAAGTTCCTGGTTTATTTCTACTCTGACAGATTATATTCAGCTGCTGCTCTAGAAATACTTAGACCGTTTCTCTTCTACGTTTTCCTGGAGCCTCTACAATCCACTCAGTACACCAACACCCGGACTGGGCTGTGGCGAGTGTTGCTGGCCGCCGCTAGGTGTGACCAACATGTCCTCGAGTTTATTGTCTCCTTACTGCCCAGTGTACCAGTAAGTATTATGTTGATGATTTAATTAGCTAGGGGAATGCACTGTGGTCCGAGTTTCCGAGTAAGTCTGGTATTTTATAAGGCTGTCCTAAATGTATGCCCTTTTCTTTAAATGGTATGCCATTAGTATTTGAAAGTTTGTTTGTTTTTTGTATTTCAGACCAAACTAGAACACTACTTTATATATTATATACATTTTAATTATTATATTGTCAAGAGTGTGCAGTTCTCTTATTAGTGCTGCTAGAGTTAAAGAGATTGTAATTCTCTTAGCATAGTTAGCAGGCTGGGGCATCAGCACGTTTCAGTGAGTGATCTGTATTGATAAGATGAAATGCTGTTGGTGTGTAGTGTATTCTGTTCATGCACATGTGAATCAAATGTCATCCGCTCTATTCTTGCTTCGTTTGTAGGAGGTTATCAAATTGGAAAATAAGGAGGTGCATAATGTTAAGTAAACATTCTCTCGGAAGCTTCTACACAGTTGGATGCAGTCTTGGGATACATTCCTGGGATACAGTCCTATTATTTTGTGATTAATTACAATGTCCATCAGAAAGGCGAAATCCTATTTAAAGCAGATTGTATGTTTCTTATGTGAAGCAGAACAAGAAAGCAAAAGTTTACCTGCCAAACTTTTAATTAAAAATAACTTGTCTAGCTCAAGAGGAATAGTCTGTATGGAGCAGGTGTTGAGGTAGCTTCTCTGTTGCAGATGTTGAGGTAGCCTCTCTGTTGCTGGTGTTGAAGTAGCCTCTATGTTGCTTGGGAGTTAAGGTAGCCTTTTTTAAAGAGATTGAGGTAGACATGTTGATTGAGGTAGACTTATGTTGATTGAGGTAGACTTATGTTGATTGAGGTATTCTTATGTTGCAGCGATTGGTTCTTGAGTGGAAGTGTTGTTGTAGAGAAAGAAATGAAGCAGAAGTAGAGTGTTGTCTTAGTGTTGTCATAATGTTGTCTTAGTTGTCTAGTAGGAAGTATCTTCTGACACCAAACTTTGGTAACTTAGCATCACAGACAAATTTGTGTTTTAGAATTATAACATAGCTGCATCCAAATCTACATCAGCGGAACTAAAAAATCATGTATCAATAAAAGAAGACAACATTTGGTCTAAATTTAGCTTGCACATTTCATCGTTTAGCTTGTATTGTCAATATTGTGGGTCTAGAAGTTTGTTATTCATATTGATTATCTCTTTTATTGCGGAAAGATGGGAGGAGGGGATGGGGTTGGTAATGCAGTAGTAAATTGTGTATTGATGTTTATTGGAAATACTCTTCTGTTTTACAGAGCAACATAAACTTCAGTAGCCATAAATATTTTCGAATTTATACGTCACTTTAAACTACAATTACCATTGCATCTTAAAGTGCATGGTATATATATATGGCTCCTTTTGTCTCAAAAGGCAATGGATGCGCCCAAATGAGTCACTGGTTTTGGCTTAATCTTGAGACGGGGCAGAATCTGGTGTGGCTAATCAAGCCAATTCTAGAACGGCAGACTTTGCCACAATTCATACATGTGTATGCCTCTGATTTAGGGCTAGCGGACAGGGCAGCTTTCTTTTTTCCCCTCTTGCTTAAGGCCGCTTCAATTCTTTTGTTCTCAGCAAGGGTTGTCCCAGCACGCACAGTCTGTCTCCATGCACTCCGGTCTTTAGCTATGTTTTCCCACATACTATCGCTGATGCCTGTGGCTCTCATGTCTCGCTTGCAGACATCTCTATATGTTAGTCTTGGGCGCCCCTTGGGTCTGACTCCTTCCACAAGCTCAGCATATAAGATATCTTTCGGGATTCTACCATCTGGCATGCGAATGACATGTCTGAGCCAGCGTAATCTTCTTTGTGTCAGAAGAGCATACATGCTATTCATATTGGCCAATCTCAAAACTTCCTGATTGGAGACATGGTCTCTCCAAGAGATGCCCATTATGCGTCTCAGTCAGAGCAAGTGGAAACTATTCAATCTGTGCTCTTGGTACATGTATGTTGACCAGCTTTCACTGCCATAAAGGAGAGTGCTCACAACACAGGCGTTGTAGACTAGGATTTTGGTCGCTGTGGTCAATTTACCATTTTCCCAGACGCGCTTGGAGAGTTTTGCCATTGCTGTGGTAGCTTTTCCTATCCTTTTTGTCAGCTCGATGTCTTAGTCTAGGTTACTGACAATTGTTGAACCCAAGTAGGTAAATTGCTGCACCACTGAAAGGGTGTGGTTCCCAATATGTATTATAGGTATTTCTGTTACGTCTTGTGCCAGGATTTCAGACTTGTAGAGACTTATAGTAAGGCTAAATTCTTGACAAGCAGCTGCTAGGGCGTTCACTAGCTTCTGTAGACCTCCTTGTGAGTGAGTTACGAGTGCCGCGTCATTGGCAAACAGCAGCTCTCTTATCAAGATACGACGCCTTTTCGTTTTGGCTTTAAGACATGCCAGGTTAAAGAGCTTTCCATCGGATCTGCTATGGATATATATTCCGTCTTCCAGGGATTTAAAAGCACTGGTTAGTACGACTGAGAAGAAGATGCCAAATAGTGTAGGGGCCAGTACACATCCTTGTTGTACACCGCTCTTGATGGAGAATGGCCTGGAGGAAGAACTTTCAAACTGAACAGTGCCCTGCATATTTTCGTAAAAAGCTGACACTAGTTTTCTTAACTTATTTGGGCAGCCGATTTTCTCTAGTACAGAAAACAGACCGCTTCTGCTAACAAGGTCAAAGGCTTTGGTCAAATCAATAAATGCTTTGAAGAGGGGCTGCTTTTGTTCTCTGCTCTTCTCCTGTAGCTGCCGCAGAGAGAAAATCATATCTGTTGTAGAACTTCCTGCCCTAAAGCCACACTGCGACTCTGGATAAACACGATCTGCCAGGATCTGGAATCGCTTTAGTAATACTCTAGCAAAAGCTTTTCCGACTATGCTAAGCAGTGAGATGCCTCTATAATTGTTACAATCAGTGCGGTCGCCTTTATTTTTATAAATTGTAACTATCTTGGAGTCTTTCAATTCCTGGGGGACCATTCCTTGTTCCCAGCAGTTAGCTTAGCAGTTCATGGAGTGGTTTGATTAGGGCATGTTTTCCAGCCTGAATGACTTCAGCAGGAATGCCATCTCCTCCGGGTGCTTTCCCATGTGCAAGCATGTCAATGGCTATGCTCAGCTCCTTTACTGAGGGCGTTTCGTCTAATTCCGTCAAAACTGGAAGTGATGGGAAGTTGGAAACAGCATTTGGTGAGATGGTGTTTTCAATCTGGTAAAGTTCTGCATAGTGTTCTACCCATCGCTTCATTTGCAGCGCACGATCACTGATGATTGAGCCATCTTTTTACTTGAGCGGAGCACACTTGCTGGTGTGAGGTCCAAAGGCTTTTCTCATGCCCTCATATAGTCGTCTTATGTTACCACAGTCGGCACAAGATTGAATATCTTCACATAGCTCCTGCCAGTATTTGTTAGCACACTGTCTCGTTACTCTTTGGGCATTGTTACGTGCAGCTCTGAGCCTTTTTAAGTTGCTTGGGGTGGGATCCTTCTTGTAGATTAGCATGGCTGCTCTCTTGTTTGTAGTGGCAGTTTCCATTTCTGGTAGACTAGCTTCAAACCAGTCTTCGCTTTTCTTGTTTTTGTTTCCAAAGACCAGTGATGATGTTTGGTAGATTGTATCACGCATAAACATCCAGCTTTTTTCTACCTCAGCCACAGAGAAGGTTTTAAAAGCTTCCTCTAATTTGTTCTCAAATTCGGTGCAAAGATCAGGGTTTTTTGTGCTAGTGGTATTTAGGCGTGATTTTCTTTTTCCCTGTGATGTGTGGATCTTAGTTGGCAGCAGTCTTGTCCGGCAGGACACTAAAGTATGATCAGTATCACAATCCGCGCTTTGGTAGCTACGTGTCAGCAGTCTTTTCCAATGTCTTCTTTTTCGTGTCAGTATCATATCCAGCTGGTGCCAGTGCCCAGACCTAGGGTGCCTCCATGAGACACAGTGCTGTGGTTTTGTTCTGAAGTATGTGTTGGTAATGCAGAGCTTATGGTATGTGCAGAATTCAAGCAGTCTTTGTCCGTTCTCATTCATCTTTCCGATTCCAAAAAGCCAAGGCAGTCTGGCCAGGTAGTATGATCTGATCCTACTCTAGCATTGAAGTCACCTAGAAGGATCATGTTCTTTTTGAGGAATGTTTGCAATGGCTTCTTTGAGGTCTTCATAGAACTTGTCTTTGTCCTCCTGAAGCGAGCATAGTGTGGGGGCATAGGCACTAATTAGAGCGACTTTTCCAGATGCTGTCATCATACTTATGCTTAGTAGCCGCTCCGAGCCACCAACTGGAGGGACTATCATGGGAAGAAGACTGTTCTTGACAGCAAAGCCCACACTGTATTCGAGTCTCATCCTGTGCTTTCCCTTTCCAAAAGAAAAGTGTAGTCAGTCTCGCGGAGCATGCCGTTTTCGGCCAGTCGGGTTTCTTGCAGGGCTGCAATGTCAATATGTAGCATTTTTAGCTCGTTGTTTATAACTGCCGTCTTCCTTGCGTCGTCGATCTGCCTAAGATCATCAGTGAGACCAGGACACATTGTCCTGACATTCCAAGTGGCCAGTCGCATGACAGGGATTTTGTTTTTCAGTTTAATTTTTCTTCTTTTGTTGCTTGGTGCAAGTTTCCAGCCAACTTGTCGTTTTAAACTAAGCTCTAAGCACCTGAGCAGGCAGGCTGTGGCGGATCAGCACCTAACTGACTGGGGGCTGCCCAGGTTGAGGCGGGCGGTAGCTGATCAGTGAGGCGCGAAGACCTCTCCCACCGTCAGAGACAACCCGTGGCGTCCATACATTACGCCAATCAAGTTGGACTTATAACCCGTAACTGTTGTCTCCCGTGTTGTTTTAGCCGCTTTGCTGCAGCACCAGAGTTTCCTCTCCGGGGCGCATTCCTGGGCCTTGGATAAAGGGGTCATGGGTGGCCCATGCGTCATGATCCCTCTCTCGACCTTGCAGATGTGATCCAAAAGGAACGCATCGCATTACATTTGGCACCAACTCAGTTGCAGAAGCTGCCGGAGGGAATTTCATAGCTGATACTCCCAACGCCTAAGGGGCTTCACTCCTGATTTCTCCTCGAGGTTGTCTCCTGAAGCCTCAGTACCGAAAGGCAGCGGGGGTTTGAAGACAGAGTACCCCTCTCCTAGATGAACTGCCTTACTAGGCTGACGAGCTCCATCTGCCCGAAGCTCCCGGTTTTGTGGCGCCAGGTATCCGCCTTCACCCCTTCACCTGTTAGTAAGAGCAGTTTCGCCGGGTTTAATACCTAAGCCACACGAGCAGACCAGGTGCTGGACTTAGTTGTCAGAGGCTATTTGAGACGCATGCCATTAGGAGTATTTTATAGACAATGGGAGCTTAACCCCATTGACACCCCTGGCCATGACAACCTTTGATACCAAAGTGCATGGTAAACAAAAAGAAAAGGTAAAGATACCCCTTTCAGACCTTTTGATCTAAGAGCAAATAATGTAATGGTCATTTTTTGGTAGGGCCAACGATGAAAGAGTCATGTGATCAGCATTAAAACCAATCGCCTTCCCCAACGTGTGTCAGGTACACATGAGAGTTGGGTGGAGTCAGGGGCGTCCTAAAGTTCGAAATTCCTGTTTCCACCGATATTTAAACTGGAAGCCCTCCAGTGTGCTTTGCATATTCTGAAAATACACTGGTATGACAAAACTGAAAACACCAAACTGTAAAAGATGGCTGGACGGAAAAATAATAAGGTGCAGATCTTAGAGAGAGAAAGTGGAGATGGCAACGCAGTGTACTAGATGAAGGACAGGAAAGAGCTGGGAAGCCATTAAAAAACTAGCAAGAGACCCTGGAGTGTGTCGTGTTTTTACTGAGGCCCTATGTTCCATGAGGAACGTAAAGGAAAGATGATGATGCATTTCAAGCTAAAATCTCACACATAGCAGTATGGCTGAATAGCTAAGTTGATATTACAACGTGCTATTATGCTATTGGGTTGATCTTTACACTGGCTAATTTTTTTAAAATTTTTTTTTCAATGACAAATAAAATATGAATGCTTGAATGTTTAATTTACTATTTTATTTAGCATATGTGTGTGTGTATGTATAAATGATTGCTGTATTTTAAAAGTACTCTTTTATCTGTTAAGTAGAAATTAATCGCAATAAATTTGACAGACAACTAATTAGTTAAACCAAAGTTGTGTAAAAATATTTATGCCGCTAGAAAGAAATTTTGGAATAAATATTTCCACTATAGATGCAGAGATGTTGCTTAAAGAATACAGCCATATCATAAGTCTCTTCTTTAAGTCTACAGGCAGAGATCAGCTACTGGTTGTGTCACAGATGTCCACAGACCTCATTGAAGAGCTCGTTTCTAAGATAAAGGAGCAGAAGAAACAAGGTCACTCCACTCTCTGGGCAACCACCAATGAAATGTTGTTATTTGGCCTCGATCTCATTCTCAAGGGGATCACTGCTGGGGCGCCGCTATTCGAACTGTCACAAAAAATGTGCATGCTGGCGCAGTTTCAAACGGTGAGTAGTCTTGATTTTGTAATGAGAGAACATTGTGAATTAAATAGAACGAAAATAAGGGACAGCATTGACCAGGGCACGAACCACAGACCCTCGATTGGACAACTCCGCCTAGCAGCAACAGAGTTCCAAGCGAACAAACCATTCAACCATCCATATTTCGAAAAAAAAAAAGAATCTTTTTATTATTGCTGGCCTTTATTCAGCCTTCACCTAATACCCAGAGGTCAACGGCCACATGCCCTACCCAGCCTCAGCCCCATCTCGCCATACCCGCCTTCAACTAGAACACAGGCCTACACAATACATTAAGAAAACTTAGAAAAGTAAACAAAAATACTTAGAAAAAAAAAGGTTAATGAATTGAAATTGTATCAATTAGTTTGGATCAGTCATGTAATTAAATATGTACTAGATCTAGACTAACAATTAGAAATATTTTTGCCAATTGTTTTTGTCTAGCGCAATTTCATGCTTTTAGATTTCTCAATACACTATTATCCTATCACTTGTCTGTTTATTTGGGAACGCTGGGAAGGGGAAAAGAAAGGAGTATCTGGGTGAAGGTTAGCGTGATAGCTTTTTAAATGTATTTTATTAAAAAAAAAGTTGTAGGATTTGAATTCGAACTTTAGGGCTCAGGCCTCCACAAGCCAATACACTAACCACTGTGCCAGTGAATTGCTTATGAAACTAGAAGTTTTCGTAGCTATCTGTTGTTTGTTTTAAAACTTTAAAGCGACAACCTTATTCAATACACAAAGTGTAACGTGGACCAATTCGACTTATTCTGCCACATGCCAAGCACAATCTTTACCTTGTTGGATACCAAAGAAAATAATTAGTTACCAATAATTAATTAATCAATTTTTTTTTTATTAATTCTTGTTTTGTCTGGTACAAGAAATACTTGTGCAACATTTCAACTTGATCCGAGATCGGGTGTGGGAGAAATAAAGTTTACAAAAATTGTACCAGACAGAGCTGAATACGTTTTTTTTTAAAAAACAAAAAGTTGACTTGTGGAATTAGTATTACACTAATTAATAAGCGGTCCCAGCGGGTTAGCAATCTATTGTATGAAATCTGAGGTGATAGGACATTCGTGGAGAGGTGCCTGTCATAAACCTTTTAGTGTTGCGGTAAGGGTCACGTTGACCCACATTCATTTTAAAAACTCAAAACGTGCTAGGTAAGCTCCTCATGTAGTCCCAACGTCCTAGCATTCAGTCACAAGAGGAGCTAATCGTGTTAGGCGATGAAGTTATATTCACAAATATCCATCTTTTTAAAAAAAAAAATAGTTTATCTTATTTGTCTTCTGAGTATTTTGTTGTATTAATAAAATTGTAAACATGATTTATTTAGCTTTTATTTTGTTTTACCAAGTCCACCATTAGATCAGGGCTCAGCTATCATCGTGGAACAGAAAAAGGAAGGGGAAGGGTCACGTGAAGATTAGTTTTGGACAAAAAGTCGTGCTCAAATATACAACTAAATAATACTCGAGCCACAAACCTGTAGGTATGGTCTGGGACTCGAACATACAAAATGGCGACACGGATCAAATAGATTTAAAGAAGACACAAAGTAAAGCATTTTTTAAACTCTAGCTTGCACAGATGTTTATAACTCTAACTTACACAGATGTTTGTAACTCTAACTTGCACATATGTTTATAACTCTAACTTACACAGATGTTTGTAACTCTAACTTGCACAGATGTTTGTAACTCTAGGTTGCATAGATGTTTGTAACTCTAGCTTGAAAAGATGTTTGTTGTGCAGACTATTCATCACTGAATATGAACAGAATTTTGGATGAAGAAAAAAGGAGAAACTTGTATCGCCTAACGTGGTGGTCTAGAACTTAGATCGCTCCGAATGGGTCAGCAAGATACGACATTCTGTCTCCCCCCACCCCTTTCCCAACTGGTCCAGACCAGATATGATCGTTGAGTATTGGATAAAGCTTAAAACATAAAATAGCGCTAAACAAAAACAATTGGGAAAACTATTTGTAATCGCAGACAGAGTTAGTGTTGTTGGTTTAGGTCTTGACTATTACAAATGTAATTACATGAATGGTCCAAACTAATTGATACAACTACGCTTTTTTATAAAAGTATTTTAATATTTTTTTTTGTCGTGTGTCTTCGCTAATAACAATAGAGAACCTTAGAATACGTTCGTTTATTGATTTCCTACATACTACAGTACTTGTATATTAGTCTTGACTTCCCTAGCTTGTCCTTTTTCAATTAATCTTTGGGCCCGTGTCGATCCCTTTTAGTCTCTCAAATAATCACTCCGTCACTCATCTAAATTATTATCTCCCCTCCAGACTGCTCCCGCCGTCTGCTTATTTCAAGCCGTCAAGGCCAACACGGCTCTTTTACAGCTGAGTGAGATACTGGCTCGTGCGACCTTCTTCCAACAGGCTCAACTTATTGACTTTGGTAAGTACATCTGTAAGGCTTAGGGTCAACTCTCAATCTTCTACAGACAGTTGTATTGACAGTGCTGTTTTTGAATAGCTAATATTCAGACATCTGTTGACCCCTTCTAGGGATTTTTATTTATTTATATTTTTTTTACCGAGTGAAATTAGGAAGTCGTAATTCAGTTCACGAAAAACATTTTTCTTCACAATTAGAAGCTGCCACATAAACAAACATTTCTGCACTAAAAACAAAAATAAAATATAAAACAATTGTCGCAGCTCTCGTGTCCTAATTTCCAATGTGTGTTTAGGAAATAGTTAATGTTTAGTTTTAATTTTGCTATGGAAAAAAAGGAGAAAATAAAACAATATGGTTTTAAAAATATGGAATCTCCTGTAAAATCCTGTAAGTTATTAACGAATAAACGTTATTCTGGAGCATATCATTGTGATGATTTAAAAGACAAGTGTGTAGAAGGTTTTGTATTTATTACTTGAGTAACTTTTATGAGTAATCATCTCGCAAAGTTCTAGATTTACATAGTTCTATACTCTATACCTACATCGTTCAAAGTTATTAGTGCTTGGCTCATTATCCCTATTTTACTAATTGACTTTTGGATGGATGCATGTGGCGTTATCTGTAGATCGTACATGGGGACTCTGGGATCTCATAGTGGAAGGTACATTGGGACTCTGGGATCTCATAGTGGAAGGTACATTTGGAATCTGGAATCTCATAGTGGAAGGTACATTGGGACTCTGGGATCTCATAATGGAAGGTACATTGGGAATCTGGGTTCTCATAGTAGAAGGTACATAGGGACTCTGGGATCTCATAGTGGAAGGTACATTTGGAATCTGGGATCTCATAGTGGAAGGTACATTGGGACTCTGGGATCTCATAGTGGAAGGTACATTGGGAATCTGGGATCTCATAGTGGAAGGTACATTGGGAATCTGGGTTCTCATAGTAGAAGGTACATTTGGACTCTGGGATCTCATAGTGGAAGGTACATTTGGAATCTGGGATCTCATAGTGGAAGGTACATTTGGACTCTGGGATCTCATAGTGGAAGGTACATTGGGAATCTGGGATCTCATAGTGGAAGGTACATTGGGAATCTGGGATCTCATAGTGGAAGGTACATTGGGAATCTGGGATCTCATAGTGGAAGGAGTGGAAGGTATAAACAAGTTCAACTAAATACAATAGTTTCAAGTAAATGAATAGCCACCGTATGTTTTAGCTTAACTTTTAAAAAGTTTTTTGTTCAGTCATCGATCGTATCTGTCCAAAGGCAATGTCTATAAAATATCCCATAATGGTTTTATAGTTATTAACAAAGTATTTGTCGGTCAACGGAGAAGTTTTCTTAACGTTTTGACAAAGCTTCTATCAACTCACTCTCTCTGACTGGTTACACATATATTTGCCCATTCTGTGACCAAGTTGAAACTTTACAAAAAAATTACACAATTATTCATTGTTCCTAACAAAACATTAATCAATCAAAAAACACTTTGTTGTTAATTTAATAGGGGTAATTAATTAATTTTGTTTGATAATGAAAACGGAAAATAAATCTTTCAGTATTGAGCGGTATTACTGTACATTTGGAGTTATTGCCATTAGATAAACTTTTTTTAAAGGTGTTTTTTGTATATTGCTTGTCTCATTATTCAGAGCACGGTGCACTGGTCAACTATAAGAGTCTAACATGTATTATGGAGGAGGCGGGTTATTCGGACAGCCCCCACTTCTGTTCAAAAAGGTTTACGGTGGAACGTGTCTAAGCTTGCTTACATCGACAACAACTCACTTCTGTATTTCACTCCTCGTTCAAGTGGACGTAACTCCAGTTACAGTTGACTCAAAGTATCTATCAAGATTAAACGGAAATTTAGTTTTCTCTCCCTTTGGCAAGACAAGACTGTCTTACAAATGAGCTTGATCTTTGTAACGTGATCTTTCTGACATTTTTTTTTCAAACTAAGTTTACCAAACAGTGCTATGCAGTGGAGTAGCTAGTAATGTGCGGGTGGTGCGGGCTGCATGTGGCATCAAGTGGTGGGAGGGCATCAAATTGATAGATTTTCTATCAACTCACAAGAAAGAGCTGCTGGTGGAAATACCTTCCATGAAATAATAAACCCATAAGAATAACTTTAGGATAAATATAAATTTTAGTCGCTTTTATTGAACCCTCAGATGGAAATCAATCTCGATAATTCTCCCAGCGACATAGACAAAAACGAATTTTGTCTGGGGGCTTCAAATAATTGTCACAATTTTTCCAGAAGTCTTCGAATTTCCAAAAACAAGAATCTATTGAACCTGAGAGTTTTATAAAAAAAAAAAATGTCATTCCCCGAATATGGCCATTTTGATTTGCAATTTTTTTTCGCTATTGAGTAAAGTGTGGCTACATGCAAGCAAAGTATTTCCAAACTTACTTTGATGAAGAAATACAATCAACTCAGTAGTTTGGCAATTTCGTCTATTGAACAAGACCTTGCGGAAAAAAAAACTGATTTCGATAAAATTATCAATAGTTTGCCGGCAAGAAAGCACCTGAGATTCACATGAATTTTTAAAAATCTTATACCTAATTACAAACCAACTCTTAAAAACTACAAAGAGAGTTATAAAAACGGCCAAGATGTGGTCTGAAAAGGCTGTAGAAAAACTACAAGGATGCATTGAGAAAACTAACTGGGAAATCTTTATTGAGAACTGTCCAGACATAAACGAACTAACAGAAACTGTGAACTCGTATTTATTATTCTGCGAGGACTTAACAATTCCAACAAAAACAATACAAGTCTATGGAAACAATAAGCCCGGGATGACCAAAAAAATCAAACACCTTATTACTGAAAAGAAAACAAAGTATAAGGCTAGCAACGAAGAGTTTATAAATGCTAAACATAAACTGAGAAAAGCAATAATTGAAGGGAAAAAAACATACATAGACAAAATTGAGAATTTCTTTGCAAAGAACAACTCAAAACAATGCTGGGAAGGATTGAAGAAAATAACAGGCTGCGCCTCAAAACGAGAACAAATTTCGGTGGCTGATGATGAGAAATTCGCCAACGAACTAAATTATTTTTATTCTCGTTTTGACAAAGAAGATTTTGTTGATCTACACAAAGAGCTTTTCAACACTCTGTCTAAAGGAAAACAAGAACCCTACGTCAATTTTGTAACTGAGGATGAAGTGACCTGGTTATTTAAAAGAGTAGACGTAACAAAAGCTTTTGGACCAGACAAAATTAGTGGCATGCTGATCAAGCTATGTGCGGAGCAAATCTCTTTTTATCTTCTCTCACATTTTTAACCTCTCATTGCAAATGTGCGTAATGCCACACATCTGGAAAACTTCAGAGATCATACCAGTGCCAAAGAAACCAAAAATAGATTGCTTAAATGATTTCCGCCCAGTAGCACTAACACCTATTGTTATGAAATGTTTTGAAAAATATATGCTTAAACAAGTTGTAGCAAAAGTCAATAACAGCCTAGACCCTCACCAATTCGCATACAAAGCAGCTAGAGGAACTGAGGATGCCATTCTATTGCTTTTGGACCAGCTTTATAAGCATCTCGATATACCCAAAACATATGCACGAGTCCTCTTCGTAGATTTCTCCTCGGCTTTCAATACCATACAGCCACATCTAATGATAAACAAACTCAGTAACTTAAATGTAAGCCCTTACGTACAAGCATGGGTTCTAAACTTTTTAACCCAACGGCCCCAGTATGTTAAAGTCAACTACACCAAATCGTCAACTCGAGTACTATGTACAGGTGCTCCACAAGGTTGTGTACTTTCTCCTGTACTATACACTCTTTACACTAATGACATAAGAAGCATCTATGACTCAGTTAAACTCATTAAATTCGCTGATGATACTGCCATAGTCGGTCTTATTTCAGGAGACGAAACTCAGTATCGAAGCTCGATAGTAGAGTTTACAAGCTGGTGCACCGACAACTTTCTAGAACTGAATGTAACAAAAACTAAAGAACTTATAATAGATTTTAGAAAGAAAAAACAAACTATACATGAACTGCAAATAAACACTACATCTATAGAACAAGTAAACGCATATAAATATCTAGGCGTTATCATCAACAACAAGCTTTCATGGGAAGACCACCTTGGAACTCTGACAAAGAAAACAGCCCAGCGACTCTTTTTTCTATACAAACTCAATAGCTTTAAACTAAACAAGAAGATCCATGAGACTTTCTACGGCGCGACTATACAAAATCTGCTAACATACGGAATAACTTGTTGGCAAGGCAACGCCTCATCTAAACTGTTACGACGTCTAGAAAACATCATTAAAAAAGCATCAAAAATTACACTTACAACATTACCACATTGAAAGGAACTTTTTGAACAAAAGTGCCTAAGAAAAATCGAAAAAATCTTGGAAGACAACGGCCACCCGCTCCATCAGAACTACGTCAGGTCGTCGCGAAGTGGGCGACTGCTGTCAATCAAAACAAGAACGGAGCGGTACAAAAACTCGTTCGTACCTCACTCGGTCAGACTCTATCACCGCCACTCATTGATCAGGGAACATGAAATGCACCAAGATACTTGTGTGTAGTCGCTGAATGAACTGTTTATGTTGTCTGTTGTATTTATGTGTATTTTTCTGTTGTGTTGTCTTTATATGAGAAAAGAGTCCTTGTAATCACAACAAATTTCCGTAAGGATCAATAAAGCAGTCTTAGTCTTTGCGAAATAGCAATGCTTATATTATGAATAAACTTTATTTCGAAATTAGAAACTTTTCGCTGTTCTAAAACTTTTTTTGGAGGGCATCATGAGGAACTGCCGCACAGGGCATCAAATTCCCTAGGTATGCCACTGGTTCTATGTTCAACAGTTCACCTGCCTTACCAAACAGTGCTATGTGTAACAAGTTCAACATTTCACATGCCTTCTGTTCAGTGTAAACCGCGCTTATATTTGTGTTACATTGCGAAGGACCACAATCTGCACATCATTTGATTTCCTTGTCTATTGCATTCTCTATAATAACTCTATATCATAACGTGAACAATGTATTCAGACGAAGTAAAGAGGATTGCGTGTTTCACCATAAATAGAATTAGCGTTTATTGTACACGTATTATACAATGAAATGTTTGGGATGTATAAATCATCACCACTTCAAAAAATCTAAAAGCGTTTTTTTCTTAACTCAATTTCTTCTCATTATAAATTTTCTTTTTTTTCCGTAACCCCCTGTTTTCTTCTTCCACTAGCAATGATTCTCAAATGTGTTCCTTTGAAAACAAATTGGTAGGTCCCAAGTTTATTTTAAGTATGCTCTAATAAGCTCCTTCTGTTTCTTTGCTTTTACTTTTCTAATACATTTGGGGTTTCACAGCCTTTTTTTTTAGCACATTTCATTTCACAATTTTTTTAGCCCATCTGGTGTTTTACAACTTTTTAAAGTTTAGCACATTTGGCGTGTCTTTAATTCTTATCATTAGGTGTATCTCTAATTCTTATCATTTGGTGTATCTCTAATTCTTATCATTTGGTTATTTATTTTCATATGTTTGGATTTAAAATCCGCTTCAATGGTTTGACTAATTCACCTTGACCTTTCAACAATCTTTTATTGTGTCTCATTGCTTTAAACTACTCACCAAACTTGTAGTTCACACACAAAAAAGTATTGGGTCCTGTCAGTAACATTGGACCAAATTACTTTTACTTTAGTTTCAAGGTTTTGATGCTCATTCTGTAGATCAGTGTTTCCCAAACTGTGTTCCGCAGGACCCTGGTGTTCCGCGAGGTATGACTAGATGTCCCACGAACTAAATCAACTAGTAGGCCTACATGTGAATTAATTCCAAATTAAATGATGAAAAAAAAAAATCTTGGTAACTAAATAAATTTTATAACACGACTATGAACTTTGAATTGATCTAGATTCTAACTAATTTTAGACAAAGATATAATAAAAGATCAACCATTTAGCGATTTCTTAAGAGTGTCACAATATTTCCAAACAAGCTGGTCCTTATTTGAATTGAGTTTCCTGTAACCTGTTCGATGTAGGATTTTCTATGTTCCAACAAAGTCAATTATAGAAACTGGCTTGACGCCACTCTAGATAGTAAAATTCAACTTACCAATAGCCTGATATCAAGAAGTTATGCTCTTGAAGGATACAATACCATCAAAGTCATTAAGCCTTGTTTATATATATATATATATATATATAAAGTAAAAAGTTAAGTTCCCCAATTCAGACTGTGCGATATATATATATATATATATATATATATATATATATATATAATCAACGTGTTCCGAATGTGCGAAGCGTTCCGTTAAGTGAAAAGTTTGGACAGCTCTGTGCTGTAGATCGATACACCGCTGTCATCTTTGCTTCACGCGATATAAACCCTAACGATAGCCACCCTGGTAATAATGCAGTGGGTACCGTGTCACATAGATGTGACAGGAAACACGGCTGCAGACTGCTTGGCCCACCAGGGAGGGCTAAATCATCTACCGAGCAGGCTTCGAGTTCTCATCATGCTTCTGGCAACAATAACAAACTAGAAATAAGAAAGGTGCTGGGGGGGGGGGGGGGGGGGAAGTACCCGCTGAATATGTGAAGCTCATAAGGCGCCCTGACCGCGCCTCACGGTGGTTGAGGCTGTCTAGGCCTGGAAAAGCCATTATAGCACTGACCACTGTCCCGCTCATATTTCTCACGGCTCAGGCCAGACTTCGACTCACTGTACCCCGACTGCTGGGAAGAGGATACGGTGTCTCATATTCTTTTCAACTGCCCCAGCAAAATTTGAAGAGAAGAAAGGGCGAAACTTGTGTCCATCGTTATTGTTGGAG
Source organism: Biomphalaria pfeifferi (assembly GCA_030265305.1). Lineage (NCBI taxonomy): Eukaryota > Metazoa > Mollusca > Gastropoda > Planorbidae > Biomphalaria > Biomphalaria pfeifferi. Next base: position 589,534 of record JASAOG010000076.1, read on the forward strand.
TGCACTAGGTTTTAGGGTTTTAATCCATTGAGTCATTTTATTTGTTTGCTCTTTGTTTTCTATTTCATTTGGGGCGGCTTCTAATTCACTTCACCTAGGGCCTCAAATTATCTAAGGCCGGCCCTGGCCCCAGACTTGTTGACCTCTGTCTCGACTGGTCTGGAAAGCCACAAGTATATATGGTGACATACATGCACTACGCATAACAGCAGGGTTATTGTCCAGGGCTAATGCAAGAGAGGATGTGAACCTCTAAGTTTGAGGATGATGATGATCTTAAAAATTACTGACATCCCCCCCCCCCCCAAAAAAAAAGGATAAACTCATCTCGAACTCAAGCCGTCTTAGTTTATTAGTCAAGTGGTTTCTGTCACTCAGCCACACATAGACAATGTCAAGGCCATGCTGATATCAGGCACCTTACTCCCGCCCGATACAATATTTTGATATTCTATCTAAATTGATTTTTTTTCTTATTACTTTTCAAAAAGAATATAGCCTACAATCCTTTCTAGCAAACCTTTTTGTGTTTCATTTCCAAGCATATGCCTGATATCTAGATCTAGTTCTATTAGCGCCATTTGTAATTATCTATATTATAACACCGTGCATATTAGTTTAAACTTCAAAAATCTAATGGTTTCTTGTAGTTTACTTTCTTTACAGTTTCGTTGTCTCCGCAGGTCAAGAAATACATTGCTTTACAGTACCACTGTTGCTGAAAAAAAAGTCAAACCAATTAAGAAGAAATTAACTTTCTCTAGCCCAAGGACACATTCGCTGAAAGTGTCAATATGGCTGCGATAATCCTCTTGATTTGTATCGTATGTCGTTATTGGACTTTTTTTCTTCCCAAGTCAGGCTAGATGTATTAATACGCGTCTGTGAATGTTAATCAGTGCTGCCATTGCTATGGACTTCCTATTCAATCTGGACAATTCGATGTTATATTTTTTTTAAAGCTCGTATTGATGTGAGACGGAACAGGAAATTATTGTCTTGTCTAGAATTCCCTTAGCTGCAAGGTACATTCTAGACAACAAAAATGTGCTTTCTTTCAGCTGTTAAATAAAGAAACAAAAATTGTGTTTTGTTAGAATCACGGACTGGATACCGAACAAGGCTTATGTGTAATCCATCTCACATTTCTGGACTTTTTAAAAAGATGTACAAAAAATGATGTTTATTTATTTGTATTTCATATTTAAAAATAAATAATTTTACTGTCTAGTTGCCTAACACCCCCCCCCCCCCCCTAAAGAAAAAAGAAAAGAAAATCCCCATTCCCTATAGCGTCTTATTTTTGCCATGCAACATTCTGATCATTTTCCTGGAAGATTTCAACGAACATCTGGAACATGTTAAAATGTCGGCCATGTTATTGCATAATTTTCCCCGGAAGTGTAAACAAAATAGAATGATTGCTATGAATTGATAGCTCATTCTGTTTTGATGTTGGCCTACGGTTTAGGAATGTGGGAATTGTGTTTTAAAACTTAAAATCACACATTCTTTTATGCATGTAATCCATATCGGCCATTGCGTTTTGCTCTATCTATGAAGCTGGCGTATTAAAATAAGCGACTTAGAATAGTGTCAATATTTTTTAAGTCTTTGGTTGAAATTACGAAACAAAGCTTGTTTTTCTCTACATTTGTGTTAAGCAGGAATATGCAAAGCAACTTCTTTGCGCACTGGGTGATGGGAAACAAAACAAAAAAAAATCAAGTTGGGGGCGTGGAGTTCAAGTTTGCTTATTCTTATCAGACGTTGTGTATTTGTTTCATACGTTTAATCAATTTAATTATTTTTATATATCTTTAGAGCTGGCATATGGCTAATTCACAGAATCTATATCTATATAGCTGGCATATGGCTAATTCACAGAATCTATATCTATATAGCTGGCATATGGCTAATTAAAATATCTATATTGCTGGCTAATGGCTAATTCACAGAATCTATTTCTATACTGCTGGCTTATGGCTAATTCTCTCTCTCTCTCGTAATCTCTTTCAGTTTCTTGATATGTTACTAGCGCTGTGTATTGGTTACGTTTCCAAAACGTAATATCAAAACAAACAAACATGCGTCAACTATCACAACAATGTTAGCTAACAGACCTCACACGACATTTTAGCTAACAGACCTCACTCGACATTTCAGCTAACAGACCTCGCGTGACTTTTTAGCTAACAGGCCTCACAAGACCTTTTAGCTTATTAGCCTTTATAAAACTTAGATTTAGCTTATCAAGTATACTAAGTCAATATCCTCCAACATATACAGGCAGTGTCATAGCATGAATGGCTGACTCTGTCGCCTTTTGATTAGAGGACCTATTAGAACGAGCTCCTTGTACTAGGGAGAAGTTTCCCTGGCGGCAGCCTGACTGGGTCATAGACATGCCACATGTTTTGGACTAAACTTCTTAGGAAGTAAATAATTTTGTGTAGATGTTTACCTTGTGGACGTGATAACAGGCACATATTTCCTGATAGCCTGGTCTCCACTTGGATGTCTTGGTTATAGTCAGATAACATTGGATATTCATGCCGAGTTTAAAGTGCACACATCTTTCGCTTGTTGAACATTTTCTCACGTTTTAACTTTAATCTGTTTGAATGTAAATAAGATTTTGAAAAAAGATTTTTAATTTCGATTTCCTACTGTTCACTTACTCTCTCTTTGTGGTGAAGTTTTACAAAGCTTATATCGACTCATATCAACCTACTCTGTGTCTGGTCAAAAGTTTGTACACATTATTTCTACGACACCCAATCTCGGATCAAGCTTAAATTTTGCACAATTATTTCTTTTACACGCTAACACAAGAATTAATAAAACAAAATAACCAACTAATTAATTAACTATTGGTAATTAATTAGTTAATTTTTTTTTTTGGGGGGGGGGGGGGGGGGGGGGGGTAATTCGAACAAGGGAAAAATGTACTGAAGTGGTGATATAAATAGTCCCCTTTAGAGGTCACCGCTCTAAATTGAAACAACAATATATCACTATACAATATTTTCTAGTCATAAGTACTAGCAGAGTGGTTAGCTCGTCTCTCAGGGAGGCTTTAGCCACGAGTTTGAATTCAGGTCGTTCCCCCTTTTTTTTTCTGTAAATGCTTTTAAAAAGTAAGTACTGTAAAATCCACTCATATATTGCTTTCTTCCCCCCCCCCCTCCTTTTTACCATTTTCCCAACTGGTCCAGATAAGTGATATCTTATGCAATGCTATTTGGTAGATCATGTATGTAAATTAAAAATAGTAGTGGACCTAAAACTGTTCCTTGAGGTACACCTGAGTTTACTTTTATTGGTGTTCATTTGAAGCCATTTATTATTACAGTTTGTTCTCCCCCTATCAGAAAATCCTGAATTTTTAGATGCTTTAGACCATCAATGTCAAAATATTTAATTTTTTAAGCATCATAGCGTATTGAAGAAGCTTAAAGTATGAAATTGCGCTTAACAAAACCAATTGATAAAAAAATTATTAAACGCACAGTTTCAGATTTATTGCTGTTGGTCTAGTTCTATTAAAAATTTAATTCCAAGACTGATCCAAACTAATTGATACCTCTACACTTTGTCTAACCTATGTTGTTTTTAAAGTATTGTCTATGTTTTTCTTGTTCTGCCAAGTGCCAGGCTTTTCGCTCCTTTGGAATGACAACTGTCCTAAGAGTCCAGTCAAAGATTTTTGGAATTCTAAGCCCACAAAAGATCCACTCCATTGGCCTGTCAGAACAACTGTTCTGCCTAGGAGTGATCAAAGCAAATGTAATTTGTTACATCCTTATTACCGATGGCTCGTATCTCAAGACTTCGGGCTAGAAGCGAGGCCGAAGGCCGAGCAAGACGGGGTCTCCCCATATTCCTTCTCTATACCACAACAGAGGTGCTACTGTTAATTGCTTGCTGAGTAGATCTGTAAAAACAACAATATGTGATTGTGAGTGAATTCCTTCAAAAAAATTTTTTTCGACTATCTGCAATGCTATGGTAATTGATTGCTTCATCATATATGTTTGTGCGAGCTCCATATGACTCAATGTAAACAAAAAAACTATCAACAAATATTGAAAGCACAAAGAATCTGTGCATGAGAATGCTTAGTTTTGATTAGATTTTTTTTTTAAAGTCTCCTCAATCCGCCCTCACACTTAGCGTTAAGTGAGTTTACTTTACCATTACATATAACATTAGTTCTAGTATTTTAATTCAATATGCCTAATACAAAACTCATATTCTCAACTAATCTCTGCTGGTTGTATTTTAATGCAATACGCAAGTCTCAGTTTTCTAGAAGGATTCAATTATTCTACTTTATTCAGCACAACGTAATTAGCCAGTAAAAAAAGGGAGATGTATATGTTGACCTAAGTACGACACTGACCAAATAAATGATCCTGGAATTAATGGACACGATTAGTGTCGGGAGTAACTCTTGGTTATTGAAGGACGAACACGACGCAATTAATCCCGATTCTGTTTCATAAATAAAACTGAATGGAACTCTCTTGTTAATAATAAGAGACATGCTTAATACTTTGAAGTAGGAAAGAGGGAGGAGGAGACTAGCATCTTTTAACAGAACAAAAAGCAAGAGATGGAATTTTATTTATATTTTTATTTCAAACCTACTAACCAAATATACAATCATTGGCCAAGTGTTATCACATATTAAAATTTGTTGAGACCACATGTATAATAGCAAACACTTCAAAAACACACTCTCTTTAGCCGACTTTAGGCCCAATAAGTCATTTCATTAGCACATACCTTTGATACCGGTCATCCTGCATTGAACTCGCTATAAACCAGATCTATAGAATTTGAATTATTGGAGCTGTCAGCTCACTAAATTTTTAACATTTTTTTCTTTCTTTTCAGCTTATCATTTGATCACATTGTGTCAACAGTCATGTCAGTTCATCTGTCTTGCAAGTGTCGTAAAGCCCTTAATTCAGATTGTTGCTTCACCAAGTCTCACTCTGAGCCAGAGCCAAGGAGTGAGCCAAGGAACAGTCAGAGCCAAAGCGACCGAACTTTTAAGCAGAGTTGAAACATTACTGGAAGCTCATCAATCAGTCAATCAGGTAACTATTTGGACACTAGTCTCATCAACGAGTCAATCAGGTAACTAGTTGGACACTAATCTTATCAACCAGTCCATCAGGTAACTAGTTGGACACTAGTCTCATCAACCAGTCAATCAAGTAACTAATTGGACACTAGTCTCATCAGCCAGTCAATCAGGTAACTAATTGGACACTAGTCTCATCAACCAGTCAATTAGGTAACTAGTTGGACACTAGTCTCATCAACGTGTCAATCAGGTAACTAGTTGGACACTAGTCTCATCAACGAGTCAATCAGGTAACTAGTTGGACACTAGTCTCATCAACCAGTCCATCAGGTAACTAGTTGGACACTAGTCTCATCAACCAGTCAATCAAGTAACTAATTGGACACTAGTCTCATCAGCCAGTCAATCAGGTAACTAATTGGACACTAGTCTCATCAACCAGTCAATTAGGTAACTAGTTGGACACTAGTCTCATCAACGTGTCAATCAGGTAACTAGTTGGACACTAGTCTCATCAACGAGTCAATCAGGTAACTAATTGGACACTAGTCTCATCAACCAGTCAATTAGGTAACTAGTTGGACACTAGTCTCATCAACGTGTCAATCAGGTAACTAGTTGGACACTAGTCTCATCAACGAGTCAATCAGGTAACTAGTTGGACACTAGTCTCATCAACGAGTCAATCAGGTAACTAGTTGGACACTAGTCTCATCAACCAGTCCATCAGGTAACTAGTTGGACACTAGTCTTATCAACCAGTTCATCAGGTAACTAGTTGGACACTAGTCTCATCAACCAGTCAATCAGGTAACTAGTTGGACACTAGTCTCATCAACCAGTCCATCAGGTAACTAGTTGGACACTAGTCTCATCAACCAGTCAATCAGGTAACTAGTTGGACACTAGTCTCATCAACCAGTCCATCAGGTAACTAGTTGGACACTAGTCTTTAAGTTTTTGATAGTGTTGACGATGGTTGCCACATCAAAACCTCTTTGACAGGCATTGCAATGTGTTGGCTTCCTTCAGTCGTAAAACAATTATGGTATTTTTTTTAAACCAAGAAAGCTTTTTTAAGGGAAAGTGCTGCACATTTACTGCGGTATCTCTCAAGGATACAAGATTTATTTCCATTTCTATATAAATTAAAATTTAACTAATTTCCAGCAATTAAATAACTAATTGGTTATTTTTTAATTGATTCCTATGTTGTCATCGACCATGATTTTAATCCTTCTACTGAAGAGGGAGGAAATAAACGTGTACAAAAATTCAGACAGACAGAAAGACAGACAGACGGGGTGAGTTCAACATAAAAAAAAAAGTAAAAAGAGGGTGTGAGACAACCCGAGAACACATTGGACAAAGAAACCAACAGAACTTATCACTTTCCCTGTAAGCAGTAGTTACTGATTGGTTTTAATTAGGTATATGTACGTTCAAATATTATTGAAGATTATTCTGTACTTATGGAGACGTGGATTCAAACCTCACTACATAGGCTACACCTTTCTCATCCTTTCCTTTCTTTGATTTCTTTGAAAAAAAAATGAAGAGAATATTTGATTTAATTTCTACTTAGATCTAGTGTGTTTTGTTCGATTTGTCTTCCATGTCAAGCTTTGCATTCATCTCTTTTATTCAAGAGTTTTCTATTACATGTCACCAATACGAGCTAGACTAATCCTTCCGATAGGCCTCTAGAGATACACAAAATACTTGTACAAACTAATGAATAGCTGGACTACTTGATCTTAGATCTAAAAGCAAACCGTGATTCATCGAATTATGAACAAAACGTATGGGGGGGGGGGGGGGGGGGGAGGGATACATCAGACCATACAAATAGAATTAAATGATAATTAATGAAAGCTAGAAACAGAATCGATTTTGGTTGGATGTATTGATTTGTTTTCTAGGTCGCATTCATGAATGTATCCTGAAACTAATTGGAACGTTCATTAACGCCCACGCGCTGAAACGTAAAAGTATTAACAGAGGCGTAGCTAAGGGGGGAGGGGAGAATTTGAAAATCCCCCAGGGTTAGGGTTCTTTGTAGATTGTCTTTACTGGAGACCACTAATATCGAACTCTTCTTTAAAGAGAAGAAAAACAAAATGTCACCAGTTCACTTGTCTAGTTCAACCCCATGTTTCTTGAGCGATACCTTAAGGCCAAGCCTACTTGTCAAGTTCAACCCTATGTTTCTTGAGCGATGCCCTAAGGCCAAGCCTACTTGTGGTCGTATTTTTCTATCTTCCTGTGTATTATAAACTCTGTGGACGAACCGCCGATTAAACTACTCCTATTGAACGATTGGCCGATCTCTGGCCAACTTCTTCATGTCCGCCATGTTTAATGACTTAGGTTTTCTTTGGTCATCCATTGCGAACTATTTTCCTGCTAAGTTGTTAACTTTTAAGGCATCACCCAGAGGCTACCACGTGGAGGCATGAGTCTATGATTGAAGATTAGCCTCTAACAATAGAGCATTAAAAATATGTTATTTCTATTAAACAGGAACCTGAGCAGCCTCATAAGTGGACACAGTTCGGTTCCACCTTCCATTTTTTCTCTGAGCTGTGTGGACAACTAGGTGGTCAAAGCTTACAAAAAGGCCACACCTTGACCACCTGGCTAGTTAACTTAGCCACAACCCTGGAAGCTTGTTGTCCAGTTTTGAACCACGTCATCGCCGCTGTCTTGATCACCTCCAGCTCTGATGAGGTCAGCAGTGCCGCCCTTGAGGTGGTGAAAAGAATCGCCATTGTTGACCCTAAACAAGTGAGTATTTATTGGATACAATTGCGAAATGAAATTAAAGAAACTTTTTTTCTCTCCACCCGCAAAGTCACAAAAGAAATGGTATGTAGATCTAGACAGTGGCGTAGCTAGGGTGGGGGGAGAATTTTAAAAATCCCCCGGGCCCCCACTTGAGAGGGGTCATCCAAATGAGTGTGTTTTTATGTTAAATATTAAATATTATGCAAAATGCAGGGGCCCCCAAAGAGGTCAAGCCCCCCCCCCACAAGGCCCTCAAATGATGGAAAATTCCTAGCTACCCCCCTTGGATCTAGAGTTCCATTGAATCTTATATTTTACATTTTGTTAGGCAAAGTATTTAATGATATGTAGCTGCGCATTGATACAGTACAAGAATTGATTTTAAAACAAAACATAAATGTATGTAGGTATTTACAATGACCTCTCCATCTACAGCTACTAATTTGTTTCTATGCATAAAGGATACTGGAATGCTTTAAACTTTAAGTGTAAATAAATTCAGTTTGTCTCTTTAAGGCTGATATAATAGCAAAAAATGGGCACATACCTCAAGGGAAATAACAAAATCTATTTTACTCTCATTACACGCAGTCTACTGATTACCTCCCATTGCTGCTCTATGTCTTGAGCCGAACTAACAGCCCAGAAAGAAAGCTGAACATTCTAGAAACACTGCCATGTCTGGCTACACATAAGGTAATAGACACATCAGGTTTGTATGCGCACAAGTTTTGCTATATATCTATTTAAATATAATAATAGAATAAACAAGGTTACAAAGACAGTTTGTGTGGAAACACAAACTCAAAATTGGCCTCCGAAGTGGTCCACCCAGGCAGGTAAAAAGGCAGGTTTTAGCAACTTCATAAAGAACATCAGAATAAAATTTTATCAAAGACAAATGACAGAGAAGAATGGAGAAAACGGTTGACAGATCTTGTGTGGTGCCCCAGCACTCTAGCAGACCAAAGGATAGGTGAAAGTGAATGTGAACTTAGATGTGAACCTGGCCTAACTGATGTCTTATAATGAATACCTAATTGATCTAACTTTTTTGTAAAAGGTCAATTGTGACAAGAGGGACAATAAGGGTAGCTACTTTTTTTTTCAATAAGAGTTAGTCCCCTTGATTTAAGTCCCTGTTAACTGTTTACAATTGCCACTCTCTCTTGAGTCCTTGAGCTGACCAGTGTATTTTGAACTAAGTCTCCATAATGTTTAACTAATACTTGTGTTGTTGTGCTCTAACTGTATTACTCAAGAGGAGTGTGCCACTGTTATGGGAAGAGTGTTTCGATAATGAGCTAAGTAGACTTTATTTATTTGTTATTAATAAGTTTGTTTATGTAAATAGTATAGTCTACTGTTCAGGCCTCCGCGCGGTGGTGATGCTTGTAGATATATCTAGTGTAGATCTACGTCTGGCTGGAGGTACTACCGAACTCAAAACTACTTCAGTAACACCGGCGAAAAGCCGAAACAATCAAAATAGGTAGTCGACGCTGATGCTGTTTACAAATACATTTAATAACTAAGAAGGGAATCGTCCGATGTCAGCTATGTCCGTACATTCGTATCTCTATTCTACTGCTCTACACAAAACATCCTCTTTCTAGCGTCACTAAGAGCGTTCTTGTTTTTTAAAGATCTGTCACGTCATTTGTCGCTAAGTAAAACTTTCCCCTTATTCCCGAAACAAATAACTAATTCCTAATCATGTCATAACACTACTTAGTCTCTTATCCTCCCCTATATATTTTTTTGTAAGAGACATCTTTTGTTTTGATACGAGACTGTAGTGTGTCTCATGGATGATGTCATTTAATTGTCATGACATGTATTATATTATTGTAAACCATCGTTTTGGTTTTTGAGATGAGACACGATTGTGCCTCTGTGATGCTGGTTCTTTGATTATCTAGAACTGAACCTGTCCTACTATTTTGATTTGTTTCATTATTTCATTTTCTTTGGTTAGCCATACATTCCATGATCTTTTCTTTGGTTTCTAATTTTTTTTTTTTTGTTGCAACTGAACTCTCAGTATTATTACTTGTCTGTCTCAGTAATTTTGTATATCTAGAGGCTATAGTTAATAGCCTAGATAATATAATTTGGGACCACAAAGTACCGCTGGACTAACTTGCCAGTACAACAGAGGTCACTGGTCTTATGACCTATCCTAATATTAGGTCACATCAATCTCTTTTTCAAATCGTCGAGTAAAAAACATTTCTGTAAAAAAAAATTTTATTTAGTTTAGTGTTTTACAGATATAGAGCAGCTCTGCAGTTCACGCAATAATATCAAAAACTACTTATTAAATGTTTTTTTAATTTATGTCCAACTTATATGCATACTAAATAGATTTTTTCTTTTTAAAATAATTTAAACATTTTTTGTGTGTAAATGTAGTAGTTATTATGACAGAATTTATTTAACTTAGCAATACAAATTTTGACTAATAAATGTGTTGAAAAATTGTGATCTTGTGATTTCCATAAAGAGCCTCCCGTGTTTGTTACTATTAATAGTGAATAGTTGTAAAACTGGTGTATTTTTATGAAAAAACTGCTTGCATA